>OX371264.1:41505585-42705585 GCA_947311025.1 Lypha dubia
AAAAATGCCGATTTAATGCTATGAATATGATTGATTTATTTTCGTAAAATCAAGGACTTCTAACTTAACGGTAATCTTAAAGCTACAAAATTTATATGTATAATACTTAACAATAGTTGTTGTCCAAAGATACAACTATTCAATTGTAAATTCCAAGAAATGTCTTAGGAATTTACATTAGGGTGGTACTAAATATGAAATATAAATAATAATATAATACAAAATAATAATATAATAAAAAATAATAATATAATAAAAAATAATAATATAATATAAATAATAATGTAAATGTAGGAGAATGAAAAAACACACACACACTCAGTCACATTTTCTTTTTTACTCAGTCTACTTGAGTGTGTCAAAGAAGCCGGTCGTGTGCGTAACAATATTTGAAACCTTTTTTTTATTGAATCAAATTAAACAACATAGGCTTTGTATTATATGATAAATTTTATTTTTAAAACTAAAACAAAAACTCTACAATTTTGGGGGCTCAACCCAGATCTAAAACTAAATTGCTAAAAGACGAAATTAAAAGCATCAAGATGATCGTTTGGGAGATTTTTTTAAAATAAAAAATAATTTGTCAACGGCTAAAAAGGTGGTTGTTGTAGCTTTGCACAAACTTATTTTTGAAGGAGAAGGTGACCGCGGCAACAGAGGCCGTATCCGTAAATTTCAGGGGTTTGAGTTTAACGAAGACGACGACGATTTCGATAAGAAAAAAACGTATGTTAATGCAAACCTCAGCAATGCTGATATGGTAGCGGTATGCAGCCTGTTAGGTTTGAGCTACAACAACAACAACTTGTTTCAATACATATTTTCCAACCTGCGAAAGGGGCAATTTCCTTGTTTTTCAGGAAAATGACGACGATGATGATGACGACGGCGCTATAGGTCATGATGACGACGACGGCGATACAGATCATGGCGACGACGAGCGTACAATTATAAACAACGAAAACGACGGCTCTTCTGAATTCGCCAGCTTTGAAGAAGCGAATGATGGCAACGACGACAACGGCGTTATACAAAATGAAGCAGCGAATAGAACGACGGTCAATAACAGACATGAAAACAACGTAAATGACGGCGCTAGAGCAAGTCATAATCAGAGAATTATTCGTACCAACAATCGAGTTGACGAAAATAGGCGTTTAAATATGCAAAGATTTGCAATTAACTATCGTGATGTTGAAGATTCCATACCTTCGTTTGATGGAAATGGTAACATGCCTGTAGAGGCGTGGATAGATGATTTTGAGGAGACATCTGTTATTATGGGATTTGATGATTTTCAGAAATTTATATTTGGCAAAAAATCTCTGAAGGGAGTGGCTAAGATGTTTATCGCCAGCGAGAAAAAGATTACATCTTATGGAAAATTGAAAGCAGCATTACAAAACGAATTTGGTGCAACAGTGAACGGTGCACAATTGCATAAAATGATGATTGAACGTAAAATGAATAAGAACGAAACGGTACAGGAATATTTTTTTAGTATGAAGGAATTGGCCTCGCGAGTTACGTCAGAAACACCTTCGACTTCACCAAAAATAAATATAGATTGGCAAAAGTAATAAAAGGTCGATGGCCCAACTCAAATTGTGCAATCGACACATTTATTTAAAATAAACATTTATCATAATCAGCAAATTAGCAAAAGTAATAAAAGGTCGATGGCCCAACTCAAATTGTGCAATCGACACATTTATTTAAAATAAACATTTATCATAATCAGCAAATTAGCAAAAGTAACAAAAGGCACTGAACTATTTGTTAATAACAAAATGTAATTTAATACATTTTTATTAACGTAGAATAAGCACTTTAGTTTTAAGAAATCAATTTTAAATTAATAAATAAAAGTTGTAACTTAATTTGAAGTCAGTTGTAATACAGTTGAAGTAGTAGAATAAAGAGCTTAAGCTCAAAAGTTGTTTTTTTTATCTTAATCCCAAAAGGATTACATAAGTGGCGCAGTCGTGGTAGGATCTAATCCCAAAGGATTAGACTAGTGAAAATAACACAAAAATTGTGAAAAAATTTTATATCCTGAAGGATTAAAATAACAAACAAAATTCCTTAAGGAGTTTACAAAAAAAAAAACACGCAAAAAAAATCAAACTAGTTAAGAATAACAGCAGTTAAAAACAAACAAAAGTATAAAACATTTTCGATTATAATAAAATTTCAACAATAACAAAAAGTGCAACAAGTGAGCAAACATCAAGATGGAACCAACCAACTCAGCAAATTCCGCCATAGCCATATCGGAAGTACTTAAAGAAGCATCAAGGATCAGAGAATACACAGGAAGCCAAGATTATGCGTTGTCATCGTTTATAAGGGAAGCCGAACTCTTCATCCCGATTTTTAAAGGCACCAATCTAGAGGAGTATGTTTTTCAAAGGTGCATAACGAATAAAATTCAGGGAGCAGCACTGAACGTGATACGAACGTTGGGGCCCGATCCAAGCTGGGAGCAGATTAAAAAGGAACTTATCGCAAACTTCGGTGTCAGGGAAACATATCACCAATTATACCATAAGGCCTTGTCCATTAAAAACTATAATGTAAGTGAATACTATTTTAATTTAAGTAATATTTTAAGTAAACTCAATGAAAAACATGAACAAGATCAAGATAAGCCTAGTGAATTTAGTTCAAAAATAAATGAGTCTATGATTTTAAAAACATTTCTGAACAACATTCCACCTTATATGGCGAGTATTATATATAGTAGAGACATATCTAATATTAGATCAGCATTTCACGCCTTGGAGGAAACAGGCATAATAAGACACAATACAAATAATAAACGCATGGAATATAGGGAATCTAACCACATAGGACATAATTCACAAAGTAGACAGGCAAATAGTTTTGGTCCATTCAGACAAAAAAATAATTCAAACTATTTCGGACAGACAAATAATTCAGGTCAGCTCAGACAAGCAAATAATTCAAACCATTTAGGACATACAAATAATTCAGGTCAATTCAGGCAAGTAAATAATTCAGGGTTGCAACGTCATCCTACAAACTACCCTAGATACGAACAAAATGGACGAACATCAGGACAAGACGAAATCCTTTTAGACAAAATTCCTATAGCCGAGAAGAGCCAATGGAAGTCGACCATATTAACGAGGAAAATTTTCGGTTACCAGCCCGAAAGCAAATTTACCGTTAGTAGACTTGACCATTCGAAATATTAAAATAAAATGTTTAATAGATACCGGATCTTCAACCACATTACTAAACGAAAAATTGCTTCCTCAGTACAAACGAGAAAAATTAGACAGACCCTTACTTTTCAAAACATTAAACGGACAAATGGAGGTAAACTACGAAATTATTACAGAACTTCCACAGGAATTCAAAGATGACAACCTTATGAGTTGGAAATTGACAAGTTTTAAAAATAAACCATTCGATGGTCTGATAGGACAAAATATTCTGCAAAGGTTAAATGCCAATATCAATATAGGTGAAGAATATATCAAGGTTAACAATAATAAAATAAAATTTTGCAATGCTTGTCCATACGAATATGAAAGCATTCAAACACTAGAAGGTTCAAAAGTTGATGTAATTATCAATAAGTTCTCAAGAACCGACTTTAACGAGGAAGAAAGTAGGATATTAAATAACCTACTCGATGCGAACAAAGATCTATTCTTCCAGGAAGGTATGACATTAAGTCATACCCACGAAATTCAACATGAAATTGTTACAAAAACAATAAACCCTGTATATTCCAAAATATACAGATACCCTCAAATTCATGAGGAGGAAATAAATCGGCAAATGATGGAAATGCTTCATCAGAACATTATTACAGAAAGCAATTCTCCTTATAACTCACCGATTTGGATAGTCCCAAAAAAGACGGATTATTCAGGAAAAAAAAAATGGCGGATAGTCATAGACTACCGCAAACTAAACGAAATAACTGTCGATGACAAGTTCCCGATGCCTAATATCGAAAGTATATTAGACAAACTTGGGAAGTCACAGTATTTTACTACCCTTGATTTAGCCAAGGGTTTCCACCAGATCAAAATAAAAAAGGGTGATAGAAAGAAGACGGCGTTTTCAACACCGTTAGGTCACTACGAATTTGTCCGTATGCCTTTTGGGCTCAAAAATGCGCCTTCAACCTTCCAACGCTTAATGAATTCAGTTTTGACAAACTTAATAAACAGAATATGTGTTGTATATCTAGATGATATACTTATTTTTAGCACAAGCCTAGAAGAACATAAAATAAATATACAAAAGGTCTTCGATAGACTAAGGGAACACAATCTAAAAATTCAGGTGGATAAATGTAGGTTCCTTGCAAAGGAAACGGAATATTTAGGACATATTTTAACAACAGAAGGTGTAAAACCAAATCCTTCCAAAGTAGAAAGTATACAAAAGTTAAAACTCCCCGAAACACAAAAACAAATCAAATCCTTCCTTGGAGCCACAGGTTACTATAGAAAGTTCATTAGAGACTATGCGAAAATAGCACAAGGGATGACAAAGTATCTAAAGAAAAATACAAAGGTCAATAAAAACGACCCACAATATATTGACACATTTGAAAAATTGAAAAGGTTATTAATCAACCCACCAATCCTTAAGTACCCGGATTATTCGAAAAAATTTAAACTGGTAACTGATGCCAGCGATTACGCAGTTGGTGCGGTACTTATGCAAGACGAACATCCCATCAGCTATGCCAGTAGGACACTCAACGACCACGAAAAAAAATATGCAGCCGTCGAAAAAGAACTTTTGGCAATAGTATGGGCCACTAAGTATTACAGGCCATATATTTATGGAAGACCCTTTGAGCTATTAACCGACCACCAGCCGTTAGTATGGCTACATACCAAACATAAAGGCAAAGATATCAACCCCAGACTACAAAGATGGCTAATGGAACTAGGAGAATACAATCTAAACATGAATCACATCAAAGGTAAAGAAAATAAAATTGCAGATTTTCTGAGCAGAATCAACCCCGATACAGGAGAAATTCATATGATTGACACTGACGACGTCATAAGTACTGCAGTGACAATCCATTCGCAGCAGGAAGAACAAAACGATCACTTCCCAATTTTAGACACTGTTGTGAATAGGTTTATGACTCAAATAATATTGACAGAATATAAAACAAAGGAAATAGAAATTGTCCAAGGAAAAAGAAAAATTTTTGTCAGTAAGAACGACATTGAATCCAACTTCATGACTGATATATTTAGAAGATTCTTAAAAAGGGGCAAAGTAGGAATTTTCTCTGAACTAACCGATGAAGCTTATAATCAGGTACAGCTCAAGCTGATTGAATTATTTGATAATAGTATAAAGTTTTGTAGATGTAGTCACCATGCAAAAGACATGGGCAATGAAGACGAAACTTATAAACAAATCGCAAAGTATCACAAATATGAAACCGGCCATGGTGGTATAACGGAGAACTATGAGGGATTGAAAAAGAAGATTTATTTCAAAAACCTCAAAACTTTAGTTCACAAATATATTAACAATTGTGACACATGTAACAAATCAAAATACGATCGTAATCCTATAAAACCAAAATATCATATCACAGAGACCCCGTCGGATGTAAATCAAATTATACACCTAGACGTATACACCATTAGAAAACATAGTTTCATGACATTTATAGACAAATTTTCTAAGCATGCAGTTGCAATTTATTTAGAAGACAGAAATAGCACAACAATTGTTGAAAAGCTAAGACAATTTTTATCAGTTAGAAGCAAACCTCTTAAAATAGTTACAGATAATGAATTTAATTCTACAAATGTAAAACAGTTTTAAGACAAGAAAGAAGTGAAGTCCATTTTACCAAACCCAATAACCACACCGGAAATGCGGATGTGGAAAGGCTACACAGTACGATCTCAGAAAAATACAGGGCAATGGAATCAGAAAATTCGGCACTTTCAACACAAGAGCGTATTTTTAAATGCTTAGAATGGTATAACAAATCAATTCATTCTCTTATTAAAGAAAGACCAATAGATGTTGTAGAAGGTAGAGTTGACAAAACTAAAATAGAGCAAAAACGAAGACAGGCAAAGATTCGTATAATTACTAAGAGAAATGAGAATAGAGAAAATTATGAGAGGACAGATGAAGAAGGTTACGTTAAAAATTATAAAACATTGAGGCATAAATATGAACCTAGATACCGTAAGCTAAAACTCGAAGGCATACATCCCACAAATATTAAACGCAAAAATAAATTTTCAGAACAAATGGACACCAATCAACTATAAACGCAGACAGACTAATCATGTCAAAGCATTTAAATGCGATAAGCAAAAATGACGATCAATTACTGGATCAGATAAACTACATAGACACTTTACTCAAATTAAAAATTTTTGTCGGACAATTTGGAACACATCCAAAACAACATAGTTTCTGCGAAACTCAATGTGATGACCAGTAATATTCTCACGGACAAAGAAATTAACGACTTCAAAATCGACTTTTACGAACTCCAGTACATGCAATTAGGAGCTGCAAAATACAAAGAAGACCACATAATATTCGTCATAAAATTCCCAAAAGACACAGTGACAGTTAAAAGATCCCTCATTACACCCATCACAGACACAAATTTCACACAGTTAAACTTTAAACCACAGGAAATTGTACACTATAACGGAGAAGTTTTTGAATATAAGCAAAACCCTAATTTAAGAGAAATGAAAAAATCCAATTTATGTATCTATAAAAATGATTGTAAGAAAATAAGAGAATATAAAAAGGAAATAACTGAAATAGAACCAGGCTTAATACTTTTAAAGAATTCAAATGGAAGTGTTGTTACTAGTAGTTGTGATGAAAGAAATCTCTCAATTAGCAAAAATTATTTATTTACATTTCATGATTGCAAAATATTTATTGATAATGAAACATTTCAAATTCTGAAAAAACATACAAAAATAGTTTTATTATCCAATCAAAGAATCAAATTGAATTTGACACTATAGAACCTACATTTGATGAAATAGTTTTAAGTGAAATTAAAAATGTAAAAGAAATTGAAGAGTTAAAATATCATAAAAAATATAGCAATAAATCAATTATAACCATATTTATAATAATAATCTTATTAATCTTGTTATTAACAATGGTCGGTGTCTATACAGTAAAAATACAAAGAAAACTAAAAAACAAAACTCAGGAGAGTTTTGATACAAAGGGGGAAGGAGTTACGTCAGAAACACCTTCGACTTCACCAAAAATAAATATAGATTGGCAAAAGTAATAAAAGGTCGATGGCCCAACTCAAATTGTGCAATCGACACATTTATTTAAAATAAACATTTATCATAATCAGCAAATTAGCAAAAGTAATAAAAGGTCGATGGCCCAACTCAAATTGTGCAATCGACACATTTATTTAAAATAAACATTTATCATAATCAGCAAATTAGCAAAAGTAACAAAAGGCACTGAACTATTTGTTAATAACAAAATGTAATTTAATACATTTTTATTAACGTAGAATAAGCACTTTAGTTTTAAGAAATCAATTTTAAATTAATAAATAAAAGTTGTAACTTAATTTGAAGTCAGTTGTAATACAGTTGAAGTAGTAGAATAAAGAGCTTAAGCTCAAAAGTTGTTTTTTTTATCTTAATCCCAAAAGGATTACATAAGTGGCGCAGTCGTGGTAGGATCTAATCCCAAAGGATTAGACTAGTGAAAATAACACAAAAATTGTGAAAAAATTTTATATCCTGAAGGATTAAAATAACAAACAAAATTCCTTAAGGAGTTTACAAAAAAAAAAACACGCAAAAAAAATCAAACTAGTTAAGAATAACAGCAGTTAAAAACAAACAAAAGTATAAAACATTTTCGATTATAATAAAATTTCAACAATAACAAAAAGTGCAACAAGTGAGCAAACATCAAGATGGAACCAACCAACTCAGCAAATTCCGCCATAGCCATATCGGAAGTACTTAAAGAAGCATCAAGGATCAGAGAATACACAGGAAGCCAAGATTATGCGTTGTCATCGTTTATAAGGGAAGCCGAACTCTTCATCCCGATTTTTAAAGGCACCAATCTAGAGGAGTATGTTTTTCAAAGGTGCATAACGAATAAAATTCAGGGAGCAGCACTGAACGTGATACGAACGTTGGGGCCCGATCCAAGCTGGGAGCAGATTAAAAAGGAACTTATCGCAAACTTCGGTGTCAGGGAAACATATCACCAATTATACCATAAGGCCTTGTCCATTAAAAACTATAATGTAAGTGAATACTATTTTAATTTAAGTAATATTTTAAGTAAACTCAATGAAAAACATGAACAAGATCAAGATAAGCCTAGTGAATTTAGTTCAAAAATAAATGAGTCTATGATTTTAAAAACATTTCTGAACAAGTCCCAGCACATCATCGGTGAAAAAAGAAATTTAAGAATTATTACAATATTACTATAAAACTACTGATTGTAGAATTGAGAAAATAAAATAAAAATGCAATATATTTTTTTTATGTATACTAACTAACTACATTTTGACTTATTTAAACTAACTTTAAAGCTAACTGAAAGTAATGCAAAGAAAAACTGACTTCTCCCTAGGACATCGCAATGTTAAAAAAGTTAGTTTTTTCCACACATTAAAGTTAGCTTTGTTTCCGACAGGGTATTTATAAACAATTACAAATACAAATAGAATACGCGACTTATTTCTACTGGATGCTGGCTGAGGATTTTTTTATTTATTTTTTTTATTTATTATTATAAATTAAACATTACAGTGCTGCCAGCGAATTATATCCTACAATGCCAAATCTCCTGGTTTTTTGTACTACTTAAGACAAACTTTTTTGGTTTGATTTTTAAACTTAAGTATATTTTTGATTATTTCTCGTTTTTTTGAACATATTAGTAGCACAGGCCCTTGCTTAATTGTAATTTTTTAAATTACTAAGAACTGTTTATTATTAATATATGTTAATATTTGTGCAGGGTTAAGTTCGTAAATGTCTATAATCAGAGAAATATTAGGCAGACATTGTTAATATATTTCGAGCAACAAAGGAAAAATATTTGTGGAAAAATATATTTGTGAGTTTTCGTATAAATGGATGAGCTTTAAAATTTTTTAAACATAAAGGGTAAAACATCTACTGATGAGTTGGTATGGCTACCAACGAATTACATATTTAGATATTGCTAACCCGCAACAAATAAATAATTTTTTTTTCTCAGTGTGCTTTCCGCCGCAATTACCACATTTTTTTGCTTTGGTATCACCTTTTATTTCTTCAGAGTTAGGGGTACTGTGTAACTCTCCACATACAACGCAAACGGTAGGCAACTTGCAATAAGTTTTGGTATGGCCAAATTCTTGACAGTTTATGCATTGGATAGGTCCAGTTTTTTTATGTGGCATCTCAACGGTAACTCTTCGATGCAACAAGTATTTTAAGCTATAGATTGGGTGCGATTCATTTTTTTTAATTTTCAAGTCGCCTGGCTGTAGCTCGACTCTAAAAATTGGTTGGGGAATTTTTTCCCTGTTTTTAATGTTTGAAACATTTTTGACTTTGAAGCCACTATTTTCAAAAGCAGACTTTACCTCTTCCGGATCCACGCTTGAATCTATTCCTTTTATAACTACTGTTAGGCCTTTAGCACTCTTCAGTTGATATGTATAAAAGTTTTTGTTTTTAGTCTCAAAATCTGAGACAATTTTTCTATAATTATTTTCTTGTGTTACCTGAATTTTAGTTTCGTTGATTTTGCCGCGCTTAATTGGAGTTACATAGATCTCATTTTCTCCAATTAATGAGATAAGGCTTTTTACCAAAAGGTTGGAGTTCTGTTCTCTTAAATATATCGGCGGTGGTTTAGTGGACCTTGTTGTACTTGTGTCTTCATCGACTTGTTCATTCAAAATCGCAAAACGATTTTCAGAATGTTTAATATTATTATTCCCATCTTTGGGCATTTTCGCCGTTGACGCTATTTCAGCTGATTTGGGACTTCTTCCCCTTTTTAGCACGGTTATGTGTCTGTCCATACCAGTTTGGATTTTATTATCACTATTTTCACTCACTGCATTTACAATTTTGTGCACGTTGGTCACCTGGGTATTTATTGTTTGTTTGTTTGATTGTACAGCTAAGCTGACAAGTTTGCTAATAGGTGCAATTGTTGTTGCTTCTTGATCGATATTTAACATGTTCAAAGATAATGATCGCGCACGAGTATTTGTGTTTTGTGTAGTATTCAGGTTTGTGTTTACTTCATTTTTTTGTTGTCGTTAGCAACCAAAGTTATATATTGTACATTCCTACCGCTTGTAGGTTTATTGTTGTTGTTAGAAGGTGAACTCATTTAGAGTTCTCTTTTTTGTGTTCACTTATGAGTTGGTGTATGCAAATATTTATGTATTTACACACAAAAAATAAAATAAAACCAGTAAGATAACTGTTTTGTTATTGTATATATTTTTTTTTTTTTTTGTGAATTTTCTTTCAATAAATTTTTAATATTCAGTTGCGACGATTATAAAAACGCGTATGTACACTGCAAGAGTTGAAACGCAATGGAAAATAAAATTTAAAACAGAAATACTTGAGTACATGCTCAAATAAATGTAAAATTTTGTAAAGGAGAGATTTACTTTTTCATTTTTTGCCTTATAAATACTTATAATGGCAAACAGCGGTTGTCTAATTGTATAGGTGTAGAAAAGTATACACATTCATAATAGAAAATTATTTGTTTTGTGTATTTAATAAATTTTGAAAGCTATTTTTATGCTTTGTAATTCACAAAAATATATTTGTGAGTTGTTGTATAAATAGATGAGCTTTAAAATTTTTTAAAAAGGGTAAAACATCTACTGATGAGTTGGTATGGCTACCAACGAAATATATATTTAGATATTGCTAACCCGCAACAAATAAATAAAATTTAAAACATTATAATTTTAAATAAAATTCATGTTGCATTTCTTAAACTAATTTAATACCTTTTTTTATAGAAACTTGTATACAGCCAAAATTTACTGCCGTAGTTGCCTGGTTTTTATTGGCCCATTTCTGTTTTTTTGCTACCTCGCATCAAACATCACTATCACAAATAGATTGGCGAGCTGCATTTGTTGGGCGATCTTCTAGCATTGGGGGATCAAACTTTATTTCGGGTGTCTTTGTAATTCTAAATACATTCTGTGGAAATGTTCTTTTCTTTTGTATGTACGGTTTATTATCTACTGAAACATTCACTATTTTCGCTCTTTTCCCAAACTTAATAAAAACTTATTATAACCGAGAACAACGAAAAGCAGGTATTTCCGGAATAGCGCGACTATCCATAACGCATATCGCTTTAAATGAGCGATCTTTGAATGACATCTCTCACGAATGCGTTGGCTTTGACATGACTCGAGGTGAATTGGTATTGTTTGAACAAGAGTCTGCGTTTATTGGAGCTGCTTTTAAATTGGCTACACAATTTTATATATTACAAGGAATAAAGGTAAGTCTGATTAACATTTAAGCAACAACTTATCATCTAAAGATATAAACTTACGTAAGTATTTATGTTTTTTTAGGTCTTCTGTTCTATGCTAGCATGTACCATTCATTGTCGCCATTTAATGGTTTGGAAAATATTTGCTCCTCGCTTTATTTATGAAGGCATTGCGACATTTGTTTGTATGCCGTCCATTTTTGTGGGATTTTTGCTAATTATTCGCATCCATAAGGGTGTAGACACTTTAATTTGTAAAATTAATAAAATGAAATAAAACCATTGCAATCAGTTTTATATTGTATTAAATTATTTCCTCTAAAGTTTTTTATATTTTTTAAGATTCCTAAATTTTGTAATATTAATTCCGTAATACTTGTAAATTTACAAGGTACCTATACTGATTATAGGAAGTATTTTTTATTACTAGTGATAGGATTTTCATGCATTTAAAATCGCGCTTTATGTACATAAAATAAACATTAAATATAAATAAATATGCATTTAAAATAATTAATGCATTTATTATCTTTATTTTTCACCATTTAATAACATTGAAAAATTAGTATCAATGCTTTCTTAACAAACATTTTTTCAAATCATATAAAATACAAAATTTAATTGTTGTATTATATATGAACAACTTAAATATTTTACTTTGAATTCATGTACTTCGCAATTTTCTATTTAAATATGCTTTTGTAAAATACTTCAATTGATTTATTAATTTTCATTATAATTTAGTTTCATAAATATTCTTGTTCAATAAACATTATTATAAATAAATATTTCTAACAGATTATGGGCCACACACACCTAACCGTTGTTAAAGAATAAGAGATTTTAGTTGCAAAAACTAAGAAATTTACTATATTTACTTATTCTAATTATAATATTGTATCAAAATGTCTTCGTTGAACGTTGAATTTGCTAGATGGTGTAAATTATGGGACATGGAAGCCGCAGTTGGATTGCAGTTTGTGACGGGAAATCTTTAAAGACCTGAAGTAAGCGAAATACAAGATGGGGCTTCTTAAGAAGTAAGAAATGTATTTCAGAAATTTTTAGAAGAGCAAGGTATTTTTGACAATTTGAAACTCTATGCTCGTTCGGAATTGATAATAGCGATGGAACCAAGCATTGTAAGAATGGTAAAAAATGTCAAAACCGCTCGGGAAATCTGGTCGTATCTTAAAGAAACGTATGACCGAATATCAACTAGGCGTAAAGCTGCAAACTGTCGTAAGTTACTGAGTTTAAAAAAGCAATCTATTGAAAGTATATCGGATTACTTAATAAAATTTGACATTTGTGTTTCATGTTTATCCGAAATGAATGTTAATTTGGATGAAAGTTTACTAGTTGTTATTTTACTAGATGGTTTGAGCGACCAGTATAAAGAAGTACGTGCTGCATTTGATACATCGAATGAATATCCAACGTTGGATGTTTTAAGATCAAGATTAATTGCAATTGAAGATAAAAAGTAACATGAAGATAGTAAATAAAACGCTTGAAGGTAAAGAAATGGAAGCCAAAACCGTTCAAAGAAAGAGAAACAGGTATGTCCTAGAATCAATTTTCGTACAATTGCTATAAATGTGGCCGAAAGAGACATAAAGCAAACGATTGTAGAGCAAGATTAGATCAAAATAAAGTTGTGAAAGAAGAAGGAATAATAAGAGGAAATGCAAGGGTTGTAACGAACTTCAAACCTGGTATAGTAGCGAATTATAAATTCCCATGGCCTATGATGACGCTATTCAGCTGATTTGGGACTTCTTCCCCTTTTTAGCACGGTTATGTGTCTGTCCATACCAGTTTGGATTTTATTATCACTATTTTCACTCACTGCATTTACAATTTTGTGCACGTTGGTCACCTGGGTATTTATTGTTTGTTTGTTTGATTGTACAGCTAAGCTGACAAGTTTGCTAATAGGTGCAATTGTTGTTGCTTCTTGATCGATATTTAACATGTTCAAAGATAATGATCGCGCACGAGTATTTGTGTTTTGTGTAGTATTCAGGTTTGTGTTTACTTCATTTTTTTGTTGTCGTTAGCAACCAAAGTTATATATTGTACATTCCTACCGCTTGTAGGTTTATTGTTGTTGTTAGAAGGTGAACTCATTTAGAGTTCTCTTTTTTGTGTTCACTTATGAGTTGGTGTATGCAAATATTTATGTATTTACACACAAAAAATAAAATAAAACCAGTAAGATAACTGTTTTGTTATTGTATATATTTTTTTTTTTTTTTGTGAATTTTCTTTCAATAAATTTTTAATATTCAGTTGCGACGATTATAAAAACGCGTATGTACACTGCAAGAGTTGAAACGCAATGGAAAATAAAATTTAAAACAGAAATACTTGAGTACATGCTCAAATAAATGTAAAATTTTGTAAAGGAGAGATTTACTTTTTCATTTTTTGCCTTATAAATACTTATAATGGCAAACAGCGGTTGTCTAATTGTATAGGTGTAGAAAAGTATACACATTCATAATAGAAAATTATTTGTTTTGTGTATTTAATAAATTTTGAAAGCTATTTTTATGCTTTGTAATTCACAAAAATATATTTGTGAGTTGTTGTATAAATAGATGAGCTTTAAAATTTTTTAAAAAGGGTAAAACATCTACTGATGAGTTGGTATGGCTACCAACGAAATATATATTTAGATATTGCTAACCCGCAACAAATAAATAAAATTTAAAACATTATAATTTTAAATAAAATTCATGTTGCATTTCTTAAACTAATTTAATACCTTTTTTTATAGAAACTTGTATACAGCCAAAATTTACTGCCGTAGTTGCCTGGTTTTTATTGGTCCATTTCTGTTTTTTTGCTACCTCGCATCAAACATCACTATCACAAATAGATTGGCGAGCTGCATTTGTTGGGCGATCTTCTAGCATTGGGGGATCAAACTTTATTTCGGGTGTCTTTGTAATTCTAAATACATTCTGTGGAAATGTTCTTTTCTTTTGTATGTACGGTTTATTATCTACTGAAACATTCACTATTTTCGCTCTTTTCCCAAACTTAATAAAAACTTATTATAACCGAGAACAACGAAAAGCAGGTATTTCCGGAATAGCGCGACTATCCATAACGCATATCGCTTTAAATGAGCGATCTTTGAATGACATCTCTCACGAATGCGTTGGCTTTGACATGACTCGAGGTGAATTGGTATTGTTTGAACAAGAGTCTGCGTTTATTGGAGCTGCTTTTAAATTGGCTACACAATTTTATATATTACAAGGAATAAAGGTAAGTCTGATTAACATTTAAGCAACAACTTATCATCTAAAGATATAAACTTACGTAAGTATTTATGTTTTTTTAGGTCTTCTGTTCTATGCTAGCATGTACCATTCATTGTCGCCATTTAATGGTTTGGAAAATATTTGCTCCTCGCTTTATTTATGAAGGCATTGCGACATTTGTTTGTATGCCGTCCATTTTTGTGGGATTTTTGCTAATTATTCGCATCCATAAGGGTGTAGACACTTTAATTTGTAAAATTAATAAAATGAAATAAAACCATTGCAATCAGTTTTATATTGTATTAAATTATTTCCTCTAAAGTTTTTTATATTTTTTAAGATTCCTAAATTTTGTAATATTAATTCCGTAATACTTGTAAATTTACAAGGTACCTATACTGATTATAGGAAGTATTTTTTATTACTAGTGATAGGATTTTCATGCATTTAAAATCGCGCTTTATGTACATAAAATAAACATTAAAAATAAATAAATATGCATTTAAAATAATTAATGCATTTATTATCTTTATTTTTCACCATTTAATAACATTGAAAAATTAGTATCAATGCTTTCTTAACAAACATTTTTTCAAATCATATAAAATACAAAATTTAATTGTTGTATTATATATGAACAACTTAAATATTTTACTTTGAATTCATGTACTTCGCAATTTTCTATTTAAATATGCTTTTGTAAAATACTTCAATTGATTTATTAATTTTCATTATAATTTAGTTTCATAAATATTCTTGTTCAATAAACATTATTATAAATAAATATTTCTAACAGATTATGGGCCACACACACCTAACCGTTGTTAAAGAATAAGAGATTTTAGTTGCAAAAACTAAGAAATTTACTATATTTACTTATTCTAATTATAATATTGTATCAAAATGTCTTCGTTGAACGTTGAATTTGCTAGATGGTGTAAATTATGGGACATGGAAGCCGCAGTTGGATTGCAGTTTGTGACGGGAAATCTTTAAAGACCTGAAGTAAGCGAAATACAAGATGGGGCTTCTTAAGAAGTAAGAAATGTATTTCAGAAATTTTTAGAAGAGCAAGGTATTTTTGACAATTTGAAACTCTATGCTCGTTCGGAATTGATAATAGCGATGGAACCAAGCATTGTAAGAATGGTAAAAAATGTCAAAACCGCTCGGGAAATCTGGTCGTATCTTAAAGAAACGTATGACCGAATATCAACTAGGCGTAAAGCTGCAAACTGTCGTAAGTTACTGAGTTTGAAAAAGCAATCTATTGAAAGTATATCGGATTACTTAATAAAATTTGACATTTGTGTTTCATGTTTATCCGAAATGAATGTTAATTTGGATGAAAGTTTACTAGTTGTTATTTTACTAGATGGTTTGAGCGACCAGTATAAAGAAGTACGTGCTGCATTTGATACATCGAATGAATATCCAACGTTGGATGTTTTAAGATCAAGATTAATTGCAATTGAAGATAAAAAGGAACATGAAGATAGTAAATAAAACGCTTGAAGGTAAAGAAATGGAAGCCAAAACCGTTCAAAGAAAGAGAAACAGGTATGTCCTAGAATCAATTTTCGTACAATTGCTATAAATGTGGCCGAAAGAGACATAAAGCAAACGATTGTAGAGCAAGATTAGATCAAAATAAAGTTGTGAAAGAAGAAGGAATAATAAGAGGAAATGCAAGGGTTGTAACGAACTTCAAACCTGGTATAGTAGCGAATTATAAATTCCCATGGCCTATGATGATTCGTTATTCTCTGAAATTAATTATAAATACACGGGAAAGGTTCTGTTAGCGGATAACAAGGTGCTTGACGTAAAAGGCATTGGCACAGTTGAATTGAATTTCATTTTAAACAATCAGAAAGCTCATTTTAAGTTGTTTAATACTGTAATAATAACAGTTTATTACTTTTACTATTAGGTCTTAGAGCTTGTATATTTGGAGCTCCAAAGATTAAAGGTTTTTATTAATTGATTCTTAAACTAAATTACATTGTCTTATATACTAACTATGAGAATAATTCTTAGGGGTACCTTAACATAAGAGGGAAAGGAAAAGATGTATAATTATCAAAATAAAACATATCCTTTAGTTTCCCACGAAATAAACCTTCGCATAAATGTGTGTAACAGATATTTTGTAATGTTTATATATATAAACAAATGCATGCGGCACTAAAATTAGATTTATTTAAGTTATTTATGCAACGGCCCTTTGATTAAAAATTATATTTTTATTTTATATTTCTTATATATTTATTTCTTATTTATTTAAAATATCCTTCTTTTATTAAAAGGAAACACAATTAAATTTATTAGTATGATATTTTTATTGTTAATATATTATTTATGAGATTCAAACTAAAACTAAAAACAATGTTTAAGAAGTTGTAAACACACAATAATTGTTAATGATAATATAAACGTTAGTGAACTCCCTTAATGTTGTTTTAACAAAAGGATATCATATTACACAATGAATTAACTGCAAACATTGCTACTTCAATTTGATTGGTCAATTTAACGTAAATTTTAGTTTTAAGTATTTTGTCGACTCAACAATTAATTGTTAATATTTTAGTATAAATACCACAATAAAATTATATTTCTTTGTCAATAGTAAAAACTCGCTTTTTATTCATTGATCACATTACGTTCAAGTTACAAGTGCTTGAAAGTAAAACCACACAAACAAAAATTAGTACAGTTCAAATTCAAGTGTTTGAGCTGAGTCATACTAATAAAATCATCTACAAGTTTAATTCTAAACATTTTGGTGACCCCGACCACCATTGATTTTAAAGCTTCCCCCCACCAGCGGTAAGGGGTTTTAAAGTTAAATTGGTGACTTACAACAGCACGCAGCCTACCCATTAGCACTGGTATTCAAGTAGAAGATTTGCAACATAAAATCTGCCCAGCGAATCCTTGTCTTCAGCAGAGGCTATAAAAAACATCATACCAGTGGTGCAATACATATCAGCCGCTCCAGCAAGTTAGAGCACTGACAACAAGCATCGGTTTATTAGTGACCAACTTCATCATCTCCACTAACACGAAGTTTCAGTGGACATATACTACCAGCACTACACCATTAGTGCAACAAACATCAGCAGCTCCAGCAGATTAGAGCACTGACAACAGGCATCGGCCCATTGGTGACCAAATTCATCTCCAATTTTTTTAGCGCTTAAACAGCGTACTCAATGGCGGCAGCAGAGTTATTGGATACCCTCTTGAATACAGGCGAAATAATTCAAGCAATAGTGCGAAACTTTAAAAAGGATTCTGCGGACAGAAAAACCACCGCAGAATACTTTGAGGAGCGTAGCCGTCGACTTTTGCAAGCCTGAGAGAAATTTGAAGCCACGGATACAGAATTACGTATGCTTGACGATGTTGAAACGTTAAAAGCAGGGAATGAATATTTTACTAAGGACTACTATTCAAAAATTAGTGAGATAACTAATGTGTATAAAAATCTGTTTACAACAGAGGCTAATCGTCTTAGAACATTATCCCTACAAAAGCTACCATCAACTAAAACTACTGGTGCATTAGTGCCTCTTCAGGAGTCTAATGAAAATCAAGGTTTGATTCGGAAGGCAAAAGCTAGAATGACAGCCTTAAGTAGGTTTTTAAATGTATTAAACATTAGCGACGAAATACAACCACGTCCATTTTATGACATCAAACTGTCAACCATAAACAGTCTTTGGGATCAGATCCAAGACTTATACTACAGTATATGCGAGCGCTTTGATGATCCATTGAAGTCTGGCTTTGAGGTTACAACATTTTATGAATTGAATGACAAAGTTCAAGAACAGTTGGTCAGACTGTCCATATTGGCTAAAAAGGCACAAAACGTTGGTGAAAATCAGCCAACTCAATCAAATCAGTCATCTTCATCGTTACATCTTCCAAAAGTTACAATACCGAAATTTGATGGCGACTATTTAAAATGGCGGCAGTTCTATGATTTATTCTCTGAAATGGTGGATAATCAGCCGATTCCCGCTATTCAAAAATTTTGGTATTTAAAGAGTAATTTGACGGGAGAAGCTGAACATCTGATAAGTCAATTTTCTCTATCAGAGACAAACTATAGCACTGCCTGGGGAACCTTACAAGATCGCTACAATAACAAGAGAATTTTAGTAGCGAATCTAGTAGAAAAAATACTCAATCAACAGTCCGTGACGTCATCCGCACAATCCATCAAAGAATGTTTACTGGCATTAAATAACTTGGGAATCGAAACTGATTCCTAGGATGCGATTATTATTCAGTTATTGATGAAAAAACTTGACAAAAGCACACACATCAGGTACATGCAATCACTAACTAATCCAAAGGATGTGCCAAATATAGCTGACTTCTTATCGTTCCTTGAGCTTCCATTTCAATCTATGGAAGCAATTGTTTCTAGGGAAAAATCGAGTTATAAAGCGGTGTCAACAATAGTAACATCTAACGCACACAACATTAGCATATGCAAATTATGTAATAACAGTAGTCATAAACTGTATCACTGCAACAAATTTCGGCAATTATCAGAAGCAGAACGACTACGTTGGGTGCAGCAACAGAATCTATGCGTCAACTGCTTCAAAGATGACCACACTGCGAAAACCTGCAAGTCAAGTAGCTGCAAAAAATGCGACAAAAAGCACAATACATTAGTCCATTTGCAAAAGAAAGACAACACGCAAATGGATAAGAAATCAAATTTCAGTTCACAATCAAATACAGCCGAAAGGACGACTGCTTCCAATGTCGTAGCAGTTACATCAGCAAAAACTGAAGTTGCTGCGGGCCGCCAGGGCTATGTTGTGCTAGCAACAGCAAAAGTCATAATTACAGCCTCAAATGGTGCATCAGGTAAATTTAGAGCGGTATTGGATTCAGGATCACAGGTCAACATTGTATCTTTTTTTTTTTTTTTTTTTTTAAATTAGGACCAGCACTCAGGGTATGACCCCTACGTATGCAAAGCATTGAGCCGGAACTAGGAAAATAGGTTTTGGGAAGGAGGATAAAGGGAGTAGTGTTTGTGGACATTCGATTTGAACTCCGACACACTGATAGTGGCAGGAAAGACCTCTGCGGGGAGTTTATTCCACATACGAACAGTACGGCCAAAGTACGAATTCTCTCTGTAATGCGTGGTGCGGTTCACTGACATATCGACCACAAAGGGATGTGCTCCTGATGAAAAGCGTGTTATACGTGAAAAGTGGCGGGTTTCAGGAACAAGTTCCCTGATTTCATTAGAGCACATTCTATTGTAGTAGCGATAGAACAGCGAAACACACCCAACATTGCGTCGATGCTCCAATGAGTCAATAGAGTTGGCTACCCTACTGTCACCGATAAGCTTCTTCGCCCTATCCTGTACGCGGTCGAGTAACTTCAAAATAGATTTTGAAGCACCGGCCCATACATGAGAGTTGTATTCCATTTTCGGTCGGATAAAGGTGGTATAAATATTTAGGAGATCAGATGGAGTGAAGTATGTCCTACACCGTCTTAGAAAGCCGAAGCACTTGAATGCTTCTTTTGAGACATGAAAAATGTGATCATTCCATCGAACATCACAATGAATTTTCATGCCAAGAACATCAAGAGATTCTGATTCCTCAATATCTATACCATCCATGTTTACAGATGGAGCAGCATGTCCGGTCATACGTCTATGTGTGAGCATAGCACATTGGGTCTTCCGTGCGTTAAAATTTACCCTATTAGCATGACCGCAATTTGAAATTAACAGGAGATCGCGATTTAGCGTATCATTCATATTTTGCCGCATTGCCCGGATCTCCGACGGTTGTGGCCTGTTGCTGAATGAATACGAATGCACTAGGCTACTGTCATATGCAAAAGAGTAGATAGGGTTGGAAGTTTGACGTAGAAGGTCATTAAGAAAAATAAGAAAAAGGGTAGGAGAAAGAACGGAGCCTTGCGGTACCCCTGAATTTAACTTGAACTCGTTTGATGAGACCCCATCTACAACAACTCGTATAGTGCGATCTCTGAGAAAGCTCGATACAAATCGAGTGAAGCCATCACCGACACCAAAAGCAATCAGTTTTGACAGAAGTGCTCCATGCCACACTCTATCAAATGCCTTGGAAATATCTAGAGCCACCACTTTACTTTCGCCAAAGTGATGTATGTTATTACACCACTTCTCCGAAAGGAAAGCAAGTAGGTCCCCCGTAGAGCGGGCTCTACGAAAGCCATACTGCTGGTCGCTAAGTAAACTGTTGAGCTCCAAATACTTCACAAGATGGAAATTCAACATACTTTCCATTACTTTGGAAAGCGCAGAACTAATTGCAATTGGGCGGCAATTTTCAGGGTTGTTGGCCTCCCCCTTTTTAGGGATCGGCGTTACATTGGCAACCTTCCAACACTTTGGAAATTCTCCAGCATGGTACAAAGTGCTAAACAGGCGTGCCAATGGACGTGCTAACGTCGAAAAGCACTGTTTCAAGACCAGTGCTGAGATACCATCCGGCCCAGGAGACTTGTTAACGTTAAGCTTCGCTAAAACCTTTTTAACTGCACAAGCTCGAAAGAATATTTTTGGCATAGTTACAGATACTCCCTCGAGAACGGGTAGTGGTTGACTGCTTTCCGGCAAGTGAGAATTTCTTGCAAACATTTCAGCCAGAAGGTTAGCTTTATCAACCGGGTCAGTGAATACATGGTCGTCCTTTAAAAGAGGTGGAATTGAAGAACTAGCATTATCCTTGACTCTTTTAACGAATGACCAAAAGCTCTTGCTACCCCGTGGAGCATCGAGAACTTTAGTACGAAGGCGCTGCTCGTACAGAGCTTTTTCGCGCCTTAGTACTCTGGCACATGAAGATCTCGCCTTTTTGCGCAGCGAATTAGTATCGGCGTTTTTATTATTACGCCAGGTACTAAATGCTTCCTCTCTGGATCTGATTGCATTTCTGCACGTCTGATTGAACCAAGACTTAACTTTCGGTTTAATCAAAATTTGCTTAGATGGAATGAAAGTTTTCATTCCCAGCAAAATTATATTTTCTACCATTTTCGCCATGGCATCGATGTTATTGTCTAGAAAGCATAGCTTCCAATTAAAATGCCGGAAAAACTCGTTGAGCTCAGCCCAACGCGCCTTTTCGTACGTATATTTTAAACGCCTCGTAGCTGATTGGGAGACGTTGCGAAGATTAGAGAACGAAAAGGTGGCGGAAATGGTACAATGATCCGAGTTACCAAGAGGTGCATTTACACTCACTTCATACTTTTCAGGGTGCGAAGTGAGAAAAAGGTGGAGAGTGTTGTTATTGTGCCCTTCAACACATGAAATATGTGTTGGCTCATTCACTAGTTGCGCAAGGTCATTATGCGCGGCGAAAAGCTCAACATATTGGCCTTCTGGGGTTGTGTGGCTCGAATGGTGAAGCCAAGATGAGTTGTGAACATTGAAATCACCAGCAACGACAATTTCACTGTTCGGACAGCTCTCAAGGATCTTCGAAATTGAATCGGAAAGGGAATCGAAGTGGGATAAGGTTTTATCCCTTGCCGCGTTTGGACTTCTGTAAAGAAACCCGAAATGTAAATAGTGTGTCTTGATTTTGAATTTAACCCAAAGACAGCTAAATTCGGGATCAGACGTGCCTAATGGTTGCTGGCACTGGTACACAACTTCATTACGTATGTATATTGCAAGACCCCTGTGTAAATTAAAAAGTGATAGGAGGTGATAACCAGGTATATGAAAATCCTGTGGATCAGAGTCCTCAGACACCTGGGTCTCACATAAGGCGAAAACATCCGGCCGATGGAGACAAATGTGAGCATACACAGAGAAAAAATTGGACCTTAGCCCCCTAATATTACAGAAGTCAATTCTGAATTGACCTACCATAACAGTATGCAAAATTCAAATCGGACGCTCATTCTGTTATGCTGATGCCAATGGTATTAATTGCTGTCGTTAGAGTGACCAGTGCTATGCCTTCGCCAATAAACAGTCAAACAGCAACCAACACAACGGCATCAGCACAACAAATAGTTTTTATTTATTTATTTTTTTGGAAAATATGGAACGGCTGACACTAACTTAGAGCCATAAAAGCCCTGGGCTGGTCATTTATTATAAATAATTTTTGTTTATAATTAATTTTTATTTTGTGTCACGGGGCCCGCACTATTCACTGTGCCAACACTGGTGCCCGTTAATTATTGTTTTTGAGTTTTGTTGTTATTTCTTTTTCTTTGTTTTGAAGTTTTATTATTATATTAAGTATATGTATGTATGTAATATTGGAATGTATGTAGCTTTTTGTTTTTTTTGTTTTTGTACAGAAATATGCATTGTAAAATTTTTATATTCTTATTTTTTATTTTTTTGACGTATATATGATTAAAAAATACAAAATTAATATTTTTGTCTAATTTTTAGAACAGCCTAACGGTAAAAATTGCGGAAAATGGCAAACCATGTATTTTCAATTTCTAACGAAATAATCGTCCAATCGCTGTAATATTTCGCGTGGATAATCATTTTTAGTCGTTACATCGGTTACTAAAACTAAAGATTAAAAAATACAAAAGTAATATTTTTGTCTAAATTTTAGCACAGCCTATGGGTAAAAATTGCGGATATTACAAAACCATGTATATTTCAATTTTCTAACGAAATAATAGCCCAATTGCTGTAATATTTCGCGTGGATAATCATTTATAGCCGTTAGATCAATAACCAACACAAAAGATTAAAAAATACAAAACTAAAATTTATGTCTAATTTTTAGCACAGCCTATAGGGTAAAAATTGCGGAAAATGGCAAAACCATGTTTTTTTTCAATTTTCTATTGAAATAATCGTCCAATCGCTGTAATATTTCGCGTGGATAATCATTTTTAGTCGTTACATCGGTTACCAATACAAAAGATTAAAAAATACAAAAGTAATATTTTTGTCTAATTTTTAGCCCAGCCAATACGGTAAAAATTGCGGAAAATGGCAAAACTATGTATTTTTCAATTTTCTAACGAAATAATCGTCCAATCGCTGTAATATTTAGCGTGGATAATCATTTTTAGTCGTTACATCGGTTACCAATACATAAGATTAAAATATACAAAATTAATATTTTTGTCTAATTTTTAGAACAGCCTAACGGTAAAAATTGCGGAAAATGGCAAAACCATGTTTTTTTTTTTCAATTTTCTATTGAAATAACAATACCAATACAAAAGATTAAAAAATACAAAAGTAATATTTTTGTCTAATTTTTAGCCCAGCCTATACGGTAAAAATTGCGGAAAATGGCAAACCATGTATTTTCAATTTCTAACGAAATAATCGTCCAATCGCTGTAATATTTCGCGTGGATAATCATTTTTAGTCGTTACATCGGTTACCAATACAAAAGATTAAAAATACAAAATTAAAATTTATGTCTAATTTTTAGCACAGCCCAATAGGGTAAAAATTGCGGAAAATAGCAAAACCATGTTTTTTTTCAATTTTCTATCGAAATAATCGTCCAATCGCTGTAATATTTCGCGTGGATAATCATTTTTAGTCGTTACATCGGTTACCAATACAAAAGATTAAAAAATACAAAAGTAATATTTTTGTCTAATTTTTAGCACAGCTTATACGGTAAAAATTGCGGAAAATGGCAAACCATGTATTTTCAATTTCTAACGAAATAATCGTCCAATCGCTGTAATATTTCGCGTGGATAATCATTTTTAGTCGTTACATCGGTTACCAATACAAAAGTTTAAAAAATACAAAATTAAAATTTATGTCTAATTTTTAGCACAGCCTATACGGTAAAAATTGCGGATATTACAAAACCATGTATTTTTCAATTTTCTAACGAAATAATAGTCCAATCGCTGTAATATTTCGCGTGGATAATCATTTATAGCCGTTAGATCGATTACCAACACAAAAGATTAAAAAAATACAAAACTAAAATTTATGTCTAATTTTTAGCACAGCCTATAGGGTAAAAATTGCGGAAAATGGCAAAACCATGTTTTTTTCAAGTTTCTATCGAAATAATCGTCCAATCGCTGTAATATTTCGCGTGGATAATCATTTTTAATCGTTACATCGGTTACCAATAAAAAAGATTAAAAAATACAAAATTAAAATTTATGTCTAATTTTTAGCACAGCCTATGGGTAAAAATTGCGGAAAATGGCAAACCATGTATTTTCAATTTCTAACGAAATAATCATCCAATCGCTGTAATATTTCGCGTGGATAATCATTTTTAGTCGTAACATCGGTTACCAATACAAAAGATTAAAAAATACAAAAGTAATATTTTTGTCTAATTTTTAGCACAGCCTATGAGGTTAAAATTGCGGAAATTACAAAACCATGTATTTTTAAATTTTTTAACGAAATAATAGTCCAATCGATGCAATATTTCGCGTGGAAAATCATTTTTAGTCGTTACATCGGTTACCAATACAAAAGATTAAAAATACAAAACTAAAATTTTTGTCTAATTTTTAGCCCAGCCAATAGGGTAAAAATTGCGGAAAATAGCAAAACCATGTTTTTTTCAATTTTCTATCGAAATAATCGTCCAATCGCTGTAATATTTCGCGTGGATAATCATTTTTAGTCGTTACATCGGTTACCAATACAAAAGATTAAAAAATACAAAAGTAATATTTTTGTCTAATTTTTAGCACAGCTTATACGGTAAAAATTGCGGAAAATGGCAAACCATGTATTTTCAATTTCTAACGAAATAATCGTCCAATCGCTGTAAGATTTCGCGTGGATAATCATTTTTAGTCGTTACATCGGTTACCAATACAAAAGTTTAAAAAATACAAAATTAAAATTTATGTCTAATTTTTAGCACAGCCTATACGGTAAAAATTGCGGATATTACAAAACCATGTATTTTTCAATTTTTTAACGAAATAATAGTCCAATCGCTGTAATATTTCGCGTGGATTATCATTTATAGCCGTTAGATCGATTACCAACACAAAAGATTAAAAAAATACAAAACTAAAATTTATGTCTAATTTTTAGCACAGCCTATAGAGTAAAAATTGCGGAAAATGGCAAAACCATGTTTTTTTTTTCAATTTTCTATTGAAATAATCGTCCAATCGCTGTAATATTTCGCGTGGATAATCATTTTTAGTCGTTACATCGGTTACCAATACAAAAGATTAAAAAATACAAAAGTAATATTTTTGTCTAATTTTTAGCCCAGCCAATACGGTAAAAATTGCGGAAAATGGCAAAACTATGTATTTTTCAATTTTCTAACGAAATAATCGTCCAATCGCTGTAATATTTAGCGTGGATAATCATGTTTAGTCGTTACATCGGTTACCAATACAAAAGATTAAAAAATAAAAAAGTAATATTTTTGTCTAATTTTTAGCACAGCTTATACGGTAAAAATTGCGGAAAATAGCAAACCATGTATTTTCAATTTCTAACGAAATAATCGTCCAATCGCTGTAATATTTCGCGTGGATAATCATTTTTAGTCGTTACATCGGTTACCAATAGAAAAGATTAAAAATACAAAATTAAAATTTATGTCTAATTTTTAGCACAGCCCAATAGGGTAAAAATTGCGGAAAATAGCAAAACCATGTTTTTTTTCAATTTTCTATCGAAATAATCGTCCAATCGCTGTAATATTTCGCGTGGATAATCATTTTTAGTCGTTACATCGGTTACCAATACAAAAGATTAAAAAATACAAAAGTAATATTTTTGTCTAATTTTTAGCACAGCTTATACGGTAAAAATTGCGGAAAATGGCAAACCATGTATTTTCAATTTCTAACGAAATAATCGTCCAATCGCTGTAATATTTCGCGTGGATAATCATTTTTAGTCGTTACATCGGTTACCAATACAAAAGATTAAAAAATACAAAATTAAAATTCATGTCTAATTTTTAGCACAGCCTATAGGATAAAAATTGCGGAAAATGGCAAAACCAAGTTTTTTTTTCAATTTTCTATCGAAATAATCGTCCAATCGCTGTAATATTTCGCGTGGATAATCCTTTTTAGTCGTTACATCGGTTACCAATACAAAAGATTAAAATATACAAAATTAATATTTTTGTATAATTTTTAGCACAGCCTATACGGTAAAAATTGCGGATATTACAAAACCATGTATTTTTCAATTTTCTAACGAAATAATAGTCCAATCGCTGTAATATTTCGCGTGGATAATCATTTATAGACGTTAGATCGATTACCAACAGAAAAGATTAAAAAAATACAAAACTAAAATTTATGTCTAATTTTTAGCACAGCCTATAGGGTAAAAATTGCGGAAAATGGCAACACCATGTTTTTTTTTCAAGTTTCTATCGAAATAATCGTCCAATCGCTGTAATATTTCGCGGGGATAATCATTTTTAATCGTTACATCGGTTACCAATAAAAAAGATTAAAAAATACAAAATTAAAATTTATGTCTAATTTTTAGCACAGCCTATGAGGTAAAAATTGCGGAAAATGGCAAACCATGTATTTTCAATTTCTAACGAAATAATCGTCCAATCGCTGTAATATTTCGCGTGGGTAATCATTTTTAGTCGTAACATCGGTTACCAATACAAAAGATTAAAAAATACAAAAGTAATATTTTTGTCTAATTTTTAGCACAGCCTATGAGGTAAAAATTGCGGAAATTACAAAACCATGTATTTTTAAATTTTTTAACGAAATAATTGTCCAATCGATGTAATATTTCGCGTGGAAAATCATTTTTAGTCGTTACATCGGTTACCAATAAAAAAGATTAAAAAATACAAAATTAAAATTTATATCTAATTTTTAGCACAGCCTATGAGGTAAAAATTGCGGAAAATGGCAAACCATGTATTTTCAATTTCTAACGAAATAATCGTCCAATCGCTGTAATATTTCGCGTGGATATTCATTTTTAGTCGTTACATCGGTTACCAATACAAAAAATTAAAAAATACAAAAGTAATATTTTTGTCTAAATTTTACCGCAGCCTATGAGGTAAAAATTGCGGATATTATAAAACCATGTATTTTTCAATTTTCTAACGAAATAATAGTCCAATCGCTGTAATATTTCGCGTGGATAATCATTTATAGCCGTTACATCGGTTACCAATACAAAAGATTAAAAAATACAAAAGTAATATTTTTGTCTAATTTTTAGCACAGCCCTATAGGGTAAAAATTGCGGAAAATAGCAAAACCATGTTTTTTTTCAATTTTCTAACGAAATAATAGTCCAATCGCTGTAATATTTCGCGTGGAAAATCATTTTTAGTCGTTACATCAGTTACCAATAAAAAAGATTAAAAAATACAAAATTAAAATTTATGTCTAATTTTTAGCACAGCCTATGAGGTAAAAATTGCGGAAAATAGCAAAACCATGTTTTTTTTTCAATTTTCTATTGAAATAATCGTCCAATCGCTGTAATATTTCGCGTGGATAATCATTTTTAGTCGTTACATCGGTTACCAATACAAAAGATTAAAAAATACAAAAGTAATATTTTTGTCTAATTTATAGCACAGCTTATACGGTAAAAATTGCGGAAAATGGCAAACCATGTATTTTCAATTTCTAACGAAATAATCGTCCAATCGCTGTAATATTTCGCGTGGATAATCATTTTTAGTCGTTACATCAGTTACCAATACAAAAGATTAAAAATACAAAATTAAAATTTATGTCTAATTTTTACCACAGCCCTATAGGGTAAAAATTGCGGAAAATATCACAACCATGTTTTTTTTCAATTTTCTATCGAAATAATCGTCCTATCGCTGTAATATTTCGCGTGGATAATCATTTTTAGTCGTTACATCGGTTACCAATACAAAAGATTAAAATATACAAAATTAATATTTTTGTATAATTTTTAGCACAGCCTATACGGTAAAAATTGCGGAAAATGGCAAACAATGTATTTTCAATTTCTAACGAAATAATCGTCCAATCGCTGTAATATTTCGCGTGGATAATCATTTTTAGTCGTTACATCGGTTACCAATACAAAAGATTAAAAAATAAAAAATTAAAATTTATGTCTAATTTTTAGCACAGCCTATAGGGTAAAAATTGCGGAAAATGGCAAAACCAAGTTTTTTTTTCAATTTTCTATCGAAATAATCGTCCAATCGCTGTAATATTTCGCGTGGATAATCCTTTTTAGTCGTTACATCGGTTACCAATACAAAAGATTAAAATATACAAAATTAATATTTTTGTATAATTTTTAGCACAGCCTATACGGTAAAAATTGCGGATATTACAAAACCATGTATTTTTCAATTTTCTAACGAAATAATAGTCCAATCGCTGTAATATTTCGCGTGGATAATTATTTTTAGTCGATACATCGATTACCAATACAAAAGATTAAAAAATACAAAATTAATATTTTTGTCTAATTTTTAGCCCAGCCTAACGGTAAAAATTGCGGAAAATGGCAAAACCATGTTTTTTTTTTTCAATTTTCTATTGAAATAATCGTCCAATCGCTGTAATATTTCGCGTGGATAATCATTTTTAGTCGTTACATCGGTTATAAATACAAAAGATTAAAAAATACAAAAGTAATATTTTTGTCTAATTTTTAGCCCAGCCTAACGGTAAAAATTGCGGAAAATGGCAAACCATGTATTTTCAATTTCTATTGAAATAATCGTCCAATCGCTGTAATATTTCGCGTGGATAATCATTTTTAGTCGTTACATCGGTTATAAATACAAAAGATTAAAAAATACAAAAGTAATATTTTTGTCTAATTTTTAGCCCAGCCTATACGGTAAAAATTGCGGAAAATGGCAAACCATGTATTTTCAATTTCTAACGAAATAATGTAATATTTCGCGTGGATAATCATTTTTAGTCGTTACATCGGTTACCAATAAAAAAGATTAAAAAATACAAAATTAAAATTTATGTCTAATTTTTAGCACAGCCTATGAGGTAAAAATTGCGGAAAATGGCAAAACCATGTTTTTTTTTCAAGTTTCTATCGAAATAATCGTCCAATCGCTGTAATATTTCGCGTGGATAATCATTTTTAATCGTTACCAATAAAAAAGATTAAAAAATGCAAAATTAAAATTTATGTCTAATTTTTAGCACAGCCTATGAGGTAAAAATTGCGGAAAATGGCAAACCATGTATTTTCAATTTCTAACGAAATAATCGTCCAATCGCTGTAATATTTCGCGTGGATAATCATTTTTAGTCGTAACATCGGTTACCAATACAAAAGATTAAAAAAATACAAAACTAAAATTTATTTCTAATTTTTAGCACAGCCTATAGGGTAAAAATTGCGGAAAATGGCAAAACCATGTTTTTCTTTTTCAAGTTTCTATCGAAATAATCGTCCAATCGCTGTAATATTTCGCGTGGATAATCATTTTTAATCGTTACATCGGTTACCAATAAAAAAGATTAAAAAATGCAAAATTAAAATTTATGTCTAATATTTAGCACAGCCTATGAGGTAAAAATTGCGGAAAATGGCACACCATGTATTTTCAATTTCTAACGAAATAATCGTCCAATCGCTGTAATATTTCGCGTGGATAATCATTTTTAGTCGTAACATCGGTTACCAATACAAAAGATTAAAAAATACAAAAGTAATATTTTTGTCTAATTTTTAGCACAGCCTATGAGGTAAAAATTGCGGAAATTACAAATCCATGTATTTTTAAATTTTTTAACGAAATAATAGTCCAATCGATGTAATATTTCGCGTGGAAAATCATTTTTAGTCGTTACATCGGTTACCAATAAAAAATATTAAAAAATACAAAATTAAAATTTATGTCTAAGTTTTAGCACAGCCTATGAGGTAAAAATTGCGGAAAATGGCAAACCATGTATTTTCAATTTCTATTGAAATAATCGTCCAATCGCTGTAATATTTCGCGTGGATAATCATTTTTAATCGTTACATCGGTTACCAATACAAAAGATTAAAAATACAAAATTAAAATTTATGTCTAATGTTTAGCACAGCCCTATGGGTAAAAATTGCGGAAAATGGCAAAACCATGTTTTATTTTCAAGTTTCTATCGAAATAATCGTCCAATCGCTGTAATATTTCGCGTGGATAATCATTTTTAATCGTTACATCGGTTACCAATAAAAAAGATTAAAAAATGCAAAATTAAAATTTATGTCTAATTTTTAGCACAGCCTATGAGGTAAAAATTGCGGAAAATGGCAAACCATGTATTTTCAATTTCTAACGAAATAATCGTCCAATCGCTGTAATATTTCGCGTGGATATTCATTTTTAGTCGTTACATCGGTTACCAATACAAAAGATTAAAAATACAAAATTAAAATTTATGTCTAAATTTTACCGCAGCCTATGAGGTAAAAATTGCGGATATTATAAAACCATGTATTTTTCAATTTTCTAACGAAATAATAGTCCAATCGCTGTAATATTTCGCGTGGATAATCATTTATAGCCGTTACATCGGTTACCAATACAAAAGATTAAAAAATACAAAAGTAATATTTTTGTCTAATTTTTAGCACAGCCCTATAGGGTAAAAATTGCGGAAAATAGCAAAACCATGTTTTTGTTCAATTTTCTAACGAAATAATAGTCCAATCGCTGTAATATTTCGCGTGGAAAATCATTTTTAGTCGTTACATCAGTTACCAATAAAAAAGATTAAAAAATACAAAATTAAAATTTATGTCTAATTTTTAGCACAGCCTATGAGGTAAAAATTGCGGAAAATAGCAAAACCATGTTTTTTTTTCAATTTTCTATTGAAATAATCGTCCAATCGCTGTAATATTTCGCGTGGATAATCATTTTTAGTCGTTACATCGGTTACCAATACAAAAGATTAAAAAATACAAAAGTAATATTTTTGTCTAATTTTTAGCACAGCTTATACGGTAAAAATTGCGGAAAATGGCAAACCATGTATTTTCAATTTCTAACGAAATAATCGTCCAATCGCTGTAATATTTCGCGTGGATAATCATTTTTAGTCATTACATCGGTTACCAATACAAAAGATTAAAAATACAAAATTAAAATTTATGTCTAATTTTTACCACAGCCCTATAGGGTAAAAATTGCGGAAAATATCACAACCATGTTTTTTTTCAATTTTCTATCGAAATAATCGTCCTATCGCTGTAATATTTCGCGTGGATAATCATTTTTAGTCGTTACATCGGTTATCAATACAAAAGATTAAAATATACAAAATTAATATTTTTGTATAATTTTTAGCACAGCCTATACGGTAAAAATTGCGGAAAATGGCAAACAATGTATTTTCAATTTCTAACGAAATAATCGTCCAATCGCTGTAATATTTCGCGTGGATAATCATTTTTAGTCGTTACATCGGTTACCAATACAAAAGATTAAAAAATAAAAAATTAAAATTTATGTCTAATTTTTAGCACAGCCTATAGGGTAAAAATTGCGGAAAATGGCAAAACCAAGTTTTTTTTTCAATTTTCTATCGAAATAATCGTCCAATCGCTGTAATATTTCGCGTGGATAATCCTTTTTAGTCGTTACATCGGTTACCAATACAAAAGATTAAAATATACAAAATTAATATTTTTGTCTAATTTTTAGCCCAGCCTAACGGTAAAAATTGCGGAAAATGGCAAAACCATGTTTTTTTTTTTCAATTTTCTATTGAAATAATCGTCCAATCGCTGTAATATTTCGCGTGGATAATCATTTTTAGTCGTTACATCGGTTATAAATACAAAAGATTAAAAAATACAAAAGTAATATTTTTGTCTAATTTTTAGCCCAGCCTATACGGTAAAAATTGCGGAAAATGGCAAACCATGTATTTTCAATTTCTAACGAAATAATCGTCCAACCGCTGTAATATTTCGCGTGGATAATCATTTTTAGTCGTTACATCGGTTACCAATAAAAAAGATTAAAAAATACAAAATTAAAATTTATGTCTAATTTTTAGCACAGCCTATGAGGTAAAAATTGCGGAAAATGGCAAAACCATGTTTTTTTTTCAAGTTTCTATCGAAATAATCGTCCAATCGCTGTAATATTTCGCGTGGATAATCATTTTTAATCGTTACATCGGTTACCAATAAAAAAGATTAAAAAATGCAAAATTAAAATTTATGTCTAATTTTTAGCACAGCCTATGAGGTAAAAATTGCGGAAAATGGCAAACCATGTATTTTCAATTTCTAACGAAATAATCGTCCAATCGCTGTAATATTTCGCGTGGATAATCATTTTTAGTCGTAACATCGGTTACCAATACAAAAGATTAAAAAAATACAAAACTAAAATTTATGTCTAATTTTTAGCACAGCCTATAGGGTAAAAATTGCGGAAAATGGCAAAACCATGTTTTATTTTCAAGTTTCTATCGAAATAATCGTCCAATCGCTGTAATATTTCGCGTGGATAATCATTTTTAATCGTTACATCGGTTACCAATAAAAAAGATTAAAAATACAAAATTAAAATTTATGTCTAATTTTTACCACAGCCCTATAGGGTAAAAATTGCGGAAAATATCACAACCATGTTTTTTTTCAATTTTCTATCGAAATAATCGTCCTATCGCTGTAATATTTCGCGTGGATAATCATTTTTAGTCGTTACATCGGTTATCAATACAAAAGATTAAAATATACAAAATTAATATTTTTGTATAATTTTTAGCACAGCCTATACGGTAAAAATTGCGGAAAATGGCAAACAATGTATTTTCAATTTCTAACGAAATAATCGTCCAATCGCTGTAATATTTCGCGTGGATAATCATTTTTAGTCGTTACATCGGTTACCAATACAAAAGATTAAAAAATAAAAAATTAAAATTTATGTCTAATTTTTAGCACAGCCTATAGGGTAAAAATTGCGGAAAATGGCAAAACCAAGTTTTTTTTTCAATTTTCTATCGAAATAATCGTCCAATCGCTGTAATATTTCGCGTGGATAATCCTTTTTAGTCGTTACATCGGTTACCAATACAAAAGATTAAAATATACAAAATTAATATTTTTGTCTAATTTTTAGCCCAGCCTAACGGTAAAAATTGCGGAAAATGGCAAAACCATGTTTTTTTTTTTCAATTTTCTATTGAAATAATCGTCCAATCGCTGTAATATTTCGCGTGGATAATCATTTTTAGTCGTTACATCGGTTATAAATACAAAAGATTAAAAAATACAAAAGTAATATTTTTGTCTAATTTTTAGCCCAGCCTATACGGTAAAAATTGCGGAAAATGGCAAACCATGTATTTTCAATTTCTAACGAAATAATCGTCCAACCGCTGTAATATTTCGCGTGGATAATCATTTTTAGTCGTTACATCGGTTACCAATAAAAAAGATTAAAAAATACAAAATTAAAATTTATGTCTAATTTTTAGCACAGCCTATGAGGTAAAAATTGCGGAAAATGGCAAAACCATGTTTTTTTTTCAAGTTTCTATCGAAATAATCGTCCAATCGCTGTAATATTTCGCGTGGATAATCATTTTTAATCGTTACATCGGTTACCAATAAAAAAGATTAAAAAATGCAAAATTAAAATTTATGTCTAATTTTTAGCACAGCCTATGAGGTAAAAATTGCGGAAAATGGCAAACCATGTATTTTCAATTTCTAACGAAATAATCGTCCAATCGCTGTAATATTTCGCGTGGATAATCATTTTTAGTCGTAACATCGGTTACCAATACAAAAGATTAAAAAAATACAAAACTAAAATTTATGTCTAATTTTTAGCACAGCCTATAGGGTAAAAATTGCGGAAAATGGCAAAACCATGTTTTTCTTTTTCAAGTTTCTATCGAAATAATCGTCCAATCGCTGTAATATTTCGCGTGGATAATCATTTTTAATCGTTACATCGGTTACCAATAAAAAAGATTAAAAAATGCAAAATTAAAATTTATGTCTAATTTTTAGCACAGCCTATGAGGTAAAAATTGCGGAAATTACAAATCCATGTATTTTTAAATTTTTTAACGAAATAATAGTCCAATCGATGTAATATTTCGCGTGGAAAATCATTTTTAGTCGTTACATCGGTTACCAATAAAAAAGATTAAAAAATACAAAATTAAAATTTATGTCTAAGTTTTAGCACAGCCTATGAGGTAAAAATTGCGGAAAATGGCAAACCATGTATTTTCAATTTCTATTGAAATAATCGTCCAATCGCTGTAATATTTCGCGTGGATAATCATTTTTAATCGTTACATCGGTTACCAATACAAAAGATTAAAAATACAAAATTAAAATTTATGTCTAATGTTTAGCACAGCCCTATGGGTAAAAATTGCGGAAAATGGCAAAACCATGTTTTATTTTCAAGTTTCTATCGAAATAATCGTCCAATCGCTGTAATATTTCGCGTGGATAATCATTTTTAATCGTTACATCGGTTACCAATAAAAAAGATTAAAAAATGCAAAATTAAAATTTATGTCTAATTTTTAGCACAGCCTATGAGGTAAAAATTGCGGAAAATGGCAAACCATGTATTTTCAATTTCTAACGAAATAATCGTCCAATCGCTGTAATATTTCGCGTGGATAATCATTTTTAGTCGTTACATCGGTTACCAATAAAAAAGATTAAAAAATGCAAAATTAAAATTTATGTCTAATTTTTAGCACAGCCTATGAGGTAAAAATTGCGGAAAATGGCAAACCATGTATTTTCAATTTCTAACGAAATAATCGTCCAATCGCTGTAATATTTCGCGTGGATAATCATTTTTAGTCGTAACATCGGTTACCAATACAAAAGATTAAAAAATACAAAATTAAAATTTATGTCTAATTTTTAGCACAGCCTATGAGGTAAAAATTGCGGAAAATAGCAAAACCATGTTTTTTTTTCAATTTTCTATTGAAATAATCGTCCAATCGCTGTAATATTTCGCGTGGATAATCATTTTTAGTCGTTACATCGGTTACCAATACAAAAGATTAAAAAATACAAAAGTAATATTTTTGTCTAATTTTTAGCACAGCTTATACGGTAAAAATTGCGGAAAATGGCAAACCATGTATTTTCAATTTCTAACGAAATAATCGTCCAATCGCTGTAATATTTCGCGTGGATAATCATTTTTAGTCATTACATCGGTTACCAATACAAAAGATTAAAAATACAAAATTAAAATTTATGTCTAATTTTTACCACAGCCCTATAGGGTAAAAATTGCGGAAAATATCACAACCATGTTTTTTTTCAATTTTCTATCGAAATAATCGTCCTATCGCTGTAATATTTCGCGTGGATAATCATTTTTAGTCGTTACATCGGTTATCAATACAAAAGATTAAAATATACAAAATTAATATTTTTGTATAATTTTTAGCACAGCCTATACGGTAAAAATTGCGGAAAATGGCAAACAATGTATTTTCAATTTCTAACGAAATAATCGTCCAATCGCTGTAATATTTCGCGTGGATAATCATTTTTAGTCGTTACATCGGTTACCAATACAAAAGATTAAAAAATAAAAAATTAAAATTTATGTCTAATTTTTAGCACAGCCTATAGGGTAAAAATTGCGGAAAATGGCAAAACCAAGTTTTTTTTTCAATTTTCTATCGAAATAATCGTCCAATCGCTGTAATATTTCGCGTGGATAATCCTTTTTAGTCGTTACATCGGTTACCAATACAAAAGATTAAAATATACAAAATTAATATTTTTGTCTAATTTTTAGCCCAGCCTAACGGTAAAAATTGCGGAAAATGGCAAAACCATGTTTTTTTTTTTCAATTTTCTATTGAAATAATCGTCCAATCGCTGTAATATTTCGCGTGGATAATCATTTTTAGTCGTTACATCGGTTATAAATACAAAAGATTAAAAAATACAAAAGTAATATTTTTGTCTAATTTTTAGCCCAGCCTATACGGTAAAAATTGCGGAAAATGGCAAACCATGTATTTTCAATTTCTAACGAAATAATCGTCCAACCGCTGTAATATTTCGCGTGGATAATCATTTTTAGTCGTTACATCGGTTACCAATAAAAAAGATTAAAAAATACAAAATTAAAATTTATGTCTAATTTTTAGCACAGCCTATGAGGTAAAAATTGCGGAAAATGGCAAAACCATGTTTTTTTTTCAAGTTTCTATCGAAATAATCGTCCAATCGCTGTAATATTTCGCGTGGATAATCATTTTTAATCGTTACATCGGTTACCAATAAAAAAGATTAAAAAATGCAAAATTAAAATTTATGTCTAATTTTTAGCACAGCCTATGAGGTAAAAATTGCGGAAAATGGCAAACCATGTATTTTCAATTTCTAACGAAATAATCGTCCAATCGCTGTAATATTTCGCGTGGATAATCATTTTTAGTCGTAACATCGGTTACCAATACAAAAGATTAAAAAAATACAAAACTAAAATTTATGTCTAATTTTTAGCACAGCCTATAGGGTAAAAATTGCGGAAAATGGCAAAACCATGTTTTATTTTCAAGTTTCTATCGAAATAATCGTCCAATCGCTGTAATATTTCGCGTGGATAATCATTTTTAATCGTTACATCGGTTACCAATAAAAAAGATTAAAAATACAAAATTAAAATTTATGTCTAATTTTTACCACAGCCCTATAGGGTAAAAATTGCGGAAAATATCACAACCATGTTTTTTTTCAATTTTCTATCGAAATAATCGTCCTATCGCTGTAATATTTCGCGTGGATAATCATTTTTAGTCGTTACATCGGTTATCAATACAAAAGATTAAAATATACAAAATTAATATTTTTGTATAATTTTTAGCACAGCCTATACGGTAAAAATTGCGGAAAATGGCAAACAATGTATTTTCAATTTCTAACGAAATAATCGTCCAATCGCTGTAATATTTCGCGTGGATAATCATTTTTAGTCGTTACATCGGTTACCAATACAAAAGATTAAAAAATAAAAAATTAAAATTTATGTCTAATTTTTAGCACAGCCTATAGGGTAAAAATTGCGGAAAATGGCAAAACCAAGTTTTTTTTTCAATTTTCTATCGAAATAATCGTCCAATCGCTGTAATATTTCGCGTGGATAATCCTTTTTAGTCGTTACATCGGTTACCAATACAAAAGATTAAAATATACAAAATTAATATTTTTGTCTAATTTTTAGCCCAGCCTAACGGTAAAAATTGCGGAAAATGGCAAAACCATGTTTTTTTTTTTCAATTTTCTATTGAAATAATCGTCCAATCGCTGTAATATTTCGCGTGGATAATCATTTTTAGTCGTTACATCGGTTATAAATACAAAAGATTAAAAAATACAAAAGTAATATTTTTGTCTAATTTTTAGCCCAGCCTATACGGTAAAAATTGCGGAAAATGGCAAACCATGTATTTTCAATTTCTAACGAAATAATCGTCCAACCGCTGTAATATTTCGCGTGGATAATCATTTTTAGTCGTTACATCGGTTACCAATAAAAAAGATTAAAAAATACAAAATTAAAATTTATGTCTAATTTTTAGCACAGCCTATGAGGTAAAAATTGCGGAAAATGGCAAAACCATGTTTTTTTTTCAAGTTTCTATCGAAATAATCGTCCAATCGCTGTAATATTTCGCGTGGATAATCATTTTTAATCGTTACATCGGTTACCAATAAAAAAGATTAAAAAATGCAAAATTAAAATTTATGTCTAATTTTTAGCACAGCCTATGAGGTAAAAATTGCGGAAAATGGCAAACCATGTATTTTCAATTTCTAACGAAATAATCGTCCAATCGCTGTAATATTTCGCGTGGATAATCATTTTTAGTCGTAACATCGGTTACCAATACAAAAGATTAAAAAAATACAAAACTAAAATTTATGTCTAATTTTTAGCACAGCCTATAGGGTAAAAATTGCGGAAAATGGCAAAACCATGTTTTTCTTTTTCAAGTTTCTATCGAAATAATCGTCCAATCGCTGTAATATTTCGCGTGGATAATCATTTTTAATCGTTACATCGGTTACCAATAAAAAAGATTAAAAAATGCAAAATTAAAATTTATGTCTAATTTTTAGCACAGCCTATGAGGTAAAAATTGCGGAAATTACAAATCCATGTATTTTTAAATTTTTTAACGAAATAATAGTCCAATCGATGTAATATTTCGCGTGGAAAATCATTTTTAGTCGTTACATCGGTTACCAATAAAAAAGATTAAAAAATACAAAATTAAAATTTATGTCTAAGTTTTAGCACAGCCTATGAGGTAAAAATTGCGGAAAATGGCAAACCATGTATTTTCAATTTCTATTGAAATAATCGTCCAATCGCTGTAATATTTCGCGTGGATAATCATTTTTAATCGTTACATCGGTTACCAATACAAAAGATTAAAAATACAAAATTAAAATTTATGTCTAATGTTTAGCACAGCCCTATGGGTAAAAATTGCGGAAAATGGCAAAACCATGTTTTATTTTCAAGTTTCTATCGAAATAATCGTCCAATCGCTGTAATATTTCGCGTGGATAATCATTTTTAATCGTTACATCGGTTACCAATAAAAAAGATTAAAAAATGCAAAATTAAAATTTATGTCTAATTTTTAGCACAGCCTATGAGGTAAAAATTGCGGAAAATGGCAAACCATGTATTTTCAATTTCTAACGAAATAATCGTCCAATCGCTGTAATATTTCGCGTGGATAATCATTTTTAGTCGTTACATCGGTTACCAATACAAAAGATTAAAAAATACAAAAGTAATATTTTTGTCTAAATTTTACCGCAGCCTATGAGGTAAAAATTGCGGATATTATAAAACCATGTATTTTTCAATTTTCTAACGAAATAATAGTCCAATCGCTGTAATATTTCGCGTGGATAATCATTTATAGCCGTTACATCGGTTACCAATACAAAAGATTAAAAAATACAAAAGTAATATTTTTGTCTAATTTTTAGCACAGCCCTATAGGGTAAAAATTGCGGAAAATAGCAAAACCATGTTTTTTTTCAATTTTCTAACGAAATAATAGTCCAATCGCTGTAATATTTCGCGTGGAAAATCATTTTTAGTCGTTACATCAGTTACCAATAAAAAAGATTAAAAAATACAAAATTAAAATTTATGTCTAATTTTTAGCACAGCCTATGGGTAAAAATTGCGGAAAATAGCAAAACCATGTTTTTTTTTCAATTTTCTATCGAAATAATCGTCCAATCGCTGTAATATTTCGCGTGGATAATCATTTTTAGTCGTTACATCGGTTACCAATACAAAAGATTAAAAAATACAAAAGTAATATTTTTGTCTAATTTTTAGCACAGCTTATACGGTAAAAATTGCGGAAAATGGCAAACCATGTATTTTCAATTTCTAACGAAATAATCGTCCAATCGCTGTAATATTTCGCGTGGATAATCATTTTTAGTCGTTACATCGGTTACCAATACAAAAGATTAAAAATACAAAATTAAAATTTATGTCTAAATTTTACCGCAGCCTATGAGGTAAAAATTGCGGATATTATAAAACCATGTATTTTTCAATTTTCTAACGAAATAATAGTCCAATCGCTGTAATATTTCGCGTGGATAATCATTTATAGCCGTTACATCGGTTACCAATACAAAAGATTAAAAAATACAAAAGTAATATTTTTGTCTAATTTTTAGCACAGCCCTATAGGGTAAAAATTGCGGAAAATAGCAAAACCATGTTTTTTTTCAATTTTCTACCGAAATAATAGTCCAATCGCTGTAATATTTCGCGTGGAAAATCATTTTTAGTCGTTACATCAGTTACCAATAAAAAAGATTAAAAAATACAAAATTAAAATTTATGTCTAATTTTTAGCACAGCCTATGAGGTAAAAATTGCGGAAAATAGCAAAACCATGTTTTTTTTTAAATTTTCTATCGAAATAATCGTCCAATCGCTGTAATATTTCGCGTGGATAATCATTTTTAGTCGTTACATCGGTTACCAATACAAAAGATTAAAAAATACAAAAGTAATATTTTTGTCTAATTTTTAGCACAGCTTATACGGTAAAAATTGCGGAAAATGGCAAACCATGTATTTTCAATTTCTAACGAAATAATCGTCCAATCGCTGTAATATTTCGCGTGGATAATCATTTTTAGTCGTTACATCGGTTACCAATACAAAAGATTAAAAATACAAAATTAAAATTTATGTCTAATTTTTAGCACAGCCCTATAGGGTAAAAATTGCGGAAAATATCAAAACCATGTTTTTTTTCAATTTTCTATCGAAATAATCGTCCAATCGCTGTAATATTTCGCGTGGATAATCATTTTTAGTCGTTACATCGGTTACCAATACAAAAGATTAAAATATACAAAATTAATATTTTTGTATAATTTTTAGCACAGCCTATACGGTAAAAATTGCGGAAAATGGCAAACAATGTATTTTCAATTTCTAACGAAATAATCGTCCAATCGCTGTAATATTTCGCGTGGATAATCATTTTGAGTCGTTACATCGGTTACCAATACAAAAGATTAAAAAATACAAAATTAAAATTTATGTCTAATTTTTAGCACAGCCCTATAGGTAAAAATTGCGGAAAATAGCAAAACCATGTTTTTTTTAAATTTTCTATCGAAATAATCGTCCAATCGCTGTAATATTTCGCGAGGATAATCATTTTTAGTCGTTACATCGGTTACCAATACAAAAGATTAAAAAAATACAAAAGTAATATTTTTGTTTAATTTTTATCACAGCTTATACGGTAAAAATTGCGGAAAATGGCAAACCATGTATTTTCAATTTCTAACGAAATAATCGTCCAATCGCTGTAATATTTCGCGTGGATAATCATTTTTAGTCGTTACATCGGTTACCAATACAAAAGATTAAAAAATAAAAAATTAAAATTTATGTCTAATTTTTAGCACAGCCTATAGGGTAAAAATTGCGGAAAATGGCAAAACCAAGTTTTTTTTTCAATTTTCTATCGAAATAATCGTCCAATCGCTGTAATATTTCGCGTGGATAATCCTTTTTAGTCGTTACATCGGTTACCAATACAAAAGATTAAAATATACAAAATTAATATTTTTGTATAATTTTTAGCACAGCCTATACGGTAAAAATTGCGGAAAATAGCAAAACCATGTTTTTTTTCAATTTTCTATCGAAATAATCGTCCAATCGCTGTAATATTTCGCGTGGATCATCATTTTTAGTCGTTACATCGGTTACCAATACAAAAGATTAAAATATACAAAATTAATATTTTTGTATAATTTTTAGCACAGCCTATACGGTAAAAATTGCGGAAAATGGCAAACAATGTATTTTCAATTTCTAACGAAATAATCGTCCAATCGCTGTAATATTTCGCGTGGATAATCATTTTTAGTCGTTACATCGGTTACCAATACAAAAGATTAAAAAATAAAAAATTAAAATTTATGTCTAATTTTTAGCACAGCCTATAGGGTAAAAATTCCGGAAAATGGCAAAACCAAGTTTTTTTTTCAATTTTCTATCGAAATAATCGTCCAATCGCTGTAATATTTCGCGTGGATAATCCTTTTTAGTCGTTACATCGGTTACCAATACAAAAGATTAAAATATACAAAATTAATATTTTTGTATAATTTTTAGCACAGCCTATACGGTAAAAATTGCGGATATTACAAAACCATGTATTTTTCAATTTTCTAACGAAATAATAGTCCAATCGCTGTAATATTTCGCGTGGATAATTATTTTTAGTCGATACATCGATTACCAATACAAAAGATTAAAAAATACAAAAGTAATATTTTTGTCTAATTTTTAGCCCAGCCTAACGGTAAAAATTGCGGAAAATGGCAAAACCATGTTTTTTTTTTCAATTTTCTATTGAAATAATCGTCCAATCGCTGTAATATTTCGCGTGGATAATCATTTTTAGTCGTTACATCGGTTATAAATACAAAAGATTAAAAAATACAAAAGTAATATTTTTGTCTAATTTTTAGCCCAGCCTATACGGTAAAAATTGCGGAAAATGGCAAACCATGTATTTTCAATTTCTAACGAAATAATCGTCCAATCGCTGTAATATTTCGCGTGGATAATCATTTTTAGTCGTTACATCGGTTACCAATAAAAAAGATTAAAAAATACAAAATTAAAATTTATGTCTAATTTTTAGCACAGCCTATGAGGTAAAAATTGCGGAAAATGGCAAAACCATGTTTTTTTTTCAAGTTTCTATCGAAATAATCGTCCAATCGCTGTAATATTTCGCGTGGATAATCATTTTTAATCGTTACATCGGTTACCAATAAAAAAGATTAAAAAATGCAAAATTAAAATTTATGTCTAATTTTTAGCACAGCCTATGAGGTAAAAATTGCGGAAAATGGCAAACCATGTATTTTCAATTTCTAACGAAATAATCGTCCAATCGCTGTAATATTTCGCGTGGATAATCATTTTTAGTCGTAACATCGGTTACCAATACAAAAGATTAAAAAAATACAAAACTAAAATTTATGTCTAATTTTTAGCACAGCCTATAGGGTAAAAATTGCGGAAAATGGCAAAACCATGTTTTTCTTTTTCAAGTTTCTATCGAAATAATCGTCCAATCGCTGTAATATTTCGCGTGGATATTCATTTTTAATCGTTACATTGGTTACCAATAAAAAAGATTAAAAATACAAAATTAAAATTTATGTCTAATTTTCAGCACAGCCTATGAGGTAAAAATTGCGGAAAATGGCAAACTATGTATTTTCAATTTCTATTGAAATAATCGTCCAATCGCTGTAATATTTCGCGTGGATAATCATTTTTAGTCGTTACATCGGTTACCAATACAAAAGATTAAAATATACAAAAGTAATATTTTTGTATAATTTTTAGCACAGCCTATACGGTAAAAATTGCGGAAAATGGCAAACAATGTATTTTCAATTTCTAACGAAATAATCGTCCAATCGCTGTAATATTTCGCGTGGATAATCATTTTTAGTCGTTACATCGGTTACCAATACAAAAGATTAAAAAATACAAAAGTAATATTTTTGTCTAAATTTTACCGCAGCCTATGAGGTAAAAATTGCGGAAAATGGCAAAACCATGTTTTTTTTTCAAGTTTCTATCGAAATAATCGTCCAATCGCTGTAATATTTCGCGTGGATAATCATTTTTAATCGTTACATCGGTTACCAATAAAAAGATTAAAAAATACAAAAGTAATATTTTTGTATAATTTTTAGCACAGCCTATGAGGTAAAAATTGCGGAAAATGGCAAACCATGTATTTTCAATTTCTAACGAAATAATCGTCCAATCGCTGTAATATTTCGCGTGGATAATCATTTTTAGTCGTTACATCGGTTACCAATACAAAAGATTAAAAAATACAAAAGTAATATTTTTGTCTAAATTTTACCGCAGCCTATGAGGTAAAAATTGCGGAAAATGGCAAAACCATGTTTTTTTTTCAAGTTTCTATCGAAATAATCTTCCAATCGCTGTAATATTTCGCGTGGATAATCATTTTTAATCGTTACATCGGTTACCAATAAAAAAGATTAAAAAATACAAAATTAAAATTTATGTCTAATTTTTAGCACAGCCTATGAGGTAAAAATTGCGGAAAATGGCAAACCATGTATTTTCAATTTCTAACGAAATAATCGTCCAATCGCTGTAATATTTCGCGTGGATAATCATTTTTAGTCGTAACATCGGTTACCAATACAAAAGATTAAAAAATACAAAAGTAATATTTTTGTCTAAATTTTACCGCAGCCTATGAGGTAAAAATTGCGGAAAATGGCAAAACCACGTTTTTTTTTCAAGTTTCTATCGAAATAATCGTCCAATCGCTGTAATATTTCGCGTGGATAATCATTTTTAATAGTTACATCGGTTACCAATAAAAAAGATTAAAAAATGCAAAATTAAAATTTATGTCTAATTTTTAGCACAGCCTATGAGGTAAAAATTGCGGAAAATGGCTAACTATGTATTTTCAATTTCTATTGAAATAATCGTCCAATCGCTGTAATATTTCGCGTGGATAATCATTTTTAGTCGTTACATCGGTTACCAATACAAAAGATTAAAAAATACAAAAGTAATATTTTTGTCTAAATTTTACCGCAGCCTATGAGGTAAAAATTGCGGAAAATGGCAAAACCATGTTTTTTTTCAAGTTTCTATCGAAATAATCGTCCAATCGCTGTAATATTTCGCGTGGATAATCATTTTTAATCGTTACATCGGTTACCAATAAAAAAGATTAAAAAATGCAAAATTAAAATTTATGTCTAATTTTTAGCACAGCCTATGAGGTAAAAATTGCGGAAAATGGCAAACTATGTATGTATTTTCAATTTCTATTGAAATAATCGTCCAATCGCTGTAATATTTAGCGTGGATAATCATTTTTAGTCGTTACATCGGTTACCAATACAAAAGATTAAAAAATACAAAAGTAATATTTTTGTCTAATTTTTAGCACAGCTTATACGGTAAAAATTGCGGAAAATGGCAAACCATGTATTTTCAATTTCTAACGAAATAATCGTCCAATCGCTGTAATATTTCGCGTGGATAATCATTTTTAGTCGTTACATCGGTTACCAATACAAAAGATTAAAAATACAAAATTAAAATTTATGTCTAATTTTTAGCACAGCCTATGAGGTAAAAATTGCGGAAAATGGCAAACTATGTATTTTCAATTTCTATTGAAATAATCGTCCAATCGCTGTAATATTTCCCGTGGATAATCATTTTTAGTCGTTACATCGGTTACCAATACAAAAGATTAAAATATACAAAATTAATATTTTTGTATAATTTTTAGCACAGCCTATACGGTAAAAATTGCGGAAAATGGCAAACAATGTATTTTCAATTTCTAACGAAATAATCGTCCAATCGCTGTAATATTTCGCGTGGAGAATCATTTTTAGTCGTTACATCGGTTACCAATACAAAAGATTAAAAAATACAAAATTAAAATTTATGTCTAATTTTTAGCACAGCCCTATAGGGTAAAAATTGCGGAAAATAGCAAAACCATGTTTTTTTTCAATTTTCTATCGAAATAATCGTCCAATCGCTGTAATATTTCGCGTGGATAATCATTTTTAGTCGTTACATCGGTTACCAATACAAAAGATTAAAAAATACAAAAGTAATATTTTTGTTTAATTTTTAGCACAGCTTATACGGTAAAAATTGCGGAAAATGGCAAACCATGTATTTTCAATTTCTAACGAAATAATCGTCCAATCGCTGTAATATTTCGCGTGGATAATCATTTTTAGTCGTTACATCGGTTACCAATACAAAAGATTAAAAAATAAAATATTAAAATTTATGTCTAATTTTTAGCACAGCCTATAGGGTAAAAATTGCGGAAAATGGCAAAACCAAGTTTTTTTTTCAATTTTCTATCGAAATAATCGTCCAATCGCTGTAATATTTCGCGTGGATAATCCTTTTTAGTCGTTACATCGGTTACCAATAAAAAAGATTAAAAAATACAAAATTAAAATTTATGTCTAAATTTTAGCACAGCCTATGAGGTAAAAATTGCGGAAAATGGCAAACCATGTATTTTCAATTTCTAAGGAAATAATCGTCCAATCGCTGTAATATTTCGCGTGGATAATCATTTTTAGTCGTTACATCGGTTACCAATAAAAAAGATTAAAAAATACAAAATTAAAATTTATGTCTCAATTTTAGCACAGCCTATGAGGTAAAAATTGCGGAAAATGGCAAACCATGTATTTTCAATTTCTAACGAAATAATCGTCCAATCGCTGTAATATTTCGCGTGGATAATCATTTTTAGTCGTTACATCGGTTACCAATAAAAAAGATTAAAAAATACAAAATTAAAATTTATGTCTAAATTTTAGCACAGCCTATGGGTAAAAATTGCGGAAAATGGCAAACTATGTATTTTCAATTTCTATTGAAATAATCGTCCAATCGCTGTAATATTTCGCGTGGATAATCATTTTTAGTCGTTACATCGGTTACCAATACAAAAGATTAAAAAATACAAAATTAAAATTTATGTCTAATATTTAGCACAGCCCTATAGGGTAAAAATTGCGGAAAATGGCAAACCATGTTTTTTTTCAATTTTCTATCGAAATAATCGTCCAATCGCTGTAATATTTCGCGTGGATAATTATTTTTAGTCGATACATCGATTACCAATACAAAAGATTAAAAAATACAAAAGTAATATTTTTGTCTAATTTTTAGCCCAGCCTAACGGTAAAAATTGCGGAAAATGGCAAAACCATGTTTTTTTTTTCAATTTTCTATTGAAATAATCGTCCAATCGCTGTAATATTTCGCGTGGATAATCATTTTTAGTCGTTACATCGGTTACCAATACAAAAGATTAAAAAATACAAAAGTAATATTTTTGTCTAATTTTTAGCCCAGCCTATACGGTAAAAATTGCGGAAAATGGCAAACCATGTATTTTCAATTTCTAACGAAATAATCGTCCAATCGCTGTAATATTTCGCGGTGATAATCATTTTTAGTCGTTACATCGGTAACCAATAAAAAAGATTAAAAAATACAAAATTAAAATTTATGTCTAAATTTTAGCACAGCCTATGAGGTAAAAATTGCGGAAAATGGCAAACTATGTATTTTCAATTTCTATTGAAATAATCGTCCAATCACTGTAATATTTCGCGTGGATAATCATTTTTAGTCGTTACATCGGTTACCAATACAAAATATTAAAAAATACAAAATTAAAATTTATGTCTAATTTTTAGCACAGCCCTATAGGGTAAAAATTGCGGAAAATGGCAAACCATGTTTTTTTTCAATTTTCTATCGAAATAATCGTCCAATCGCTGTAATATTTCGCGTGGATAATCATTTTTAATCGTTACATCGGTTACCAATAAAAAAGATTAAAAAATACAAAATTAAAATTTATGTCTAATTTTTAGCCCAGCCTATACGGTAAAAATTGCGGAAAATGGCAAACCATGTATTTTCAATTTCTAACGAAATAATCGTCCAATCGCTGTAATATTTCGCGTGGATAATCATTTTTAGTCGTTACATCGTTTACCAATAAAAAAGATTAAAAAATACAAAATTAAAATTTATGTCTAAATTTTAGCACAGCCTATGAGGTAAAAATTGCGGAAAATGGCAAACCATGTATTTTCAATTTCTAACGAAATAATCGTCCAATCGCTGTAATATTTCGCGTGGATAATCATTTTTAGTCGTTACATCGGTTACCAATAAAAAAGATTAAAAAATACAAAATTAAAATTTATGTCTAAATTTTAGCACAGCCTATGAGGTAAAAATTGCGGAAAATGGCAAACTATGTATTTTCAATTTCTATTGAAATAATCGTCCAATCGCTGTAATATTTCGCGTGGATAATCATTTTTAGTCGTTACATCGGTTACCAATACAAAAGATTAAAAAATACAAAATTAAAATTTATGTCTAATTTTTAGCACAGCCCTATAGGGTAAAAATTGCGGAAAATGGCAAAACCATGTTTTTTTTTCAATTTTCTATTGAAATAATCGTCCAATCGCTGTAATATTTCGCGTGGATAATCATTTTTAGTCGTTACATCGGTTACCAATACAAAAGATTAAAAAATACAAAAGTAATATTTTTGTCTAATTTTTAGCCCAGCCTATACGGTAAAAATTACGGAAAATGGCAAACCATGTATTTTCAATTTCTAACGAAATAATCGTCCAATCGCTGTAATATTTCGCGTGGATAATCATTTTTAGTCGTTACATCGGTTACCAATAAAAAAGATTAAAAAATACAAAATTAAAATTTATGTCTAAATTTTAGCACAGCCTATGAGGTAAAAATTGCGGAAAATGGCAAACTATGTATTTTCAATTTCTATTGAAATAATCGTCCAATCGCTGTAATATTTCGCGTGGATAATCATTTTTAGTCGTTACATCGGTTACCAATACAAAAGATTAAAAAATACAAAATTAAAATTTATGTCTAATTTTTAGCACAGCCCTATACGGTAAAAATTGCGGAAAATGGCAAACCATGTATTTTCAATTTCTAACGAAATAATCGTCCAATCGCTGTAATATTTCGCGTGGATAATCATTTTTAGTCGTTACATCGGTTACCAATAAAAAAGATTAAAAAATACAAAATTAAAATTTATGTCTAAATTTTAGCACAGCCTATACGGTAAAAATTGCGGAAAATGGCAAACAATGTATTTTCAATTTCTAACGAAATAATCGTCCAATCGCTGTAATATTTCGCGTGGATAATCATTTTTAGTCGTTACATCGGTTACCAATACAAAAGATTAAAAAATACAAAAGTAATATTTTTGTCTAAATTTTACCGCAGCCTATGGGTAAAAATTGCGGAAAATGGCAAAACCATGTTTTTTTTTCAAGTTTCTATCGAAATAATCGTCCAATCGCTGTAATATTTCGCGTGGATAATCATTTTTAATCGTTACATCGGTTACCAATAAAAAAGATTAAAAAATACAAAATTAAAATTTATATCTAATTTTTAGCACAGCCTATGGGTAAAAATTGCGGAAAATGGCAAACCATGTATTTTCAATTTCTAACGAAATAATCGTCCAATCGCTGTAATATTTCGCGTGGATAATCATTTTTAGTCGTTACATCGGTTACCAATACAAAAGATTAAAAAATACAAAAGTAATATTTTTGTCTAAATTTTACCGCAGCCTATGAGGTAAAAATTGCGGAAAATGGCAAAACCATGTTTTTTTTTCAAGTTTCTATCGAAATAATCGTCCAATCGCTGTAATATTTCGCGTGGATAATCATTTTTAATAGTTACATCGGTTACCAATAAAAAAGATTAAAAAATGCAAAATTAAAATTTATGTCTAATTTTTAGCACAGCCTATGAGGTAAAAATTGCGGAAAATGGCAAACTATGTATTTTCAATTTCTATTGAAATAATCGTCCAATCGCTGTAATATTTCGCGTGGATAATCATTTTTAGTCGTTACATCGGTTACCAATACAAAAGATTAAAAAATACAAAAGTAATATTTTTGTCTAAATTTTACCGCAGCCTATGGGTAAAAATTGCGGAAAATGGCAAAACCATGTTTTTTTTTTCAAGTTTCTATCGAAATAATCGTCCAATCGCTGTAATATTTCGCGTGGATAATCATTTTTAATCGTTACATCGGTTACCAATAAAAAAGATTAAAAAATGCAAAATTAAAATTTATGTCTAATTTTTAGCACAGCCTATGAGGTAAAAATTGCGGAAAATGGCAAACTATGTATTTTCAATTTCTATTGAAATAATCGTCCAATCGCTGTAATATTTAGCGTGGATAATCATTTATAGTCGTTACATCGGTTACCAATACAAAAGATTAAAAATACAAAATTAAAATTTATGTCTAATTTTTAGCACAGCCTATGAGGTAAAAATTGCGGAAAATGGCAAACTATGTATTTTCAATTTCTATTGAAATAATCGTCCAATCGCTGTAATATTTCGCGTGGATAATCATTTTTAGTCGTTACATCGGTTACCAATACAAAAGATTAAAAAATACAAAAGTAATATTTTTGTCTAAATTTTACCGCAGCCTATGGGTAAAAATTGCGGAAAATGGCAAAACCATGTTTTTTTTTCAAGTTTCTATCGAAATAATCGTCCAATCGCTGTAAAATTTCGCGTGGATAATCATTTTTAATAGTTACATCGGTTACCAATAAAAAAGATTAAAAAATGCAAAATTAAAATTTATGTCTAATTTTTAGCACAGCCTATGAGGTAAAAATTGCGGAAAATGGCAAACTATGTATTTTCAATTTCTATTGAAATAATCGTCCAATCGCTGTAATATTTAGCGTGGATAATCATTTTTAGTCGTTACATCGGTTACCAATACAAAAGATTAAAAAATACAAAAGTAATATTTTTGTCTAATTTTTAGCACAGCTTATACGGTAAAAATTGCGGAAAATGGCAAACCATGTATTTTCAATTTCTAACGAAATAATCGTCCAATCGCTGTAATATTTCGCGTGGATAATCATTTTTAGTCGTTACATCGGTTACCAATACAAAAGATTAAAAATACAAAATTAAAATTTATGTCTAATTTTTAGCACAGCCTATGAGGTAAAAATTGCGGAAAATGGCAAAACCATGTTTTTTTTTCAAGTTTCTATCGAAATAATCGTCCAATCGCTGTAATATTTCGCGTGGATAATCATTTTTAATCGTTACATCGGTTACCAATAAAAAAGATTAAAAAATACAAAATTAAAATTTATGTCTAATTTTTAGCACAGCCTATGAGGTAAAAATTGCGGAAAATGGCAAACCATGTATTTTCAATTTCTAACGAAATAATCGTCCAATCGCTGTAATATTTCGCGTGGATAATCATTTTTAGTCGTTACATCGGTTACCAATACAAAAGATTAAAAAATACAAAAGTAATATTTTTGTCTAAATTTTACCGCAGCCTATGAGGTAAAAATTGCGGAAAATGGCAAAACCATGTTTTTTTTTCAAGTTTCTATCGAAATAATCGTCCAATCGCTGTAATATTTCGCGTGGATAATCATTTTTAATAGTTACATCGGTTACCAATAAAAAAGATTAAAAAATGCAAAATTAAAATTTATGTCTAATTTTTAGCACAGCCTATGAGGTAAAAATTGCGGAAAATGGCAAACTATGTATTTTCAATTTCTATTGAAATAATCGTCCAATCGCTGTAATATATCGCGTGGATAATCATTTTTAGTCGTTACATCGGTTACCAATACAAAAGATTAAAAAATACAAAAGTAATATTTTTGTCTAAATTTTACCGCAGCCTATGGGTAAAAATTGCGGAAAATGGCAAAACCATGTTTTTTTTTCAAGTTTCTATCGAAATAATCGTCCAATCGCTGTAATATTTCGCGTGGATAATCATTTTTAATCGTTACATCGGTTACCAATAAAAAAGATTAAAAAATGCAAAATTAAAATTTATGTCTAATTTTTAGCACAGCCTATGAGGTAAAAATTGCGGAAAATGGCAAACTATGTATTTTCAATTTCTATTGAAATAATCGTCAAATCGCTGTAATATATAGCGTGGATAATCATTTTTAGTCGTTACATCGGTTACCAATACAAAAGATTAAAAAAATACAAAACTAAAATTTATGTCTAATTTTTAGCACAGCCTATAGGGTAAAAATTGCGGAAAATGGCAAAACCATGTATTTTCAATTTCTAACGAAATAATCGTCCAATCGCTGTAATATTTCCCGTGGATAATCATTTTTAGTCGTTACATCGGTTACCAATAAAAAAGATTAAAAAATACAAAATTAAAATTTATGTCTAAATTTTAGCACAGCCTATGGGTAAAAATTGCGGAAAATGGCAAACTATGTATTTTCAATTTCTATTGAAATAATCGTCCAATCGCTGTAATATTTCGCGTGGATAATCATTTTTAGTCGTTACATCGGTTACCAATACAAAAGATTAAAAAATACAAAATTAAAATTTATGTCTAATTTTTAGCACAGCCCTATAGGGTAAAAATTGCGGAAAATGGCAAAACCATGTTTTTTTTTTCAATTTTCTATTGAAATAATCGTCCAATCGCTGTAATATTTCGCGTGGATAATCATTTTTAGTCGTTACATCGGTTACCAATACAAAAGATTAAAAAATACAAAAGTAATATTTTTGTCTAATTTTTAGCCCAGCCTATACGGTAAAAATTACGGAAAATGGCAAACCATGTATTTTCAATTTCTAACGAAATAATCGTCCAATCGCTGTAATATTTCGCGTGGATAATCATTTTTAGTCGTTACATCGGTTACCAATAAAAAAGATTAAAAAATACAAAATTAAAATTTATGTCTAAATTTTAGCACAGCCTATGAGGTAAAAATTGCGGAAAATGGCAAACTATGTATTTTCAATTTCTATTGAAATAATCGTCCAATCGCTGTAATATTTCGCGTGGATAATCATTTTTAGTCGTTACATCGGTTACCAATACAAAAGATTAAAAAATACAAAATTAAAATTTATGTCTAATTTTTAGCACAGCCCTATACGGTAAAAATTGCGGAAAATGGCAAACCATGTATTTTCAATTTCTAACGAAATAATCGTCCAATCGCTGTAATATTTCGCGTGGATAATCATTTTTAGTCGTTACATCGGTTACCAATAAAAAAGATTAAAAAATACAAAATTAAAATTTATGTCTAAATTTTAGCACAGCCTATACGGTAAAAATTGCGGAAAATGGCAAACAATGTATTTTCAATTTCTAACGAAATAATCGTCCAATCGCTGTAATATTTCGCGTGGATAATCATTTTTAGTCGTTACATCGGTTACCAATACAAAAGATTAAAAAATACAAAAGTAATATTTTTGTCTAAATTTTACCGCAGCCTATGAGGTAAAAATTGCGGAAAATGGCAAAACCATGTTTTTTTTTCAAGTTTCTATCGAAATAATCGTCCAATCGCTGTAATATTTCGCGTGGATAATCATTTTTAATCGTTACATCGGTTACCAATAAAAAAGATTAAAAAATACAAAATTAAAATTTATGTCTAATTTTTAGCACAGCCTATGAGGTAAAAATTGCGGAAAATGGCAAACCATGTATTTTCAATTTCTAACGAAATAATCGTCCAATCGCTGTAATATTTCGCGTGGATAATCATTTTTAGTCGTTACATCGGTTACCAATACAAAAGATTAAAAAATACAAAAGTAATATTTTTGTCTAAATTTTACCGCAGCCTATGAGGTAAAAATTGCGGAAAATGGCAAAACCATGTCTTTTTTCAAGTTTCTATCGAAATAATCGTCCAATCGCTGTAATATTTCGCGTGGATAATCATTTTTAATAGTTACATCGGTTACCAATAAAAAAGATTAAAAAATGCAAAATTAAAATTTATGTCTAATTTTTAGCACAGCCTATGAGGTAAAAATTGCGGAAAATGGCAAACTATGTATTTTCAATTTCTATTGAAATAATCGTCCAATCGCTGTAATATTTCGCGTGGATAATCATTTTTAGTCGTTACATCGGTTACCAATACAAAAGATTAAAAAATACAAAAGTAATATTTTTGTCTAAATTTTACCGCAGCCTATGGGTAAAAATTGCGGAAAATGGCAAAACCATGTTTTTTTTTCAAGTTTATATCGAAATAATCGTCCAATCGCTGTAATATTTCGCGTGGATAATCATTTTTAATAGTTACATCGGTTACCAATAAAAAAGATTAAAAAATGCAAAATTAAAATTTATGTCTAATTTTTAGCACAGCCTATGAGGTAAAAATTGCGGAAAATGGCAAACTATGTATTTTCAATTTCTATTGAAATAATCGTCCAATCGCTGTAATATTTAGCGTGGATAATCATTTTTAGTCGTTACATCGGTTACCAATACAAAAGATTAAAAAATACAAAAGTAATATTTTTGTCTAATTTTTAGCACAGCTTATACGGCAAAAATTGCGGAAAATGGCAAACCATGTATTTTCAATTTCTAACGAAATAATCGTCCAATCGCTGTAATATTTCGCGTGGATAATCATTTTTAGTCGTTACATCGGTTACCAATACAAAAGATTAAAAATACAAAATTAAAATTTATGTCTAATTTTTAGCACAGCCTATGAGGTAAAAATTGCGGAAAATGGCAAACTATGTATTTTCAATTTCTATTGAAATAATCGTCCAATCGCTGTAATATTTAGCGTGGATAATCATTTTTAGTCGTTACATCGGTTACCAATTCAAAATATTAAAAAATACAAAAGTAATATTTTTGTCTAAATTTTACCGCAGCCTATGAGGTAAAAATTGCGGAAAATGGCAAAACCATGTTTTTTTTTCAAGTTTCTATCGAAATCATCGTCCAATCGCTGTAATATTTCGCGTGGATAATCATTTTTAATCGTTACATCGGTTACCAATAAAAAAGATTAAAAAATACAAAATTAAAATTTATGTTTAATTTTTAGCACAGCCTATGAGGTAAAAATTGCGGAAAATGGCAAACCATGTATTTTCAATTTCTAACGAAATAATCGTCCAATCGCTGTAATATTTCGCGTGGATAATCATTTTTAGTCGTTACATCGGTTACCAATACAAAAGATTAAAAAATACAAAAGTAATATTTTTGTCTAAATTTTACCGCAGCCTATGAGGTAAAAATTGCGGAAAATGGCAAAACCATGTTTTTTTTTCCAAGTTTCTATCGAAATAATCGTCCAATCGCTGTAATATTTCGCGTGGATAATCATTTTTAATAGTTACATCGGTTACCAATAAAAAAGATTAAAAAATGCAAAATTAAAATTTATGTCTAATTTTTACCGCAGCCTATGGGTAAAAATTGCGGAAAATGGCAAAACCATGTTTTTTTTCAAGTTTCTATCGAAATAATCGTCCAATCGCTGTAATATTTCGCGTGGATAATCATTTTTAGTCGTTACATCGGTTACCAATACAAAAGATTAAAAAAATACAAAACTAAAATTTATGTCTAATTTTTAGCACAGCCTATAGGGTAAAAATTGCGGAAAATGGCAAAACCATGTATTTTCAATTTCTAACGAAATAATCGTCCAATCGCTGTAATATTTCGCGTGGATAATCATTTTTAGTCGTTACATCGGTTACCAATACAAAAGATTAAAAAAATACAAAAGTAATATTTTTGTCTAAATTTTACCGCAGCCTATGGGTAAAAATTGCGGAAAATGGCAAAACCATGTTTTTTTTTCAAGTTTCTATCGAAATAATCGTCCAATCGCTGTAATATTTCGCGTGGATAATCATTTTTAATCGTTACATCGGTTACCAATAAAAAAGATTAAAAAATGCAAAATTAAAATTTATGTCTAATTTTTAGCACAGCCTATGAGGTAAAAATTGCGGAAAATGGCAAACTATGTATTTTCAATTTCTATTGAAATAATCGTCAAATCGCTGTAATATTTAGCGTGGATAATCATTTTTAGTCGTTACATCGGTTACCAATACAAAAGATTAAAAAAATACAAAACTAAAATTTATGTCTAATTTTTAGCACAGCCTATAGGGTAAAAATTGCGGAAAATGGCAAAACCATGTATTTTCAATTTCTAACGAAATAATCGTCCAATCGCTGTAATATTTCGCGTGGATAATCATTTTTAGTCGTTACATCGGTTACCAATAAAAAAGATTAAAAAATACAAAATTAAAATTTATGTCTAAATTTTAGCACAGCCTATGAGGTAAAAATTGCGGAAAATGGCAAACTATGTATTTTCAATTTCTATTGAAATAATCGTCCAATCGCTGTAATATTTCGCGTGGATAATCATTTTTAGTCGTTACATCGGTTACCAATACAAAAGATTAAAAAATACAAAATTAAAATTTATGTCTAATTTTTAGCACAGCCCTATCGGTAAAAATTGCGGAAAATGGCAAACCATGTATTTTCAATTTCTAACGAAATAATCGTCCAATCGCTGTAATATTTCGCGTGGATAATCATTTTTAGTCGTTACATCGGTTACCAATAAAAAAGATTAAAAAATACAAAATTAAAATTTATGTCTAAATTTTAGCACAGCCTATACGGTAAAAATTGCGGAAAATGGCAAACTATGTATTTTCAATTTCTATTGAAATAATCGTCCAATCGCTGTAATATTTCGCGTGGATAATCATTTTTAGTCGTTACATCGGTTACCAATACAAAAGATTAAAAAATACAAAAGTAATATTTTTGTCTAAATTTTACCGCAGCCTATGGGTAAAAATTGCGGAAAATGGCAAAACCATGTTTTTTTTTCAAGTTTATATCGAAATAATCGTCCAATCGCTGTAATATTTCGCGTGGATAATCATTTTTAATAGTTACATCGGTTACCAATAAAAAAGATTAAAAAATGCAAAATTAAAATTTATGTCTAATTTTTAGCACAGCCTATGAGGTAAAAATTGCGGAAAATGGCAAACTATGTATTTTCAATTTCTATTGAAATAATCGTCCAATCGCTGTAATATTTAGCGTGGATAATCATTTTTAGTCGTTACATCGGTTACCAATACAAAAGATTAAAAAATACAAAAGTAATATTTTTGTCTAATTTTTAGCACAGCTTATACGGCAAAAATTGCGGAAAATGGCAAACCATGTATTTTCAATTTCTAACGAAATAATCGTCCAATCGCTGTAATATTTCGCGTGGATAATCATTTTTAGTCGTTACATCGGTTACCAATACAAAAGATTAAAAATACAAAATTAAAATTTATGTCTAATTTTTAGCACAGCCTATGAGGTAAAAATTGCGGAAAATGGCAAACTATGTATTTTCAATTTCTATTGAAATAATCGTCCAATCGCTGTAATATTTAGCGTGGATAATCATTTTTAGTCGTTACATCGGTTACCAATTCAAAAGATTAAAAAATACAAAAGTAATATTTTTGTCTAAATTTTACCGCAGCCTATGAGGTAAAAATTGCGGAAAATGGCAAAACCATGTATTTTCAATTTCTAACGAAATAATCGTCCAATCGCTGTAATATTTCGCGTGGATAATCATTTTTAGTCGTTACATCGGTTACCAATACAAAAGATTAAAAAATACAAAAGTAATATTTTTGTCTAAATTTTACCGCAGCCTATGAGGTAAAAATTGCGGAAAATGGCAAAACCATGTTTTTTTTTTCAAGTTTCTATCGAAATAATCGTCCAATCGCTGTAATATTTCGCGTGGATAATCATTTTTAATAGTTACATCGGTTACCAATAAAAAAGATTAAAAAATGCAAAATTAAAATTTATGTCTAATTTTTACCGCAGCCTATGGGTAAAAATTGCGGAAAATGGCAAAACCATGTTTTTTTTTCAAGTTTCTATCGAAATAATCGTCCAATCGCTGTAATATTTCGCGTGGATAATCATTTTTAGTCGTTACATCGGTTACCAATACAAAAGATTAAAAAAATACAAAACTAAAATTTTTGTCTAATTTTTAGCACAGCCTATAGGGTAAAAATTGCGGAAAATGGCAAAACCATGTATTTTCAATTTCTAACGAAATAATCGTCCAATCGCTGTAATATTTCGCGTGGATAATCATTTTTAGTCGTTACATCGGTTACCAATACAAAAGATTAAAAAAATACAAAAGTAATATTTTTGTCTAAATTTTACCGCAGCCTATGGGTAAAAATTGCGGAAAATGGCAAAACCATGTTTTTTTTTCAAGTTTCTATCGAAATAATCGTCCAATCGCTGTAATATTTCGCGTGGATAATCATTTTTAATCGTTACATCGGTTACCAATAAAAAAGATTAAAAAATGCAAAATTAAAATTTATGTCTAATTTTTAGCACAGCCTATGAGGTAAAAATTGCGGAAAATGGCAAACTATGTATTTTCAATTTCTATTGAAATAATCGTCAAATCGCTGTAATATTTAGCGTGGATAATCATTTTTAGTCGTTACATCGGTTACCAATACAAAAGATTAAAAAAATACAAAACTAAAATTTATGTCTAATTTTTAGCACAGCCTATAGGGTAAAAATTGCGGAAAATGGCAAAACCATGTATTTTCAATTTCTAACGAAATAATCGTCCAATCGCTGTAATATTTCGCGTGGATAATCATTTTTAGTCGTTACATCGGTTACCAATAAAAAAGATTAAAAAATACAAAATTAAAATTTATGTCTAAATTTTAGCACAGCCTATGAGGTAAAAATTGCGGAAAATGGCAAACTATGTATTTTCAATTTCTATTGAAATAATCGTCCAATCGCTGTAATATTTCGCGTGGATAATCATTTTTAGTCGTTACATCGGTTACCAATACAAAAGATTAAAAAATACAAAATTAAAATTTATGTCTAATTTTTAGCACAGCCCTATAGGGTAAAAATTGCGGAAAATGGCAAAACCATGTTTTTTTTTTCAATTTTCTATTGAAATAATCGTCCAATCGCTGTAATATTTCGCGTGGATAATCATTTTTAGTCGTTACATCGGTTACCAATACAAAAGATTAAAAAATACAAAAGTAATATTTTTGTCTAATTTTTAGCCCAGCCTATGAAGTAAAAATTGCGGAAAATGGCAAAACCATGTTTTTTTTTTCAAGTTTCTATCGAAATAATCGTCCAATCGCTGTAATATTTCGCGTGGATAATCATTTTTAATCGTTACATCGGTTACCAATAAAAAAGATTAAAAAATGCAAAATTAAAATTTATGTCTAATTTTTAGCACAGCCTATGAGGTAAAAATTGCGGAAAATGGCAAACTATGTATTTTCAATTTCTATTGAAATAATCGTCAAATCGCTGTAATATTTAGCGTGGATAATCATTTTTAGTCGTTACATCGGTTACCAATACAAAAGATTAAAAAAATACAAAACTAAAATTTATGTCTAATTTTTAGCACAGCCTATAGGGTAAAAATTGCGGAAAATGGCAAACCATGTATTTTCAATTTCTAACGAAATAATCGTCCAATCGCTGTAATATTTCGCGTGGATAATCATTTTTAGTCGTTACATCGGTTACCAATAAAAAAGATTAAAAAATACAAAATTAAAATTTATGTCTAAATTTTAGCACAGCCTATGAGGTAAAAATTGCGGAAAATGGCAAACTATGTATTTTCAATTTCTATTGAAATAATCGTCCAATCGCTGTAATATTTCGCGTGGATAATCATTTTTAGTCGTTACATCGGTTACCAATACAAAAGATTAAAAAATACAAAATTAAAATTTATGTCTAATTTTTAGCACAGCCCTATACGGTAAAAATTGCGGAAAATGGCAAACCATGTATTTTCAATTTCTAACGAAATAATCGTCCAATCGCTGTAATATTTCGCGTGGATAATCATTTTTAGTCGTTACATCGGTTACCAATAAAAAAGATTAAAAAATACAAAATTAAAATTTATGTCTAAATTTTAGCACAGCCTATACGGTAAAAATTGCGGAAAATGGCAAACAATGTATTTTCAATTTCTAACGAAATAATCGTCCAATCGCTGTAATATTTCGCGTGGATAATCATTTTTAGTCGTTACATCGGTTACCAATACAAAAGATTAAAAAATACAAAAGTAATATTTTTGTCTAAATTTTACCGCAGCCTATGAGGTAAAAATTGCGGAAAATGGCAAAACCATGTTTTTTTTTCAAGTTTCTATTGAAATAATCGTCCAATCGCTGTAATATTTCGCGTGGATAATCATTTTTAATCGTTACATCGGTTACCAATAAAAAAGATTAAAAAATACAAAATTAAAATTTATGTCTAATTTTTAGCACAGCCTATGAGGTAAAAATTGCGGAAAATGGCAAACCATGTATTTTCAATTTCTAACGAAATAATCGTCCAATCGCTGTAATATTTCGCGTGGATAATCATTTTTAGTCGTTACATCGGTTACCAATACAAAAGATTAAAAAATACAAAAGTAATATTTTTGTCTAAATTTTACCGCAGCCTATGAGGTAAAAATTGCGGAAAATGGCAAAACCATGTTTTTTTTTCAAGTTTCTATCGAAATAATCGTCCAATCGCTGTAATATTTCGCGTGGATAATCATTTTTAATAGTTACATCGGTTACCAATAAAAAAGATTAAAAAATGCAAAATTAAAATTTATGTCTAATTTTTAGCACAGCCTATGAGGTAAAAATTGCGGAAAATGGCAAACTATGTATTTTCAATTTCTATTGAAATAATCGTCCAATCGCTGTAATATTTCGCGTGGATAATCATTTTTAGTCGTTACATCGGTTACCAATACAAAAGATTAAAAAATACAAAAGTAATATTTTTGTCTAAATTTTACCGCAGCCTATGGGTAAAAATTGCGGAAAATGGCAAAACCATGTTTTTTTTTCAAGTTTCTATCGAAATAATCGTCAAATCGCTGTAATATTTCCCGTGGATAATCATTTTTAATCGTTACATCGGTTACCAATAAAAAAGATTAAAAAATGCAAAATTAAAATTTATGTCTAATTTTTAGCACAGCCTATGAGGTAAAAATTGCGGAAAATGGCAAACTATGTATTTTCAATTTCTATTGAAATAATCGTCCAATCGCTGTAATATTTAGCGTGGATAATCATTTATAGTCGTTACATCGGTTACCAATACAAAAGATTAAAAAATGCAAAATTAAAATTTATGTCTAATTTTTAGCACAGCCTATGAGGTAAAAATTGCGGAAAATGGCAAACTATGTATTTTCAATTTCTATTGAAATAATCGTCCAATCGCTGTAATATTTAGCGTGGATAATCATTTTTAGTCGTTACATCGGTTACCAATACAAAAGATTAAAAAATACAAAAGTAATATTTTTGTCTAATTTTTAGCACAGCTTATACGGTAAAAATTGCGGAAAATGGCAAACCATGTATTTTCAATTTCTAACGAAATAATCGTCCAATCGCTGTAATATTTCGCGTGGATAATCATTTTTAGTCGTTACATCGGTTACCAATACAAAAGATTAAAAATACAAAATTAAAATTTATGTCTAATTTTTAGCACAGCCTATGAGGTAAAAATTGCGGAAAATGGCAAACTATGTATTTTCAATTTCTATTGAAATAATCGTCCAATCGCTGTAATATTTAGCGTGGATAATCATTTTTAGTCGTTACATCGGTTACCAATTCAAAAGATTAAAAAATACAAAAGTAATATTTTTGTCTAAATTTTACCGCAGCCTATGAGGTAAAAATTGCGGAAAATGGCAAAACCATGTTTTTTTTTCAAGTTTCTATCGAAATAATCGTCCAATCGCTGTAATATTTCGCGTGGATAATCATTTTTAATCGTTACATCGGTTACCAATAAAAAAGATTAAAAAATACAAAATTAAAATTTATGTCTAATTTTTAGCACAGCCTATGAGGTAAAAATTGCGGAAAATGGCAAACCATGTATTTTCAATTTCTAACGAAATAATCGTCCAATCGCTGTAATATTTCGCGTGGATAATCATTTTTAGTCGTTACATCGGTTACCAATACAAAAGATTAAAAAATACAAAAGTAATATTTTTGTCTAAATTTTACCGCAGCCTATGAGGTAAAAATTGCGGAAAATGGCAAAACCATGTTTTTTTTTCAAGTTTCTATCGAAATAATCGTCCAATCGCTGTAATATTTCGCGTGGATAATCATTTTTAATAGTTACATCGGTTACCAATAAAAAAGATTAAAAAATGCAAAATTAAAATTTATGTCTAATTTTTAGCACAGCCTATGAGGTAAAAATTGCGGAAAATGGCAAACTATGTATTTTCAATTTCTATTGAAATAATCGTCCAATCGCTGTAATATTTCGCGTGGATAATCATTTTTAGTCGTTACATCGGTTACCAATACAAAAGATTAAAAAATACAAAAGTAATATTTTTGTCTAAATTTTACCGCAGCCTATGGGTAAAAATTGCGGAAAATGGCAAAACCATGTTTTTTTTTCAAGTTTCTATCGAAATAATCGTCCAATCGCTGTAATATTTCGCGTGGATAATCATTTTTAATCGTTACATCGGTTACCAATAAAAAAGATTAAAAAATGCAAAATTAAAATTTATGTCTAATTTTTAGCACAGCCTATGAGGTAAAAATTGCGGAAAATGGCAAACTATGTATTTTCAATTTCTATTGAAATAATCGTCAAATCGCTGTAATATTTAGCGTGGATAATCATTTTTAGTCGTTACATCGGTTACCAATACAAAAGATTAAAAATACAAAATTAAAATTTATGTCTAATTTTTAGCACAGCCTATGAGGTAAAAATTGCGGAAAATGGCAAACTATGTATTTTCAATTTCTATTGAAATAATCGTCCAATCGCTGTAATATTTCGCGTGGATAATCATTTTTAGTCGTTACATCGGTTACCAATACAAAAGATTAAAAAATACAAAAGTAATATTTTTGTCTAAATTTTACCGCAGCCTATGGGTAAAAATTGCGGAAAATGGCAAAACCATGTTTTTTTTTCAAGTTTCTATCGAAATAATCGTCCAATCGCTGTAATATTTCGCGTGGATAATCATTTTTAATCGTTACATCGGTTACCAATAAAAAAGATTAAAAAATGCAAAATTAAAATTTATGTCTAATTTTTAGCACAGCCTATGAGGTAAAAATTGCGGAAAATGGCAAACTATGTATTTTCAATTTCTATTGAAATAATCGTCCAATCGCTGTAATATTTAGCGTGGATAATCATTTTTAGTCGTTACATCGGTTACCAATACAAAAGATTAAAAAATACAAAAGTAATATTTTTGTCTAATTTTTAGCACAGCTTATACGGTAAAAATTGCGGAAAATGGCAAACCATGTATTTTCAATTTCTAACGAAATAATCGTCCAATCGCTGTAATATTTCGCGTGGATAATCATTTTTAGTCGTTACATCGGTTACCAATACAAAAGATTAAAAATACAAAATTAAAATTTATGTCTAATTTTTAGCACAGCCTATGAGGTAAAAATTGCGGAAAATGGCAAACTATGTATTTTCAATTTCTATTGAAATAATCGTCCAATCGCTGTAATATTTAGCGTGGATAATCATTTTTAGTCGTTACATCGGTTACCAATTCAAAAGATTAAAAAATACAAAAGTAATATTTTTGTCTAATTTTTAGCACAGCTTATACGGTAAAAATTGCGGAAAATGGCAAAACCATGTTTTTTTTTTCAAGTTTCTATCGAAATAATCGTCCAATCGCTGTAATATTTCGCGTGGATAATCATTTTTAATCGTTACATCGGTTACCAATAAAAAAGATTAAAAAATGCAAAATTAAAATTTATGTCTAATTTTTAGCACAGCCTATGAGGTAAAAATTGCGGAAAATGGCAAACTATGTATTTTCAATTTCTATTGAAATAATCGTCCAATCGCTGTAATATTTCGCGTGGATAATCATTTTTAGTCGTTACATCGGTTACCAATACAAAAACATAAAATATACAAAATTAATATTTTTGTATAATTTTTAGCACAGCCTATACGGTAAAAATTGCGGAAAATGGCAAACAATGTATTTTCAATTTCTAACGAAATAATCGTCCAATCGCTGTAATATTTCGCGTGGATAATCATTTTTAGTCGTTACATCGGTTACCAATACAAAAGATTAAAAAATACAAAAGTAATATTTTTGTTTAATTTTTAGCACACTTATACGGTAAAAATTGCGGAAAATGGCAAAACCAAGTTTTTTTTTTCAATTTTCTATCGAAATAATCGTCCAATCGCTGTAATATTTCGCGTGGATAATCATTTTTAGTCGTTACATCGGTTACCAATACAAAAGATTAAAAAATACAAAAGTAATATTTTTGTTTAATTTTTAGCACAGCTTATACGGTAAAAATTGCGGAAAATGGCAAAACCAAGTTTTTTTTTTCAATTTTCTATCGAAATAATCGTCCAATCGCTGTAATATTTCGCGTGGATAATCATTTTTAGTCGTTACATCGGTTACCAATACAAAAGATTAAAAAATACAAAAGTAATAATTTTGTCTAAATTTTACCGCAGCCTATGAGGTAAAAATTGCGGAAAATGGCAAATCCATGTTTTTTTTCAAGTTTCTATCGAAATAATCGTCCAATCGCTGTAATATTTCGCGTGGATAATCATTTTTAGTCGTTACATCGGTTACCAATACAAAAGATTAAAAAATACAAAAGTAATATTTTTGTCTAATTTTTAGCCCAGCCTATACGGTAAAAATTGCGGAAAATGGCAAACCATGTATTTTCAATTTCTAACGAAATAATCGTCCAATCGCTGTAATATTTCGCGTGGATAATCATTTTTAGTCGTTACATCGGTTACCAATAAAAAAGATTAAAAAATACAAAATTAAAATTTATGTCTAAATTTTAGCACAGCCTATGGGTAAAAATTGCGGAAAATGGCAAACTGTGTATTTTCAATTTCTATTGAAATAATCGTCCAATCGCTGTAATATTTCGCTTGGATAATCATTTTTAGTCGTTACATCGGTTACCAATAAAAAAGATTAAAAAATACAAAATTAAAATTTATGTCTAAATTTTAGCACAGCCTATACGGTAAAAATTGCGGAAAATGGCAAACAATGTATTTTCAATTTCTAACGAAATAATCGTCCAATCGCTGTAATATTTCGCGTGGATATTAATTTTTAGTCGTTACATCGGTTACCAATACAAAAGTTTAAAAAATACTAAAGTAATATTTTTGTCTAATTTTTAGCCCAGCCTATACGGTAAAAATTGCGGAAAATGGCAAAACCATGTTTTTTTTTTCAAGTTTCTATCGAAATAATCGTCCAATCGCTGTAATATTTCGCGTGGATAATCATTTTTAATCGTTACATCGGTTACCAATAAAAAAGATTAAAAAATACAAAATTAAAATTTATGTCTAATTTTTAGCACAGCCTATGAGGTAAAAATTGCGGAAAATGGCAAACCATGTATTTTCAATTTCTAACGAAATAATCGTCCAATCGCTGTAATATTTCGCGTGGATAATCATTTTTAGTCGTTACATCGGTTACCAATACAAAAGATTAAAAAATACAAAAGTAATATTTTTGTCTAAATTTTACCGCAGCCTTTGAGGTAAAAATTGCGGAAAATGGCAAAACCATGTTTTTTTTTCAAGTTTCTATCGAAATAATCGTCCAATCGCTGTAATATTTCGCGTGGATAATCATTTTTAATAGTTACATCGGTTACCAATAAAAAAGATTAAAAAATGCAAAATTAAAATTTATGTCTAATTTTTAGCACAGCCTATGAGGTAAAAATTGCGGAAAATGGCAAACTATGTATTTTCAATTTCTATTGAAATAATCGTCCAATCGCTGTAATATTTCGCGTGGATAATCATTTTTAGTCGTTACATCGGTTACCAATACAAAAGATTAAAAAATACAAAAGTAATATTTTTGTCTAAATTTTACCGCAGCCTATGGGTAAAAATTGCGGAAAATGGCAAAACCATGTTTTTTTTTTAAGTTTCTATCGAAATAATCGTCCAATCGCTGTAATATTTCGCGTGGATAATCATTTTTAATCGTTACATCGGTTACCAATAAAAAAGATTAAAAAATGCAAAATTAAAATTTATGTCTAATTTTTAGCACAGCCTATGAGGTAAAAATTGCGGAAAATGGCAAACTATGTATTTTCAATTTCTATTGAAATAATCGTCCAATCGCTGTAATATTTAGCGTGGATAATCATTTTTAGTCGTTACATCGGTTACCAATACAAAAGATTAATAAATACAAAAGTAATATTTTTGTCTAATTTTTAGCACAGCTTATACGGTAAAAATTGCGGAAAATGGCAAACCATGTATTTTCAATTTCTAACGAAATAATCGTCCAATCGCTGTAATATTTCGCGTGGATAATCATTTTTAGTCGTTACATCGGTTACCAATACAAAAGATTAAAAATACAAAATTAAAATTTATGTCTAATTTTTAGCACAGCCTATGAGGTAAAAATTGCGGAAAATGGCAAACTATGTATTTTCAATTTCTATTGAAATAATCGTCCAATCGCTGTAATATTTAGCGTGGATAATCATTTTTAGTCGTTACATCGGTTACCAATACAAAAGATTAAAAAATACAAAAGTAATATTTTTGTCTAATTTTTAGCACAGCTTATACGGTAAAAATTGCGGAAAATGGCAAAACCATGTTTTTTTTTCAAGTTTCTATCGAAATAATCGTCCAATCGCTGTAATATTTCGCGTGGATAATCATTTTTAATCGTTACATCGGTTACCAATACAAAAGATTAAAATATACAAAATTAATATTTTTGTATAATTTTTAGCACAGCCTATACGGTAAAAATTGCGGAAAATGGCAAACAATGTATTTTCAATTTCTAACGAAATAATCGTCCAATCGATGTAATATTTCGCGTGGATAATCATTTTTAGTCGTTACATCGGTTACCAATACAAAAGATTAAAAAATACAAAACTAATATTTTTGTCTAATTTTTAGCACAGCTTATACGGTAAAAATTGCGGAAAATGGCAAAACCATGTTTTTTTTTCAAGTTTCTATCGAAATAATCGTCCAATCGCTGTAATATTTCGCGTGGATAATCATTTTTAATCGTTACATCGGTTACCAATACAAAAGATTAAAATATACAAAATTAATATTTTTGTATAATTTTTAGCACAGCCTATACGGTAAAAATTGCGGAAAATGGCAAACAATGTATTTTCAATTTCTAACGAAATAATCGTCCAATCGCTGTAATATTTCGCGTGGATAATCATTTTTAGTCGTTACATCGGTTACCAATACAAAAGATTAAAAAATACAAAAGTAATATTTTTGTCTAAATTTTACCGCAGCCTATGAGGTAAAAATTGCGGAAAATGGCAAAACCATGTTTTTTTTTCAAGTTTCTATCGAAATAATCGTCCAATCGCTGTAATATTTCGCGTGGATAATCATTTTTAGTCGTTACATCGGTTACCAATACAAAAGATTAAAAAATACAAAAGTAATATTTTTGTCTAAATTTTACCGCAGCCTATGAGGTAAAAATTGCGGAAAATGGCAAAACCATGTTTTTTTTTCAATTTTCTATCGAAATAATCGTCCAATCGCTGTAATATTTCGCGTGGATAATCATTTTTAGTCGTTACATCGGTTACCAATACAAAAGATTAAAAAATACAAAAGTAATATTTTTGTTTAATTTTTAGCACAGCTTATACGGTAAAAATTGCGGAAAATGGCAAAACCATGTTTTTTTTTCAAGTTTCTATCGAAATAATCGTCCAATCGCTGTAATATTTCGCGTGGATAATCATTTTTAGTCGTTACATCGGTTACCAATACAAAAGATTAAAAAATACAAAAGTAATATTTTTGTTTAATTTTTAGCACAGCTTATACGGTAAAAATTGCGGAAAATGGCAAAACCAAGTTTTTTTTTCAATTTTCTATCGAAATAATCGTCCAATCGCTGTAATATTTCGCGTGGATAATCATTTTTAGTCGTTACATCGGTTACCAATACAAAAGATTAAAAAATACAAAAGTAATATTTTTGTCTAAATTTTACCGCAGCCTATGAGGTAAAAATTGCGGAAAATGGCAAAACCATGTTTTTTTTTCAATTTTCTATCGAAATAATCGTCCAATCGCTGTAATATTTCGCGTGGATAATCATTTTTAGTCGTTACATCGGTTACCAATACAAAAGATTAAAAAATACAAAAGTAATATTTTTGTTTAATTTTTAGCACAGCTTATACGGTAAAAATTGCGGAAAATGGCAAAACCAAGTTTTTTTTTCAATTTTCTATCGAAATAATCGTCCAATCGCTGTAATATTTCGCGTGGATAATCATTTTTAGTCGTTACATCGGTTACCAATACAAAAGATTAAAAAATACAAAAGTAATATTTTTGTTTAATTTTTAGCACAGCTTATACGGTAAAAATTGCGGAAAATGGCAAAACCAAGTTTTTTTTTCAATTTTCTATCGAAATAATCGTCCAATCGCTGTAATATTTCGCGTGGATAATCATTTTTAATAGTTACATCGGTTACCAATAAAAAAGATTAAAAAATGCAAAATTAAAATTTATGTCTAATTTTTAGCACAGCCTATGAGGTAAAAATTGCGGAAAATGGCAAACTATGTATTTTCAATTTCTATTGAAATAATCGTCCAATCGCTGTAATATTTAGCGTGGATAATCATTTTTAGTCGTTACATCGGTTACCAATACAAAAGATTAAAAAATACAAAAGTAATATTTTTGTCTAATTTTTAGCACAGCTTATACGGTAAAAATTGCGGAAAATGGCAAACCATGTATTTTCAATTTCTAACGAAATAATCGTCCAATCGCTGTAATATTTCGCGTGGATAATCATTTTTAGTCGTTACATCGGTTACCAATACAAAAGATTAAAAATACAAAATTAAAATTTATGTCTAATTTTTAGCACAGCCTATGAGGTAAAAATTGCGGAAAATGGCAAACTATGTATTTTCAATTTCTATTGAAATAATCGTCCAATCGCTGTAATATTTAGCGTGGATAATCATTTTTAGTCGTTACATCGGTTACCAATACAAAAGATTAAAAAATACAAAAGTAATAATTTTGTCTAATTTTTAGCACAGCTTATACGGTAAAAATTGCGGAAAATGGCAAACCATGTATTTTCAATTTCTAACGAAATAATCGTCCAATCGCTGTAATATTTCGCGTGGATAATCATTTTTAGTCGTTACATCGGTTACCAATACAAAAGATTAAAAATACAAAATTAAAATTTATGTCTAATTTTTAGCACAGCCTATGCGGTAAAAATTGCGGAAAATGGCAAACTATGTATTTTTCACTTTCTATTGAAATAATCGTCCAATCGCTGTAATATTTCGCGTGGATAATCATTTTTAGTCGTTACATCGGTTACCAATACAAAAGATTAAAATATACAAAATTAATATTTTTGTATAATTTTTAGCACAGCCTATACGGTAAAAATTGCGGAAAATGGCAAACAATGTATTTTCAATTTCTAACGAAATAATCGTCCAATCGCTGTAATATTTCGCGTGGAGAATCATTTTTAGTCGTTACATCGGTTACCAATACAAAAGATTAAAAAATACAAAATTAAAATTTATGTCTAATTTTTAGCACACCCTATAGGGTAAAAATTGCGGAAAATAGCAAAACCATGTTTTTTTTCAATTTTCTATCGAAATAATCGTCCAATCGCTGTAATATTTCGCGTGGATAATCATTTTTAGTCGTTACATCGGTTACCAATACAAAAGATTAAAAAATACAAAAGTAATATTTTTGTTTAATTTTTAGCACAGCTTATATGGTAAAAATTGCGGAAAATGGCAAAACCAAGTTTTTTTTTCAATTTTCTATCGAAATAATCGTCCAATCGCTGTAATATTTCGCGTGGAGAATCATTTTTAGTCGTTACATCGGTTACCAATACAAAAGATTAAAAAATACAAAATTAAAATTTATGTCTAATTTTTAGCACACCCTATAGGGTAAAAATTGCGGAAAATAGCAAAACCATGTTTTTTTTCAATTTTCTATCGAAATAATCGTCCAATCGCTGTAATATTTCGCGTGGATAATCATTTTTAGTCGTTACATCGGTTACCAATACAAAAGATTAAAAAATACAAAAGTAATATTTTTGTTTAATTTTTAGCACAGCTTATATGGTAAAAATTGCGGAAAATGGCAAAACCAAGTTTTTTTTTCAATTTTCTATCGAAATAATCGTCCAATCGCTGTAATATTTCGCGTGGGTAATCCTTTTTAGTCGTTACATCGGTTACCAATACAAAAGATTAAAATATACAAAATAAATATTTTTGTATAATTTTTAGCACAGCCTATACGGTAAAAATTGCGGAAAATGGCAAAACCATGTTTTTTTTTCAAGTTTCTATCGAAATAATCGTCCAATCGCTGTAATATTTCGCGTGGATAATCATTTTTAATCGTTACATCGGTTACCAATAAAAAAGATTAAAAAATGCAAAATTAAAATTTATGTCTAATTTTTAGCACAGCCTATGAGGTAAAAATTGCGGAAAATGGCAAACAATGTATTTTCAATTTCTAACGAAATAATCGTCCAATCGCTGTAATATTTCGCGTGGAGAATCATTTTTAGTCGTTACATCGGTTACCAATACAAAAGATTAAAAAATACAAAATTAAAATTTATGTCTAATTTTTAGCACACCCTATAGGGTAAAAATTGCGGAAAATAGCAAAACCATGTTTTTTTTCAATTTTCTATCGAAATAATCGTCCAATCGCTGTAATATTTCGCGTGGATAATCATTTTTAGTCGTTACATCGGTTACCAATACAAAAGATTAAAAAATACAAAAGTAATATTTTTGTTTAATTTTTAGCACAGCTTATATGGTAAAAATTGCGGAAAATGGCAAAACCAAGTTTTTTTTTCAATTTTCTATCGAAATAATCGTCCAATCGCTGTAATATTTCGCGTGGGTAATCCTTTTTAGTCGTTACATCGGTTACCAATACAAAAGATTAAAATATACAAAATAAATATTTTTGTATAATTTTTAGCACAGCCTATACGGTAAAAATTGCGGAAAATAGCAAAACCATGTTTTTTTTCAATTTTCTATCGAAATAATCGTCCAATCGCTGTAATATTTCGCGTGGATAATTATTTTTAGTCGATACATCGATTACCAATACAAAAGATTAATAAATACAAAAGTAATATTTTTGTCTAATTTTTAGCCCAGCCTAACGGTAAAAATTGCGGAAAATGGCAAAACCATGTTTTTTTTTCAATTTTCTATTGAAATAATCGTCCAATCGCTGTAATATTTCGCGTGGATTATCATTTTTAGTCGTTACATCGGTTACCAATACAAAAGATTAAAAAATACAAAAGTAATATTTTTGTCTAATTTTTAGCCCAGCCTATACGGTAAAAATTGCGGAAAATGGCAAACCATGTATTTTCAATTTCTAACGAAATAATCGTCCAATCGCTGTAATATTCCGCGTGGATAATCATTTTTAGTCGGTACATCGGTTACCAATAAAAAAGATTAAAAAATACAAAATTAAAATATATGTCTAAATTTTAGCACAGCCTATGAGGTAAAAATTGCGGAAAATGGCAAAACCATGTTTTTTTTCAAGTTTCTATCGAAATAATCGTCCAATCGCTGTAATATTTCGCGTGGATAATCATTTTTAATCGTTACATCGGTTACCAATAAAAAAGATTAAAAAATGCAAAATTAAAATTTATGTCTAATTTTTAGCACAGCCTATGAGGTAAAAATTGCGGAAAATGGCAAACCATGTATTTTCAATTTCTAACGAAATAATCGTCCAATCGCTGTAATATTTCGCGTGGATAATCATTTTTAGTCGTAACATCGGTTACCAATACAAAAGATTAAAAAAATACAAAACTAAAATTTATCTCTAATTTTTAGCACAGCCTATAGGGTAAAAATTGCGGAAAATGGCAAAACCATGTTTTTTTTTCAAGTTTCTATCGAAATAATCGTCCAATCGCTGTAATATTTCGCGTGGATAATCATTTTTAATCGTTACATCGGTTACCAATAAAAAAGATTAAAAAATGCAAAATTAAAATTTATGTCTAATTTTTAGCACAGCCTATGAGGTAAAAATTGCGGAAAATGGCAAACCATGTATTTTCAATTTCTATCGAAATAATCGTCCAATCGCTGTAATATTTCGCGTGGATAATAATTTTTAATCGTTACATCGGTTACCAATACAAAAGATTAAAAAATACAAAAGTAATATTTTTGTCTAATTATTAGCACAGCCTATGGGTAAAAATTGCGGAAAATGGCAAACTATGTATTTTCAATTTCTATTGAAATAATCGTCCAATCGCTGTAATATTTCGCGTGGATAATCATTTTTAGTCGTTACATCGGTTACCAATACAAAAGATTAAAAAATACAAAAGTAATATTTTTGTCTAATTTTTAGCCCAGCCTATACGGTAAAAATTGCGGAAAATGGCAAACCATGTATTTTCAATTTCTAACGAAATAATCGTCCAATCGCTGTAATATTTCGCGTGGATAATCATTTTTAGTCGTTACATCGGTTACCAATACAAAAGATTAAAAATACAAAATTAAAATTTATGTCTAATTTTTAGCACAGTACAAATTAGTTATTATAACGTTTAAAGCAAAAATCAAACTATATGTTTGTTTTGGAAAATTTTATGAATTGAAATTTCAAAAGTGTCTTTCCCAATAGGGTAAAAATTGCGGAAAATAGCAAAACCATGTTTTTTTTCAATTTTCTATCGAAATAATCGTCCAATCGCTGTAATATTTCGCGTGGATAATCATTTTTAGTCGTTACATCGGTTACCAATACAAAAGATTAAAAAATACAAAAGTAATATTTTTGTCTAATTTTTAGCACAGCTTATACGGTAAAAATTGCGGAAAATGGCAAACCATGTATTTTCAATTTCTAACGAAATAATCGTCCAATCGCTGTAATATTTCGCGTGGATAATCATTTTTAGTCGTTACATCGGTTACCAATACAAAAGATTAAAACATACAAAATTAAAATTTATGTCTAATTTTTAGCACAGCCTAAGTAAAAATTGCGGAAAATGGCAAAACCAAGTTTTTTTTTCAAGTTTCTATCGAAATAATCGTCCAATCGCTGTAATATTTCGCGTGGATAATCATTTTTAATCGTTACATCGGTTACCAATAAAAAAGATTAAAAAATGCAAAATTAAAATTTATGTCTAATTTTTAGCACAGCCTATGAGGTAAAAATTGCGGAAAATGGCAAACCATGTATTTTCAATTTCTAACGAAATAATCGTCCAATCGCTGTAATATTTCGCGTGGATAATCATTTTTAGTCGTTACCTCGGTTACCAATACAAAAGATTAAAAAATACAAAAGTAATATTTTTGTCTAAATTTTACCGCAGCCTATGAGGTAAAAATTGCGGAAAATGGCAAAACCATGTTTTTTTTTTTTCAAGTTTCTATCGAAATAATCGTCCAATCGCTGTAATATTTCGCGTGGATAATCATTTTTAATCGTTACATCGGTTACCAATAAAAAAGATTAAAAAATGCAAAATTAAAATTTATGTCTAATTTTTAGCACAGCCTATGAGGTAAAAATTGCGGAAAATGGCAAACTATGTATTTTCAATTTCTATTGAAATAATCGTCCAATCGCTGTAATATTTCGCGTGGATAATAATTTTTAGTCGTTACATCGGTTACCAATACAAAAGATTAAAAAATACAAAAGTAATATTTTTGTCTAATTTTTAGCACAGCCTATGGGTAAAAATTGCGGAAAATGGCAAACTATGTATTTTCAATTTCTATTGAAATAATCGTCCAATCGCTGTAATATTTCGCGTGGATAATCATTTTTAGTCGTTACATCGGTTACCAATACAAAAGATTAAAAAACACAAAAGTAATATTTTTGTCTAATTTTTAGCCCAGCCTATACGGTAAAAATTGCGGAAAATGGAAAACCATGTATTTTCAATTTCTAACGAAATAATCGTCCAATCGCTGTAATATTTCGCGTGGATAATCATTTTTAGTCGTTACATCGGTTACCAATACAAAAGATTAAAAATACCAAATTAAAATTTATGTCTAATTTTTAGCACAGCCCAATAGGGTAAAAATTGCGGAAAATAGCAAAACCATGTTTTTTTTCAATTTTCTATCGAAATAATCGTCCAATCGCTGTAATATTTCGCGTGGATAATCATTTTTAGTCGTTACATCGGTTACCAATACAAAAGATTAAAAAATACAAAAGTAATATTTTTGTCTAATTTTTAGCACAGCTTATACGGTAAAAATTGCGGAAAATGGCAAACCATGTATTTTCAATTTCTAACGAAATAATCGTCCAATCGCTGTAATATTTCGCGTGGATAATCATTTTTAGTCGTTACATCGGTTACCAATACAAAAGATTAAAAACTACAAAATTAAAATTTATGTCTAATTTTTAGCACAGCCTAAGTAAAAATTGCGGAAAATGGCAAAACCAAGTTTTTTTTTTCAATTTTCTATCGAAATAATCGTCCAATCGCTGTAATATTTCGCGTGGATAATCATTTTTAGTCGTAACATCGGTTACCAATACAAAAGATTAAAAAATACAAAAGTAATATTTTTGTCTAATTTTTAGCACAGCCTATGAGGTAAAAATTGCGGAAATTACAAATCCATGTATTTTTAAATTTTTTAACGAAATAATAGTCTAATCGATGTAATATTTCGCGTGGAAAATCATTTTTAGTCGTTACATCGGTTACCAACACAAAAGATTAAAAAAATACAAAACTAAAATTTATGTCTAATTTTTAGCACAGCCTATAGGGTAAAAATTGCGGAAAATGGCAAAACCATGTTTTTTTTTCAAGTTTCTATCGAAATAAACGTCCAATCGCTGTAATATTTCGCGTGGATAATCATTTTTAATCGTTACATCGGTTACCAATAAAAAAGATTAAAAAATGCAAAATTTAAATTTATGTCTAATTTTTAGCACAGCCTATGAGGTAAAAATTGCGGAAAATGGCAAACCATGTATTTTCAATTTCTAACGAAATAATCGTCCAATCGCTGTAATATTTCGCGTGGATAATCATTTTTAGTCGTAACATCGGTTACCAATACAAAAGATTAAAAAATACAAAAGTAATATTTTTGTCTAATTTTTAGCACAGCTTATACGGTAAAAATTGCGGAAAATGGCAAACCATGTATTTTCAATTTCTAACGAAATAATCGTCCAATCGCTGTAATATTTCGCGTCGATAATCATTTTTAGTCGTTACATCGGTTACCAATACAAAAGATTAAAAAATACAAAATTAAAATTTATGTCTAATTTTTAGCACAGCCTAAGGGTAAAAATTGCAGAAAATGGCAAAACCAAGTTTTTTTTTAAATTTTCTATCGAAATAATCGTCCAATCGCTGTAATATTTCGCGTGGATAATCATTTTTAGTCGTTACATCGGTTACCAATACAAAAGATTAAAAAATACAAAAGTAATATTTTTGTCTAATTTTTAGCACAGCTTATACGGTAAAAATTGCGGAAAATGGCAAACCATGTATTTTCAATTTCTAACGAAATAATCGTCCAATCGCTGTAATATTTCGCGTGGATAATCATTTTTAGTCGTTACATCGGTTACCAATACAAAAGATTAAAAATACAAAATTAAAATTTATGTCTAATTTTTAGCACAGCCTATGAGGTAAAAATTGCGGAAAATGGCAAACTATGTATTTTCAATTTCTATTGAAATAATCGTCCAATCGCTGTAATATTTCGCGTGGATAATCATTTTTAGTCGTTACATCGGTTACCAATACAAAAGATTAAAATATACAAAATTAATATTTTTGTATAATTTTTAGCACAGCCTATACGGTAAAAATTGCGGAAAATGGCAAACAATGTATTTTCAATTTCTAACGAAATAATACGAAAGTTTAGTTTAGTTTATTTATTTAGTAGTATTTATAATACTTTAAAAATATTTCAAATATGATTATTTTACAGATTTTTCTTTACAAAATATTATCGAATTCATTGTTTTTTACAAATTTTACCATATTTTTCCTACATATACTCATATTTCTTTCTGTTTTGACATATTCTGGTAAGTGATTGTATAATTTAAGTCCTTTAAAGAATAGAGATCGTTGCATTGCTGTTGTTGTTACCCTCGGTAGCCGGAAATTTTCAGAATCTCTAAGGTTGTACGGTTGGACTTTTCTCACATAGTCAAGTTGTTCAGTAAGGTATTCAGGTGCGTTTCCCATTTTCATTTTCTGAATGAATTGCAGTGTGTTAAGTTCCAGTCTTTGTTGAATATTTAACCATTTCAGTGTATCTAGCATTAGTTGAATTGGAGCATATATATTATATTTTAATATTGACCGCATAGCTTTATTTTGTAATTTTTGTAGTCTTTCGATTTGTGTTTTTGAGCAGCAAGTGTATATGATTGTGGAGCCAAATTCAAAATGTGGTTTTATCATGGTGTTATACATATGTATTGCCGTTATTTGAGATATTTTATTTCTAACCCGTTTAAAAAAACCAATTTTTTTGCCAATTTTTTTACATATATAATCAATGTGTTCTTTTAGGTTTAGGTCTTTATCGATTATAAAACCGAGGTTTTTAATTTTATTTACTTTTTCTATTTCTTCATTATTAATTGTAATTATTGATTCACTGTTTATATTTATTTCAAGTAGTTTAGTTTTGTTTTCATTAAGTTTTAATCTATTCATTTTAAGCCAATTATTTATGTTATTTAAGTCGTGCATTAGATTTGCTCTACATTGTTCATCTGTGTCACCTTCTGCGTAGATTAATGTGTCATCCGCATAAAGAATTATTTCGCATTTCTTTAGTATATTTGGCATATCATTTATGTATATTATAAATAATAGTGCGCCTAGAATAGAACCCTGAGGTACTCCAAATTCATTGTTTACTTCGTTTGATTTTGTACCATTAACTTTTGTTATTTGCTTTCTATTTATTTGTAAGATATGATTTAAACCAATTTAATTCATTTTCTCTGATGCCGTACATATATAGTTTTTGAATAAGTATTTCTCTATCAATGGTCTCAAATGCTCTTTTGAAATCCAAAAATATTGCCATTATCTTTTTCTTTCTATTTATATATTTCCATCTATTTATTACATAATTAACTGTTGTTTCGCATGAGAATTTTTTTCTAAATCCCGATTGATATTTTGAAAATAAATTATGTTGTTCCATATATGTTTCCATTTGTTCCTTTACAATTTTTTCAATAACTTTTTCACAAGTTTTCAGAGTGTTTATTGGACGAAATTCGTCACATTTATTTGTTTTTGCGATTTTTTCTATTGGTGTTACCATTGAATATTTCCAACTATCCGGGAAAACTCCTGTTTCAAGTGATTTATTTATTATATCACGCATTGATTTTCCTATAATATTCCAGTTATCCATAATGAGCTTAATTGTAACATTGTTGAAATCTGGTTTATTTTTCATATTCTTACAAATATTTTGAATTTCTTGGATTGTTATTGCACGGAATCTAAATCTATTTATTATCACAGGTATATTGTTTATATATTGCACATTTTCTATTGTATTATTAATTGACTTAATACTATTAACAAAATAATTATTAAATTGGGTGGCTATTTGGTAGTTATCTTTATATTCTATATCACTAAATATCACATTTTTTATCACAGCTTTATTTTTCTTTAGGACTAAGTCTTTGATTTCTCTCCACATTTGTTTTTGGTCTTTGGCATTAATTATTTTTTTATTAACGTAATTGTTCTTCTCTGTATCAATTTTGGTTTTATAAGTATTTCTAGCTATTTTATAACTACTCCACGCTATATCTGTATTTTCTGTCTTAGCTATTTGATATTTAAGAACTTTTTCTTTCTTTAATTTTTTTAGTTCTCTGTTAAACCATTTGTTAACTTTACTTTTTGTATTTATTACTTTTTTAATTGTAAATTTCTTTATAGTATTTTCAATGGCTGAATCAAAATTATTAACTTTATTATTTAAATCATCGTTATCATTGTTTCTCAATATTGCACTAATTTCTTGATTAAAACGTATTTTATTATATTTAAATATTTCAATTTCCTTTTTGCTCATTTCGTCTTGATTTTCAGTTACTATCTTGATTTTTATGTCTATGGCTTCGTGATCCGTTATTTTATTAGAAATGTTATTTACTACTGTTACATTTTCACTGTTTGTGATGACGTAGTCTATAATTGTTTTTGTACTTTCTGTTATTCTCGTATAATCATTTACTATTTGTTTAAGCCCACTATCATTAAAAGCGCATTCAAGTCTTTTTTTATATGTATCTTCTTTACACCAGTCTATGTTGAAATCACCTGCTATTATTATATCACATTGTGCTTCACATATTTCTTCCATTAATTTTTCAAATACTTGACAAAACTCTACTTCACTGCTGCTTGGTGATCTATAGACCGCTATTATTACAAATTGTTTATTCTTGATTGTCGCCATGTATGCACCTATCCAGTAATTATAATCAGAAGACTTTTCCCCAATCCCAATAATCCCCAATAATCGTCCAATCGCTGTAATATTTCGCGTGGAGAATCATTTTTAGTCGTTACATCGGTTACCAATACAAAAGATTAAAAAATACAAAATTAAAATTTATGTCTAATTTTTAGCACAGCCCTATAGGGTAAAAATTGCGGAAAATAGCAAAACCATGTTTTTTTTCAATTTTCTATCGAAATAATCGTCCAATCGCTGTAATATTTCGCGTGGATAATCATTTTTAGTCGTTACATCGGTTACCAATACAAAAGATTAAAAAATACAAAAGTAATATTTTTGTTTAATTTTTAGCACAGCTTATACGGTAAAAATTGCGGAAAATGGCAAACCATGTATTTTCAATTTCTAACGAAATAATCGTCCAATCGCTGTAATATTTCGCGTGGATAATCATTTTTAGTCGTTACATCGGTTACCAATACAAAAGATTAAAAAATAAAAAATTAAAATTTATGTCTAATTTTTAGCACAGCCTATAGGGTAAAAATTGCGGAAAATGGCAAAACCAAGTTTTTTTTTCAATTTTCTATCGAAATAATCGTCCAATCGCTGTAATATTTCGCGTGGATAATCCTTTTTAGTCGTTACATCGGTTACCAATACAAAAGATTAAAATATACAAAATTAATATTTTTGTATAATTTTTAGCACAGCCTATACGGTAAAAATTGCGGATATTACAAAACCATGTATTTTTCAATTTTCTAACGAAATAATAGTCCAATCGCTGTAATATTTCGCGTGGATAATTATTTTTAGTCGATACATCGATTACCAATACAAAAGATTAAAAAATACAAAAGTAATATTTTTGTATAATTTTTAGCCCAGCCTAACGGTAAAAATTGCGGAAAATGGCAAAACCATGTTTTTTTTTCAATTTTATATTGAAATAATCGTCCAATCGCTGTAATATTTCGCGTGGATAATCATTTTTAGTCGTTACATCGGTTACCAATACAAAAGATTAAAAAATACAAAAGTAATATTTTTGTCTAATTTTTAGCCCAGCCTATACGGTAAAAATTGCGGAAAATGGCAAACCATGTATTTTCAATTTCCAACCAAATAATCGTCCAATCGCTGTAATATTTCGCGTGGATAATCATTTTTAGTCGTTACATCGGTTACCAATAAAAAAGATTAAAAAATACAAAATTTAAATTTATGTCTAAATTTTAGCACAGCCTATGAGGTAAAAATTGCGGAAAATGGCAAAACCATGTTTTTTTTTTCAAGTTTCTATCGAAATAATCGTCTAATCGCTGTAATATTTCGCGTGGATAATCATTTTTAATCGTTACATCGGTTACCAATAAAAAAGATTAAAAAATGCAAAATTAAAATTTATGTCTAATTTTTAGCACAGCCTATGAGGTAAAAATTGCGGAAAATGGCAAACCATGTATTTTCAATTTCTAACGAAATAATCGACCAATCGCTGTAATATTTCGCGTGGATAATCATTTTTAGTCGTAACATCGGTTACCAATACAAAAGATTAAAAAAATACAAAACTAAAATTTATGTCTAATTTTTAGCACAGCCTATAGGGTAAAAATTGCGGAAAATGGCAAAACCATGTTTTTTTTTCAAGTTTCTATCGAAATAATCGTCCAATCGCTGTAATATTTCGCGTGGATAATCATTTTTAATCGTTACATCGGTTACCAATAAAAAAGATTAAAAAATGCAAAATTAAAATTTATGTCTAATTTTTAGCACAGGTAAAAATTGCGGGAAATGGCAAACCATGTATTTTCAATTTCTAACGAAATAATCTTTCAATCGCTGTAATATTTCGCGTGGATAATCATTTTTAGTCGTTACATCGGTTACCAATACAAAAGATTAAAAAATACAAAAGTAATATTTTTGTCTAAATTTTACCGCAGCCTATGAGGTAAAAATTGCGGAAAATGGCAAAACCATGTTTTTTTTTCAAGTTTCTATCGAAATAATCGTCCAATCGCTGTAATATTTCGCGTGGATAATCATTTTTAATCGTTACATCGGTTACCAATACAAAAGATTAAAAAATACAAAAGTAATATTTTTGTCTAATTTTTAGCACAGCCTATGGGTAAAAATTGCGGAAAATGTCAAACTATGTATTTTCAATTTCTATTGAAATAATCGTCCAATCGCTGTAATATTTCGCGTGGATAATCATTTTTAGTCGTTACATCGGTTACCAATACAAAAGATTAAAAAATACAAAAGTAATATTTTTGTCTAATTTTTAGCCCAGCCTATACGGTAAAAATTGCGGAAAATGGCAAACCATGTATTTTCAATTTCTAACGAAATAATCGTCCAATCGCTGTAATATTTCGCGTGGATAATCATTTTTAGTCGTTACATCGGTTACCAATACAAAAGATTAAAAATACAAAATTAAAATTTATGTCTAATTTTTAGCACAGTACAAATTAGTTATTATAACGTTTAAAGCAAAAATCAAACTATATGTTTGTTTTGGAAAATTTTATGAATTGAAATTTCAAAAGTGTCTTTCCCAATAGGGTAAAAATTGCGGAAAATAGCAAAACCATGTTTTTTTTCAATTTTCTATCGAAATAATCGTCCAATCGCTGTAATATTTCGCGTGGATAATCATTTTTAGTCGTTACATCGGTTACCAATACAAAAGATTAAAAAATACAAAAGTAATATTTTTGTCTAATTTTTAGCACAGCTTATACGGTAAAAATTGCGGAAAATGGCAAACCATGTATTTTCAATTTCTAACGAAATAATCGTCCAATCGCTGTAATATTTCGCGTGGATAATCATTTTTAGTCGTTACATCGGTTACCAATACAAAAGATTATAAAATACAAAATTAAAATTTATGTCTAATTTTTAGCACAGCCTAAGTAAAAATTGCGGAAAATGGCAAAACCAAGTTTTTTTTCAAGTTTCTATCGAAATAATCGTCCAATCGCTGTAATATTTCGCGTGGATAATCATTTTTAATCGTTACATCGGTTACCAATAAAAAAGATTAAAAAATGCAAAATTGAAATTTATGTCTAATTTTTAGCACAGCCTATGAGGTAAAAATTGCGGAAAATGGCAAACTATGTATTTTCAATTTCTATTGAAATAATCGTCCAATCGCTGTAATATTTCGCGTGGATAATCATTTTTAGTCGTTACATCGGTTACCAATACAAAAGATTAAAAAATACAAAAGTAATATTTTTGTCTAATTTTTAGCACAGCCTATGGGTAAAAATTGCGGAAAATGGCAAACTATGTATTTTCAATTTCTATTGAAATAATCGTCCAATCGCTGTAATATTTCGCGTGGATAATCATTTTTAGTCGTTACATCGGTTACCAATACAAAAGATTAAAAAATACAAAAGTAATATTTTTGTCTAATTTTTAGCCCAGCCTATACGGTAAAAATTGCGGAAAATGGCAAACCATGTATTTTCAATTTCTAACGAAATAATCGTCCAATCGCTGTAATATTTCGCGTGGATAATCATTTTTAGTCGTTACATCGGTTACCAATACAAAAGATTAAAATTACAAAATTAAAATTTATGTCTAATTTTTAGCACAGCCCAATAGGGTAAAAATTGCGGAAAATAGCAAAACCATGTTTTTTTTTCAATTTTCTATCGAAATAATCGTCCAATCGCTGTAATATTTCGCGTGGATAATCATTTTTAGTCGTTACATCGGTTACCAATACAAAAGATTAAAAAATACAAAAGTAATATTTTTGTCTAATTTTTAGCACAGCTTATACGGTAAAAATTGCGGAAAATGGCAAACCATGTATTTTCAATTTCTAACGAAATAATCGTCCAATCGCTGTAATATTTCGCGTGGATAATCATTTTTAGTCGTTACATCGGTTACCAACACAAAAGATTAAAAAAATGGAAAATTAAAATTTATGTCTAATTTTTAGCACAGCCTATGAGGTAAAAATTGCGGAAAATGGCAAACCATGTATTTTCAATTTCTAACGAAATAATCGTCCAATCGCTGTAATATTTCGCGTGGATAATCATTTTTAGTCGTAACATCGGTTACCAATACAAAAGATTAAAAAATACAAAAGTAATATTTTTGTCTAATTTTTAGCACAGCTTATACGGTAAAAATTGCGGAAAATGGCAAACCATGTATTTTCAATTTCTAACGAAATTATCGTCCAATCGCTGTAATATTTCGCGTCGATAATGATTTTTAGTCGTTACATCGGTTACCAATACAAAAGATTAAAAAATACAAAATTAAAATTTATGTCTAATTTTTAGCACAGCCTAAGGGTAAAAATTGCGGAAAATGGCAAAACCAAGTTTTTTTTTCAATTTTCTATCGAAATAATCGTCCAATCGCTGTAATATTTCGCGTGGATAATCATTTTTAGTCGTTACATCGGTTACCAATACAAAAGATTAAAAAATACAAAAGTAATATTTATGTCTAATTTTTAGCACAGCCTATGAGGTAAAAATTGCGGAAAATGGCAAACCATGTATTTTAAATTTCTAACGAAATAATCGTCCAATCGCTGTAATATTTCGCGTGGATAATCATTTTTAGTCGTAACATCGGTTACCAATACAAAAGATTAAAAAATACAAAAGTAATATTTTTGTCTAATTTTTAGCACAGCCTATGAGGTAAAAATTGCGGAAAATGGCAAACCATGTATTTTCAATTTCTAACGAAATAATCGTCCAATCGCTGTAATATTTCGCGTGGATAATCATTTTTAGTCGTTACATCGGTTACCAATACAAAAGATTAAAAAATACAAAATTAAAATTTATGTCTAATTTTTAGCACAGCCTAAGGGTAAAAATTGCGGAAAATGGCAAAACCAAGTTTTTTTTTTCAATTTTCTATCGAAATAATCGTCCAATCGCTGTAATATTTCGCGTGGATAAACATTTTTAGTCGTAACATCGGTTACCAATACAAAAGATTAAAAAATACAAAAGTAATATTTTTGTCTAATTTTTAGCACAGCCTATGAGGTAAAAATTGCGGAAATTAGAAATCCATGTATTTTTAAATTTTTTAACGAAATAATAGTCCAACCGATGTAATATTTCGCGTGGAAAATCTTTTTTAGTCGTTACATCGGTTACCAATAAAAAAGATTACAAAAATACAAAACTAAAATTTATGTCTAATTTTTAGCACAGCCTAAGGGTAAAAATTGCGGAAAATGGCAAAACCAAGTTTTTTTTTTCAATTTTCTATCGAAATAATCGTCCAATCGCTGTAATATTTCGCGTGGATAATCATTTTTAGTCGTATCATCGGTTACCAATACAAAAGATTAAAAAATACAAAAGTAATATTTTTGTCTAATTTTTAGCATAGCTTATACGGTAAAAATTGCGGAAAATGGCAAACCATGTATTTTCAATTTCTAACGAAATAATCGTCCAATCGCTGTAATATTTCGCGTGGATAATCATTTTTAGTCGTAACATCGGTTACCAATACAAAAGATTAAAAAATACAAAAGTAATATTTTTGTCTAATTTTTAGCACAGCTTATACGGTAAAAATTGCGGAAAATGGCAAACCATGTATTTTCAATTTCTAACGAAATAATCGTCCAATCGCTGTAATATTTCGCGTGGATAATCATTTTTAGTCGTAACATCGGTTACCAATACAAAAGATTAAAAAATACAAAAGTAATATTTTTGTCTAATTTTTAGCACAGCCTATAAGGTAAAAATTGCGGAAAATGGCAAAACCATGTTTTTTTTCAAGTTTCTATCGAAATAATCGTCCAATCGCTGTAATATTTCGCGTGGATAATCATTTTTAGTCGTAACATCGGTTACCAATACAAAAGATTAAAAAATACAAAACTAAAATTTATGTCTAATTTTTAGCACAGCCTATAAGGTAAAAATTGCGGAAAATGGCAAAACCAAGTTTTTTTTCAATTTTCTATCGAAATAATCGTCCAATCGCTGTAATATTTCGCGTGGATAAACATTTTTAGTCGTAACATCGGTTACCAATACAAAAGATTAAAAAATACAAAAGTAATATTTTTGTCTAATTTTTAGCACAGCCTATGAGGTAAAATTTGCGGAAATTAGAAATCCATGTATTTTTAAATTTTTTAACGAAATAATAGTCCAATCGATGTAATATTTCGCGTGGAAAATCTTTTTTAGTCGTTACATCGGTTACCAATAAAAAAGATTACAAAAATACAAAACTAAAATTTATGTCTAATATTTAGCACAGCCTATAAGGTAAAAATTGCGGAAAATGGCAAAACCATGTTTTTTTTCAAGTTTCTATCGAAATAATCGTCCAATCGCTGTAATATTTCGCGTGGATAATCATTTTTAGTCGTTACATCGGTTACCAATACAAAAGATTAAAAAATACAAAATTAAAATTTATGTCTAATTTTTAGCACAGCCTAAGGGTAAAAATTGCGGAAAATGGCAAAACCAAGTTTTTTTTTCAATTTTCTATCGAAATAATCGTCCAATCGCTGTAATATTTCGCGTGGATAATCATTTTTAGTCGTATCATCGGTTACCAATACAAAAGATTAAAAAATACAAAAGTAATATTTTTGTCTAATTTTTAGCATAGCTTATACGGTAAAAATTGCGGAAAATGGCAAACCATGTATTTTCAATTTCTAACGAAATAATCGTCCAATCGCTGTAATATTTCGCGTGGATAACCATTTTTAGTCGTAACATCGGTTACCAATACAAAAGATTAAAAAATACAAAAGTAATATTTTTGTCTAATTTTTAGCACAGCTTATACGGTAAAAATTGCGGAAAATGGCAAACCATGTATTTTCAATTTCTAACGAAATAATCGTCCAATCGCTGTAATATTTCGCGTGGATAATCATTTTTAGTCGTAACATCGGTTACCAATACAAAAGATTAAAAAATACAAAAGTAATATTTTTGTCTAAATTTTACCGCAGCCTAGAGGTAAAAATTGCGGATATTACAAAACCATGTATTTTTCAATTTTCTAACGAAATAATCGTCCAATCGCTGTAATATTTCGCGTGGATAATCTTTTTTAGTCGTTACATCGGTTACCAATACAAAAGATTAAAAAATACAAAATTAAAATTTATGTCTAATATTTAGCACAGCCTATAAGGTAAAAATTGCGGAAAATGGCAAACCATGTATTTTAAATTTCTAACGAAATAATCGTCCAATCGCTGTAATATTTCGCGTGGATAATCATTTTTAGTCGTTACATCGGTTACCAATACAAAAGATTAAAAAATACAAAAGTAATATTTATGTCTAATTTTTAGCACAGCCTATGAGGTAAAAATTGCGGAAAATGGCAAACCATGTATTTTCAATTTCTAACGAAATAATCGTCCAATCGCTGTAATATTTCGCGTGGATAATCATTTTTAGTCGTTACATCGGTTACCAATACAAAAGATTAAAAAATACAAAATTAAAATTTATGTCTAATTTTTAGCACAGCCCAATAGGGTAAAAATTGCGGAAAATAGCAAAACCATGTTTTTTTTTCAATTTTCTATCGAAATAATCGTCCAATCGCTGTAATATTTCGCGTGGATAATCATTTTTAGTCGTTACATCGGTTACCAATACAAAAGATTAAAAAATACAAAAGTAATATTTTTGTCTAATTTTTAGCACAGCTTATACGGTAAAAATTGCGGAAAATGGCAAACCATGTATTTTCAATTTCTAACGAAATAATCGTCCAATCGCTGTAATATTTCGCGTGGATAATCATTTTTAGTCGTTACATCGGTTACCAATACAAAAGATTAAAAAATACAAAATTAAAATTTATGTCAAATTTTTAGCACAGCCTAAGTAAAAATTGCAGAAAATGGCAAAACCAAGTTTTTTTTTCAATTTTCTATCGAAATAATCGTCCAATCGCTGTAATATTTCGCGTGGATAATCATTTTTAGTCTTAACATCGGTTACCAATACAAAAGATTAAAAAATACAAAAGTAATATTTTTGTCTAATTTTTAGCACAGCCTATGAGGTAAAAATTGCGGAAATTACAAATCCATGTATTTTTAAATTTTTTAACGAAATAATAGTCCAATCGATGTAATATTTCGCGTGGAAAATCATTTTTAGTCGTTACATCGGTTACCAACACAAAAGATTAAAAAAATGGAAAATTAGAATTTATGTCTAATTTTTAGCACAGCCTATGAGGTAAAAATTGCGGAAAATGGCAAACCATGTATTTTCAATTTCTAACGAAATAATCGTCCAATCGCTGTAATATTTCGCGTGGATAATCATTTTTAGTCGTAACATCGGTTACCAATACAAAAGATTAAAAAATACAAAAGTAATATTTTTGTCTAATTTTTAGCACAGCTTATACGGTAAAAATTGCGGAAAATGGCAAACCATGTATTTTCAATTTCTAACGAAATAATCGTCCAATCGCTGTAATATTTCGCGTCGATAATGATTTTTAGTCGTTACATCGGTTACCAATACAAAAGATTAAAAAATACAAAATTAAAATTTATGTCTAATTTTTAGCACAGCCTAAGGGTAAAAATTGCGGAAAATGGCAAAACCAAGTTTTTTTTTCAATTTTCTATCGAAATAATCGTCCAATCGCTGTAATATTTCGCGTGGATAATCATTTTTAGTCGTTACATCGGTTACCAATACAAAAGATTAAAAAATACAAAAGTAATATTTATGTCTAATTTTTAGCACAGCCTATGAGGTAAAAATTGCGGAAAATGGCAAACCATGTATTTTAAATTTCTAACGAAATAATCGTCCAATCGCTGTAATATTTCGCGTGGATAATCATTTTTAGTCGTAACATCGGTTACCAATACAAAAGATTAAAAAATACAAAAGTAATATTTTTGTCTAATTTTTAGCACAGCCTATGAGGTAAAAATTGCGGAAAATGGCAAACCATGTATTTTCAATTTCTAACGAAATAATCGTCCAATCGCTGTAATATTTCGCGTGGATAATCATTTTTAGTCGTTACATCGGTTACCAATACAAAAGATTAAAAAATACAAAATTAAAATTTATGTCTAATTTTTAGCACAGCCTAAGGGTAAAAATTGCGGAAAATGGCAAAACCAAGTTTTTTTTTTCAATTTTCTATCGAAATAATCGTCCAATCGCTGTAATATTTCGCGTGGATAAACATTTTTAGTCGTAACATCGGTTACCAATACAAAAGATTAAAAAATACAAAAGTAATATTTTTGTCTAATTTTTAGCACAGCCTATGAGGTAAAAATTGCGGAAATTAGAAATCCATGTATTTTTAAATTTTTTAACGAAATAATAGTCCAACCGATGTAATATTTCGCGTGGAAAATCTTTTTTAGTCGTTACATCGGTTACCAATAAAAAAGATTACAAAAATACAAAACTAAAATTTATGTCTAATTTTTAGCACAGCCTATAAGGTAAAAATTGCGGAAAATGGCAAAACCATGTTTTTTTTCAAGTTTCTATCGAAATAATCGTCCAATCGCTGTAATATTTCGCGTGGATAATCATTTTTAGTCGTTACATCGGTTACCAATACAAAAGATTAAAAAATACAAAATTAAAATTTATGTCTAATTTTTAGCACAGCCTAAGGGTAAAAATTGCGGAAAATGGCAAAACCAAGTTTTTTTTTTCAATTTTCTATCGAAATAATCGTCCAATCGCTGTAATATTTCGCGTGGATAATCATTTTTAGTCTTAACATCGGTTACCAATACAAAAGATTAAAAAATACAAAAGTAATATTTTTGTCTAATTTTTAGCACAGCTTATACGGTAAAAATTGCGGAAAATGGCAAACCATGTATTTTCAATTTCTAACGAAATAATCGTCCAATCGCTGTAATATTTCGCGTGGATAATCATTTTTAGTCGTTACATCGGTTACCAATACAAAAGATTAAAAAATACAATATTAAAATTTATGTCAAATTTTTAGCACAGCCTAAGTAAAAATTGCGGAAAATGGCAAAACCAAGTTTTTTTTTCAATTTTCTATCGAAATAATCGTCCAATCGCTGTAATATTTCGCGTGGATAATCATTTTTAGTCTTAACATCGGTTACCAATACAAAAGATTAAAAAATACAAAAGTAATATTTTTGTCTAATTTTTAGCACAGCCTATGAGGTAAAAATTGCGGAAATTACAAATCCATGTATTTTTAAATTTTTTAACGAAATAATAGTCCAATCGATGTAATATTTCGCGTGGAAAATCATTTTTAGTCGTTACATCGGTTACCAACACAAAAGATTAAAAAAATGGAAAATTAAAATTTATGTCTAATTTTTAGCACAGCCTATGAGGTAAAAATTGCGGAAAATGGCAAACCATGTATTTTCAATTTCTAACGAAATAATCGTCCAATCGCTGTAATATTTCGCGTGGATAATCATTTTTAGTCGTAACATCGGTTACCAATACAAAAGATTAAAAAATACAAAAGTAATATTTTTGTCTAATTTTTAGCACAGCTTATACGGTAAAAATTGCGGAAAATGGCAAACCATGTATTTTCAATTTCTAACGAAATAATCGTCCAATCGCTGTAATATTTCGCGTCGATAATGATTTTTAGTCGTTACATCGGTTACCAATACAAAAGATTAAAAAATACAAAATTAAAATTTATGTCTAATTTTTAGCACAGCCTAAGGGTAAAATTGCGGAAAATGGCAAAACCAAGTTTTTTTTTCAATTTTCTATCGAAATAATCGTCCAATCGCTGTAATATTTCGCGTGGATAATCATTTTTAGTCGTTACATCGGTTACCAATACAAAAGATTAAAAAATACAAAAGTAATATTTATGTCTAATTTTTAGCACAGCCTATGAGGTAAAAATTGCGGAAAATGGCAAACCATGTATTTTAAATTTCTAACGAAATAATCGTCCAATCGCTGTAATATTTCGCGTGGATAATCATTTTTAGTCGTAACATCGGTTACCAATACAAAAGATTAAAAAATACAAAAGTAATATTTTTGTCTAATTTTTAGCACAGCCTATGAGGTAAAAATTGCGGAAAATGGCAAACCATGTATTTTCAATTTCTAACGAAATAATCGTCCAATCGCTGTAATATTTCGCGTGGATAATCATTTTTAGTCGTTACATCGGTTACCAATACAAAAGATTAAAAAATACAAAATTAAAATTTATGTCTAATTTTTAGCACAGCCTAAGGGTAAAAATTGCGGAAAATGGCAAAACCAAGTTTTTTTTTTCAATTTTCTATCGAAATAATCGTCCAATCGCTGTAATATTTCGCGTGGATAAACATTTTTAGTCGTAACATCGGTTACCAATACAAAAGATTAAAAAATACAAAAGTAATATTTTTGTCTAATTTTTAGCACAGCCTATGAGGTAAAAATTGCGGAAATTAGAAATCCATGTATTTTTAAATTTTTTAACGAAATAATAGTCCAACCGATGTAATATTTCGCGTGGAAAATCTTTTTTAGTCGTTACATCGGTTACCAATAAAAAAGATTACAAAAATACAAAACTAAAATTTATGTCTAATTTTTAGCACAGCCTATAAGGTAAAAATTGCGGAAAATGGCAAAACCATGTTTTTTTTCAAGTTTCTATCGAAATAATCGTCCAATCGCTGTAATATTTCGCGTGGATAATCATTTTTAGTCGTTACATCGGTTACCAATACAAAAGATTAAAAAATACAAAATTAAAATTTATGTCTAATTTTTAGCACAGCCTAAGGGTAAAAATTGCGGAAAATGGCAAAACCAAGTTTTTTTTTTCAATTTTCTATCGAAATAATCGTCCAATCGCTGTAATATTTCGCGTGGATAATCATTTTTAGTCGTATCATCGGTTACCAATACAAAAGATTAAAAAATACAAAAGTAATATTTTTGTCTAATTTTTAGCATAGCTTATACGGTAAAAATTGCGGAAAATGGCAAACCATGTATTTTCAATTTCTAACGAAATAATCGTCCAATCGCTGTAATATTTCGCGTGGATAATCATTTTTAGTCGTAACATCGGTTACCAATACAAAAGATTAAAAAATACAAAAGTAATATTTTTGTCTAATTTTTAGCACAGCTTATACGGTAAAAATTGCGGAAAATGGCAAACCATGTATTTTCAATTTCTAACGAAATAATCGTCCAATCGCTGTAATATTTCGCGTGGATAATCATTTTTAGTCGTAACATCGGTTACCAATACAAAAGATTAAAAAATACAAAAGTAATATTTTTGTCTAATTTTTAGCACAGCCTATAAGGTAAAAATTGCGGAAAATGGCAAAACCATGTTTTTTTTCAAGTTTCTATCGAAATAATCGTCCAATCGCTGTAATATTTCGCGTGGATAATCATTTTTAGTCGTAACATCGGTTACCAATACAAAAGATTAAAAAATACAAAACTAAAATTTATGTCTAATTTTTAGCACAGCCTATAAGGTAAAAATTGCGGAAAATGGCAAAACCAAGTTTTTTTTTCAATTTTCTATCGAAATAATCGTTCAATCGCTGTAATATTTCGCGTGGATAAACATTTTTAGTCGTAACATCGGTTACCAATACAAAAGATTAAAAAATACAAAAGTAATATTTTTGTCTAATTTTTAGCACAGCCTATGAGGTAAAATTTGCGGAAATTAGAAATCCATGTATTTTTAAATTTTTTAACGAAATAATAGTCCAATCGATGTAATATTTCGCGTGGAAAATCTTTTTTAGTCGTTACATCGGTTACCAATAAAAAAGATTACAAAAATACAAAACTAAAATTTATGTCTAATTTTTAGCACAGCCTATAAGGTAAAAATTGCGGAAAATGGCAAAACCATGTTTTTTTTCAAGTTTCTATCGAAATAATCGTCCAATCGCTGTAATATTTCGCGTGGATAATCATTTTTAGTCGTTACATCGGTTACCAATACAAAAGATTAAAAAATACAAAATTAAAATTTATGTCTAATTTTTAGCACAGCCTAAGGGTAAAAATTGCGGAAAATGGCAAAACCAAGTTTTTTTTTCAATTTTCTATCGAAATAATCGTCCAATCGCTGTAATATTTCGCGTGGATAATCATTTTTAGTCGTATCATCGGTTACCAATACAAAAGATTAAAAAATACAAAAGTAATATTTTTGTCTAATTTTTAGCATAGCTTATACGGTAAAAATTGCGGAAAATGGCAAACCATGTATTTTCAATTTCTAACGAAATAATCGTCCAATCGCTGTAATATTTCGCGTGGATAACCATTTTTAGTCGTAACATCGGTTACCAATACAAAAGATTAAAAAATACAAAAGTAATATTTTTGTCTAATTTTTAGCACAGCTTATACGGTAAAAATTGCGGAAAATGGCAAACCATGTATTTTCAATTTCTAACGAAATAATCGTCCAATCGCTGCAATATTTCGCGTGGATAATCATTTTTAGTCGTAACATCGGTTACCAATACAAAAGATTAAAAAATACAAAAGTAATATTTTTGTCTAATTTTTAGCACAGCCTATGAGGTAAAAATTGCGGAAATTACAAATCCATGTATTTTTTAAATTTTTTAACGAAATAATAGTCCAATCGATGTAATATTTCGCGTGGATAATCATTTTTAGTCGTTACATCGGTTACCAATACAAAAGATTAAAAAATACAAAAGTAATATTTATGTCTAATTTTTAGCACAGCCTATGAGGTAAAAATTGCGGAAAATGGCAAACCATGTATTTTAAATTTCTAACGAAATAATCGTCCAATCGCTGTAATATTTCGCGTGGATAATCATTTTTAGTCGTAACATCGGTTACCAATACAAAAGATTAAAAAATACAAAAGTAATATTTTTGTCTAATTTTTAGCACAGCCTATGAGGTAAAAATTGCGGAAAATGGCAAACCATGTATTTTCAATTTCTAACGAAATAATCGTCCAATCGCTGTAATATTTCGCGTGGATAATCATTTTTAGTCGTTACATCGGTTACCAATACAAAAGATTAAAAAATACAAAATTAAAATTTATGTCTAATTTTTAGCACAGCCTAAGGGTAAAAATTGCGGAAAATGGCAAAACCAAGTTTTTTTTTTTCAATTTTCTATCGAAATAATCATCCAATCGCTGTAATATTTCGCGTGGATAAACATTTTTAGTCGTAACATCGGTTACCAATACAAAAGATTAAAAAATACAAAAGTAATATTTTTGTCTAATTTTTAGCACAGCCTATGAGGTAAAAATTGCGGAAATTACAAATCCATGTATTTTTAAATTTTTTAACGAAATAATAGTCCAATCGATGTAATATTTCGCGTGGAAAATCTTTTTTAGTCGTTACATCGGTTACCAATAAAAAAGATTACAAAAATACAAAACTAAAATTTATGTCTAATTTTTAGCACAGCCTATAAGGTAAAAATTGCGGAAAATGGCAAAACCATGTTTTTTTTCAAGTTTCTATCGAAATAATCGTCCAATCGCTGTAATATTTCGCGTGGATAATCATTTTTAGTCGTTACATCGGTTACCAATACAAAAGATTAAAAAATACAAAATTAAAATTTATGTCTAATTTTTAGCACAGCCTAAGGGTAAAAATTGCGGAAAATGGCAAAACCAAGTTTTTTTTTCAATTTTCTATCGAAATAATCGTCCAATCGCTGTAATATTTCGCGTGGATAATCATTTTTAGTCGTTACATCGGTTACCAATACAAAAGATTAAAAAATACAAAATTAAAATTTATGTCTAATTTTTAGCACAGCCTATGAGGTAAAAATTGCGGAAAATGGCAAACCATGTATTTTCAATTTCTAACGAAATAATCGTCCAATCGCTGTAATATTTCGCGTGGATAATCATTTTTAGTCGTTACATCGGTTACCAATACAAAAATTAAAAAATACAAAAGTAATATTTTTGTCTAATTTTTAGCACAGCTTATACGGTAAAAATTGCGGAAAATGGCAAACCTTGTATTTTCAATTTCTAACGAAATAATCGTCCAATCGCTGTAATATTTCGAGTGGATAATCATTTTTAGTCGTTACATCGGTTACCAATACAAAAGATTAAAAAATACAAAATTAAAATTTATGTCTAATTTTTAGCACAGCCTAAGGGTAAAAATTGCGGAAAATGGCAAAACCAAGTTTTTTTTTCAATTTTCTATCGAAATAATCGTCCAATCGCTGTAATATTTCGCGTGGATAATCATTTTTAGTCGTTACATCGGTTACCAATACAAAAGATTAAAAAATACAAAAGTAATATTTTTGTCTAATTTTTAGCACAGCTTATACGGTAAAAATTGCGGAAAATGGCAAACCTTGTATTTTCAATTTCTAACGAAATAATCGTCCAATCGCTGTAATATTTCGCGTGGATAATCATTTTTAGTCGTTACATCGGTTACCAATAAAAAAGATTAAAAAATACAAAATTAAAATTTATGTCTAATTTTTAGCACAGCCTATGAGGTAAAAATTGCGGAAAATGGCAAACCATGTATTTTCAATTTCTAACGAAATAATCGTCCAATCGCTGTAATATTTCGCGTGGATAATCATTTTTAGTCGTTACATCGGTTACCAATACAAAAGATTAAAAAATACAAAAGTAATATTTTTGTCTAAATTTTACCGCAGCCTATGAGGTAAAAATTGCGGATATTACAAAACCATGTATTTTTCAATTTTCTAACGAAATAATCGTCCAATCGCTGTAATATTTCGCGTGGATAATCTTTTTTAGTCGTTACATCGGTTACCAATACAAAAGATTAAAAAATACAAAATTAAAATTTATGTCTAATTTTTACCGCAGCCTATGAGGTAAAAATTGCGGAAAATGGCAAACCATGTATTTTCAATTTCTAACGAAATAATCGTCCAATCGCTGTAATATTTCGCGTGGATAATCATTTTTAGTCGTTACATCGGTTACCAATACAAAAGATTAAAAAATACAAAAGTAATATTTTTGTCTAAATTTTACCGCAGCCTATGAGGTAAAAATTGCGGATATTACAAAACCATGTATTTTTCAATTTTCTATCGAAATAATCGTCCAATCGCTGTAATATTTCGCGTGGATAATCATTTTTAGTCGTTACATCGGTTACCAATACAAAAGATTAAAAAATACAAAAGTAATATTTTTGTCTAATTTTTAGCACAGCTTATACGGTAAAAATTGCGGAAAATGGCAAACCATGTATTTTCAATTTCTAACGAAATAATCGTCCAATCGCTGTAATATTTCGCGTGGATAATCATTTTTAGTCGTTACATCGGTTACCAATACAAAAGATTAAAAAATACAAAATTAAAATTTATGTCTAATTTTTAGCACAGCCTAAGGGTAAAAATTGCGGAAAATGGCAAAACCAAGTTTTTTTTTTCAATTTTCTATCGAAATAATCGTCCAATCGCTGTAATATTTCGCGTGGATAATCATTTTTAGTCGTTACATCGGTTACCAATACAAAAGATTAAAAAATACAAAATTAAAATTTATGTCTAATTTTTAGCACAGCCTATGAGGTAAAAATTGCGGAAAATGGCAAACCATGTATTTTCAATTTCTAACGAAATAATCGTCCAATCGCTGTAATATTTCGCGTGGATAATCATTTTTAGTCGTTACATCGGTTACCAATACAAAAGATTAAAAAATACAAAAGTAATATTTTTGTCTAATTTTTAGCACAGCTTATACGGTAAAAATTGCGGAAAATGGCAAACCTTGTATTTTCAATTTCTAACGAAATAATCGTCCAATCGCTGTAATATTTCGCGTGGATAATCTTTTTTAGTCGTTACATCGGTTACCAATACAAAAGATTAAAAAATACAAAATTAAAATTTATGTCTAATTTTTAGCACAGCCTAAGGGTAAAAATTGCGGAAAATGGCAAAACCAAGTTTTTTTTTCAATTTTCTATCGAAATAATCGTCCAATCGCTGTAATATTTCGCGTGGATAATCATTTTTAATCGTTACATCGGTTACCAATAAAAAAGATTAAAAAATGCAAAATTAAAATTTATGTCTAATTTTTAGCACAGCCTATGAGGTAAAAATTGCGGAAAATGGCAAACCATGTATTTTCAATTTCTAACGAAATAATCGTCCAATCGCTGTAATATTTCGCGTGGATAATCATTTTTAGTCGTAACATCGGTTACCAATACAAAAGATTAAAAAATACTGTGCGGGGCACACGGGGGATGGACAATTCAAAATGTCTAGTTAAAAGGTGATGACTTACCGAACTTCCTGAGGATGGATGGGAGGGATTTCGTTGATGTAACTCAAGTTGTGCGGTTGCTGTTGTTGGTGTTGTTGTTGCTGTTGTTTGAGTTGTTCCTTGGGGTAGGTTTACCTTTGACAGGACTTATAGGTGTTCGAATGATTTTTCGTTTGTTCCTTTACGTCACTTAAATAAAAACACTCCTTTTTTTTATTTCTTTAAATAATTTTAGTAGTTTTACTAATTCCCAATTTATTATACAATATTCTTCTGATTGATTCTAAATTTTTGGTTTTCTATGATATTTTTCTCCGGTGAAAAACGGAAGAATGTGTATGTATTCAATTATTTTAGATTACAGTAAAAAAGTCTTTAAATAAGCTTAATTATTTTAAGTAAACACCGTTTTCAACAAATTGATACTTTATAATATTTATTATATAGTTTTATTAATTTTTTGTACTTTGTTTAACTTTTTCCAATTATTTTATGTTTTTATTTTATTAGTTTCCAATATATTTAACAAACGCTTCTTTTTGCTTACTAGTTGTATGGTATGTTGTTCAAGAACGATTGAATGGTTTTTTAAAATTGTAGCAGAAACAAAATCTTTCCTCAAACTTCTTCGTTCAAAAAAAACTCAGACAAACAGAACAAAGAGAGAGGAAAAAATACTCGCTACAACACAACGAACTGCACAGGGTTACCATGCGTAAACATCCCGCCCCCCTTGCTATATTGCAATAGCAACGAGGGCCGGCGTATAATGAGATGAAAAAGAAATATATGCTGTATAATACTATTTATAATTCAAATATAAAATAAGTGTAAAGGCATGTAATTATTAAAAATGTTAGGGTATAATTGAAATAAGGATATAATTCAAATGTTTAAATATAAAATGCATATAATAATTATAAAAATATTGTAGTATAATTGAAGGGTTTAAATGCAAAGTAAATATAAATGCGTATAATTATTAAAAAAAAATGTATAATGAAAATGTTTAAACGGCAAATTTGCCGATAATCACCCATCCTAGTACCGTATCCTGTGCCAGCGGAGATCCTATAGCAGCTGTTTGCAGTCCGCTCCTTCTTCATCAAACCGAGTGCGAAACTTGAAATGGCACCATTTGTCCTCGTTAAATCTTTCAAACGGCAGATGATACCGGTCAACCAGAAAAGCCGCGATCGAACTCGTAACGGCGCACGGATTCAACAGTCCGCGAACTAGATTCCACTCATTATCCAAATACATGCGGATAATGACGGTAGGCACAACAGTGGTTGGGTCTGCTCGACTCAATGGCTCGTTCACTCTAGTGATTTCAGGAGGATGAAGAAGGGTGTGATGATTGAGGTTGCAATGGTTGCAGCGTTCACGACTACGGCAATTTTGGAAACGATGCGAATGGGCAAGACAATTCTTGCAATAGCGAAGGCGTTGGACGACGTCCAGCCTGGCTGATACCGTCATTTTATTAAATTTTACACATTTTCTCAACGGGTGGTCTTTTCGACATAAACGGCAGTCGGGAACTTTAGCCTTCAGCTGAATGGCGAGCTTGCGTTCTTCAACTGGGGAGTCGTGATTGCGGCGACGATGATGCATGTTTGCTGCAACGGGGAAGAAGTAAAGGGGGAAAATTATTTGTCATATTGACGGGGGAATTGTGAGTAAAATTAGTTTTACGATCGGCCGAGTAATGGTGCCGTGGGCAGTGCGTACCTCGGCAACCCGTACTTTGCTATCGGAGCCGTGAAAAATCTTATCGACACGGCCGAGACGCCATTGATTAGGGGGTAAATTTTCTTGCTTGACAACTACAAGATCGCCAATTTCTAAATCTCTTTGGGGGAATTTCCATTTATTTCGTTTCTGAAGTTCGCCTAAATACTCTTCTTTCCACCGGCGGGCCAAGTGATGATGAAGTATTTTTAACTTCTGCCAACGATTTACGTAATTAAGGGAGTGGCTGGAGAAGTCAGGCTCTGGCGGAGATAAGAGTGGAGTGCCGACGAGAAAATGACCTGGAGTGAGAGCGCATAAATTGCTTGGGTCGTCACTCATTGGGCTTAAAGGTCGTGAATTGAGACATGCTTCGATTCGAACGAGCATGGTGGTAAATTCTTCGTACGTAAAACTTTGAGTGAGGTAAATCTTTCTAAAGTGCGATTTAAAGCTCTTCACCCCTGCCTCCCAGAGACCGCCCATATGAGGAGCCCCAGGAGGGATAAAATGCCATTCGACCGGGATTAAACTGTCCTGAGATAAGAGGCCTTTTTTTAATAAAGACATGAACTGTTGTTTATCTTGACGTAATATATTAGAGGCGCCGACAAAGGCGGTGCCATTATCGGAATAAATGGCATGAGGTGTTCCTCTTCTTGAAAAAAAGCGCGCGAATGCGGCTAAAAAGGCTTGTGTTGAAATGTCTCCGGTGGCCTCTAAATGTATTGCCTTGGTGGAAAAACATACAAAAACCAGTACGTAGCCCTTAGTAATTTTGCAGCCGCGACCCGCATACGATTTTATGTCAAAGGGTCCGGCAAAGTCGACTACAGTGTTGCAGAAAGGGCGAGACAAACTTGTCCGTTCGGGGGGTAACGCCGCCATAATTTGTTGGTTGATTTGGCGTTTATGTCTCACACAAATAAGACAGTGAGATAATATCGTTTTTATCAAGGTTTTGAGTCTTGGGACGTAATAACGTAGTCGCATTAGACGAGATAACAACGCATTTTGACCATGAAGAGAATATTGATGTAAGTATTTGAGAAGTAATCGCGTAAAACTGGCATGATATGGTAGTAGAATGGGGTAACGTTCATCGTAAGTTAATGTAGGAGAATTTGCCAAACGGCCATTAATTCTCATAGCTCCATTAGAGTCCAAAAATGGGTTGAAAGTTAAGAGCGAACTTTTGCGGGATAGCGGTTTTTGTTCCGATAACTGGGAATATTCGTCGAAAAATAATGATTTCTGGCATACCATTATCAAGCGATTCTTGGCGAAAACGATTTCTTTAGCTGATAGCTCGGTATTGATATTATATGAAATTTGTTTGGCGCGTTAACGGTTGTAGAAACGAAAGATGTAACAGATGACTCTTAATGCACGAGGAAGATCCGAAAAGCTTGCTAGAATATCTTCGGGGTGAATTGTAGTAGTAAGCACTCGTACGGGTCGTTTTTCTTCTTCAGTTTCAAAATCAGTTTTTCTGGATGGCCATTCATCATGGGGACGTTTGAGCCATGGAGGTCCATGCCACCACAATTCATTTGATGACAATTCAGTAACCGTAGTACCGCGAGATGCCAGATCAGCTGGATTATTTTTGGAGTCCACGTGAGACCAACAATCCATGCCTACCTTTTCAATAATAGAGGAAATTCGATTTTCGACGAAAGTTTTCCACTTGTGGGCCGGTTTTTTCAGCCATGCCAACACAATGGTCGAATCTGTCCACAAGAAGATGTTGTAATCCTTGAGGTTGAGCTGAGCTTGAGTAGATTCTATCACGTTAGCTAGTAGTTCAGCTCCGCATAACTCTTTCCTAGGTAAGGAGACAAACTTCACTGGCGCAACCTTTGTTTTGGCTACGAGAATTTGACTGGTGACATATCCTTGGGACTCAGAGCGAAGGTAAATGGCTGCTGCATACGCCTTTTCCGACGCGTCACAAAAGCCGTGTAATTCGACCTTATAAGAGGGATCGAAATCAATGAAACGGGGAATTTTAACGTGCTCGATGTTTATGTAGTCGTCGAGAAATTCATGCCATTTTTGCATCGTCAGGGGGTTCAAATCTTCGTCCCAGTCAGTACCATCTTTCCATACTTGTTGCATAATGATTTTCGCAGCGATGATTTTTGGTGAAAGCCAACCGGCTGGGTCGAATAATCTTGCTATTTCAGATAGCACACACCTCTTAGTAGCGGAAGTACGATTGGGTGTAGATTTTAGTTTAAAATAAAAATAATCGCCTCCTGCGTTCCATCTGAGTCCTAAAGTTTTGGTTATGCTGGAGTCTGACAATGTAAGGAATTCTTAATCCAGCAAATGTGTCGGCGGTAAACCGTGTAGTAACATTTCATTGTTTGCCGTCCATTTACGAAGCGAAAAACCTGCGGTAGCAAGAACTTTAATGAGTTCATCGCGTGATTTCAACGCCGATGATATTGTATGTGCTCCATAAAGGACGTCGTCGACATACATATAGTTCCGTAGGACTCCGGCGACGATAGGGTGAGTGGTTTCGTTCTCCTTGGCGAGTTCTAGCAACGTCCTGATTGCCAGATAGGGTGCACAGTTCACGCCAAATGTGACTGTGTTTAACTCATAATCTTGGATAGATTCTGTTGCAGAATTGCGATGCAAAATTCGCTGAAGGGGGGTATGAGAGGGTTGTACCATAATTTGGCGGTACATCTTCTCAATGTCCGCGTTAAAAACGTAGCGGAAAAATCTCCATCTTAATATTAAGATCATTAAATCTGCTTGTAGGACTGGACCAGTATGAAGCAAATCATTAAGGCTTACGCCGTTTGATGAGGGATTTGATGCATTAAACACCACACGTAATTTTGTTGTGGTGCTGTCGGGTTTTAGAACAGCGTGGTGGGGCAAATAATATACGCCGCTGTCACCAGTTGCGGGGGTTACCTTGGCCATTTGGCCAAGAGCAGAATATTCGGTAATAACCCGATCATATTCAGCTATGAGTTGGGGGTTTTTGGTCAATCGTGCTTCATTTCGGAGAAATTGTGATAACGCGATTTTTCGGGATTGACCAATATTTAATTTTTCAGGGTATTCCTGTTTTAAAGGTAGTGATACAACGTATCGACCATCCTGATTGCGGAAGGTAGTAGAGGTATACAGATTTTCGCAATATTTATCCTCTGGTGAGGATTTTGTTTTCTTTGGTAGATCTTCCAGCTCACAGAAGCGTCGGAGTTGTTCATCCAACGCGACGGTGTTAAAAAATGATGAAATTGCCTTTTTACATGGATTTGCGGTTACTTTACCGGTAATTATCCATCCGAAAGCAGTTTTCTGCGCAACTAAAGACCGTTGTATATCCCAGTGCAGCCCATCTTGAATTATTTGTGGGTAAACATCCCCACCGAGAAGAAGGTCAATGTCGGACCCACTGCTGCGATAAGTATCGGCTAACTGCAAATGCGAAAAACTGCTGTTTGCCAGCGATGATGGGGGGTAATATGCAAGCTGACCTGTCAGCTTGCTGATGACTAATGCCTCTGAAAACAGTTCAAAGGATGGATTGATAGGAGACCCTATTTTAATGGGACATGTCTGCGCTGAGGTAGCAGTTAATGAATCACCTAAACCATGTATTTGTGCTTGGGAAGATCGCGTGCTGAGGCCTAAACGCTTTTGTAATTTGCGTGAAATGAAAGTTGCCTCAGACGCAGAGTCGATTAGCGCGCGAACAGTGTATTTGCAATCGTCCTGATATACATCAACGAGCGCAGAGCCTAATATGACGGATTGTGTAGTGGGGGTTAAATGTGTTGAAAAAGATTGCAGCGTTCTGTCAGCTGCTTGTGCTGACGTAGATGGGCTCCTATCTAACGGAGGCCGATTATTATTCAGATTGGCCTGCATAGGTGGAGAAATTACGGGGGTTATATTGCTAGATCGTTGTGAGGGGTTGCGATGAAGCAATGAGTGATGTTTTCCTTTGCATGTCTGGCAGACGTATTTGCTTTTGCATGTTTTAGACCCATGAGAAGTCCCCAGACAATTTGTACATCGATTTTGTAGTTTGACCGTAGCTAGCGCTCTTCAATTGGCATTGCTAGGAAAACTGAACAAAATCTAAGGGGATGAAATTGTGGGCAAAGGGCACATTTTTCCATCCTTCCTTTAGAAATATTAGTCTGGTAACTTTGAAGTTTTTGCTTAGAAACCGAATTAGATCTATTCAGCTTAGCCAGATGCACTGGTTTCGAAATGTTCGAACTCGCAAAAGTTGATCGAATATCAGCAACGGATTCTAATGTGTGAAATCGAGATGTCAGAAAACCATCCAGCTTCTTCCAAGTGGGCAAATCGGTTGTAGGCGGCAAAGATTGTTCCCATAAATTAAGGGTAACTTCAGGCAAGCAGGTCGAGCAGATATATACAAATATTGGGTCCCAATTCTCGGTTTCAATTTGAAGCAAACGGAGATTGGTAATACAATCGCTGATGGTACGTTGCAGACGCCTAAGATCCGAACTAGTTTCCCGCGACATCGGTTTGATATTGAAAAGGGATTTCAATTGTGCGTTGACTAGGACCCTCTTGTTTTCATAACGATGCATGAGATTCTCCCATGCCATAGCAAAACCTTCATTGGTCATGGGACAAGTTTTCAGAAGCTCACTAGCTTCGCCTTGCGTCTTCCTCATCAAGTGGCACATTTTCTCTACGGGCGATATACGTTTATTGTTGCGGTACAGGGCCGTGAACATATCACGGAATGTCGGCCAAGATTTGTAGTCGCCATGAAAGACTTCAGTATCGCATGGTGGTAAGGAAATATGTGGGGTCATATCCACGTGTTGTTCCACTGATGAAGTGACGGTGGCCTGGGCCCGCATAATTGCGCTACGTTCTTGAATATTTCCGCGGATATCAGTATAGGCCTCAAAAGTGGAATAAAAACGGTTCTCTAATGCTGCCATTTCGATTTCATCCTTCATTGTTTCATATTTATCCAGCGCTATTTCGTAGAGTGTCTCGAAATTAGACCATAGCTTCTCAAGCTGTTGGTTTTGAGCCTCCAAGGTATGAAGAGTGGGCATCTCTTCTTTCAAGCCTTTAAAATAGCTTTGAAAACTCACCACGCGATCAGAAGCGCGTATTAAATTTTTTAACGCTGCCATTACAATGAAAACGTTCGGCGTGATGGATTGTTTGACAATGTATGTTATGGGGGTTTAAAAAATCGTCACTGATCTTACAGGTAACGATCAGTTTATCGGGGGTTATGAAAATTTAAAATAATCTTCAAAGGTGCTGATTATAAGCGACCTTTATATATGGGTGAAAAATTTTAAGAAAATTTTCAGTGGTGCTTCGTATAAGCGACCAATGTATGGGGGTTATAAAGATGCAAAATAATCTTCAAAGGTGCTGATTATAAGCGACCTGTATATATGGGTGAAAACTTTTAGGAAAATTTTCATTGGTGCTTCGTATAAGCGACCAATGTATGGGGGTTATATATTTTAAAAATAATGGGGGTTATATATTTTAAAAATAATGGGGGTTATATATATTTTAAAAATAATGGGGGTTATATATATTTTAGAAATAATGGGGGTTAGTAATATGTGTTGAAAATAGTTAAATAAATTTTCAACTTATTGTTTTCATGATTTCATGTAGCGAAAAATATTTATTTAATGCTCTGACATGTGTGTACGATGGGGGTTAATTACGTAGGAAGTCTGTATTCAATAGTACATCTCGGTTTATTAATATAAAATATAATTTGTTTTTCCCTTTGGGTACTTGCGGTGGTGCCCTCGTAACCACCTGTTAATAAATGTTCTTATGTATCAGCTGTTGCGTATGTTCTACTGACCTATTTATTTAACAGAAGTAAATGCAATCTTACATACAAGTATATATATGTATGTATGCTTTATTATTTTTTGTTGATCGTTCACTCGCTCTTGTAGTGAAAATATATCATCCACCAGAAGTAAATGTATTCATACATACAAACGTATGTCTGTGTGTATGTTTTAGTTGTGAGCTTGATCATTCACTCGCGTTGTAATGAGAAAAAAAATCATCCACCTTTTATACGTAAAGCACAAAGTATATGTATACCAAGTAGATGAAACTAAACAGGTGATTCATTTTTTTCTCGCTTATTTTTAATGTATGACTGTCAAAAGCTGTTTACGATTTTCGTACGCCATTTTGGTTTGTTTTGTTTTGTTATACATAATTCTACAAATTGTTTTTGTTTTCTTCATGTTGTTCTCATCTCTTTTTGACATTCATCCAATATTTTTACACAAACAAAATACATGGTGCATCTACTTGGTATTTAATTTACTTTGGTAAAGCATATCAAGTTGAGAGATTCTTGTTGGCATTTACTTTTGAGGGGCAACAACGAACCACAACATTAGTTGCTTTGGTAACTTTTATTTATTAATGCTGTTGGTATGCACTGCATATAGTGACGTGGTTAATGGCACACACAATCTTTATTTACTTCCTTATGTATGTATGGATATCTGTTGCGATGTGATGTGACATGTACATACATTTGTACTTGTTCAAGGGCAAACTCATCAGCTTATTTTTTTTTCTTGATTATGTTTGTTTCTCTTTGTGCGAGAAATATGAATGTATGGTCTGCTTCGCAGGTATGTAGATACATACATATATGTATGTATGTTTTATTTTTTTTTGGTTTGGACCGTTAGTGTTTTTTATAAAAAAAATAGAACACTAATTTAATACAAATGGACAGATTTTCCGTTAAACAAACGTTTTACGACGAGACTGTACACACATGTTCAGAACGGGGTTTAATTGCCATTTATTGCAAAAATGGCATATCTCACAATTTGTTCGAAACAAAGGGGGTTAATTACCGTTTATTGCAAAACGGCATATCTCACAAAATGAAATAAAGGGGGTTAGTTGCCGTTTATTGACAAAACGGCATATCTCACAAATTGAAATATTTGAAAAAACGGGTTTTCCCGATAGCAAAAGGTGCCGGGTTATAGATGACCCGGATCCGGCTCGAAGGACCAAAATGTGCGGGGCACACGGGGGGTGGACAATTCAAAATGTCTAGTTAAAAGGTGATGACTTACCGAACTTCCTGAGGATGGATGGGAGGGATTTCGTTGATGTAACTCAAGTTGTGCGGTTGCTGTTGTTGGTGTTGTTGTTGCTGTTGTTTGAGTTGTTCCTTGGGGTAGGTTTACCTTTGACAGGACTTATAGGTGTTCGAATGATTTTTCGTTTGTTCCTTTACGTCACTTAAATAAAAACACTCCTTTTTTTTATTTCTTTAAATAATTTTAGTAGTTTTACTAATTCCCAATTTATTATACAATATTCTTCTGATTGATTCTAAATTTTTGGTTTTCTATGATATTTTTCTCCGGTGAAAAACGGAAGAATGTGTTACATACACATTCAATTATTTTAGATTACAGTAAAAAAGTCTTTAAATAAGCTTAATTATTTTAAGTAAACACCGTTTTCAACAAATTTATACTTTATAATATTTATTATATAGTTTTATTAATTTTTTGTACTTTGTTTAACTTTTTCCAATTATTTTATGTTTTTATTTTATTAGTTTCCAATATATTTAACAAACGCTTCTTTTTGCTTACTAGTTGTATGGTATGTTGTTCAAGAACGATTGAATGGTTTTTTAAAATTGTAGCAGAAACAAAATCTTTCCTCAAACTTCTTCGTTCAAAAAAAACTCAGACAAACAGAACAAAGAGAGAGGAAAAAATACTCGCTACAACACAACGAACTGCACAGGGTTACCATGCGTAAACAAATACAAAAGTAATATTTTTGTCTAATTTTTAGCACAGCTTATACGGTAAAAATTGCGGAAAATGGCAAAACGATGTATTTTCAATTTCTAACGAAATATTCGTCCAATCGCTGTAATATTTCGCGTGGATAATCATTTTTAGTCGTTACATCGGTTACCAATACAAAAGATTAAAAAATACAAAAGTAATATTTATGTCTAATTTTTAGCACAGCCTATGAGGTAAAAATTGCGGAAAATGGCAAACCATGTATTTTCAATTTCTAACGAAATAATCGTCCAATCGCTGTAATATTTCGCGTGGATAATCATTTTTAGTCGTAACATCGGTTACCAATACAAAAGATTAAAAAATACAAAAGTAATATTTTTGTCTAATTTTTAGCACAGCCTATGAGGTAAAAATTGCGGAAAATGGCAAACCATGTATTTTCAATTTCTAACGAAATAATCGTCCAATCGCTGTAATATTTCGCGTGGATAATCATTTTTAGTCGTTACATCGGTTACCAATACAAAAGATTAAAAAATACAAAATTAAAATTTATGTCTAATTTTTAGCACAGCCTAAGGGTAAAAATTGCGGAAAATGGCAAAACCAAGTTTTTTTTTTCAATTTTCTATCGAAATAATCGTCCAATCGCTGTAAAATTTCGCGTGGATAAACATTTTTAGTCGTAACATCGGTTACCAATACAAAAGATTAAAAAATACAAAAGTAATATTTTTGTCTAATTTTTAGCACAGCCTATGAGGTAAAAATTGCGGAAATTACAAATCCATGTATTTTTAAATTTTTTAACGAAATAATAGTCCAATCGATGTAATATTTCGCGTGGAAAATCTTTTTTAGTCGTTACATCGGTTACCAATAAAAAAGATTACAACAATACAAAACTAAAATTTATGTCTAATTTTTAGCACAGCCTATAGGGTAAAAATTGCGGAAAATGGCAAAACCATGTTTTTTTTCAAGTTTCTATCGAAATAATCGTCCAATCGCTGTAATATTTCGCGTGGATAATCATTTTTAGTCGTTACATCGGTTACCAATACAAAAGATTAAAAAATACAAAATTAAAATTTATGTCTAATTTTTAGCACAGCCTAAGGGTAAAAATTGCGGAAAATGGCAAAACCAAGTTTTTTTTTCAATTTTCTATCGAAATAATCGTCCAATCGCTGTAATATTTCGCGTGGATAATCATTTTTAATCGTTACATCGGTTACCAATAAAAAAGATTAAAAAATACAAAATTAAAATTTATGTCTAATTTTTAGCACAGCCTATGAGGTAAAAATTGCGGAAATTACAAATCCATGTATTTTTTAAATTTTTTTACGAAATAATAGTCCAATCGATGTAATATTTCGCGTGGAAAATCATTTTTAGTCGTTACATCGGTTACCAATAAAAAAGATTAAAAAATACAAAATTAAAATTTATGTCTAATTTTTAGCACAGCCTATGAGGTAAAAATTGCGGAAAATGGCAAACCATGTATTTTCAATTTCTAACGAAATAATCGTCCACTCGCTGTAATATTTCGCGTGGATAATCATTTTTAGTCGTTACATCGGTTACCAATACAAAAGATTAAAAAATACAAAAGTAATATTTTTGTCTAAATTTTACCGCAGGCTATGAGGTAAAAATTGCGGATATTACAAAACCATGTATTTTTCAATTTTCTAACGAAATAATCGTCCAACCGCTGTAATATTTCGCGTGGATAATCTTTTTTAGTCGTTACATCGGTTACCAATACAAAAGATTAAAAAATACAAAATTAAAATTTATGTCTAATTTTTAGCACAGCCTAAGGGTAAAAATTGCGGAAAATGGCAAAACCAAGTTTTTTTTTCAATTTTCTATCGAAATAATCGTCCAATCGCTGTAATATTTCGCGTGGATAATCATTTTTAGTCATTACATCGGTTACCAATACAAAAGATTAAAAAATACAAAAGTAATATTTTTGTCTAATTTTAAGCACAGCCTAAGGGTAAAAATTGCGGAAAATGGCAAAACCAAGTTTTTTTTTTCAATTTTCTATCGAAATAATCGTCCAATCGCTGTAATATTTCGCGTGGATAATCATTTTTAGTCGTTACATCGGTTACCAATACAAAAGATTAAAAAATACAAAATTAAAATTTATGTCTAATTTTTAGCACAGCCTAAGGGTAAAAATTGCGGAAAATGGCAAAACCAAGTTTTTTTTTCCATTTTCTATCGAAATAATCGTCCAATCGCTGTAATATTTCGCGTGGATAATCATTTTTAGTCGTTACATCGGTTACCAATACAAAAGATTAAAAAATACAAAATTAAAATTTATGTCTAATTTTTAGCACAGCCTATGAGGTAAAAATTGCGGGAAATGGCAAACCATGTATTTTCAATTTCTAACGAAATAATCGTCCAATCGCTGTAATATTTCGCGTGGATAATCATTTTTAGTCGTTACATCGGTTACCAATACAAAAGATTAAAAAATACAAAAGTAATATTTTTGTCTAATTTTTAGCACAGCTTATACGGTAAAAATTGCGGAAAATGGCAAACCTTGTATTTTCAATTTCTAACGAAATAATCGTCCAATCGCTGTAATATTTCGCGTGGATAATCATTTTTAGTCGTTACATCGGTTACCAATACAAAAGATTAAAAAATACAAAATTAAAATTTATGTCTAATGTTTAGCACAGCCTAAGAGTAAAAATTGCGGAAAATGGCAAAACCAAGTTTTTTTTTTAAATTTTCTATCGAAATAATCGTCCAATCGCTGTAATATTTCGCGTGGATAATCATTTTTAGTCGTTACATCGGTTACCAATACAAAAGATTAAAAAATACAAAAGTAATATTTTTGTCTAATTTTTAGCACAGCTTATACGGTAAAAATTGCGGAAAATGGCAAACCTTGTATTTTCAATTTCTAACGAAATAATCGTCCAATCGCTGTAATATTTCGCGTGGATAATCATTTTTAGTCGTTACATCGGTTACCAATAAAAAAGATTAAAAAATACAAAATTAAAATTTATGTCTAATTTTTAGCACAGCCTATGAGGTAAAAATTGCGGAAAATGGCAAACCATGTATTTTCAATTTCTAACGAAATAATCGTCCAATCGCTGTAATATTTCGCGTGGATAATCATTTTTAGTCGTTACATCGGTTACCAATACAAAAGATTAAAAAATACAAAAGTAATATTTTTGTCTTAATTTTACCGCAGCCTATGAGGTAAAAATTGCGGATATTACAAAACCATGTATTTTTCAATTTTCTAACGAAATAATCGTCCAATCGCTGTAATATTTCGCGTGGATAATCTTTTTTAGTCGTTACATCGGTTACCAATACAAAAGATTAAAAAATACAAAATTAAAATTTATGTCTAATTTTTAGCACAGCCTAAGGGTAAAAATTGCGAAAAATGGCAAAACCAAGTTTTTTTTTCAATTTTCTATCGAAATAATCGTCCAATCGCTGTAATATTTCGCGTGGATAATCATTTTTAGTCGTTACATCGGTTACCAATACAAAATATTAAAAAATACAAAACTAATATTTTTGTCTAATTTTTAGCACAGCTTATACGGTAAAAATTGCGGAAAATGGCAAACCATGTATTTTCAATTTCTAACGAAATAATCGTCCAATCGCTGTAATATTTCGCGTGGATAATCATTTTTAGTCGTTACATCGGTTACCAATACAAAAGATTAAAAAATAAAAAATTAAAATTTATGTCTAATTTTTAGCACAGCCTAAGGGTAAAAATTGCGGAAAATGGCAAAACCAAGTTTTTTTTTCAATTTTCTATCGAAATAATCGTCCAATCGCTGTAATATTTCGCGTGGATAATCATTTTTAGTCGTTACATCGGTTACCAATACAAAAGATTAAAAAATACAAAATTAAAATTTATGTCTAATTTTTAGCACAGCCTATGAGGTAAAAATTGCGGAAAATGGCAAACCATGTATTTTCAATTTCTAACGAAATAATCGTCCAATCGCTGTAATATTTCGGGTGGATAATCATTTTTAGTCGTTACATCGGTTACCAATACAAAAGATTAAAAAATACAAAAGTAATATTTTTGTCTAATTTTTAGCACAGCTTATACGGTAAAAATTGCGGAAAATGGCAAACCTTGTATTTTCAATTTCTAACGAAATAATCGTCCAATCGCTGTAATATTTCGCGTGGATAATCATTTTTAGTCGTTACATCGGTTACCAATACAAAAGATTAAAATATACAAAATTAAAATTTATGTCTAATTTTTAGCACAGCCTAAGGGTAAAAATTGCGGAAAATGGCAAAACCAAGTTTTTTTTTCAATTTTCTATCGAAATAATCGTCCAATCGCTGTAATATTTCGCGTGGATAATCATTTTTAGTCGTTACATCGGTTACCAATACAAAAGATTAAAATATACAAAATTAATATTTTTGTATAATTTTTAGCACAGCCTATACGGTAAAAATTGCGGATATTACAAAACCATGTATTTTTCAATTTTCTAACGAAATAATAGTCCAATCGCTGTAATATTTCGCGTGGATAATCATTTATAGCCGTTAGATCGATTACCAACACAAAAGATTTAAAAAATACAAAACTAAAATTTATGTCTAATTTTTAGCACAGCCTATGAGGTAAAAATTGCGGAAAATGGCAAACCATGTATTTTCAATTTCTAACGAAATACTCGTCCAATCGCTGTAATATTTCGCGTGGATAATCATTTTTAGTCGTTACATCGGTTACCAATACAAAAGATTAAAAAATACAAAATTAAAATTTATGTCTAATGTTTAGCACAGCCTAAGAGTAAAAATTGCGGAAAATGGCAAAACCAAGTTTTTTTTTTCAATTTTCTATCGAAATAATCGTCCAATCGCTGTAATATTTCGCGTGGATAATCATTTTTAGTCGTTACATCGGTTACCAATACAAAAGATTAAAAAATACAAAAGTAATATTTTTGTCTAATTTTTAGCACAGCTTATACGGTAAAAATTGCGGAAAATGGCAAACCTTGTATTTTCAATTTCTAACGAAATAATCGTCCAATCGCTGTAATATTTCGCGTGGATAATCATTTTTAGTCGTTACATCGGTTACCAATAAAAAAGATTAAAAAATACAAAATTAAAATTTATGTCTAATTTTTAGCACAGCCTATGAGGTAAAAATTGCGGAAAATGGCAAACCATGTATTTTCAATTTCTAACGAAATAATCGTCCAATCGCTGTAATATTTCGCGTGGATAATCATTTTTAGTCGTTACATCGGTTACCAATACAAAAGATTAAAAAATACAAAAGTAATATTTTTGTCTTAATTTTACCGCAGCCTATGAGGTAAAAATTGCGGATATTACAAAACCATGTATTTTTCAATTTTCTAACGAAATAATCGTCCAATCACTGTAATATTTCGCGTGGATAATCTTTTTTAGTCGTTACATCGGTTACCAATACAAAAGATTAAAAAATACAAAATTAAAATTTATGTCTAATTTTTAGCACAGCCTAAGGGTAAAAATTGCGAAAAATGGCAAAACCAAGTTTTTTTTTTCAATTTTCTATCGAAATAATCGTCCAATCGCTGTAATATTTCGCGTGGATAATCATTTTTAGTCGTTACATCGGTTACCAATACAAAAGATTAAAAAACACAAAAGTAATATTTTTGTCTAATTTTTAGCACAGCTTATACGGTAAAAATTGCGGAAAATGGCAAACCATGTATTTTCAATTTCTAACGAAATAATCGTCAAATCGCTGTAATATTTCGCGTGGATAATCATTTTTAGTCGTTACATCGGTTACCAATACAAAAGATTAAAAAATACAAAATTAAAATTTATGTCTAATTTTTAGCACAGCCTAAGGGTAAAAATTGCGGAAAATGGCAAAACCAAGTTTTTTTTTCAATTTTCTATCGAAATAATCGTCCAATCGCTGTAATATTTCGCGTGGATAATCATTTTTAGTCGTTACATCGGTTACCAATACAAAAGATTAAAAAATACAAAATTAAAATTTATGTCTAATTTTTAGCACAGCCTATGGGTAAAAATTGCGGAAAATGGCAAACCATGTATTTTCAATTTCTAACGAAATAATCGTCCAATCGCTGTAATATTTCGCGTGGATAATCATTTTTAGTCGTTACATCGGTTACCAATACAAAAGATTAAAAAATACAAAAGTAATATTTTTGTCTAATTTTTAGCACAGCTTATACGGTAAAAATTGCGGAAAATGGCAAACCTTGTATTTTCAATTTCTAACGAAATAATCGTCCAATCGCTGTAATATTTCGCGTGGATAATCATTTTTAGTCGTTACATCGGTTACCAATACAAAAGATTAAAAAATACAAAATTAAAATTTATGTCTAATTTTTAGCACAGCCTATACGGTAAAAATTGCGGATATTACAAAACCATGTATTTTTCAATTTTCTAACGAAATAATAGTCCAATCGCTGTAATATTTCGCGTGGATAATCATTTATAGCCGTTAGATCGATTACCAACACAAAAGCTTAAAAAAATACAAAACTAAAATTTATGTCTAATTTTTAGCACAGCCTATAGGGTAAAAATTGCGGAAAATGGCAAAACCATGTTTTTTTTTCAAGTTTCTATCGAAATAATCGTCCAATCGCTGTAATATTTCGCGTGGATAATCATTTTTAATCGTTACATCGGTTACCAATAAAAAAAGATTAAAAAATGCAAAATTAAAATTTATGTCTAATTTTTAGCACAGCCTATGAGGTAAAAATTGCGGAAAATGGCAAAACCAAGTTTTTTTTTCAATTTTCTATCGAAATAATCGTCCAATCGCTGTAATATTTCGCGTGGATAATCATTTTTAGTCGTTACATCGGTTACCAATACAAAAGATTAAAATATACAAAATTAATATTTTTGTATAATTTTTAGCACAGCCTATACGGTAAAAATTGCGGATATTACAAAACCATGTATTTTTCAATTTTCTAACGAAATAATAGTCCAATCGCTGTAATATTTCGCGTGGATAATCATTTATAGCCGTTAGATCGATTACCAACACAAAAGCTTAAAAAAATACAAAACTAAAATTTATGTCTAATTTTTAGCACAGCCTATAGGGTAAAAATTGCGGAAAATGGCAAAACCATGTTTTTTTTTCAAGTTTCTATCGAAATAATCGTCCAATCGCTGTAATATTTCGCGTGGATAATCATTTTTAATCGTTACATCGGTTACCAATAAAAAAAGATTAAAAAATGCAAAATTAAAATTTATGTCTAATTTTTAGCACAGCCTATGAGGTAAAAATTGCGGAAAATGGCAAAACCAAGTTTTTTTTTCAATTTTCTATCGAAATAATCGTCCAATCGCTGTAATATTTCGCGTGGATAATCATTTTTAGTCGTTACATCGGTTACCAATACAAAAGATTAAAATATACAAAATTAATATTTTTGTATAATTTTTAGCACAGCCTATACGGTAAAAATTGCGGATATTACAAAACCATGTATTTTTCAATTTTCTAACGAAATAATAGTCCAATCGCTGTAATATTTCGCGTGGATAATCATTTATAGCCGTTAGATCGATTACCAACACAAAAGCTTAAAAAAATACAAAACTAAAATTTATGTCTAATTTTTAGCACAGCCTATAGGGTAAAAATTGCGGAAAATGGCAAAACCATGTTTTTTTTTCAAGTTTCTATCGAAATAATCGTCCAATCGCTGTAATATTTCGCGTGGATAATCATTTTTAATCGTTACATCGGTTACCAATAAAAAAAGATTAAAAAATGCAAAATTAAAATTTATGTCTAATTTTTAGCACAGCCTATGAGGTAAAAATTGCGGAAAATGGCAAACCATGTATTTTCAATTTCTAACGAAATAATCGTCCAATCGCTGTAATATTTCGCGTGGATAATCATTTTTAGTCGTAACATCGGTTACCAATACAAAAGATTAAAAAATACAAAAGTAATATTTTTGTCTAATTTTTAGCACAGCTTATACGGTAAAAATTGCGGAAAATGGCAAACCATGTATTTTCAATTTCTAACGAAATAATCGTCCAATCGCTGTAATATTTCGCGTGGATAATCATTTTTAGTCGTTACATCGGTTACCAATACAAAAGATTAAAAAATACAAAATTAAAATTTATGTCTAATTTTTAGCACAGCCTAAGGGTAAAAATTGCGGAAAATGGCAAAACCAAGTTTTTTTTTCAATTTTTTATCGAAATAATCGTCCAATCGCTGTAATATTTCGCGTGGATAATCATTTTTAGTCGTTACATCGGTTACCAATACAAAAGATTAAAATATACAAAATTAATATTTTTGTCTAAATTTTACCGCAGCCTATGAGGTAAAAATTGCGGATATTACAAAACCATGTATTTTTCAATTTTCTAACGAAATAATCGTCCAATCGCTGTAATATTTCGCGTGGATAATCTTTTTTAGTCGTTACATCGGTTACCAATACAAAAGATTAAAAAATACAAAATTAAAATTTATGTCTAATTTTTAGCACAGCCTAAGGGTAAAAATTGCGAAAAATGGCAAAACCAAGTTTTTTTTTCAATTTTCTATCGAAATAATCGTCCAATCGCTGTAATATTTCGCGTGGATAATCATTTTTAGTCGTTACATCGGTTACCAATACAAAAGATTAAAAAATACAAATGTAATATTTTTGTCTAATTTTTAGCACAGCTTATACGGTAAAAATTGCGGAAAATGGCAAACCATGTATTTTCAATTTCTAACGAAATAATCGTCCAATCGCTGTAATATTTCGCGTGGATAATCATTTTTAGTCGTTACATCGGTTACCAATACAAAAGATTAAAAAATACAAAAGTAATATTTTTGTCTAATTTTTAGCACAGCTTATACGGTAAAAATTGCGGAAAATGGCAAACCTTGTATTTTCAATTTCTAACGAAATAATCGTCCAATCGCTGTAATATTTCGCGTGGATAATCATTTTTAGTCGTTACATCGGTTACCAATACAAAAGATTAAAATATACAAAATTAAAATTTATGTCTAATTTTTAGCACAGCCTAAGGGTAAAAATTGCGGAAAATGGCAAAACCAAGTTTTTTTTTCAATTTTCTATCGAAATAATCGTCCAATCGCTGTAATATTTCGCGTGGATAATCATTTTTAGTCGTTACATCGGTTACCAATACAAAAGATTAAAAAATACAAAATTAAAATTTATGTCTAATTTTTAGCACAGCCTAAGGGTAAAAATTGCGGAAAATGGCAAAACCAAGTTTTTTTTTCAATTTTTTATCGAAATAATCGTCCAATCGCTGTAATATTTCGCGTGGATAATCATTTTTAGTCGTTACATCGGTTACCAATACAAAAGATTAAAATATACAAAATTAATATTTTTGTCTAAATTTTACCGCAGCCTATGAGGTAAAAATTGCGGATATTACAAAACCATGTATTTTTCAATTTTCTAACGAAATAATCGTCCAATCGCTGTAATATTTCGCGTGGATAATCTTTTTTAGTCGTTACATCGGTTACCAATACAAAAGATTAAAAAATACAAAATTAAAATTTATGTCTAATTTTTAGCACAGCCTAAGGGTAAAAATTGCGAAAAATGGCAAAACCAAGTTTTTTTTTTCAATTTTCTATCGAAATAATCGTCCAATCGCTGTAATATTTCGCGTGGATAATCATTTTTAGTCGTTACATCGGTTACCAATACAAAAGATTAAAAAATACAAATGTAATATTTTTGTCTAATTTTTAGCACAGCTTATACGGTAAAAATTGCGGAAAATGGCAAACCATGTATTTTCAATTTCTAACGAAATAATCGTCCAATCGCTGTAATATTTCGCGTGGATAATCATTTTTAGTCGTTACATCGGTTACCAATACAAAAGATTAAAAAATACAAAATTAAAATTTATGTCTAATTTTTAGCACAGCCTAAGGGTAAAAATTGCGGAAAATGGCATAACCAAGTTTTTTTTTCAATTTTCTATCGAAATAATCGTCCAATCGCTGTAATATTTCGCGTGGATAATCATTTTTAGTCGTTACATCGGTTACCAATACAAAAGATTAAAAAATACAAAATTAAAATTTATGTCTAATTTTTAGCACAGCCTAAGGGTAAAAATTGCGGAAAATGGCAAAACCAAGTTTTTTTTCAATTTTCTATCGAAATAATCGTCCAATCGCTGTAATATTTCGCGTGGATAATCATTTTTAGTCGTAACATCGGTTACCAATACAAAAGATTAAAAAATACAAAAGTAATATTTTTTTCTAATTTTTAGCACAGCCTATGAGGTAAAAATTGCGGAAATTACAAATCCATGTATTTTTAAATTTTTTAACGAAATAATAGTCCAATCGATGTAATATTTCGCGTGGAAAATCATTTTTAGTCGTTACATCGGTTACCAATAAAAAAGATTAAAAAATACAAAATTAAAATTTATGTCTAATTTTTAGCACAGCCTAAGGGTAAAAATTGCGGAAAATGGCATAACCAAGTTTTTTTTTCAATTTTCTATCGAAATAATCGTCCAATCGCTGTAATATTTCGCGTGGATAATCATTTTTAGTCGTTACATCGGTTACCAATACAAAAGATTAAAAAATACAAAAGTAATATTTTTGTCTAATTTTTAGCCCAGTCAATAGGTAAAAATTGCGGAAAATGGCAAACCATGTATTTTCAATTTCTAACGAAATAATCGTCCAATCGCTGTAATATTTCGCGTGGATAATCATTTTTAGTCGTTACATCGGTTACCAATACAAAAGATTAAAAAATACAAAATTAAAATTTATGTCTAATTTTTAGCACAGCCTAAGGGTAAAAATTGCGGAAAATGGCAAAACCAAGTTTTTTTTTCAATTTTCTATCGAAATAATCGTCCAATCGCTGTAATATTTCGCGTGGATAATCATTTTTAGTCGTTACATCGGTTACCAATACAAAAGATTAAAAAATACAAAATTAAAATTTATGTCTAATTTTTAGCACAGCCTAAGGGTAAAAATTGCGGAAAATGGCAAAACCAAGTTTTTTTTTCAATTTTCTATCGAAATAATCGTCCAATCGCTGTAATATTTCGCGTGGATAATCATTTTTAGTCGTTACATCGGTTACCAATACAAAAGATTAAAAAATACAAAATTAAAATTTATGTCTAATTTTTAGCACAGCCTATGAGGTAAAAATTGCGGAAAATGGCAAACCATGTATTTTCAATTTCTAACGAAATAATCGTCCAATCGCTGTAATATTTCGCGTGGATAATCATTTTTAGTCGTTACATCGGTTACCAATACAAAAGATTAAAAAATACAAAATTAAAATTTATGTCTAATTTTTAGCACAGCCTAAGGGTAAAAATTTCGGAAAATGGCAAAACCAAGTTTTTTTTTTCAATTTTCTATCGAAATAATCGTCCAATCGCTGTAATATTTCGCGTGGATAATCATTTTTAGTCGTAACATCGGTTACCAATACAAAAGATTAAAAAATACAAAAGTAATATTTTTTTCTAATTTTTAGCACAGCCTATGAGGTAAAAATTGCGGAAATTACAAATCCATGTATTTTTAAATTTTTTAACGAAATAATAGTCCAATCGATGTAATATTTCGCGTGGAAAATCATTTTTAGTCGTTACATCGGTTACCAATAAAAAAGATTAAAAAATACAAAATTAAAATTTATGTCTAATTTTTAGCACAGCCTATGAGGTAAAAATTGCGGAAAATGGCAAACCATGTATTTTCAATTTCTAACGAAATAATCGTCCAATCGCTGTAATATTTCGCGTGGATAATCATTTTTAATCGTTACATCGGTTACCAATAAAAAAGATTAAAAAATGCAAAATTAAAATTTATGTCTAATTTTTAGCACAGCCTATGAGGTAAAAATTGCGGAAAATGGAAAACCTTGTATTTTCAATTTCTAACGAAATAATCGTCCAATCGCTGTAATATTTCGCGTGGATAATCATTTTTAGTCGTTACATCGGTTACTAATACAAAAGATTAAAAAATACAAAATTAAAATTTATGTCTAATTTTTAGCACAGCCTAAGGGTAAAAATTGCGGAAAATGGCATAACCAAGTTTTTTTTTCAATTTTCTATCGAAATAATCGTCCAATCGCTGTAATATTTCGCGTGGATAATCATTTTTAGTCGTTACATCGGTTACCAATACAAAAGATTAAAAAATACAAAATTAAAATTTATGTCTAATTTTTAGCACAGCCTAAGGGTAAAAATTGCGGAAAATGGCAAAACCAAGTTTTTTTTTCAATTTTCTATCGAAATAATCGTCCAATCGCTGTAATATTTCGCGTGGATAATCATTTTTAGTCGTAACATCGGTTACCAATACAAAAGATTAAAAAATACAAAAGTAATATTTTTTTCTAATTTTTAGCACAGCCTATGAGGTAAAAATTGCGGAAATTACAAATCCATGTATTTTTAAATTTTTTAACGAAATAATAGTCCAATCGATGTAATATTTCGCGTGGAAAATCATTTTTAGTCGTTACATCGGTTACCAATAAAAAAGATTAAAAAATACAAAATTAAAATTTATGTCTAATTTTTAGCACAGCCTAAGGGTAAAAATTGCGGAAAATGGCATAACCAAGTTTTTTTTTCAATTTTCTATCGAAATAATCGTCCAATCGCTGTAATATTTCGCGTGGATAATCATTTTTAGTCGTTACATCGGTTACCAATACAAAAGATTAAAAAATACAAAAGTAATATTTTTGTCTAATTTTTAGCCCAGTCAATAGGTAAAAATTGCGGAAAATGGCAAACCATGTATTTTCAATTTCTAACGAAATAATCGTCCAATCGCTGTAATATTTCGCGTGGATAATCATTTTTAGTCGTTACATCGGTTACCAATACAAAAGATTAAAAAATACAAAATTAAAATTTATGTCTAATTTTTAGCACAGCCTAAGGGTAAAAATTGCGGAAAATGGCAAAACCAAGTTTTTTTTTCAATTTTCTATCGAAATAATCGTCCAATCGCTGTAATATTTCGCGTGGATAATCATTTTTAGTCGTTACATCGGTTACCAATACAAAAGATTAAAAAATACAAAATTAAAATTTATGTCTAATTTTTAGCACAGCCTAAGGGTAAAAATTGCGGAAAATGGCAAAACCAAGTTTTTTTTTCAATTTTCTATCGAAATAATCGTCCAATCGCTGTAATATTTCGCGTGGATAATCATTTTTAGTCGTTACATCGGTTACCAATACAAAAGATTAAAAAATACAAAATTAAAATTTATGTCTAATTTTTAGCACAGCCTATGAGGTAAAAATTGCGGAAAATGGCAAACCATGTATTTTCAATTTCTAACGAAATAATCGTCCAATCGCTGTAATATTTCGCGTGGATAATCATTTTTAGTCGTTACATCGGTTACCAATACAAAAGATTAAAAAATACAAAATTAAAATTTATGTCTAATTTTTAGCACAGCCTAAGGGTAAAAATTTCGGAAAATGGCAAAACCAAGTTTTTTTTTTCAATTTTCTATCGAAATAATCGTCCAATCGCTGTAATATTTCGCGTGGATAATCATTTTTAGTCGTAACATCGGTTACCAATACAAAAGATTAAAAAATACAAAAGTAATATTTTTTTCTAATTTTTAGCACAGCCTATGAGGTAAAAATTGCGGAAATTACAAATCCATGTATTTTTAAATTTTTTAACGAAATAATAGTCCAATCGATGTAATATTTCGCGTGGAAAATCATTTTTAGTCGTTACATCGGTTACCAATAAAAAAGATTAAAAAATACAAAATTAAAATTTATGTCTAATTTTTAGCACAGCCTATGAGGTAAAAATTGCGGAAAATGGCAAACCATGTATTTTCAATTTCTAACGAAATAATCGTCCAATCGCTGTAATATTTCGCGTGGATAATCATTTTTAATCGTTACATCGGTTACCAATAAAAAAGATTAAAAAATGCAAAATTAAAATTTATGTCTAATTTTTAGCACAGCCTATGAGGTAAAAATTGCGGAAAATGGAAAACCTTGTATTTTCAATTTCTAACGAAATAATCGTCCAATCGCTGTAATATTTCGCGTGGATAATCATTTTTAGTCGTTACATCGGTTACTAATACAAAAGATTAAAAAATACAAAATTAAAATTTATGTCTAATTTTTAGCACAGCCTAAGGGTAAAAATTGCGGAAAATGGCAAAACCAAGTTTTTTTTTCAATTTTCTATCGAAATAATCGTCCAATCGCTGTAATATTTCGCGTGGATAATCATTTTTAGTCGTTACATCGGTTACCAATACAAAAGATTAAAAAATACAAATGTAATATTTTTGTCTAATTTTTAGCACAGCTTATACGGTAAAAATTGCGGAAAATGGCAAACCATGTATTTTCAATTTCTAACGAAATAATCGTCCAATCGCTGTAATATTTCGCGTGGATAATCATTTTTAGTCGTTACATCGGTTACCAATACAAAAGATTAAAAAATACAAAATTAAAATTTATGTCTAATTTTTAGCACAGCCTAAGGGTAAAAATTGCGGAAAATGGCATAACCAAGTTTTTTTTTCAATTTTCTATCGAAATAATCGTCCAATCGCTGTAATATTTCGCGTGGATAATCATTTTTAGTCGTTACATCGGTTACCAATACAAAAGATTAAAAAATACAAAATTAAAATTTATGTCTAATTTTTAGCACAGCCTAAGGGTAAAAATTGCGGAAAATGGCAAAACCAAGTTTTTTTTTCAATTTTTTATCGAAATAATCGTCCAATCGCTGTAATATTTCGCGTGGATAATCATTTTTAGTCGTTACATCGGTTACCAATACAAAAGATTAAAATATACAAAATTAATATTTTTGTCTAAATTTTACCGCAGCCTATGAGGTAAAAATTGCGGATATTACAAAACCATGTATTTTTCAATTTTCTAACGAAATAATCGTCCAATCGCTGTAATATTTCGCGTGGATAATCTTTTTTAGTCGTTACATCGGTTACCAATACAAAAGATTAAAAAATACAAAATTAAAATTTATGTCTAATTTTTAGCACAGCCTAAGGGTAAAAATTGCGAAAAATGGCAAAACCAAGTTTTTTTTTTCAATTTTCTATCGAAATAATCGTCAAATCGCTGTAATATTTCGCGTGGATAATCATTTTTAGTCGTTACATCGGTTACCAATACAAAAGATTAAAAAATACAAATGTAATATTTTTGTCTAATTTTTAGCACAGCTTATACGGTAAAAATTGCGGAAAATGGCAAACCATGTATTTTCAATTTCTAACGAAATAATCGTCCAATCGCTGTAATATTTCGCGTGGATAATCATTTTTAGTCGTTACATCGGTTACCAATACAAAAGATTAAAAAATACAAAATTAAAATTTATGTCTAATTTTTAGCACAGCCTAAGGGTAAAAATTGCGGAAAATGGCATAACCAAGTTTTTTTTTCAATTTTCTATCGAAATAATCGTCCAATCGCTGTAATATTTCGCGTGGATAATCATTTTTAGTCGTTACATCGGTTACCAATACAAAAGATTAAAAAATACAAAATTAAATTTTATGTCTAATTTTTAGCACAGCCTAAGGGTAAAAATTGCGGAAAATGGCAAAACCAAGTTTTTTTTTCAATTTTCTATCGAAATAATCGTCCAATCGCTGTAATATTTCGCGTGGATAATCATTTTTAGTCGTAACATCGGTTACCAATACAAAAGATTAAAAAATACAAAAGTAATATTTTTTTCTAATTTTTAGCACAGCCTATGAGGTAAAAATTGCGGAAATTACAAATCCATGTATTTTTAAATTTTTTAACGAAATAATAGTCCAATCGATGTAATATTTCGCGTGGAAAATCATTTTTAGTCGTTACATCGGTTACCAATAAAAAAGATTAAAAAATACAAAATTAAAATTTATGTCTAATTTTTAGCACAGCCTATGAGGTAAAAATTGCGGAAAATGGCAAACCATGTATTTTCAATTTCTAACGAAATAATCGTCCAATCGCTGTAATATTTCGCGTGGATAATCATTTTTAATCGTTACATCGGTTACCAATAAAAAAGATTAAAAAATGCAAAATTAAAATTTATGTCTAATTTTTAGCACAGCCTATGGGTAAAAATTGCGGAAAATGGCAAACCATGTATTTTCAATTTCTAACGAAATAATCGTCCAATCGCTGTAATATTTCGCGTGGATAATCATTTTTAATCGTTACATCGGTTACCAATAAAAAAGATTAAAAATGCAAAATTAAAATTTATGTCTAATTTTTAGCACAGCCTATGAGGTAAAAATTGCGGAAAATGGCAAACCATGTATTTTCAATTTCTAACGAAATAATCGTCCAATCGCTGTAATATTTCGCGTGGATAATCATTTTTAGTCGTAACATCGGTTACCAATACAAAAGATTAAAAAATACAAAAGTAATATTTTTGTCTAATTTTTAGCACAGCTTATACGGTAAAAATTGCGGAAAATGGCAAACCATGTATTTTCAATTTCTAACGAAATAATCGTCCAATCGTTGTAATATTTCGCGTGGATAATCATTTTTAGTCGTTACATCGGTTACCAATACAAAAGATTAAAAAATACAAAATTAAAATTTATGTCTAATTTTTAGCACAGCCTACGGGTAAAAATTGCGGAAAATGGCAAAACCAAGTTTTTTTTTAAATTTTCTATCGAAATAATCGTCCAATCGCTGTAATATTTCGCGTGGATAATCATTTTTAGTCGTTACATCGGTTACCAATACAAAAGATTAAAAAATACAAAAGTAATATTTTTGTCTAATTTTTAGCCCAGCCAATAGGTAAAAATTGCGGAAAATGGCAAACCATGTATTTTCAATTTCTAACGAAATAATCGTCCAATCGCTGTAATATTTCGCGTGGATAATCATTTTTAGTCGTTACATCGGTTACCAATACAAAAGATTAAAAAATACAAAATTAAAATTTATGTCTAATTTTTAGCACAGCCTACGGGTAAAAATTGCGGAAAATGGCAAAACCAAGTTTTTTTTTCAATTTTCTATCGAAATAATCGTCCAATCGCTGTAATATTTCGCGTGGATAATCATTTTTAGTCGTTACATCGGTTACCAATACAAAAGATTAAAAAATACAAAATTAAAATTTATGTCTAATTTTTAGCACAGCCTAAGGGTAAAAATTGCGGAAAATGGCAAAACCAAGTTTTTTTATCAATTTTCTATCGAAATAATCGTCCAATCGCTGTAATATTTCGCGTGGATAATCATTTTTAGTCGTTACATCGGTTACCAATACAAAAGATTAAAAAATACAAAATTAAAATTTATGTCTAATTTTTAGCACAGCCTATGAGGTAAAAATTGCGGAAAATGGCAAACCATGTATTTTCAATTTCTAACGAAATAATCGTCCAATCGCTGTAATATTTCGCGTGGATAATCATTTTTAGTCGTTACATCGGTTACCAATACAAAAGATTAAAAAATACAAAATTAAAATTTATGTCTAATTTTTAGCACAGCCTAAGGGTAAAAATTTCGGAAAATGGCAAAACCAAGTTTTTTTTTCAATTTTCTATCGAAATAATCGTCCAATCGCTGTAATATTTCGCGTGGATAATCATTTTTAGTCGTAACATCGGTTACCAATACAAAAGATTAAAAAATACAAAAGTAATATTTTTTTCTAATTTTTAGCACAGCCTATGAGGTAAAAATTGCGGAAATTACAAATCCATGTATTTTTAAATTTTTTAACGAAATAATAGTCCAATCGATGTAATATTTCGCGTGGAAAATCATTTTTAGTCGTTACATCGGTTACCAATAAAAAAGATTAAAAAATACAAAATTAAAATTTATGTCTAATTTTTAGCACAGCCTATGAGGTAAAAATTGCGGAAAATGGCAAACCATGTATTTTCAATTTCTAACGAAATAATCGTCCAATCGCTGTAATATTTCGCGTGGATAATCATTTTTAATCGTTACATCGGTTACCAATAAAAAAGATTAAAAAATGCAAAATTAAAATTTATGTCTAATTTTTAGCACAGCCTATGAGGTAAAAATTGCGGAAAATGGAAAACCATGTATTTTCAATTTCTAACGAAATAATCGTCCAATCGCTGTAATATTTCGCGTGGATAATCATTTTTAGTCGTTACATCGGTTACCAATACAAAAGATTAAAAAATACAAAATTAAAATTTATGTCTAATTTTTAGCACAGCCTAAGGGTAAAAATTGCGGAAAATGGCAAAACCAAGTTTTTTTTTCAATTTTCTATCGAAATAATCGTCCAATCGCTGTAATATTTCGCGTGGATAATCATTTTTAATCGTTACATCGGTTACCAATACAAAAGATTAAAATATACAAAATTAAAATTTATGTCTAATTTTTAGCACAGCCTAAGGGTAAAAATTTCGGAAAATGGCAAAACCAAGTTTTTTTTTCAATTTTCTATCGAAATAATCGTCCAATCGCTGTAATATTTCGCGTGGATAATCATTTTTAGTCGTAACATCGGTTACCAATACAAAAGATTAAAAAATAAAAAAGTAATATTTTTTTCTAATTTTTAGCACAGCCTATGAGGTAAAAATTGCGGAAATTACAAATCCATGTATTTTTAAATTTTTTAACGAAATAATAGTCCAATCGATGTAATATTTCGCGTGGAAAATCATTTTTAGTCGTTACATCGGTTACCAATAAAAAAGATTAAAAAATACAAAATTAAAATTTATGTCTAATTTTTAGCACAGCCTATGAGGTAAAAATTGCGGAAAATGGCAAACCATGTATTTTCAATTTCTAACGAAATAATCGTCCAATCGCTGTAATATTTCGCGTGGATAATCATTTTTAGTCGTTACATCGGTTACCAATACAAAAGATTAAAAAATACAAAAGTAATAATTTTGTGTAATTTTTAGCACAGCCCTATAGGGTAAAAATTGCGGAAAATAGCAAAACCATGTTTTTTTTTTCAATTTTCTATCGAAATAATCGTCCAATCGCTGTAATATTTCGCGTGGATAATCATTTTTAGTCGTTACATCGGTTACCAATACAAAAGATTAAAATATACAAAAGTAATATTTTTGTCTAATTTTTAGCACAGCCTATGGGTAAAAATTGCGGAAATTACAAATCCATGTATTTTTAAATTTTTTAACGAAATAATAGTCCAATCGATGTAATATTTCGCGTGGAAAATCATTTTTAGTCGTTACATCGGTTACCAATAAAAAAGATTAAAAAATACAAAATTAAAATTTATGTCTAATTTTTAGCACAGCCTATGAGGTAAAAATTGCGGAAAATGGCAAACCATGTATTTTCAATTTCTAACGAAATAATCGTCCAATCGCTGTAATATTTCGCGTGGATAATCATTTTTAGTCGTTACATCGGTTACCAATACAAAAGATTAAAAAATACAAAAGTAATATTTTTGTCTAAATTTTACCGCAGCCTATGAGGTAAAAATTGCGGATATTACAAAACCATGTATTTTTCAATTTTCTAACGAAATAATAGTCCAATCGCTGTAATATTTCGCGTGGATAATCATTTATAGCCGTTACATCGGTTACCAATACAAAAGATTAAAAAATACAAAAGTAATATTTTTGTCTAATTTTTAGCACAGCCCTATAGGGTAAAAATTGCGGAAAATAGCAAAACCATGTTTTTTTTTTCAATTTTCTATCGAAATAATCGTCCAATCGCTGTAATATTTCGCGTGGATAATCATTTTTAGTCGTTACATCGGTTACCAATACAAAAAATTAAAAAATACAAAAGTAATATTTTTGTCTAATTTTTAGCACAGCTTATACGGTAAAAATTGCGGAAAATGGCAAACCATGTATTTTCAATTTCTAACGAAATAATCGTCCAATCGCTGTAATATTTCGCGTGGATAATCATTTTTAGTCGTTACATCCGTTACCAATACAAAAAATTAAAAATACAAAATTAAAATTTATGTCTAATTTTTAGCACAGCCCTATGGTAAAAATTGCGGAAAATTGCAAAACCATGTTTTTTTTCAATTTTCTATCGAAATAATCGTCCAATCGCTGTAATATTTCGCGTGGATAATCATTTTTAGTCGTTACATCGGTTACCAATACAAAAGATTAAAAAATACAAAAGTAATATTTTTCTTTAATTTTTAGCACAGCTTATACGGTAAAAATTGCGGAAAATGGCAAACCATGTATTTTCAATTTCTAACGAAATAATCGTCCAATCGCTGTAATATTTCGCGGGGATAATCCTTTTTAGTCGTTACATCGGTTACCAATACAAAAGATTAAAATATACAAAATTAATATTTTTGTATAATTTTTAGCACAGCCTATACGGTAAAAATTGCGGATATTACAAAACCATGTATTTTTCAATTTTCTAGCGAAATAATAGTCCAATCGCTGTAATATTTCGCGTGGATAATTATTTTTAGTCGATACATCGATTACCAATACAAACGATTAAAATATACAAAATTAATATTTTTGTCTAATTTTTAGAACAGCCTAACGGTAAAAATTGCGGAAAATGGCAAACCATGTATTTTCAATTTCTAACGAAATAATCGTATAATCGCTGTAATATTTCGCGTGGATAATCATTTTTAGTCGTTACATCGGTTACCAATACAAAAGATTAAAAAATACAAAATTAAAATTTATGTCTAATTTTTAGCACAGCCTATAAGGTAAAAATTGCGGAAAATGGCAAAACCAAGTTTTTTTTTCAATTTTCTATCGAAATAATCGTCCAATCGCTGTAATATTTCGCGTGGATAATCCTTTTTAGTCGATACATCGATTACCAATACAAACGATTAAAATATACAAAATTAATATTTTTGTCTAATTTTTAGAACAGCCTAACGGTAAAAATTGCGGAAAATGGCAAACCATGTATTTTCAATTTCTAACGAAATAATCGTCCAATCGCTGTAATATTTCGCGTGGATAATCATTTTTAGTCGTTACATCGGTTACCAATACAAAAGATTAAAAAATACAAAAGTAATATTTTTGTCTAAATTTTACCGCAGCCTATGAGGTAAAAATTGCGGATATTACAAAACCATGTATTTTTCAATTTTCTAACGAAATAATAGTCCAATCGCTGTAATTGTTGACTCTTAGGCCAACATAGTATTTCATAAAATATAAATTTTAAATATTAATATAAATTTGTTTGTCATAAAATATAAGTTTTAAATATTAATATAAATTTGTTTGTCACTGTAACTCATTTTGTTAACATACATTTTAATAATTACTAAATTTGCCAAAATGCAATTTTGCTTTAACATGAAAGTAGGTCATTTTATTTCCGCATTAAATTCATGCATTTATCATATTACATCAACTTTGCTATTATTAACGTAAAAACAATAATTAAAAATAGGTCAATAATAAAGTTACTCGTTGCATTTTATTTTTTGTTATTATTAAGTTAAGTTAAGCATTTTACATTTTGTTATTATTAAGTTAAGTGAAGCATTTTATTTTTGTTGTTATTATGTTAATTTAGTATAAAAGCAAGAATAAAAATAAAGAATTTATCAATCTTCTTAAGGCATTTAAAGTGTTTTATTGATTGATCTTCTCAACGGTTTTTCAAGTTCAAGTGCTTGAAGGACATCCCGGCAAACAAAATAGTATCAATCCAAGTTCATGTGCTTGGAGTGAAATTACTATAGCCACAAACAAACATTGGTGACCCCTAATTGTTTCTAAATTCACTGATACTCCCCCCACCAGTGGTAAGGAATTCTTTAGAATTTTGAGACAAACACGCAACCACGTGTAGAACATCAGTTCGCACAGCAAAAAATACAACAAAACATTGGTACGAACAGTAGCACAGGGCTACGACTATAAACTCGTACGAAATTACAAACAGTAGCACAGGGCTACAATATCCAACTGTTTCACATTGAAAACGCAACACAAAAAACTACTCAAGATGTCAGCAGTACAAGAACTTATGCATCAACAAAAGGCGAGTGCAAGCGAGATTGAAAGAGTAATTTCAACCGTAAGAAAAGCTCCGTTAGAAAGAAGAACAGAGGAATTTTACAAGGCAAAGCTAAATAAATTAACTACCTTATGGCAATCGTTCGAAAAAATAGAAACCAAAATTCGGAATGATGCCAGCTTATCAGAGGATGATCCCTATATTACGAAGGACCTTTACAAATCTATTGGCGAACAATACAGTTCAACAATTGAATATATTGAGTGCGAACTAAAAAAGTGCACGACACCACATACCAAACCTGTACCATCCGTAAGAACACCAGTAAATGATTCAGTCAAACAGTGCAATCTGGAAGAAAGGCAATCACCAGGACTGGCCAGGTTAATAACTGCGCGTATGACAGCATTAAGACGTTTGCTGCAATGTTTGGAAACACTAATAGAAGAGCAGCCAAAACAATTTTATGAAATAAAATCAGAGACTATAAAAAAGTTATGGTCTCAAGTTCAAAATTTATATGATGACTTGTGGCAACAAATCGAAGATCCATCTAGCCAAGGTTTACATCAAGATGATTACAACAACCTCGAAGACTCAGTCCACGAACAGTTAGTCAAACTCTCTGTTCTCGCCGATCAACACAAACAACCTATAAATAATGAATCACAATTGGGAAGCAATTCAGCTATACTTAACCCACTGCCTCTCCCAAAGGTAACAATACCGAAATTCAATGGGGACTATCTGAGTTGGCAACCATTTTACGACATGTTCAACGAAATGATTCACAAGAAAACTATGCCGGCCATACAAAAGATGTGGTTTTTGAAAACAAACACAACAGGTGAGGCCGCAAGGTTAATACAAAATTTATCATTAACCGAAACCAACTATGAAACAGCCTGGAAAACTCTTCAAGACCGCTTCAGTAATCCACGTATATTGACAAATAGCATCATAAATAGACTATTGGCCCAACCAAAAATAGCTGATAATCCCTCTGCTGTAGCCATAAAGGGGTTACATGACACAACACGCGAGTGCATTTCAGCACTAAACAATTTGAATATTAATACATCAACATGGGACCCCATGCTGGTCAATATATTGATCAAAAAACTAGATCAAGGGACACACATGTTATACGAGCAATCAATACAACAACCAAGATCTTTGCCAACATTAGAAGAGCTGTTGGGCTTTCTGGAAAGCAGATTTCAATCATTAGAAGCAGTCGGACGAACACAAACAACGCCAAAAAGAACCTCAGCTGCAGCAACCACACCCCAGGAAAACAACCATTGCAAACTATGCAGCAATGGAAGTCATCATTTGTATTACTGCAACAAATTTCTATCGATGTCAGTACCTAATCGACTGAGGTGGATACAGCAACAAAAACTCTGTGTTAACTGCTTCAAGGGCGACCACATGTCAAAACATTGCACAGCAAGTTCCTGTAGGAAATGTAAGAAAACCCACAACACACTCGTACATTTGGAGAAGCATCCACAGAACACCAACCCTTTAACTGTACCATCGAACAAATCTTCCACTGACAGTAAGGTCTCAACTTCAACGGTAGCTTCAGCTCACTGTCCTGAGACAAGGAAAGGTTACGTGCTGTTAGCTACAGCTCAGGTAAAAATTACAGGCAATAACGGACGATCTGGAATCTTCAAGGCTATTTTAGATTCAGGATCGCAAATCAACATTGTGACTAACCGGCTACTAAATCGCTTATCACTCAAGTCATCGCAGACATCCTTATGCATCGAAGGAATCGGCAGTCAGTCAAGAAATACAAATCAACGCGTTAACGTTAATCTTCAGTCTACAACAAGTAACTACAACACAAGACTAGAAGCCTTTGTTCTTCCCAACATAATTCCGGCCCAACCTTCAACAGAATTCAATTGTATCGCCTGGCCAATTCCAGAAAACATCCAACTGGCCGATCCTGAATTCAACAACACCGCTAATATTGACGTTTTGCTAGGCGCCGAATATTACTTCGAGTTGTTGACCACCGGCAAAATTCACCTCTCACCAGAACTGCCAATTTTAAAAAACACAAGGCTGGGTTGGATTGTAAGTGGAAAGATAAGAGAAAACTATAGCAACTCAGCGGTATGTGCAGTATACGGTGAAAACGAAGCAGCCACGAACGAACTCGTCCAAAGATTCTGGAAACTGGACGAATTCGAGTCAATCAACTCTTTCACTGCTGAAGAGAAAAGGTGTGAACTACATTTCATCCAAACAACGACAAGAAACTCTGAGGGCCGATTTGTAGTGCGACTTCCCTTTTCACAAAACCCAAGCTGTCTAGGAGAGACAAAAAAGTTAGCATTCTCAAGATTGATGGCCTTAGAAAGGCGTTTATCGATGAACAAAGATCTTAGGCAACAATATGTTGACTTTATGAAACAATATGAAGAATTGGGTCACATGACCCGCATAAATAACTCAGAGGTAGTGAGCCCCCATTTCTACATTCCACATCATTGCGTAATCAAACCCGAAAGTAAAACCACTAAACTACGCGTAGTGTTTGATGCATCGGCAAAATCCTCAACAGGAATAGCTCTCAATGACATATTATGCGTAGGTCCTCCGACACAAGGAGATCTCTTTGGAATGCTACTACGGTTTCGAATGCCACGATTTGTTTTCTGTACAGACATTGAAAAAATGTATCGTCAAATTCTTGTTCACTCAGCAGACCGAAACATGCAACTAATATATTGGAGAAATAATCCAAATGAAGCAGTGGAAACCTACAAACTAAACACTGTGACATATGGAACTTCTGCAGCCCCTTACTTGGCAACAAAATGTTTGCAGCAGTTAGCAGACAAAAACATAGTAAAATATCCATTAGGGGCAGCAACATTAAGAGATGATTTTTACGTGGACGACGGTATGAGTGGATCTGACTGCCTCACAACAGCAATTGAAATGCAACAACAGTTGACACGCTTGTTACAAGGCGCTGGTTTCAAATTAAGAAAATGGTGCGCTAATCATTCAAGGCTACTATCTGGTATTTCTCCTGAAGATATAGAACTCAATCTAGATTTTGACAATCAATCAATAAAAATTTTGGGATTAACATGGAATCCCAAGGCGGATAATTTTTGTCTCAGAGCAGACATTCAAGACAACAATAAAATCACCAAGCGGTCTATAATATCGGATATAGCGCGAATATTCGATCCATTAGGAATTGCCGGACCTGTTGTCGTCGCTGCTAAAATATTCATACAACAACTATGGCAATTACAACTCTCATGGGACGAACCACTACCAACAGATCTTAACAACCAATGGGTAATGTTTCGTCAAAATTTGAAACACCTTAACAAGTTAAGTATCAAAAGGCACATTTTTGATGGTCAAATTACAAGAGACACACAGATACACACCTTTGTAGATGCATCTGAAAAGGCGTATGGCGCCACAGTATACATACGATCCAAGCTACAAGATGGACGACTCGTGGTGAGACTTTTATGTGCCAAATCACGCGTTGCCCCTATAAAAAAGGTAACTTTACCAAGATTAGAGCTATGTGCAGCTCTTCTTGGGGCTCAACTTACCACAAGAGTAAAAAAGGAACTACGAGTTGAAGACATGCCTACGTATTTATGGTCAGATTCTGAGATAGTACTGCATTGGATCAATGCAACATCATCTTCTCTTCGTACTTTTGTCGCAAATAGAGTAAGCAAGATTCAAGAACAAACCATAAGTGTTCAATGGCGGCACGTCAGTTCAAAGCAAAACCCGGCTGATCTCATCTCAAGAGGTTTGAATCCAGAAAAACTATCACAGTGTAACCTTTGGTTTTTTGGGCCAATGTTTTTACACGGAAACGAGAGTCAATGGCCAATGGAATTCAACAAAATTCAGAAACCATCCTCCACTGAAGAATTCAAATCAAATCCAGTCAGTGCCATATCTGCAACTTCAACCTCATTGGAAGACATTATATATAAGGTCAACAACCGCAATTCATTCAAGACGCTTCAAAGGATAATAGCATACATGCAACGTTTCATTCAAAACACCAAATTAGCAAGGACCGAACGACCGACTAGCGATGCTCTAAGCCCACTAGAACTCACTTCAGCTAAGCATCTTATAGTCAGAGCCATGCAATGTTCAGACTTCAAAAATGAAATAAATGCATTAAAGAAAGGGAAGGATGTCGATAAGGCAAGTCCTATATGTGGACTATCACCCTTTCTTGACGAAAATAGTATACTACGCGTCGGCGGAAGGTTAAAGGCTTCAAATATCTCATATAATGCTAAACACCCAATGGTTCTGCCCTACAATGATCCCATTTCCAAATTAATAATGAGAATGTTACATGACGACAATCATCATTGCGGCCCACAAACACTGTTATCCATCTCAAGGCAACAATTTTGGATAATAAAAGGGAAGTCAATTGCCAGACACATAGTTCAAACTTGCATCCGATGTACCAGGGCAAAGCCAAGGCTAATGCAACAAATTATGGGAGATCTTCCTGCCTCCAGAGTGACTCCGACTCGGCCATTTTTAATATCAGGCGTTGACTACTGTGGCCCGCTATCTGTACATTACAAAATAAGAGGTAAAAAACCACACAAGGTGTACATTGCAGTTTTCGTATGCTTCTCAACAAGAGCTGTACACTTAGAAGTGGTAACTGACCTCACAACAGATGCATTTATTGGAGCTCTCAAGAGGTTCATCGCACGACGAGGACGTTGTCAAACTATCTATTCAGACAACGCTACAAACTTTGTTGGGGCACGGAACCAGCTCGATGAACTAAAAAACGCCATATTTTCCAAACACTCACAAGATGCGATAACTCGAAGTTGCAGTAATGACGGAATAGAATTCAAATTTATACCTCCAAGGACACCTCATTTCGGCGGGTTATGGGAGGCAGCTGTTAAGTCAGCCAAACAATTACTGTTACGCAGTATATCAACGGCTTCGCTAACACATGAGGAATTAGAAACAGTCATCATTGAAATTGAGGCTATTCTGAACTCGCGACCCCTTACGCCTTTATCAAGTGACCCAAACGATTTAACGGCTTTAACTCCAGGTCACTTCTTAATCGGAGAACCACTGACGGCACAAGTGGAAACTCCAGCCCTTAACCCAACTTGCTCACTGGTAAAGAGATGGAACCTTGTTTCGCAACTTAAACATGATTTTTGGAATAGATGGTCAGTAGAATATTTGCACCATCTACAAGAAAAACAGAAATGGAAGACGTCATCTCAAAACGCGAAAGAAGGAATCCTAGTCATAGTAAAAGAAGACAATTTGCCAATAATGGAATGGCCACTGGGTAGAATCCTGAAAACTTATGAGGGAAACGACGGCAAGGTTAGGGTGGCAGATATAAAAACAGCCTCCGGAATAAAGCGAAGACCTATTCATAGATTAGCGCCGCTACTGCAGCAGGAAGAACCACTCGCCAATGAAGTAACCAATCTTACCCGCCCAGCTGCAGTTGATGAAACAGACAGTCCACCATCTAAAAAATCTAGGCCTATGTCGACTTCAATGCTACTTACTATAATAACAACAGTAATTTTAATTCCAGTAGCAATGAGCAGTAATGTCAGAATAAAAAACTTTCATGGTAACCCGGGATTATACTTTGAGGGAATTGGGAATGTAAAACTAATAACGGCTGAATGGAGACTAATGATCTACTATGACTTAGCACCATTTAATTCTGAGTTGAAGGCCTTCCAGTCAGGAATAACAACCCTACAGCAGCTATGTTCGCCCATTAAACATCAACTTACTTGCAACATTTTAACAACTAACTTCAATCAAATAAGCAACGAATTAATTCAAGAGAAGGAGCTATTCTCCAGCAGTAGAGTAAAAAGGGGAGCTTTCAACATTATTGGAAACGTTGCACGATCTTTGTTTGGCGTTCTTGACTCCGATTATGCAAATGAAATGTCAACCACCATCAAGAATGCTAAGGAGGAATCAAACTATCTTTTTCAACTGCTTAAAAATCAAACATCTATTATTGACTCAACCATCAACATCATTAAGAGAGATGAACTAAGTACTCAGAAACAAATAATGGATATAATCAACAAGGTTAATGAGCAAGAGAATGCCATAGCCAAGCAGGAGGACCAAATCAACCAAATGCAATTAATCTCACTTCTAGCCAATCAGTTGACGTTGACAGCAATAAACTTACAAGGAGTTGAAAGGGAGATTATTGACGTACTAACCGATACCCACCATGGAAAAATTAGTCCACTTTTATTGTCTCCAACACAATTAAGGAACGAATTAAGGGTAATAAAGGCTCATCTTCCAGCACGCCGAACACTTCCAATTGAGGACGATAATTTAGTACAACTATACAAATTAATGAAGGCCAAAGGAGCAGTGACCAGGAGCGAAGTCTTATTCGAAGTAATGTTGCCTCTAGTCGACCATCAATTCTTAGAACTTTTCAACATAATACCGGTTCCAACCATAAAAGATAATAGTTTAATATCAATCAAACCAGAAGAGTCACTCCTTGCTATAAATCCACATAGAGACGAATACATTCCATTCACAACCCGTGAGATATCGAACTGTATTACGCCTAAGGATGATGTATTCATATGCAATAACAAACAGTTCAAACTTAGAAAAAATGAGGGGAGTGATTCTTGTGAAATAAACATTTTCAACAGTCGGCAAACAACTAAATGCAAACTCATTCGGTTGGCAGGCAACTCCACCTGGGCACAACTAAAAGATCCAAATAAATGGATCTTCGCTACCACCGCAAATTTAGAAATGTCAGCAGTTTGCGGTTCCCAACATACCCTATATACAATAAACAGCACCGGAATAATAGAGATCGAATCAAGCTGCATACTTAAAGGCACGTCTATCACAATCCAAGGTCATTTTGGTTTATCTAACACCCTACACACATCATATGCTCAGCTGCGGCCCATAGATAATATTAGCACACCACAAGAGATAACTAAAATATTTAACAGCACCAACGACCAGATTGAAATCCATCAGAAACAACTAAGCGCAATGAAAAGACAACTAAACGAATCAACCGTTGTTCACATACCAGCACTCATCAAGTCCAATAGCTTTCACCATCATGCAGTCAGCTACTCTGCACTTATAATCTCTGTATTAATTGCCATCTTACTCGTCAAATTCTATTCAAAACAACAAAAGAACAACAATCCCAGATGCAACCAACCCACCTCTCAGCCAGTTCCACCACCAAGAACCATTAACACCGATGTCGGAGACGCATGAATTTGACCTGATGTCACCATCGACCATTGGTCAATGCGGGGGAGAATGTTGACTCTTAGGCCAACATAGTATTTCATAAAATATAAATTTTAAATATTAATATAAATTTGTTTGTCATAAAATATAAGTTTTAAATATTAATATAAATTTGTTTGTCACTGTAACTCATTTTGTTAACATACATTTTAATAATTACTAAATTTGCCAAAATGCAATTTTGCTTTAACATGAAAGTAGGTCATTTTATTTCCGCATTAAATTCATGCATTTATCATATTACATCAACTTTGCTATTATTAACGTAAAAACAATAATTAAAAATAGGTCAATAATAAAGTTACTCGTTGCATTTTATTTTTTGTTATTATTAAGTTAAGTTAAGCATTTTACATTTTGTTATTATTAAGTTAAGTGAAGCATTTTATTTTTGTTGTTATTATGTTAATTTAGTATAAAAGCAAGAATAAAAATAAAGAATTTATCAATCTTCTTAAGGCATTTAAAGTGTTTTATTGATTGATCTTCTCAACGGTTTTTCAAGTTCAAGTGCTTGAAGGACATCCCGGCAAACAAAATAGTATCAATCCAAGTTCATGTGCTTGGAGTGAAATTACTATAGCCACAAACAAACAGTAATATTTCGCGTTAATAATCATTTATAGCCGTTACATCGGTTACCAATACAAAAGATTAAAAAATACAAAAGTAATATTTTTGTCTAAATTTTAGCACAGCCTATGAGGTAAATATTGCGGATATTACAAAACTAGGTATTTTTCAATTTTCTAACGAAATAATCGACCAATCGCTGTAATATTTCGTGTGGGTAATCAATTTTAGTCGTTACATCGGTTACCAATAAAAAAGATTAAAAAATGCAAAATTAAAAGTTATGTCTAATTTTTAGCACAGCCTATGAGGTAAAAATTGCGGAAAATGGCAAACCATGTATTTTCAATTTCTAACGAAATAATCGTCCAATCGCTGTAATATTTCGCGTGGATAATCATTTTTAGTCGTAACATCGGTTACCAATACAAAAGATTAAAAAATACAAAAGTAATATTTTTGTCTAATTTTTAGCACAGCCTATGAGGTAAAAATTGCGGAAATTACAAATCCATGTATTTTTAAATTTTTTAACGAAATAATAGTCCAATCGATGTAATATTTCGCGTGGAAAATCATTTTTAGTCGTTACATCGGTTACCAATAAAAAAGATTAAAAAATACAAAATTAAAATTTATGTCTAATTTTTAGCACAGCCTATGAGGTAAAAATTGCGGAAAATGGCAAACCATGTATTTTCAATTTCTAACGAAATAATCGTCCAATCGCTGTAATATTTCGCGTGGATAATCATTTTTAGTCGTTACATCGGTTACCAATACAAAAGATTAAAAAATACAAAAGTAATATTTTTGTCTAAATTTTACCGCAGCCTATGAGGTAAAAATTGCGGATATTACAAAACCATGTATTTTTCAATTTTCTAACGAAATAATAGTCCAATCGCTGTAATATTTCGCGTGGATAATCATTTATAGCCGTTACATCGGTTACCAATACAAAAGATTAAAAAATACAAAAGTAATATTTTTGTCTAATTTTTAGCCCAGCCCTATAGGGTAAAAATTGCGGAAAATAGCAAAACCATGTTTTTTTTTTCAATTTTCTATCCAAATAATCGTCCAATCGCTGTAATATTTCGCGTGGATAATCATTTTTAGTCGTTACATCGGTTACCAATACAAAAGATTAAAAAATACAAAAGTAATATTTTTGTCTAATTTTTAGCACAGCTTATACGGTAAAAATTGCGGAAAATGGCAAACCATGTATTTTCAATTTCTAACGAAATAATCGTCCAATCGCTGTAATATTTCGCGTGGATAATCATTTTTAGTCGTTACATCGGTTACCAATACAAAAAATTAAAAATACAAAATTAAAATTTATGTCTAATTTTTAGCACAGCCCTATGGTAAAAATTGCGGAAAATAGCAAAACCATGTTTTTTTTAAATTTTCTATCGAAATAATCGTCCAATCGCTGTAATATTTCGCGTGGATAATCATTTTTAGTCGTTACATCGGTTATTAATACAAGAGATTAAAAAATACAAAAGTAATATTTTTGTTTAATTTTTAGCACAGCTTATACGGTAAAAATTGCGGAAAATGGCAAACCATGTATTTTCAATTTCTAACGAAATAATCGTCCAATCGCTGTAATATTTCGCGTGGATAATCATTTTTAGTCGTTACATCGGTTACCAATACAAAAGATTAAAATATACAAAATTAAAATTTATGTCTAATTTTTAGCACAGCCTATAAGGTAAAAATTGCGGAAAATGGCAAAACCAAGTTTTTTTTTCAATTTTCTATCGAAATAATCGTCAAATCGCTGTAATATTTCGCGTGGATAATCCTTTTTAGTCGTTACATCGGTTACCAATACAAAAGATTAAAATATACAAAATTAATATTTTTGTATAATTTTTAGCACAGCCTATACGGTAAAAATTGCGGATATTACAAAACCATGTATTTTTCAATTTTCTAACGAAATAATAGTCCAATCGCTGTAATATTTCGCGTGGATAATTATTTTTAGTCGATACATCGATTACCAATACAAACGATTAAAATATACAAAATTAATATTTTTGTCTAATTTTTGGAACAGCCTAACGGTAAAAATGGCGGAAAATGGCAAACCATGTATTTTCAATTTCTAACGAAATAATCGTCCAATCGCTGTAATATTTCGCGTGGATAATCATTTTTAGTCGTTACATCGGTTACCAATACAAAAGATTAAAAAATACAAAAGTAATATATTTGTCTAAATTTTACCGCATCCTATGAGGTAAAAATTGCGGATATTACAAAACCATATAATTTTCAATTTTCTAACGAAATAATAGTCCAATCGCTGTAATATTTCGCGTGGATAATCATTTATAGCCGTTACATCGGTTACCAATACAAAAGATTAAAAAATACAAAAGTAATATTTTTGTCTAAATTTTAGCACAGCCTATGAGGTAAAAATTACGGATATTACAAAACTAGGTATTTTTAAATTTTCTAACGAAATAATCGTCCAATCGCTGTAATATTTCGCGTGGATAATCGGTTTTAGTCGTTACATCGGTTACCAATACAAAAGATTAAAATATACAAAATTAATATTTTTGTCTAATTTTTAGAACAGCGTAACGGTAAAAATTGCGGAAAATGGCAAACCATGTATTTTCAATTTCTAACGAAATAATCGTCCAATCGCTGTAATATTTCGCGTGGATAATCATTTTTAGTCGTTACATCGGTTACCAACACAAAAGATTAAAAAATACAAAAGTAATATTTTTGTCTAAATTTTACCGCAGCCTATGAGGTAAAAATTGCGGATATTACAAAACCATGTATTTTTCAATTTTCTAACGAAATAATAGTCCAATCGCTGTAATATTTCGCGTGAATAATCATTTATAGCCGTTACATCGGTTACCAATACAAAAGATTAAAAAATACAAAAGTAATATTTTTGTCTAAATTTTAGCACAGCCTATGAGGTAAATATTGCAGATATTACAAAACTAGGTATTTTTCAATTTTCTAACGAAATAATCGTCCAATCGCTGTAATATTTCGTGTGGGTAATCACTTTTAGTCGTTACATCGGTTACCAATACAAAAGATTAAAATATACAAAATTAATATATTTGTCTAATTTTTAGAACAGCCTAACGGTAAAAATTGCGGAAAATGGCAAACCATGTATTTTCAATTTCTAACGAAATAACCGTCCAATCGCTGTAATATTTCGCGTGGATAATCATTTTTAGTCGTTACATCGGTTACCAATACAAAACATTAAAAAATACAAAAGTAATATTTTTGTCTAAATTTTACCGCAGCCTATGAGGTAAAAATTGCAGATATTACAAAACCATGTATTTTTCAATTTTCTAACGAAATAATAGTCCAATCGCTGTAATATTTCGCGTGGATAATCATTTATAGCCGTTAGATCAATTACCAATACAAAAGATTAAAAAATACAAAACTAAAATTTATGTCTAATTTTTAGCACAGCCTATAGGGTAAAAATTGCGGAAAATGGCAAAACCATGTTTTTTTTTTCAATTTTCTATTGAAATAATCGTCCAATCGCTGTAATATTTCGCGTGGATAATCATTTATAGTCGTTACATCGGTTACCAATACAAAAGATTAAAAAATACAAAATTAAAATTTATGTCTAATTTTTAGCACAGCCCTATAGGGTAAAAATTGCGGAAAATAGCAAAACCATGTTTTTTTCAATTTTCTATCGAAATAATCGTCCAATCGCTGTAATATTTCGCGTGGATAATCATTTTTAGTCGTTACATCGGTTACCAATACAAAAGATTAAAAAATAGAAAAATAATATTTTTGTCTAATTTTTAGCACAGCTTATACGGTAAAAATTGCGGAAAATGGCAAACCATGTATTTTCAATTTATAACGAAATAATCGTCCAATCGCTGTAATATTTCGCGTGGATAATCATTTTTAGTCGTTACATCGGTTACCAATAAAAAAGATCAAAATATACAAAATTAATATTTTTGTATAATTTTTAGCACAGCCTATACGGTAAAAATTGCGGATATTACAAAACCATGTATTTTTCAATTTTCTAACGAAATAATAGTCCAATCGCTGTAATATTTCGCGTGGATAATCATTTATAGCCGTTAGATCGATTACCAACACAAAAGATTAAAAAAATACAAAACTAAAATTTATGTCTAATTTTTAGCACAGCCAATAGGGTAAAAATTGCGGAAAATGGCAAAACCATGTTTTTTTTTTCAAGTTTCTATCGAAATAATCGTCCAATCGCTGTAATATTTCGCGTGGATAATCATTTTTAATCGTTACATCGGTTACCAATAAAAAAGATTAAAAAATACAAAATTAAAATTTTTGTCTAATTTTTAGCACAGCCTATAGGGTAAAAATTGCGGAAAATGGCAAAACCATGTTTTTTTTTTTTTTTCAATTTTCTATCGAAATAATCGTCCAATCGCTGTAATATTTCGCGTGGATAACCATTTTTAGTCGTTACATCGGTAACCAATACAAAAGATTAAAAAATACAAAAGTAATATTTTTGTCTAAATTTTAGCCAGCCTATGAGGTAAAAATTGCGGATATTACAAAACCATGTATTTTTCAATTTTCTAACGAAATAATAGTCCAATCGCTGTAATATTTCGCGTGGATAATCATTTATAGTCGTTACATCGGTTACCAATACAAAAGATTAAAAAATACAAAATTAAAATTTATGTCTAATTTTTAGCACAGCCTATAGGTAAAAATTGCGGAAAATGGCAAAACCATGTTTTTTTTTCAATTTTCTATCGAAATAATCGTCCAATCGCTGTAATATTTCGCGCGGATAATCATTTTTAGTCGTTACATCGGTTACCAATACAAAAGATTAAAATATGCAAAATTAATATTTTTGTCTAATTTTTAGCACAGCCTATAGGGTAAAAATTGCGGAAAATGGCAAAACCATGTTTTTTTTTCAATTTTCTATCGAAATAATCGTCCAATCGCTGTAATATTTCGCGAGGATAATCATTTTTAGTCGTTACATCGGTTACCAAAACAAAAGATTAAAATATACAAAATTAATATTTTTATCTAATTTTTAGCACAGCCTATAGGGTAAAAATTGCGGAAAATGGCAAAACCATGTTTTTTTCAATTTTCTATCGAAATAATCGTCCAATCGCTGTAATATTTCGCGTGGATAATCATTTTTAGTCGTTACATCGGTTACCAATACAAAAGATTAAAAAATAGAAAAATAATATTTTTGTCTAATTTTTAGCACAGCTTATACGGTAAAAATTGCGGAAAATGGCAAACCATGTATTTTCAATTTCTAACGAAATAATCGTCCAATCGCTGTAATATTTCGCGTGGATAATCATTTTTAGTCGTTACATCGGTTACCAATAAAAAAGATCAAAATATACAAAATTAATATTTTTGTATAATTTTTAGCACAGCCTATACGGTAAAAATTGCGGATATTACAAAACCATGTATTTTTCAATTTTCTAACGAAATAATAGTCCAATCGCTGTAATATTTCGCGTGGATAATCATTTATAGCCGTTAGATCGATTACCAACACAAAAGATTAAAAAAATACAAAACTAAAATTTATGTCTAATTTTTAGCACAGCCAATAGGGTAAAAATTGCGGAAAATGGCAAAACCATGTATTTTTTTTTCAAGTTTCTATCGAAATAATCGTCCAATCGCTGTAATATTTCGCGTGGATAATCATTTTTAATCGTTACATCGGTTACCAATAAAAAAGATTAAAAAATACAAAATTAAAATTTTTGTCTAATTTTTAGCACAGCCTATAGGGTAAAAATTGCGGAAAATGGCAAAACCATGTTTTTTTTTTTTCAATTTTCTATCGAAATAATCGTCCAATCGGTGTAATATTTCGCGTGGATAACCATTTTTAGTCGTTACATCGGTAACCAATACAAAAGATTAAAAAATACAAAAGTAATATTTTTGTCTAAATTTTAGCCAGCCTATGAGGTAAAAATTGCGGATATTACAAAACCATGTATTTTTCAATTTTCTAACGAAATAATAGTCCAATCGCTGTAATATTTCGCGTGGATAATCATTTATAGTCGTTACATCGGTTACCAATACAAAAGATTAAAAAATACAAAATTAAAATTTATGTCTAATTTTTAGCACAGCCTATAGGTAAAAATTGCGGAAAATGGCAAAACCATGTTTATTTTTCAATTTTCTATCGAAATAATCGTCCAATCGCTGTAATATTTCGCGCGGATAATCATTTTTAGTCGTTACATCGGTTACCAATACAAAAGATTAAAATATGCAAAATTAATATTTTTGTCTAATTTTTAGCACAGCCTATAGGGTAAAAATTGCGGAAAATGGCAAAACCATGTTTTTTTTTCAATTTTCTATCGAAATAATCGTCCAATCGCTGTAATATTTCGCGAGGATAATCATTTTTAGTCGTTACATCGGTTACCAAAACAAAAGATTAAAATATACAAAATTAATATTTTTATCTAATTTTTAGCACAGCCTATAGGGTAAAAATTGCGGAAAATGGCAAAACCATGTTTTTTCAATTTTCTATCGAAATAATCGTCCAATCGCTGTAATATTTCACGTGGTTAATCATTTTTAGTCGTTAGATCGATTACCAACACAAAAGATTAAAAAAAAAAAAACTAAAATTTATGTCTAATTTTTAGCACAGCCTATAGGGTAAAAATTGCGGAAAATGGCAAAACCATGTTTTTTTTTCAAGTTTCTATCGAAATAATCGTCCAATCGCTGCAATATTTCGCGTCGCGTGGATAATCATTTTTAATCGTTACATCGGTTACCAATAAAAAAGATTAAAAAATACAAAATTAATATTTTTGTCTAATTTTTAGCACAGCCTATACGGTAAAAATTGCGGATAATGGCAAAACTAGGTATTTTTCAATTATCTAACGAAATAATCGTCCAATCGCTGTAATATTTCGCGTGGATAATCAGTTTTAGTCGTTACATCGGTTACCAATACAAAAGATTAAAATATACAAAATTAATATTTTTGTCTAATTTTTAGCACAGCTTATACGGTAAAAATTGCGGAAAATGGCAAAACCAAGTTTTTTTTTCAATTTTCTATCGAAATAATCGTCCAATCGCTGTAATATTTCGCGTGGATAATCATTTTCAATCGTTACATCGGTTACCAATAAAAAAGATTAAAAAAAACAAAAGTAATATTTTTGTCTAATTTTTAGCACAGCTTATACGGTAAAAATTGCGGAAAATGGCAAACCATGTATTTTCAATTTCTAACGAAATAATCGTCCAATCGCTGTAATATTTCGCGTGGATAATCATTTTTAGTCGTAACATCGGTTACCAATACAAAAGATTAAAAAATACAAAAGTAATATATTTGTCTAATTTTTAGCACAGCTTATACGGTAAAAATTGCGGAAAATGGCAAACCATGTATTTTCAATTTCTAACGAAATAATCGTCCAATCGCTGTAATATTTCGCGTGGATAATCATTTTTAGTCGTAACATCGGTTACCAATACAAAAGATTAAAAAATACAAAAGTAATATTTTTGTATAATTTTTAGCACAGCCTATGAGGTAAAAATTGCGGAAATTACAAATCCATGTATTTTTTAAAATTTTTTACGAAATAATAGTCCAATCGATGTAATATTTCGCGTGGAAAATCATTTTTAGTCGTTACATCGGTTACCAATAAAAAAGATTAAAAAATACAAAATTAAAATTTATGTCTAATTTTTAGCACAGCCTATGAGGTAAAAATTGCGGAAAATGGCAAACCATGTATTTTCAATTTCTAACGAAATAATCGTCCAATCGCTGTAATATTTCGCGTGGATAATCATTTTTAGTCGTTACATCGGTTACCAATACAAAAGATTAAAAAATACAAAAGTAATATTTTTGCCTAAATTTTACCGCAGCCTATGAGGTAAAAATTGCGGATATTACAAAACCATGTATTTTTCAATTTTCTAACGAAATAATCGTCCAATCGCTGTAATATTTCGCGTGGATAATCTTTTTTAGTCGTTACATCGGTTACCAATACAAAAGATTAAAAAATACAAAATTAAAATTTATGTCTAATATTTAGCACAGCCTAAGGGTAAAAATTGCGGAAAATGGCAAAACCAAGTTTTTTTTCAATTTTCTACCGAAATAATCGTCCAATCGCTGTAATATTTCGCGTGGATAATCATTTTTAGTCGTTACATCGGTTACCAATACAAAAGATTAAAAAATACAAAAGTAATATTTTTGTCTAATTTTTACACAGCCTAAGGGTAAAAATTGCGGAAAATGGCAAAACCAAGTTTTTTTTTTCAATTTTCTATCGAAATAATCGTCCAATCGCTGTAATATTTCGCGTGGATAATCATTTTTAGTCGTTACATCGGTTACCAATACAAAAGATAAAAAATACAAAATTAAAATTTATGTCTAATTTTTAGCACAGCCTAAGGGTAAAAATTGCGGAAAATGGCAAAACCAAGTTTTTTTTTAAATTTTCTATCGAAATAATCGTCCAATCGCTGTAGTATTTCGCGTGGATAATCATTTTTAGTCGTTACATCGGTTACCAATACAAAAGATTAAAAAATACAAAATTTAAATTTATGTCTAATTTTTAGCACAGCCTATGGGTAAAAATTGCGGGAAATGGCAAACCATGTATTTTCAATTTCTAACGAAATAATCGTCCAATCGCTGTAATATTTCGCGTGGATAATCATTTTTAGTCGTTACATCGGTTACCAATACAAAAGATTAAAAAATACAAAAGTAATATTTTTGTCTAATTTTTAGCACAGCTTATACGGTAAAAATTGCGGAAAATGGCAAACCTTGTATTTTCAATTTCTAACGAAATAATCGTCCAATCGCTGTAATATTTCGCGTGGATAATCATTTTTAGTCGTTACATCGGTTACCAATACAAAAGATTAAAAAATACAAAATTAAAATTTATGTCTAATTTTTAGCACAGCCTAAGGGTAAAAATTGCGGAAAATGGCAAAACCAAGTTTTTTTTTCAATTTTCTATCGAAATAATCGTCCAATCGCTGTAATATTTCGCGTGGATAATCATTTTTAGTCGTTACATCGGTTACCAATACAAAAGATTAAAAAATACAAAAGTAATATTTTTGTCTAATTTTTAGCACAGCTTATACGGTAAAAATTGCGGAAAATGGCAAACCTTGTATTTTCAATTTCTAACGAAATAATCGTCCAATCGCTGTAATATTTCGCGTGGATAATCATTTTTAGTCGTTACATCGGTTACCAATAAAAAAGATTAAAAAATACAAAATTAAAATTTATGTCTAATTTTTAGCACAGCCTAAGGGTAAAAATTGCGAAAAATGGCAAAACCAAGTTTTTTTTCAATTTTCTATCGAAATAATCGTCCAATCGCTGTAATATTTCGCGTGGATAATCATTTTTAGTCGTTACATCGGTTACCAATACAAAAGATTAAAAAATACAAAAGTAATATTTTTGTCTAATTTTTAGCACAGCTTATACGGTAAAAATTGCGGAAAATGGCAAACCATGTATTTTCAATTTCTAACGAAAGAATCGTCCAATCGCTGTAATATTTCGCGTGGATAATCATTTTTAGTCGTTACATCGGTTACCAATACAAAAGATTAAAAAATACAAAAGTAATATTTTTGTCTAAATTTTACCGCAGCCTATGAGGTAAAAATTGCGGATATTACAAAACCATGTATTTTTCAATTTTCTAACGAAATAATCGTCCAATCGCTGTAATATTTCGCGTGGATAATCTTTTTTAGTCGTTACATCGGTTACCAATACAAAAGATTAAAAAATACAAAATTAAAATTTATGTCTAATTTTTAGCACAGCCTAAGGGTAAAAATTGCGAAAAATGGCAAAACCAAGTTTTTTTTCAATTTTCTATCGAAATAATCGTCCAATCGCTGTAATATTTCGCGTGGATAATCATTTTTAGTCGTTACATCGGTTACCAATACAAAAGATTAAAAAATACAAAAGTAATATTTTTGTCTAATTTTTAGCACAGCTTATACGGTAAAAATTGCGGAAAATGGCAAACCATGTATTTTCAATTTCTAACGAAATAATCGTCCAATCGCTGTAATATTTCGCGTGGATAATCATTTTTAGTCGTTACATCGGTTACCAATACAAAAGATTAAAAAATACAAAATTAAAATTTATGTCTAATTTTTAGCACAGCCTAAGGGTAAAAATTGCGGAAAATGGCAAAACCAAGTTTTTTTTTCAATTTTCTATCGAAATAATCGTCCAATCGCTGTAATATTTCGCGTGGATAATCATTTTTAGTCGTTACATCGGTTACCAAAACAAAAGATTAAAAAATACAAAATTAAAATTTATGTCTAATTTTTAGCACAGCCTATGAGGTAAAAATTGCGGAAAATGGCAAACCATGTATTTTCAATTTCTAACGAAATAATCGTCCAATCGCTGTAATATTTCGCGTGGATAATCATTTTTAGTCGTTACATCGGTTACCAATACAAAAGATTAAAAAATACAAAAGTAATATTTTTTTCTAATTTTTAGCACAGCTTATACGGTAAAAATTGCGGAAAATGGCAAACCTTGTATTTTCAATTTCTAACGAAATAATCGTCCAATCGCTGTAATATTTCGCGTGGATAATCATTTTTAGTCGTTACATCGGTTACCAATACAAAAGATTAAAAAATACAAAATTAAAATTTATGTCTAATTTTTAGCACAGCCTAAGGGTAAAAATTGCGGAAAATGGCAAAACCAAGTTTTTTTTTCAATTTTCTATCGAAATAATCGTCCAATCGCTGTAATATTTCGCGTGGATAATCATTTTTAGTCGTTACATCGGTTACCAATACAAAAGATTAAAATATACAAAATTAATATTTTTGTATAATTTTTAGCACAGCCTATACGGTAAAAATTGCGGATATTACAAAACCATGTATTTTTCAATTTTCTAACGAAATAATAGTTCAATCGCTGCAATATTTCGCGTGGATAATCATTTATAGCCGTTAGATCGATTACCAACACAAAAGATTAAAAAAATACAAAACTAAAATTTATGTCTAATTTTTAGCACAGCCTATAGGGTAAAAATTGCGGAAAATGGCAAAACCATGTTTTTTTTCAAGTTTCTATCGAAATAATCGTCCAATCGCTGTAATATTTCGCGTGGATAATCATTTTTAATCGTTACATCGGTTACCAATAAAAAAGATTAAAAAATGCAAAATTTAAATTTATGTCTAATTTTTAGCACAGCCTATGAGGTAAAAATTGCGGAAAATGCCAAACCATGTATTTTCAATTTCTAACGAAATAATCGTCCAATCGCTGTAATATTTCGCGTGGATAATCATTTTTAGTCGTAACATCGGTTACCAATACAAAAGATTATAAAATACAAAAGTAATATTTTTGTCTAATTTTTAGCACAGCTTATACGGTAAAAATTGCGGAAAATGGCAAACCATGTATTTTCAATTTCTAACGAAATAATCGTCCAATCGCTGTAATATTTCGCGTGGATAATCATTTTTAGTCGTTACATCGGTTACCAATACAAAAGATTAAAAAATACAAAATTAAAATTTATGTCTAATTTTTAGCCCAGCCAATACGGTAAAAATTGCGGAAAATGGCAAAACTATGTATTTTCAATTTCTAACGAAATAATCGTCCAATCGCTGTAATATTTCGCGTAGATAATCATTTTTAGTCGTTACATCGGTTACCAATACAAAAGATTAAAAAATACAAAATTAAAATTTATGTCTAATTTTTAGCACAGCCTAAGGGTAAAAATTGCGGAAAATGGCAAAACCAAGTTTTTTTTTCAATTTTCTATCGAAATAATCGTCCAATCGCTGTAATATTTCGCGTGGATAATCATTTTTAGTCGTTACATCGGTTACCAATAAAAAAGATTAAAAAAAACAAAAGTAATATTTTTGTCTAATTTTTAGCACAGCTTATACGGTAAAAATTGCGGAAAATGGCAAACCTTGTATTTTCAATTTCTAACGAAATAATCGTCCAATCGCTGTAATATTTCGCGTGGATAATCATTTTTAGTCGTTACATCGGTTACCAATAAAAAAGATTAAAAAAAACAAAAGTAATATTTTTGTCTAATTTTTAGCACAGCTTATACGGTAAAAATTGCGGAAAATGGCAAACCATGTATTTTCAATTTCTAAAGAAATAATCGTCCAATCGCTGTAATATTTCGCGTGGATAATCATTTTTAGTCGTAACATCGGTTACCAATACAAAAGATTAAAAAATACAAAAGTAATATTTTTGTCTAATTTTTAGCACAGCTTATACGGTAAAAATTGCGGAAAATGGCAAACCATGTATTTTCAATTTCTAACGAAATAATCGTCCAATCGCTGTAATATTTCGCGTGGATAATCATTTTTAGTCGTAACATCGGTTACCAATACAAAAGATTAAAAAATACAAAAGTAATATTTTTGTATAATTTTTAGCACAGCCTATGAGGTAAAAATTGCGGAAATTACAAATCCATGTATTTTTTAAATTTTTTTACGAAATAATAGTCCAATCGATGTAATATTTCGCGTGGAAAATCATTTTTAGTCGTTACATCGGTTACCAATAAAAAAGATTAAAAAATACAAAATTAAAATTTATGTCTAATTTTTAGCACAGCCTATGAGGTAAAAATTGCGGAAAATGGCAAACCATGTATTTTCAATTTCTAACGAAATAATCGTCCAATCGCTGTAATATTTCGCGTGGATAATCATTTTTAGTCGTTACATCGGTTACCAATACAAAAGATTAAAAAATACAAAAGTAATATTTTTGCCTAAATTTTACCGCAGCCTATGAGGTAAAAATTGCGGATATTACAAAACCATGTATTTTTCAATTTTCTAACGAAATAATCGTCCAATCGCTGTAATATTTCGCGTGGATAATCTTTTTTAGTCGTTACATCGGTTACCAATACAAAAGATTAAAAAATACAAAATTAAAATTTATGTCTAATATTTAGCACAGCCTAAGGGTAAAAATTGCGGAAAATGGCAAAACCAAGTTTTTTTTTCAATTTTCTATCGAAATAATCGTCCAATCGCTGTAATATTTCGCGTGGATAATCATTTTTAGTCGTTACATCGGTTACCAATACAAAAGATTAAAAAATACAAAAGTAATATTTTTGTCTAATTTTTAGCACAGCCTAAGGGTAAAAATTGCGGAAAATGGCAAAACCAAGTTTTTTTTTTCAATTTTCTATCGAAATAATCGTCCAATCGCTGTAATATTTCGCGTGGATAATCATTTTTAGTCGTTACATCGGTTACCAATACAAAAGATTAAAAAATACAAAATTAAAATTTATGTCTAATTTTTAGCACAGCTTATACGGTAAAAATTGCGGAAAATGGCAAACCTTGTATTTTCAATTTCTAACGAAATAATCGTCCAATCGCTGTAATATTTCGCGTGGATAATCATTTTTAGTCGTTACATCGGTTACCAATACAAAAGATTAAAAAATACAAAATTAAAATTTATGTCTAATTTTTAGCACAGCCTAAGGGTAAAAATTGCGGAAAATGGCAAAACCAAGTTTTTTTTTCAATTTTCTATCGAAATAATCGTCCAATCGCTGTAATATTTCGCGTGGATAATCATTTTTAGTCGTTACATCGGTTACCAATACAAAAGATTAAAAAATACAAAAGTAATATTTTTGTCTAATTTTTAGCACAGCTTATACGGTAAAAATTGCGGAAAATGGCAAACCTTGTATTTTCAATTTCTAACGAAATAATCGTCCAATCGCTGTAATATTTCGCGTGGATAATCATTTTTAGTCGTTACATCGGTAACCAATACAAAAGATTAAAAAATACAAAATTAAAATTTATGTCTAATTTTTAGCACAGCCTATGAGGTAAAAATTGCGGAAAATGGCAAACCATGTATTTTCAATTTCTAACGAAATAATCGTCCAATCGCTGTAATATTTCGCGTGCATAATCATTTTTAGTCGTTACATCGGTTACCAATACAAAAGATTAAAAAATACAAAAGTAATATTTTTGTCTAAATTTTACCGCAGCCTATGAGGTAAAAATTGCGGATATTAAAAAACCATGTATTTTTCAATTTTCTAACGAAATAATCGTCCAATCGCTGTAATATTTCGCGTGGATAATCTTTTTTAGTCGTTACATCGGTTACCAATACAAAAGATTAAAAAATACAAAATTAAAATTTATGTCTAATATTTAGCACAGCCTAATGGTAAAAATTGCGGAAAATGGCAAAACCAAGTTTTTTTTTCAATTTTCTATCGAAATAATCGTCCAATCGCTGTAATATTTCGCGTGGATAATCATTTTTAGTCGTTACATCGGTTACCAATACAAAAGATTAAAAAATACAAAAGTAATATTTTTGTCTAATTTTTAGCACAGCCTAAGGGTAAAAATTGCGGAAAATGGCAAAACCAAGTTTTTTTTTTCAATTTTCTATCGAAATAATCGTCCAATCGCTGTAATATTTCGCGTGGATAATCATTTTTAGTCGTTACATCGGTTACCAATACAAAAGATTAAAAAATACAAAATTAAAATTTATGTCTAATTTTTAGCACAGCCTAAGGGTAAAAATTGCGGAAAATGGCAAAACCAAGTTTTTTTTTAAATTTTCTATCGAAATAATCGTCCAATCGCTGTAGTATTTCGCGTGGATAATCATTTTTAGTCGTTACATCGGTTACCAATACAAAAGATTAAAAAATACAAAATTAAAATTTATGTATAATTTTTAGCACAGCCTATGGGTAATAATTGCGGGAAATGGCAAACCATGTATTTTCAATTTCTAACGAAATAATCGTCCAATCGCTGTAATATTTCGCGTGGATAATCATTTTTAGTCGTTACATCGGTTACCAATACAAAAGATTAAAAAATACAAAAGTAATATTTTTGTCTAATTTTTAGCACAGCTTATACGGTAAAAATTGCGGAAAATGGCAAACCTTGTATTTTCAATTTCTAACGAAATAATCGTCCAATCGCTGTAATATTTCGCGTGGATAATCATTTTTAGTCGTTACATCGGTTACCAATACAAAAGATTAAAAAATACAAAATTAAAATTTATGTCTAATTTTTAGCACAGCCTAAGGGTAAAAATTGCGGAAAATGGCAAAACCAAGTTTTTTTTTCAATTTTCTATCGAAATAATCGTCCAATCGCTGTAATATTTCGCGTGGATAATCATTTTTAGTCGTTACATCGGTTACCAATACAAAAGATTAAAAAATACAAAAGTAATATTTTTGTCTAATTTTTAGCACAGCTTATACGGTAAAAATTGCGGAAAATGGCAAACCTTGTATTTTCAATTTCTAACGAAATAATCGTCCAATCGCTGTAATATTTCGCGTGGATAATCATTTTTAGTCGTTACATCGGTTACCAATAAAAAAGATTAAAAAATACAAAATTAAAATTTATGTCTAATTTTTAGCACAGCCTATGAGGTAAAAATTGCGGAAAATGGCAAACCATGTATTTTCAATTTCTAACGAAATAATCGTCCAATCGCTGTAATATTTCGCGTGGATAATCATTTTTAGTCGTTACATCGGTTACCAATACAAAAGATTAAAAAATACAAAAGTAATATTTTTGTCTAAATTTTACCGCAGCCTATGAGGTAAAAATTGCGGATATTACAAAACCATGTATTTTTCAATTTTCTAACGAAATAATCGTCCAATCGCTGTAATATTTCGCGTGGATAATCTTTTTTAGTCGTTACATCGGTTACCAATACAAAAGATTAAAAAATACAAAATTAAAATTTATGTCTAATTTTTAGCACAGCCTAAGGGTAAAAATTGCGAAAAATGGCAAAACCAAGTTTTTTTTTCAATTTTCTATCGAAATAATCGTACAATCGCTGTAATATTTCGCGTGGATAATCATTTTTAGTCGTTACATCGGTTACCAATACAAAAGATTAAAAAATACAAAAGTAATATTTTTGTCTAATTTTTAGCACAGCTTATACGGTAAAAATTGCGGAAAATGGCAAACCATGTATTTTCAATTTCTAACGAAATAATCGTCCAATTGCTGTAATATTTCGCGTGGATAATCATTTTTAGTCGTTACATCGGTTACCAATACAAAAGATTAAAAAATACAAAATTAAAATTTATGTCTAATTTTTAGCACAGCCTAAGGGTAAAAATTGCGGAAAATGGCAAAACCAAGTTTTTTTTTCAATTTTCTATCGAAATAATCGTCCAATCGCTGTAATATTTCGCGTGGATAATCATTTTTAGTCGTTACATCGGTTACCAAAACAAAAGATTAAAAAATACAAAATTAAAATTTATGTCTAATTTTTAGCACAGCCTATGAGGTAAAAATTGCGGAAAATGGCAAACCATGTATTTTCAATTTCTAACGAAATAATCGTCCAATCGCTGTAATATTTCGCGTGGATAATCATTTTTAGTCGTTACATCGGTTACCAATACAAAAGATTAAAAAATACAAAAGTAATATTTTTGTCTAATTTTTAGCACAGCTTATACGGTAAAAATTGCGGAAAATGGCAAACCTTGTATTTTCAATTTCTAACGAAATAATCGTCCTATCGCTGTAATATTTCGCGTGGATAATCATTTTTAGTCGTTACATCGGTTACCAATACAAAAGATTAAAATATACAAAATTAATATTTTTGTATAATTTTTAGCACAGCCTATACGGTAAAAATTGCGGATATTACAAAACCATGTATTTTTCAATTTTCTAACGAAATAATAGTTCAATCGCTGCAATATTTCGCGTGGATAATCATTTATAGCCGTTAGATCGATTACCAACACAAAAGATTAAAAAAATACAAAACTAAAATTTATGTCTAATTTTTAGCACAGCCTATAGGGTAAAAATTGCGGAAAATGGCAAAACCATGTTTTTTTTTCAAGTTTCTATCGAAATAATCGTCCAATCGCTGTAATATTTCGCGTGGATAATCATTTTTAATCGTTACATCGGTTACCAATAAAAAAGATTAAAAAATGCAAAATTTAAATTTATGTCTAATTTTTAGCACAGCCTATGAGGTAAAAATTGCGGAAAATGGCAAACCATGTATTTTCAATTTCTAACGAAATAATCGTCCAATCGCTGTAATATTTCGCGTGGATAATCATTTTTAGTCGTAACATCGGTTACCAATACAAAAGATTATAAAATACAAAAGTAATATTTTTGTCTAATTTTTAGCACAGCTTATACGGTAAAAATTGCGGAAAATGGCAAACCATGTATTTTCAATTTCTAACGAAATAATCGTCCAATCGCTGTAATATTTCGCGTGGATAATCATTTTTAGTCGTTACATCGGTTACCAATACAAAAGATTAAAAAATACAAAATTAAAATTTATGTCTAATTTTTAGCACAGCCTAAGGATAAAAATTGCGGAAAATGGCAAAACCAAGTTTTTTTTTCAATTTTCTATCGAAATAATCGTCCAATCGCTGTAATATTTCGCGTGGATAATCATTTTTAGTCGTTACATCGGTTACCAATACAAAAGATTAAAAAATACAAAAGTAATATTTTTGTCTAATTTTTAGCCCAGCCAATACGGTAAAAATTGCGGAAAATGGCAAAACTATGTATTTTCAATTTCTAACGAAATAATCGTCCAATCGCTGTAATATTTCGCGTAGATAATCATTTTTAGTCGTTACATCGGTTACCAATACAAAAGATTAAAAAATACAAAATTAAAATTTATGTCTAATTTTTAGCACAGCCTAAGGGTAAAAATTGCGGAAAATGGCAAAACCAAGTTTTTTTTTCAATTTTCTATCGAAATAATCGTCCAATCGCTGTAATATTTCGCGTGGATAATCATTTTTAGTCGTTACATCGGTTACCAATACAAAAGATTAAAAAATACAAAATTAAAATTTATGTCTAATTTTTAGCACAGCCTATGAGGTAAAAATTGCGGAAAATGGCAAACCATGTATTTTCAATTTCTAACGAAATAATCGTCCAATCGCTGTAATATTTCGCGTGGATAATCATTTTTAGTCGTTACATCGGTTACCAATACAAAAGATTAAAAAATACAAAAGTAATATTTTTGTCTAATTTTTAGCACAGCTTATACGGTAAAAATTGCGGAAAATGGCAAACCATGTATTTTCAATTTCTAACGAAATAATCGTCCAATCGCTGTAATATTTCGCGTGGATAATCATTTTTAGTCGTTACATCGGTTACCAATACAAGAGATTAAAAAATACAAAATTAAAATTTATGTCTAATTTTTAGCACAGCCTAAGGGTAAAAAATGCGGAAAATGGCAAAACCAAGTTTTTTTTTCAATTTTCTATCGAAATAATCGTCCAATCGCTGTAATATTTCGCGTGGATAATCATTTTTAGTCGTTACATCGGTTACCAATACAAAAGATTAAAATATACAAAATTAAAATTTATGTCTAATTTTTAGCACAGCCTAAGGGTAAAAATTGCGGAAAATGGCAAAACCAAGTTTTTTTTTCAATTTTCTATCGAAATAATCGTCCAATCGCTGTAATATTTCGCGTGGATAATCATTTTTAGTCGTAACATCGGTTACCAATACAAAAGATTAAAAAATACAAAAGTAATATTTTTTTCTAATATTTAGCACAGCCTATGAGGTAAAAATTGCGGAAATTACAAATCCATGTATTTTTAAATTTTTTAACGAAATAATAGTCCAATCGATGTAATATTTCGCGTGGAAAATCATTTTTAGTCGTTACATCGGTTACCAATAAAAAAGATTAAAAAATACAAAATTAAAATGTATGTCTAATTTTTAGCACAGCCTATGAGGTAAAAATTGCGGAAAATGGCAAACCATGTATTTTCAATTTCTAACGAAATAATAGTCCAATCGCTGTAATATTTCGCGTGGATAATCATTTTTAATCGTTACATCGGTTACCAATAAAAAAGATTAAAAAATGCAAAATTAAAATTTATGTCTAATTTTTAGCACAGCCTATGAGGTAAAAATTGCGGAAAATGGCAAACCATGTATTTTCAATTTCTAACGAAATAATCGTCCAATCGCTGTAATATTTCGCGTGGATAATCATTTTTAGTCGTAACATCGGTTACCAATACAAAAGATTAAAAAATACAAAAGTAATATTTTTGTCTAATTTTTAGCACAGCCTATGAGGTAAAAATTGCGGAAATTACAAATCCATGTATTTTTAAATTTTTTAACGAAATAATAGTCCAATCGATGTAATATTTCGCGTGGAAAATCATTTTTAGTCGTTACATCGGTTACCAATAAAAAAGATTAAAAAATACAAAATTAAAATTTATGTCTAATTTTTAGCACAGCCTATGAGGTAAAAATTGCGGAAAATGGCAAACCATGTATTTTCAATTTCTAACGAAATAATCGTCCAATCGCTGTAATATTTTGCGTGGATAATCATTTTTAGTCGTTACATCGGTTACCAATACAAAAGATTAAAAAATACAAAAGTAATATTTTTGTCTAAATTTTACCGCAGCCTATGAGGTAAAAATTGCGGATATTACAAAACCATGTATTTTTCAATTTTCTAACGAAATAATAGTCCAATCGCTGTAATATTTCGCGTGGATAATCATTTATAGCCGTTACATCGGTTACCAATACAAAAGATTAAAAAATACAAAAGTAATATTTTTGTCTAATTTTTAGCACAGCCCTATGGGTAAAAATTGCGGAAAATAGCAAAACCATGTTTTTTTTTTCAATTTTCTATCGAAATAATCGTCCAATCGCTGTAATATTTCGCGTGGATAATCATTTTTAGTCGTTACATCGGTTACCAATACAAAAGATTAAAAAATACAAAAGTAATATTTTTGTCTAATTTTTAGCACAGCTTATACGGTAAAAATTGCGGAAAATGGCAAACCATGTATTTTCAATTTCTAACGAAATAATCGTCCAATCGCTGTAATATTTCGCGTGGATAATCATTTTTAGTCGTTACATCGGTTACCAATACAAAAGATTAAAAATACAAAATTAAAATTTATGTCTAATTTTTAGCACAGCCTATAAGGTAAAAATTGCGGAAAATGGCAAAACCAAGTTTTTTTTTTCAATTTTCTATCGAAATAATCGTCCAATCGCTGTAATATTTCGCGTGGATAATCCTTTTTAGTCGTTACATCGGTTACCAATACAAAAGATTAAAATATACAAAATTAATATTTTTGTATAATTTTTAGCACAGCCTATACGGTAAAAATTGCGGATATTACAAAACCATGTATTTTTCAATTTTCTAACGAAATAATAGTCCAATCGCTGTAATATTTCGCGTGGATAATTATTTTTAGTCGATACATCGATTACCAATACAAACGATTAAAATATACAAAATTAATATTTTTGTCTAATTTTTAGAACAGCCTAACGGTAAAAATTGCGGAAAATGGCAAACCATGTATTTTCAATTTCTAACGAAATAATCGTTTAATCGCTGTAATATTTCGCGTGGATAATCATTTTTAGTCGTTACATCGGTTACCAATACAAAAGATTAAAAAATACAAAAGTAATATATTTGTCTAAATTTTACCGCAGCCTATGAGGTAAAAATTGCGGATATTACAAAACCATGTATTTTTCAATTTTCTAACGAAATAATAGTCCAATCGCTGTAATATTTCGCGTGGATAATCATTTATAGCCGTTACATCGGTTACCAATACAAAAGATTAAAAAATACAAAAGTAATATTTTTGTCTAAATTTTAGCACAGCCTATGAGGTAAAAATTGCGGATATTACAAAACTAGGTATTTTTCAATTTTCTAACGAAATAATCGTCCAATCGCTGTAATATTTCGCGTGGATAATTAGTTTTAGGCGTTACATCGGTTACCAATACAAAAGATTAAAATATACAAAATTAATATTTTTGTCTAATTTTTAGAACAGCCTAACGGTAAAAATTGCGGAAAATGGCAATCCATGTATTTTCAATTTCTAACGAAATAATCGTCCAATCACTGTAATATTTCGCGTGGATAATCATTTTTAGTCGTTACATCGGTTATCAATACAAAAGATTAAAAAATACAAAAGTAATATTTTTGTCTAAATTTTACCGCAGCCTATGAGGTAAAAATTGCGGATATTACAAAACCATGTATTTTTCAATTTTCTAACGAAATAATAGTCCAATCGCTGTAATATTTCGCGTGAATAATCATTTATAGCCGTTACATCGGTTACCAATACAAAAGATTAAAAAATACAAAAGTAATATTTTTGTCTAAATTTTAGCACAGCCTATGAGGTAAAAATTGCGGATATTACAAAACTAGGTATTTTTCAATTTTCTAACGAAATAATCGTCCAATCGCTGTAATATTTCGCGTGGATAATCATTTATAGCCGTTACATCGGTTACCAATACAAAAGATTAAAATATACAATATTAATATATATGTCTAATTTTTAGAACAGCCTAACGGTAAAAATTGCGGAAAATGGCAAACCATGTATTTTCAATTTCTAACGAAATAATCGTCCAATCGCTGTAATATTTCGCGTGGATAATCATTTTTAGTCGTTACATCGGTTACCAATACAAAAGATTAAAAAATACAAAAGTAATATTTTTGTCTAAATTTTACCGCAGCCTATGAGGTAAAAATTGCGGATATTACAAAACCATGTATTTTTCAATTTTCTAACGAAATAATAGTCCAATCGCTGTAATATTTCGCGTGAATAATCATTTATAGCCGTTACATCGGTTACCAATACAAAAGATTAAAAAATACAAAAGTAATATTTTTGTCTAAATTTTAGCACAGCCTATGAGGTAAATATTGCGGATATTACAAAACTAGGTATTTTTCAATTTTCTAACGAAATAATCGTCCAATCGCTGTAATATTTCGTGTGGATAATCATTTTTAGTCGTTACATCGGTTACCAATACAAAAGATTAAAAAATACAAAAGTAATATATTTGTCTAAATTTTACCGCAGCCTATGAGGTAAAAATTGCGGATATTACAAAACCATGTATTTTTCAATTTTCTAACGAAATAATAGTCCAATCGCTGTAATATTTCGCGTGGATAATCATTTATAGCCGTTACATCGGTTACCAATACAAAAGATTAAAAAATACAAAAGTAATATTTTTGTCTAAATTTTAGCACAGCCTATGAGGTAAAAATTGCGGATATTACAAAACTAGGTATTTTTCAATTTTCTAACGAAATAATCGTCCAATCGCTGTAATATTTCGCGTGGATAATCATTTATAGCCGTTACATCGGTTACCAATACAAAAGATTAAAATATACAAAATTAATATATTTGTCTAAATTTTACCGCAGCCTATGAGGTAAAAATTGCAGATATTACAAAACCATGTATTTTTCAATTTTCTAACGAAATAATCGTCCAATCGCTGTAATATTTCGCGTGGATAATTAGTTTTAGGCGTTACATCGGTTACCAATACAAAAGATTAAAATATACAAAATTAATATTTTTGTCTAATTTTTAGAACAGCCTAACGGTAAAAATTGCGGAAAATGGCAAACCATGTATTTTCAATTTCTAACGAAATAATCGTCCAATCACTGTAATATTTCGCGTGGATAATCATTTTTAGTCGTTACATCGGTTATCAATACAAAAGATTAAAAAATACAAAAGTAATATTTTTGTCTAAATTTTACCGCAGCCTATGAGGTAAAAATTGCGGATATTACAAAACCATGTATTTTTCAATTTTCTTACGAAATAATAGTCCAATCGCTGTAATATTTCGCGTGAATAATCATTTATAGCCGTTACATCGGTTACCAATACAAAAGATTAAAAAATACAAAAGTAATATTTTTGTCTAAATTTTAGCACAGCCTATGAGGTAAAAATTGCGGATATTACAAAACTAGGTATTTTTCAATTTTCTAACGAAATAATCGTCCAATCGCTGTAATATTTCGCGTGGATAATCATTTATAGCCGTTACATCGGTTACCAATACAAAAGATTAAAATATACAATATTAATATATATGTCTAATTTTTAGAACAGCCTAACGGTAAAAATTGCGGAAAATGGCAAACCATGTATTTTCAATTTCTAACGAAATAATCGTCCAATCGCTGTAATATTTCGCGTGGATAATCATTTTTAGTCGTTACATCGGTTACCAATACAAAAGATTAAAAAATACAAAAGTAATATTTTTGTCTAAATTTTACCGCAGCCTATGAGGTAAAAATTGCGGATATTACAAAACCATGTATTTTTCAATTTTCTAACGAAATAATAGTCCAATCGCTGTAATATTTCGCGTGAATAATCATTTATAGCCGTTACATCGGTTACCAATACAAAAGATTAAAAAATACAAAAGTAATATTTTTGTCTAAATTTTAGCACAGCCTATGAGGTAAATATTGCGGATATTACAAAACTAGGTATTTTTCAATTTTCTAACGAAATAATCGTCCAATCGCTGTAATATTTCGTGTGGATAATCATTTTTAGTCGTTACATCGGTTACCAATACAAAAGATTAAAAAATACAAAAGTAATATATTTGTCTAAATTTTACCGCAGCATATGAGGTAAAAATTGCGGATATTACAAAACCATGTATTTTTCAATTTTCTAACGAAATAATAGTCCAATCGCTGTAATATTTCGCGTGGATAATCATTTATAGCCGTTACATCGGTTACCAATACAAAAGATTAAAAAATACAAAAGTAATATTTTTGTCTAAATTTTAGCACAGCCTATGAGGTAAAAATTGCGGATATTACAAAACTAGGTATTTTTCAATTTTCTAACGAAATAATCGTCCAATCGCTGTAATATTTCGCGTGGATAATCATTTATAGCCGTTACATCGGTTACCAATACAAAAGATTAAAATATACAAAATTAATATATATGTCTAATTTTTAGAACAGCCTAACGGTAAAAATTGCGGAAAATGGCAAACCATGTATTTTCAATTTCTAACGAAATAATCGTCCAATCGCTGTAATATTTCGCGTGGATAATCATTTTTAGTCGTTACATCGGTTACCAATACAAAAGATTAAAAAATACAAAAGTAATATTTTTGTCTAAATTTTACCGCAGCCTATGAGGTAAAAATTGCGGATATTACAAAACCATGTATTTTTCAATTTTCTAACGAAATAATAGTCCAATCGCTGTAATATTTCGCGTGAATAATCATTTATAGCCGTTACATCGGTTACCAATACAAAAGATTAAAATATACAAAAGTAATATTTTTGTCTAAATTTTAGCACAGCCTATGAGGAAATATTGCGGATATTACAAAACTAGGTATTTTTCAATTTTCTAACGAAATAATCGTCCAATCGCTGTAATATGTCGTGTGGATAATCACTTTTAGTCGTTACATCGGCTACCAATACAAAAGATTAAAATATACAAAATTAATATATTTGTCTAATTTTTAGAACAGCCTAACGGTAAAAATTGCGGAAAATGACAAACCATGTATTTTCAATTTCTAACGAAATAACCGTCCAATCGCTGTAATATTTCGCGTGGATAATCATTTTTAGTCGTTACATCGGTTTCCAATACAAAACATTAAAAAATACAAAAGTAATATTTTTGTCTAAATTTTACCGCAGCCTATGAGGTAAAAATTGCAGATATTACAAAACCATGTATTTTTCAATTTTCTAACGAAATAATAGTCCAATCGCTGTAATATTTCGCGTGGATAATTATTTATAGCCGTTACATCGGTTACCAATACAAAAGATTAAAAAATACAAAATTAGAATTTTTGTCTAATTTTTAGAACAGCCTAACGGTAAAAATTGCGGAAAATGGCAAACCATGTATTTTCAATTTCTAACGAAATAATCGTCCAATCGCTGTAATATTTCGCGTGGATAATCATTTTTAGTCGTTACATCGGTTACTAATACAAAAGATTAAAATATACAAAATTAATATTTTTGTCTAATTTTTAGAACAGCCTAACGGTAAAAATTGCGGAAAATGGCAAACCATGTATTTTCAATTTCTAACGAAATAATCGTCCAATCGCTGTAATATTTCGCGTGGATAATCATTTTTAGTCGTTACATCGGTTACTAATACAAAAGATTAAAATATACAAAAGTAATATTTTTGTCTAAATTTTAGCACAGCCTATGAGGTAAATATTGCGGATATTACAAAATTAGGTATTTTTCAATTTTCTAACGAAATAATCGTCCAATCGCTGTAATATTTCGCGTGGATAATCAGTTTTAGTCGTTACATCGGTTACCAATACAAAAGATTAAAATATACAAAATTAGAATTTTTGTCTAATTTTTAGAACAGCCTAACGGTAAAAATTGCGGAAAATGGCAAACCATGTAATTTCAATTTCTAACGAAATAATCGTCCAATCGCTGTAATATTTCGCGTGGATAATCATTTTTAGTCGTTACATCGGTTACTAATACAAAAGATTAAAAAATACAAAAGAAATATTTTTGTCTAAATTTTAGCACAGCCTATGAGGTAAAAATTGCGGATATTACAAAACCATGTATTTTTCAATTTTCTAACGAAATAATAGTCCAATCGCTGTAATATTTCGCGTGGATAATTATTTATAGCCGTTAGATCAATTACCAACACAAAAAATTAAAAAATACAAAACTAAAATTTATGTCTAATTTTTAGAACAGCCTAACGGTAAAAATTGCGGAAAATGGCAAACCATGTAATTTCAATTTCTAACGAAATAATCGTCCAATCGCTGTAATATTTCGCGTGGATAATCATTTTTAGTCGTTACATCGGTTACCAACACAAAAGATTAAAAAATACAAAAGTAATATTTTTGTCTAATTTTTAACCCAGCCAATACGGTAAAAATTGCGGAAAATGGCAAAACTATGTATTTTTCAATTTTCTAACGAAAAAATCGTCCAATCGCTGTAATATTTAGCGTGGATAATCATTTTTAGTCGTTACATCGGTTACCAATACAAAAGATTAAAATATACAAAATTAATATTTTTGTCTAATTTTTAGAACAGCCTAACGGTAAAAATTGCGGAAAATGGCAAAACCATGTTTTTTTTCAATTTTCTATTGAAATAATCATCCAATCGCTGTAATATTTCGCGTGGATAATCATTTTTAGTCGTTACATCGGTTACCAATACAAAAGATTAAAAAATACAAAAGTAATATTTTTGTCTAATTTTTAGCCCAGCCTATACGGTAAAAATTGCGGAAAATGGCAAAACTAGGTATTTTTCAATTTTCTAACGAAATAATCGTCCAATCGCTGTAATATTTAGCGTGGATAATCATTTTTAGTCGTTACATCGGTTACCAATACAAAAGATTAAAAATACAAAATTAAAATTTATGTCTAATTTTTAGCACAGCCCTATAGGGTAAAAATTGCGGAAAATAGCAAAACCATGTTTTTTTTCAATTTTCTATCGAAATAATCGTCCAATCGCTGTAATATTTCGCGTGGATAATCATTTTTAGTCGTTACATCGGTTACCAATACAAAAGATTAAAAAATACAAAAGTAATATTTTTGTCTAATTTTTAGCACAGCTTATACGGTAAAAATTGCGGAAAATGGCAAACCACGTATTTTCAATTTCTAACGAAATAATCGTCCAATCGCTGTAATATTTCGCGTGGATAATCATTTTTAGTCGTTACATCGGTTACCAATACAAAAGATTAAAAAATACAAAATTAAAATTTATGTCTAATTTTTAGCACAGCCCTATAGGGTAAAAATTGCGGCAAATAGCAAAACCATGTTTTTTTTCAATTTTCTATCGAAATAATCGTCCAATCGCTGTAATATTTCGCGTGGATAATCATTTTTAGTCGTTACATCGGTTACCAATACAAAAGATTAAAAAATACAAAAATAATATTTTTGTCTAATTTTTAGCACAGCTTATACGGTAAAAATTGCGGAAAATGGCAAACCATGTATTTTCAATTTCTAACGAAATAATCGTCCAATCGCTGTAATATTTCGCGTGGATAATCATTTTTAGTCGTTACATCGGTTACCAATAAAAAAGATTAAAATATACAAAATTAATATTTTTGTATAATTTTTAGCACAGCCTATACGGTAAAAATTGCGGATATTACAAAACCATGTATTTTTCAATTTTCTAACGAAATAATAGTCCAATCGCTGTAATATTTCGCGTGGATAATCATTTATAGCCGTTACATCGGTTACCAATACAAAAGATTAAAATATACAAAATTAATATTTTTGTATAATTTTTAGCACAGCCTATACGGTAAAAATTGCGGATATTACAAAACCATGTATTTTTCAATTTCTAACGAAATAATAGTCCAATCGCTGTAATATTTCGCGTGGATAATCATTTATAGCCGTTAGATCGATTACCAACATAAAAGATTAAAAAAATACAAAACTAAAATTTATGTCTAATTTTTAGCACAGCCTATAGGGTAAAAATTGCGGAAAATGGCAAAACCATGTTTTTTTTTTCAAGTTTCTATCGAAATAATCGTCCAATCGCTGTAATATTTCGCGTGGATAATCATTTTTAATCGTTACATCGGTTACCAATAAAAAAGATTAAAAAATACAAAATTAAAATTTTTGTCTAATTTTTAGCACAGCCTATAGGGTAAAAATTGCGGAAAATGGCAAAACCATGTTTTTTTTTTTCAATTTTCTATCGAAATAATCGTCCAATCGCTGTAATATTTCGCGTGGATAACCATTTTTAGTCGTTACATCGGTAACCAATACAAAAGATTAAAAAATACAAAAGTAATATTTTTGTCTAAATTTTAGCACAGCCTATGAGGTAAAAATTGCGGATATTACAAAACCATGTATTTTTCAATTTTCTAACGAAATAATAGTCCAATCGCTGTAATATTTCGCGTGGATAATCATTTATAGTCGTTACATCGGTTACCAATACAAAAGATTAAAAAATACAAAATTAAAATTTATGTCTAATTTTTAGCACAGCCTATAGGGTAAAAATTGCGGAAAATGGCAAAACCATGTTTTTTTTTCAATTTTCTATCGAAATAATCGTCCAATCGCTGTAATATTTCGCGAGGATAATCATTTTTAGTCGTTACATCGGTTACCAATACAAAAGATTAAAATATACAAAATTAATATTTATATCTAATTTTTAGCACAGCCTATACGGTAAAAATTGCGGATATTACAAAACCATGTATTTTTCAATTTTCTAACGAAATAATAGTCCAATCGCTGTAATATTTCGCGTGGATAATTATTTATAGCCGTTAGATCAATTACCAACACAAAAAATTAAAAAATACAAAACTAAAATTTATGTCTAATTTTTAGAACAGCCTAACGGTAAAAATTGCGGAAAATGGCAAACCATGTAATTTCAATTTCTAACGAAATAATCGTCCAATCGCTGTAATATTTCGCGTGGATAATCATTTTTAGTCGTTACATCGGTTACCAACACAAAAGATTAAAAAATACAAAAGTAATATTTTTGTCTAATTTTTAACCCAGCCAATACGGTAAAAATTGCGGAAAATGGCAAAACTATGTATTTTTCAATTTTCTAACGAAAAAATCGTCCAATCGCTGTAATATTTAGCGTGGATAATCATTTTTAGTCGTTACATCGGTTACCAATACAAAAGATTAAAATATACAAAATTAATATTTTTGTCTAATTTTTAGAACAGCCTAACGGTAAAAATTGCGGAAAATGGCAAAACCATGTTTTTTTTCAATTTTCTATTGAAATAATCATCCAATCGCTGTAATATTTCGCGTGGATAATCATTTTTAGTCGTTACATCGGTTACCAATACAAAAGATTAAAAAATACAAAAGTAATATTTTTGTCTAATTTTTAGCCCAGCCTATACGGTAAAAATTGCGGAAAATGGCAAAACTAGGTATTTTTCAATTTTCTAACGAAATAATCGTCCAATCGCTGTAATATTTAGCGTGGATAATCATTTTTAGTCGTTACATCGGTTACCAATACAAAAGATTAAAAATACAAAATTAAAATTTATGTCTAATTTTTAGCACAGCCCTATAGGGTAAAAATTGCGGAAAATAGCAAAACCATGTTTTTTTTCAATTTTCTATCGAAATAATCGTCCAATCGCTGTAATATTTCGCGTGGATAATCATTTTTAGTCGTTACATCGGTTACCAATACAAAAGATTAAAAAATACAAAAGTAATATTTTTGTCTAATTTTTAGCACAGCTTATACGGTAAAAATTGCGGAAAATGGCAAACCACGTATTTTCAATTTCTAACGAAATAATCGTCCAATCGCTGTAATATTTCGCGTGGATAATCATTTTTAGTCGTTACATCGGTTACCAATACAAAAGATTAAAAAATACAAAATTAAAATTTATGTCTAATTTTTAGCACAGCCCTATAGGGTAAAAATTGCGGCAAATAGCAAAACCATGTTTTTTTTCAATTTTCTATCGAAATAATCGTCCAATCGCTGTAATATTTCGCGTGGATAATCATTTTTAGTCGTTACATCGGTTACCAATACAAAAGATTAAAAAATACAAAAATAATATTTTTGTCTAATTTTTAGCACAGCTTATACGGTAAAAATTGCGGAAAATGGCAAACCATGTATTTTCAATTTCTAACGAAATAATCGTCCAATCGCTGTAATATTTCGCGTGGATAATCATTTTTAGTCGTTACATCGGTTACCAATAAAAAAGATTAAAATATACAAAATTAATATTTTTGTATAATTTTTAGCACAGCCTATACGGTAAAAATTGCGGATATTACAAAACCATGTATTTTTCAATTTTCTAACGAAATAATAGTCCAATCGCTGTAATATTTCGCGTGGATAATCATTTATAGCCGTTACATCGGTTACCAATACAAAAGATTAAAATATACAAAATTAATATTTTTGTATAATTTTTAGCACAGCCTATACGGTAAAAATTGCGGATATTACAAAACCATGTATTTTTCAATTTCTAACGAAATAATAGTCCAATCGCTGTAATATTTCGCGTGGATAATCATTTATAGCCGTTAGATCGATTACCAACATAAAAGATTAAAAAAATACAAAACTAAAATTTATGTCTAATTTTTAGCACAGCCTATAGGGTAAAAATTGCGGAAAATGGCAAAACCATGTTTTTTTTTTCAAGTTTCTATCGAAATAATCGTCCAATCGCTGTAATATTTCGCGTGGATAATCATTTTTAATCGTTACATCGGTTACCAATAAAAAAGATTAAAAAATACAAAATTAAAATTTTTGTCTAATTTTTAGCACAGCCTATAGGGTAAAAATTGCGGAAAATGGCAAAACCATGTTTTTTTTTTTCAATTTTCTATCGAAATAATCGTCCAATCGCTGTAATATTTCGCGTGGATAACCATTTTTAGTCGTTACATCGGTAACCAATACAAAAGATTAAAAAATACAAAAGTAATATTTTTGTCTAAATTTTAGCACAGCCTATGAGGTAAAAATTGCGGATATTACAAAACCATGTATTTTTCAATTTTCTAACGAAATAATAGTCCAATCGCTGTAATATTTCGCGTGGATAATCATTTATAGTCGTTACATCGGTTACCAATACAAAAGATTAAAAAATACAAAATTAAAATTTATGTCTAATTTTTAGCACAGCCTATAGGGTAAAAATTGCGGAAAATGGCAAAACCATGTTTTTTTTTCAATTTTCTATCGAAATAATCGTCCAATCGCTGTAATATTTCGCGAGGATAATCATTTTTAGTCGTTACATCGGTTACCAATACAAAAGATTAAAATATACAAAATTAATATTTATATCTAATTTTTAGCACAGCCTATAGGGTAAAAATTGCGGAAAATGGCAAAACCATGTTTTTTCAATTTTCTATCGAAATAATCGTCCAATCGCTGTAATATTTCACGTGGATAATCATTTTTAGTCGTTACATCGGTTACCAATACAAAAGATTAAAAAATACAAAAGTAATATTTTTGTCTAAATTTTACCACAGCCTATAAGGTAAAAATTGCAGATATTACAAAACCATGTATTTTTCAATTTTCTAACGAAATAATAGTCCAATCGCTGTAATATTTCGCGTGGATAATCATTTATAGCCGTTAGATCGATTACCAACACAAAATATTAAAAAATACAAAATTAAAATTTATGTCTAATTTTTAGCACAGCCTATACGGTAAAAATTGCGGAAAATGGCAAAACTAGGTATATTTCAATTTTCTAACGAATCGACCGTCCAATCGCTGTAATATTTCGCGTGGATAATTATTTTTAGTCGCTACATCGATTACCAATACAAACGATTAAAAATACAAAATTAATATTTTTGTCTAATTTTTAGCACATCCTATGAGGTAAAAATTGCGGATATTACAAAAACATGTATTTTTCAATTTTCTAACGAAATAATCGTCCAATCGCTGTAATATTTCGCGTGGATAACCATTTTTAGTCGTTACATCGGTAACCAATACAAAAGATTAAAAAATACAAAAGTAATATTTTTGTCTAAATTTTAGCACAGCCTATGAGGTAAAAATTGCGGATATTACAAAACCATGTATTTTTCAATTTTCTAACGAAATAATAGTCCAATCGCTGTAATATTTCGCGTGGATAATAATTTATAGTCGTAACATCGGTTACCAATACAAAAGATTAAAAAATACAAAATTAAAATTTATGTCTAATTTTTAGCACAGCCTATAGGGTAAAAATTGCGGAAAATGGCAAAACCATGTTTTTTTTTTCAATTTTCTATCGAAATAATCGTCCAATCGCTGTAATATTTCGCGTGGATAATCATTTTTAGTCGTTACATCGGTTACCAATACAAAAGATTAAAAAATACAAAAGTAATATTTATGTCTAATTTTTAGCACAGCCTATACGGTAAAAATTGCGGAAAATGGCAAAACTAGGTATTTTTCAATTTTCTAACGAATCGACCGTCCAATCGCTGTAATATTTCGCGTGGATAATTATTTTTAGTCGCTACATCGATTACCAATACAAACGATTAAAAATACAAAATTAATATTTTTGTCTAATTTTTAGCACATCCTATACGGTAAAAATTGCGGATAATGGCAAAACTAGGTATTTTTCAATTATCTAACGAAATAATCGTCCAATCGCTGTAATATTTCGCGTGGATAATCAGTTTTAGTCGTTACATCGGTTACCAATACAAAAGATTAAAATATACAAAATTAATATTTTTGTCTAATTTTTAGAACAGCCTAACGGTAAAAATTGCGGAAAATGGCAAACCATGTATTTTCAATTTCTAACGAAATAATCGTCCAATCGCTATAATATTTCGCGTGGATAATCATTTTTAGTCGTTACATCGGTTACCAATACAAAAGATTAAAAAATACAAAAGTAATATTTTTGTCTAAATTTTACCGCAGCCTATGAGGTAAAAATTGCGGATATTACAAAACCATGTATTTTTCAATTTTCTAACGAAATAATAGTCCAATCGCTGTAATATTTCGCGTGGATAATCATTTATAGTCGTTACATCGGTTACCAATATAAAAGATTAAAAAATACAAAATTAAAATTTATGTCTAATTTTTAGCACAGCCTATAGGGTAAAAATTGCGGAAAATGGCAAAACCATGTTTTTTTTTCAATTTTCTATCGAAATAATCGTCCAATCGCTGTAATATTTCGCGTGGATAATCATTTATAGCCGTTAGATCGATTACCAACACAAAAGATTAAAAAATACAAAATTAAAATTTATGTCTAATTTTTAGCACAGCCTATAGGGTAAAAATTGCGGAAAATGGCAAAACCATGTTTTTTTTTCAATTTTCTATCGAAATAATCGTCCAATCGCTGTAATATTTCGCGTGGATAATCATTTTTAGTCGTTACATCGGTTACCAATACAAAAGATTAAAAAATACAAAATTAATATTTTTGTCTAATTTTTAGCACAGCCTATACGGTAAAAATTGCGGATAATGGCAAAACTAGGTATTTTTCAATTATCTAACGAAGTAATCGTCCAATCGCTTTAATATTTCGCGTGGATAATCAGTTTTAGTCGTTACATCGGTTACCAATACAAAAGATTAAAATATACAAAATTAATATTTTTGTCTAATTTTTAGAACAGCCTAACGGTAAAAATTGCGGTAAATGGCAAAACCATGTTTTTCAATTTTCTATTGAAATAATCGTCCAATCGCTGTAATATTTCGCGTGGATAATCATTTTTAGTCGTTACATCGGTTAACAATACAAAAGATTAAAAAATACAAAAGTAATATTTTTGTCTAATTTTTAGCCCAGCCTATACGGTAAAAATTGCGGAAAATGGCAAAACTAGGTATTTTTCAATTTTCTAACGAAATAATCGTCCAAACGCTGTAATATTTCGCGTGGATAATCATTTTTAGTCGTTACATTGGTTACCAATACAAAAGATTAAAATATACAAAATTAATATTTTTGTCTAATTTTAAGAACAGCCTAACGGTAAAAATTGCGGAAAATGGAAAACCATGTATTTTCAATTTCTAAAGAAATAATCGTCCAATCGCTGTAATATATCGCGTGGATAATCATTTTTATTCGTTACATCGGTTACCAATACAAAAGATTAAAAAGTACAAAACTAAAATTTATGTCTAATTTTTAGCACAGCCTATAGGGTAAAAATTGCGGAAAATGGCAAAACCATGTTTTTTTCAATTTTCTATTGAAATAATCGTCCAATCGCTGTAATATTTCGCGTGGATAATCATTTTTAGTCGTTACATCGGTTACCAATACAAAAGATTAAAAAATACAAAAGTAATATTTTTTTCTAATTTTTAGCCCAGCCTATACGGTAAAAATTGCGGAAAATGGCAAAACTAGGTATTTTTCAATTTTCTAACGAAATAATCGTCCAATCGCTGTAATATTTCGCGTGGATAATCATTTTTAGTCGTAACATCGGTTACCAATACAAAAGATTAAAATATACAAAATTAATATTTTTGTCTAATTTTAAGAACAGCCTAACGGTAAAAATTGCGGAAAATGGCAAACCATGTATTTTCACTTTCTAAAGAAATAATCGTCCAATCGCTGTAATATTTCGCGTGGATAATCATTTATAGCCGTTACATCAATTACCAACACAAAAGATTAAAAAGTACAAAACTAAAATTTATGTCTAATTTTTAGCACAGCCTAACGGTAAAAATTGCGGAAAATGGCAAACCATGTATTTTCAATTTCTAAAGAAATAATCGTCCAATCGCTGTAATATTTCGCGTGGATAATCATTTATAGCCGTTAGATCAATTACCAACACAAAAGATTAAAAAATACAAAACTAAAATGTATGTCTAATTTTTAGCACAGCCTATAGGGTAAAAATTGCGGAAAATGGCAAAACCATGTTATTTCAATTTTCTATCGAAATAATCGTCCAATCGCTGTAATATTTCACGTGGATAATCATTTTTAGTCGTTACATCGGTTAACAATACAAAAGATTAAAAAATACAAAAGTAATATTTTTGTCTAAATTTTACCACAGCCTATGAAGTAAAAATTGCGGATATTACAAAACCATGTATTTTTCAATTTTCTAACGAAATAATAGTCCAATCGCTGTATTATTTCGCGTGGATAATCATTTATAGCCGTTAGATCGATTACCAACACAAAAGATTAAAAAATACAAAATTAAAATTTATGTCTAATTTTTAGCACAGCCTATAGGGTAAAAATTGCGGAAAATGGCAAAACCATGTTTTTTTTCAATTTTCTATCGAAATAATCGTCCAATCGCTGTAATATTTCGCGTGGATAATCATTTTTAGTCGTAACATCGGTTACCAATACAAAAGATTAAAATATACAAAATTAATATTTTTGTCTAATTTTAAGAACAGCCTAACGGTAAAAATTGCGGAAAATGGCAAACCATGTATTTTCAATTTCTAAAGAAATAATCGTCCAATCGCTGTAATATTTCGCGTGGATAATCATTTATAGCCGTTAGATCAATTACCAACACAAAAGATTAAAAAATACAAAACTAAAATGTATGTCTAATTTTTAGCACAGCCTATAGGGTAAAAATGGCGGAAAATGGCAAAACCATGTTATTTCAATTTTCTATCGAAATAATCGTCCAATCGCTGTAATATTTCGCGTGGATAATCATTTTTAGTCGTAACATCGGTTACCAATACAAAAGATTAAAATATACAAAATTAATATTTTTGTCTAATTTTAAGAACAGCCTAACGGTAAAAATTGCGGAAAATGGCAAACCATGTATTTTCAATTTCTAAAGAAATAATCGTCCAATCGCTGTAATATTTCGCGTGGATAATCATTTATAGCCGTTAGATCAATTACCAACACAAAAGATTAAAAAATACAAAACTAAAATGTATGTCTAATTTTTAGCACAGCCTATAGGGTAAAAATTGCGGAAAATGGCAAAACCATGTTATTTCAATTTGCTATCGAAATAATCGTCCAATCGCTGTAATATTTCGCGTGGATAATCATTTTTAGTCGTAACATCGGTTACCAATACAAAAGATTAAAATATACAAAATTAATATTTTTGTCTAATTTTAAGAACAGCCTAACGGTAAAAATTGCGGAAAATGGCAAACCATGTATTTTCAATTTCTAAAGAAATAATCGTCCAATCGCTGTAATATTTCGCGTGGATAATCATTTATAGCCGTTAGATCAATTACCAACACAAAAGATTAAAAAATACAAAACTAAAATGTATGTCTAATTTTTAGCACAGCCTATAGGGTAAAAATTGCGGAAAATGGCAAAACCATGTTATTTCAATTTTCTATCGAAATAATCGTCCAATCGCTGTAATATTTCGCGTGGATAATCATTTTTAGTCGTAACATCGGTTACCAATACAAAAGATTAAAATATACAAAATTAATATTTTTGTCTAATTTTAAGAACAGCCTAACGGTAAAAATTGCGGAAAATGGCAAACCATGTATTTTCAATTTCTAAAGAAATAATCGTCCAATCGCTGTAATATTTCGCGTGGATAATCATTTATAGCCGTTAGATCAATTACCAACACAAAAGATTAAAAAATACAAAACTAAAATGTATGTCTAATTTTTAGCACAGCCTATAGGGTAAAAATTGCGGAAAATGGCAAAACCATGTTATTTCAATTTTCTATCGAAATAATCGTCCAATCGCTGTAATATTTCGCGTGGATAATCATTTTTAGTCGTAACATCGGTTACCAATACAAAAGATTAAAATATACAAAATTAATATTTTTGTCTAATTTTAAGAACAGCCTAACGGTAAAAATTGCGGAAAATGGCAAACCATGTATTTTCAATTTCTAAAGAAATAATCGTCCAATCGCTGTAATATTTCGCGTGGATAATCATTTATAGCCGTTAGATCAATTACCAACACAAAAGATTAAAAAATACAAAACTAAAATGTATGTCTAATTTTTAGCACAGCCTATAGGGTAAAAATTGCGGAAAATGGCAAAACCATGTTATTTCAATTTTCTATCGAAATAATCGTCCAATCGCTGTAATATTTCACGTGGATAATCATTTTTAGTCGTTACATCGGTTACCAATACAAAAGATTAAAAAATACAAAAGTAATATTTTTGTCTAAATTTTACCACAGCCTATGAAGTAAAAATTGCGGATATTACAAAACCATGTATTTTTCAATTTTCTAACGAAATAATAGTCCAATCGCTGTAATATTTCGCGTGGATAATCATTTATAGCCGTTAGATCGATTACCAATACAAAAGATTAAAAAATACAAAATTAAAATTTATGTCTAATTTTTAGCACAGCCTATAGGGTAAAAATTGCGGAAAATGGCAAAACCATGTTTTTTTTTCAATTTTCTATCGAAATAATCGTCCAATCGCTGTAATATTTCGCGTGGATAATCATTTTTAGTCGTTACATCGGTTACCAATACAAAAGATGAAAAAATACAAAAGTAATATTTGTAGAGTTTTTGTTTTAGTTTTAAAAATAAAATTTATTATATAATACAAAGCCTATGTTGTTTAATTTGATTCAGTAAAAATAAAGTTTTAAATATTGTTACGCACACGACTGGCTTCTTTGACACACTCAAGTAGACTGAGTAAAAAAGAAAATGTGACTAAGTGTGTGTGTGTGTGTTTTCATTCTCCTACAAATCGGCCTTCCTGCAATGGATTCGTCTCGAATTCGTCTTCATCTTCAACATCTGGCCAAGGCTTAATAAATTCTGCACATGTTGAAGTTTGCTTCGGACCTTCACTATTACCCACTTTAATGACGTCGTACGTATTGTGAGGCTTAACTTTGACAATGCGATATGGACCAAAATACTTTGACTTCAATTTTAGTCCACCTTCAAATTGTGTCCTCTTTATTGCCACCAAGTCGTTAACCTTATAATTGGTAGCTGGTTTTCGTCTTAGATTGTAGGTGTTCTTATTCTCGTTCTGCAACTTCACAATGTTTTCCTTTGCATCTTTTCTGGCATCGGATCTTAATTGGTCAAAATTAGAGATGACCTCTTGCTCAAGTAATTCTCTTATTCGAATGTCATCCTTGCTTTGCATTTTTACGCCTATCAATACCTCAAATGGAGTAGAATTGATACTTCTATTGTAGGTTGAGTTTAGGATTTGCTGAACTTTAGCTACGTATTTATACCACTTGCCTGGGTCGTCTATTGTAAGTTTTGCCAATACTGGAACGATTATACTATTCATTCTCTCTATTTGGCCATTGGCACGAGGTAAACCAGTTGTAATCTTGGAGTGCTTAATTGATTCGTTTTCACAATATTGTTGAAATTCTCCAGACGTAAACGCTGACCCACGATCTGATATTATCTGAATGGGATTGCCGAATATAACACTCTGTAATTCCAATTTGGAAATAGCATCTTTAGACGTTGTTGACTTGGTTGGATATAACCAGCAAAATTTGGTAAAAGAATCTATAACTGCAAATACGTGGTTGTAATTCTTATTGGTAGATTCTAATGGTCCGAGAAAGTCAACATGGTACGTCTTCAGAGGAACATCTTCTTTTGGCAACGGATTGAGTTCACCTTCCTGTTTACCCTTCTTTCTGTTGATTACAATACAGGGAACGCAATTAGCGATATGGTGTTTTATTTTTTCATCAATTTTGGGTATGCAGTAGTCACGGCATATTAGATCCTTCGTTTTCTTAACGGCAAAATGACCTTTGTCATGAGCTTGCTTGATGATCTCATGTTGGATGCCCTTTGGCACCACCAGCAGCTCACAATCATTTACAACTTTGTAAATTATTTCACCTTTGATAAAATAATCTTTATAAGTCGGTGTATTCTTCAAAATTTCCTTAATTGTTAAAAGATCTTCATCTAGCATTTGTAAACGTTTTATTTTTTCGACGACACTGTTTTCGTCGGTAATCATCATGATCGGATGTCGGGAAAAAGCATCAACGTGCTTCATCTGCGTACCAGATCGATGTTCGACGGTATAGTTATACTCTTGAAGGAATAGTATCCAACGAGCAACACGAGTACATAGATCTTTCTTCTCGAGCGTTTTTGTGAAAGCGTTGCAATTAGTGACAAGTTTGAAATGTATACCGAGTAAATAAACCTTAAATTTTTTCAACGCTTCGATGACGGCAAGAATTTCTAACTCGTAACTGGAATATTTTCTTTCTTGGTCAGTAGTTTTCTTACTCATGTAATACACTGGATGTAGTTGATTATCGTCAGGTGATCTTTGAAGTAAAACTGCTCCGTATCCCTCAATAGATGCGTCTGTGTGGACTTCGGTTTCATAGTTTTGATTGTAAATACGTAAAACGGGATTTTGACTCATAACAGTCTTCAATTGGTTGAATGCCGATATATGTTCTTGATTTATTTCAAATTTACGATCACGTTTCTTCAGGTCAGTAAGTGGTTTTGCTATGATTGAAAAGTTCAGTATAAATTTACGAAAATAACTTGCTAATCCCAGAAAGCTTTCAAGATGCTTCAAGTTTTTTGGAGCGGGAAACTTTATTAGCGCTTCAATCTTTTCTGGTGATGGCGAAATCTGTTTATTTTCAATTACGTATCCCAAAAACTGAATCCTCTTCTTCAAAAAATGGCATTTCCCTAGATTTATTTCCAAACCATAATCTTGACAAAGCTCTAGGACAGTTTTCAAATTGTGTACCGCTTCTTCTTCATTCGTGGCTGTTATAATTACGTCGTCAATATACGGTAAAGCTATACCCTTTCTAGTAAGATCTCTAAATATTGCATTCACGTGTCGTTGGAAAACTCCAGGAGAATTAGATAAACCAAATGGAACCCTTTTAAACTGATATTGTCCATTATGCGTTACAAAGGATGTGTACTTTTTACTTGACTCTTCGACAGATACGTGAAAAAAACCATTCTTAAGATCGATCGTAGAAAAAACGTTAGCTTCCTGTAGACGGTCAAGCTGGTCTTCGATCAACGGTAATGGGAATCGATCTTTTACTATTAGCTTATTTATTCTTCTAAAATCGATACAAAGTCTTGGTTCTCCATTTCGTTTTCTAACAAGTACCACAGGACTACTGTACTCTGACTCGGATGGTTCAATAACATCTTCTTTGATCCACTTTTCAACTTGGTCATCAACAACGGATCTTTCAACGAATGGGAGACGTCTTGGAGTACAATGAACTGGCGTTTCGTCCTTTAGAATAATCTTCATTTCAACATTTGTTGTTTTGTTTTTGGATGGTCGATAATTTTCTATCAACTGTGTTACCTCCATCTTCGCATTTTCACTAGCAGTATTTTCAATATCAATTGTACTTACGTTTATTTCCCGTTCTTCACAGACGTTCATAACCATGATTTTGTGTATTTCTTCGTTCGTGTCATTTTCAATTTTTCGTATTTTCAAATCATCAGGTGTAATCGTCACTTCAGCAAACGCACAAAATTCTTTACCCAATATTACATCAAAATCAATACAATTAGTAGGCACGACGTGAAAAGTTAAAATATAATCATCATTATTAAGATTCACTCTATGTTCAAAATTACCAAGTGGTTTAATTTTGCTTCTGTTGCTGGCATTACCAAATCCAGTTAAATAAAAATCTGATTTATGAAGTTTAGGTTTAACCAATTTATCATAAACGTTAGCCGTAACAACATTATACTTGCTACCAGTATCAAACAAAGCTTTCGCCGAAAATGGTTCATTAGTCAAAAATTGTATATCCAGTTCCATGGTGTCACTTTTTACGGTTACCAGTTGACGTAGATTTGCCTTTTCTGGTTTTGTTGGACACTGCTTAGAAATGTGGCCAAATTTATTGCAGTTAAAACATTTAACGCCTTTGTCCTTGTCCTTGCAATTTTTAGATTCATGACCCTTAACACCACAGTTGAGACATTTTTGTTCCTTTCTGTCATTTTTGACTGTAGCTCTTGTTGTTGACTTTTCGTATTGTTTATCCCGCTTTTCTGACATGGTCTCGTAACACTTTAGCTTGCATTTAAAATCCTTTAAATTTGCCGCGCCATATAAGATGGTCTTATTTATCGTCAAATCATTAACGCCATCAATAACATACTGCATAAGGGTATTATCATCAATTTTACCACGCGAGGCCAATTCCTTCATACTAAAGAAATATTCCTGTACCGTTTCGTTCTTATTCATTTTACGTTCAATCATCATTTTATGCAATTGTGCACCGTTCACCGTTGCACCAAATTCGTTTTGTAATGCTGCTTTCAATTTTTCATAAGATGTAATCTTTTTCTCGGTGGCGATAAACATCTTAGCCACTCCCTTCAGAGATTTTTTGGCAAATATAAATTTCTGAAAATCATCAAATCCCATAATAACAGATGTCTCCTCAAAATCATCTATCCACGCCTCTACAGGCATGTTACCATTTCCATCAAACGAAGGTATGGAATCTTCAACATCACGATAGTTAATTGCAAATCTTTGCATATTTAAACGTCTAGTTTCGTCAACTCGATTGTTGGTACGAATAATTCTCTGATTATGACTTGCTCTAGCGGCGTCATTTACGTTGTTTTCATGTCTGTTATTGACCGTCGTTCTATTCGTTGCTGCATTTTGTATAACGCCGTTGTCGTCGTTGCCATCATTCGCTTCTTCAAAGTTGGCGAATTCAGAAGAGCCGTCGTTTTCGTTGTTTATAATTGTACGCTCGTCGTCGCCATGATCTGTATCGCCGTCGTCGTCATCATGACCTATAGCGCCGTCGTCATCATCATCGTCGTCATTTTCCTGACAACAAAGCAATTGCCCCTTTCGCAGGTTGGAAAAAATGTATTGAAACAAGTTGTTGTTGTCGTAGCTCAAACCTAAGAGGCTGCATACCGCTACCATATCAGCATTGCTGAGGTTTGCATTAACATACGCTTTTTTCTTATCGAAATCGTCGTCGTCTTCCTTAAACTCAAACCCCTGAAATTGACGGATACGTCCTCTGTTGCCGCGGTCACCTTCTCCTTCAAAAATAAGTTTGTGCAAAGCTACAACAACCACCTTTTTAGCCGTTGACAAATTATTTGTTATTTTAAAAAAATCTCCCAAAACGCTCATCTTGATGCTTTTAATTTCGTCTTTTCGCAATTTAGTTTTAGATCTGGGTTGAGCCCCCAAAATTGTAGAGTTTTTGTTTTAGTTTTAAAAATAAAATTTATTATATAATACAAAGCCTATGTTGTTTAATTTGATTCAGTAAAAATAAAGTTTTAAATATTGTTACGCACACGACTGGCTTCTTTGACACACTCAAGTAGACTGAGTAAAAAAGAAAATGTGACTCAGTGTGTGTGTGTGTTTTTTCATTCTCCTACATATTTATGTCTAAATTTTAGCACAGCCTATGAGGTAAAAATTGCGGATATTACAAAACCATGTATTTTTCAATTTTCTAACGAAATAATCGTCCAATTGCTGTAATATTTCGCGTGGATAATCATTTTTAGTCGTTACATCGGTTACCAATAAAAAAGATTAAAATATACAAAATTAATATTTTTGTATAATTTTTAGCACAGCCTATATGGTAAAAATTGCGGATATTACAAATCCATGTATTTTTAAATTTTCTAACGAAATAATAGTCCAATCGCTGTAATATTTCGCGTGGATAATCATTTATAGCCGTTACATCGGTTACCAATACAAAAGATTAAAATATACAGAATTAATATTTTTGTATAATTTTTAGCACAGCCTATACGGTAAAAATTGCGGATATTACAAAACCATGTATTTTTCAATTTTCTAACGAAATAATAGTCCAATCGCTGTAATATTTCGCGTGGATAATCATTTATAGCCGTTACATCGGTTACCAATACAAAAGATTAAAAAATACAAAAGTAATATTTATGTCTAATTTTTAGCACAGCCTATACGGTAAAAATTGCAGAAAATGGCAAAACTAGGTATTTTTCAATTTTCTAACGAATCGACCGTCCAATCGCTGTAATATTTCGCGTGGATAATTATTTTTAGTCGCTACATCGATTACCAATACAAACGATTAAAAATACAAAATTAATATTTTTGTCTAATTTTTAGCACATCCTATACGGTAAAAATTGCGGATAATGGCAAAACTAGGTATTTTTCAATTATCTACATCGGTTACCAAAACAAAAGATTAAAAAGTACAAAACTAAAATTTATGTCTAATTTTTAGCACAGCCTATAGGGTAAAAATTGCGGAAAATGGCAAAACCATGTTTTTTTTCAATTTTCTATTGAAATAATCGTCCAATCGCTGTAATATTTCGCGTGGATAATCATTTTTAGTCGTTACATCGGTTACCAATACAAAAGATTAAAAAATACAAAAGTAATATTTTTGTCTAATTTTTAGCCCAGCCTATACGGTAAAAATTGCGGAAAATGGCAAAACTAGGTATTTTTCAATTTTCTAACGAAATAATCGTCCAATCGCTGTAATATTTCGCGTGGATAATCATTTTTAGTCGTTACATCGGTTACCAATACAAAAGATTAAAATATACAAAATTAATATTTTTGTCTAATTTTAAGAACAGCCTAACGGTAAAAATTGCGGAAAATGGCAAACCATGTATTTTCAATTTCTAAAGAAATAATCGTCCAATCGCTGTAATATTTCGCGTGGATAATCATTTATAGCCGTTACATAAATTACCAACACAAAAGATTAAAAAGTACAAAACTAAAATTTATGTCTAATTTTAAGCACAGCCTAACGGTAAAAATTGCGGAAAATGGCAAACCATGTATTTTCAATTTCTAAAGAAATAATCGTCCAATCGCTGTAATATTTCGCGTGGATAATCATTTATAGCTGTTAGATCAATTACCAACACAAAAGATTAAAAAATACAAAACTAAAATGTATGTCTAATTTTTAGCACAGCCTATAGGGTAAAAATTGCGGAAAATGGCAAAACCATGTTATTTCAATTTTCTATCGAAATAATCGTCCAATCGCTGTAATATTTCACGTGGATAATCATTTTTAGTCGTTACATCGGTTACCAATACAAAAGATTAAAAAATACAAAAGTAATATTTATGTCTAATTTTTAGCACAGCCTATACGGTAAAAATTGCAGAAAATGGCAAAACTAGGTATTTTTCAATTTTCTAACGAATCGACCGTCCAATCGCTGTAATATTTCGCGTGGATAATTATTTTTAGTCGCTACATCGATTACCAATACAAACGATTAAAAATACAAAATTAATATTTTTGTCTAATTTTTAGCACATCCTATACGGTAAAAATTGCGGATAATGGCAAAACTAGGTATTTTTCAATTATCTACATCGGTTACCAAAACAAAAGATTAAAAAGTACAAAACTAAAATTTATGTCTAATTTTTAGCACAGCCTATAGGGTAAAAATTGCGGAAAATGGCAAAACCATGTTTTTTTTCAATTTTCTATTGAAATAATCGTCCAATCGCTGTAATATTTCGCGTGGATAATCATTTTTAGTCGTTACATCGGTTACCAATACAAAAGATTAAAAAATACAAAAGTAATATTTTTGTCTAATTTTTAGCCCAGCCTATACGGTAAAAATTGCGGAAAATGGCAAAACTAGGTATTTTTCAATTTTCTAACGAAATAATCGTCCAATCGCTGTAATATTTCGCGTGGATAATCATTTTTAGTCGTTACATCGGTTACCAATACAAAAGATTAAAATATACAAAATTAATATTTTTGTCTAATTTTAAGAACAGCCTAACGGTAAAAATTGCGGAAAATGGCAAACCATGTATTTTCAATTTCTAAAGAAATAATCGTCCAATCGCTGTAATATTTCGCGTGGATAATCATTTATAGCCGTTACATAAATTACCAACACAAAAGATTAAAAAGTACAAAACTAAAATTTATGTCTAATTTTAAGCACAGCCTAACGGTAAAAATTGCGGAAAATGGCAAACCATGTATTTTCAATTTCTAAAGAAATAATCGTCCAATCGCTGTAATATTTCGCGTGGATAATCATTTATAGCTGTTAGATCAATTACCAACACAAAAGATTAAAAAATACAAAACTAAAATGTATGTCTAATTTTTAGCACAGCCTATAGGGTAAAAATTGCGGAAAATGGCAAAACCATGTTATTTCAATTTTCTATCGAAATAATCGTCCAATCGCTGTAATATTTCACGTGGATAATCATTTTTAGTCGTTACATCGGTTACCAATACAAAAGATTAAAAAATACAAAAGTAATATTTTTGTCTAAATTTTACCACAGCCTATGAAGTAAAAATTGCGGATATTACAAAACCATGTATTTTTCAATTTTCTAACGAAATAATAGTCCAATCGCTGTAATATTTCGCGTGGATAATCATTTATAGCCGTTAGATCGATTACCAATACAAAAGATTAAAAAATACAAAATTAAAATTTATGTCTAATTTTTAGCACAGCCTATAGGGTAAAAATTGCGGAAAATGGCAAAACCATGTTTTTTTTTCAATTTTCTATCGAAATAATCGTCCAATCGCTGTAATATTTCGCGTGGATAATCATTTTTAGTCGTTACATCGGTTACCAATACAAAAGATGAAAAAATACAAAAGTAATATTTGTAGAGTTTTTGTTTTAGTTTTAAAAATAAAATTTATTATATAATACAAAGCCTATGTTGTTTAATTTGATTCAGTAAAAATAAAGTTTTAAATATTGTTACGCACACGACTGGCTTCTTTGACACACTCAAGTAGACTGAGTAAAAAAGAAAATGTGACTAAGTGTGTGTGTGTGTGTTTTCATTCTCCTACAAATCGGCCTTCCTGCAATGGATTCGTCTCGAATTCGTCTTCATCTTCAACATCTGGCCAAGGCTTAATAAATTCTGCACATGTTGAAGTTTGCTTCGGACCTTCACTATTACCCACTTTAATGACGTCGTACGTATTGTGAGGCTTAACTTTGACAATGCGATATGGACCAAAATACTTTGACTTCAATTTTAGTCCACCTTCAAATTGTGTCCTCTTTATTGCCACCAAGTCGTTAACCTTATAATTGGTAGCTGGTTTTCGTCTTAGATTGTAGGTGTTCTTATTCTCGTTCTGCAACTTCACAATGTTTTCCTTTGCATCTTTTCTGGCATCGGATCTTAATTGGTCAAAATTAGAGATGACCTCTTGCTCAAGTAATTCTCTTATTCGAATGTCATCCTTGCTTTGCATTTTTACGCCTATCAATACCTCAAATGGAGTAGAATTGATACTTCTATTGTAGGTTGAGTTTAGGATTTGCTGAACTTTAGCTACGTATTTATACCACTTGCCTGGGTCGTCTATTGTAAGTTTTGCCAATACTGGAACGATTATACTATTCATTCTCTCTATTTGGCCATTGGCACGAGGTAAACCAGTTGTAATCTTGGAGTGCTTAATTGATTCGTTTTCACAATATTGTTGAAATTCTCCAGACGTAAACGCTGACCCACGATCTGATATTATCTGAATGGGATTGCCGAATATAACACTCTGTAATTCCAATTTGGAAATAGCATCTTTAGACGTTGTTGACTTGGTTGGATATAACCAGCAAAATTTGGTAAAAGAATCTATAACTGCAAATACGTGGTTGTAATTCTTATTGGTAGATTCTAATGGTCCGAGAAAGTCAACATGGTACGTCTTCAGAGGAACATCTTCTTTTGGCAACGGATTGAGTTCACCTTCCTGTTTACCCTTCTTTCTGTTGATTACAATACAGGGAACGCAATTAGCGATATGGTGTTTTATTTTTTCATCAATTTTGGGTATGCAGTAGTCACGGCATATTAGATCCTTCGTTTTCTTAACGGCAAAATGACCTTTGTCATGAGCTTGCTTGATGATCTCATGTTGGATGCCCTTTGGCACCACCAGCAGCTCACAATCATTTACAACTTTGTAAATTATTTCACCATTGATAAAATAATCTTTATAAGTCGGTGTATTCTTCAAAATTTCCTTAATTGTTAAAAGATCTTCATCTAGCATTTGTAAACGTTTTATTTTTTCGACGACACTGTTTTCGTCGGTAATCATCATGATCGGATGTCGGGAAAAAGCATCAACGTGCTTCATCTGCGTACCAGATCGATGTTCGACGGTATAGTTATACTCTTGAAGGAATAGTATCCAACGAGCAACACGAGTACATAGATCTTTCTTCTCGAGCGTTTTTGTGAAAGCGTTGCAATCAGTGACAAGTTTGAAATGTATACCGAGTAAATAAACCTTAAATTTTTTCAACGCTTCGATGACGGCAAGAATTTCTAACTCGTAACTGGAATATTTTCTTTCTTGGTCAGTAGTTTTCTTACTCATGTAATACACTGGATGTAGTTGATTATCGTCAGGTGATCTTTGAAGTAAAACTGCTCCGTATCCCTCAATAGATGCGTCTGTGTGGACTTCGGTTTCATAGTTTTGATTGTAAATACGTAAAACGGGATTTTGACTCATAACAGTCTTCAATTGGTTGAATGCCGATATATGTTCTTGATTTATTTCAAATTTACGATCACGTTTCTTCAGGTCAGTAAGTGGTTTTGCTATGATTGAAAAGTTCAGTATAAATTTACGAAAATAACTTGCTAATCCCAGAAAGCTTTCAAGATGCTTCAAGTTTTTTGGAGCGGGAAACTTTATTAGCGCTTCAATCTTTTCAGGTGATGGCGAAATCTGTTTATTTTCAATTACGTATCCCAAAAACTGAATCCTCTTCTTCAAAAAATGGCATTTCCCTAGATTTATTTCCAAACCATAATCTTGACAAAGCTCTAGGACAGTTTTCAAATTGTGTACCGCTTCTTCTTCATTCGTGGCTGTTATAATTACGTCGTCAATATACGGTAAAGCTATACCCTTTCTAGTAAGATCTCTAAATATTGCATTCACGTGTCGTTGGAAAACTCCAGGAGAATTAGATAAACCAAATGGAACCCTTTTAAACTGATATTGTCCATTATGCGTTACAAAGGATGTGTACTTTTTACTTGACTCTTCGACAGATACGTGAAAAAAACCATTCTTAAGATCGATCGTAGAAAAAACGTTAGCTTCCTGTAGACGGTCAAGCTGGTCTTCGATCAACGGTAATGGGAATCGATCTTTTACTATTAGCTTATTTATTCTTCTAAAATCGATACAAAGTCTTGGTTCTCCATTTCGTTTTCTAACAAGTACCACAGGACTACTGTACTCTGACTCGGATGGTTCAATAACATCTTCTTTGATCCACTTTTCAACTTGGTCATCAACAACGGATCTTTCAACGAATGGGAGACGTCTTGGAGTACAATGAACTGGCGTTTCGTCCTTTAGAATAATCTTCATTTCAACATTTGTTGTTTTGTTTTTGGATGGTCGATAATTTTCTATCAACTGTGTTACCTCCATCTTCGCATTTTCACTAGCAGTATTTTCAATATCAATTGTACTTACGTTTATTTCCCGTTCTTCACAGACGTTCATAACCATGATTTTGTGTATTTCTTCGTTCGTGTCATTTTCAATTTTTCGTATTTTCAAATCATCAGGTGTAATCGTCACTTCAGCAAACGCACAAAATTCTTTACCCAATATTACATCAAAATCAATACAATTAGTAGGCACGACGTGAAAAGTTAAAATATAATCATCATTATTAAGATTCACTCTATGTTCAAAATTACCAAGTGGTTTAATTTTGCTTCTGTTGCTGGCATTACCAAATCCAGTTAAATAAAAATCTGATTTATGAAGTTTAGGTTTAACCAATTTATCATAAACGTTAGCCGTAACAACATTATACTTGCTACCAGTATCAAACAAAGCTTTCGCCGAAAATGGTTCATTAGTCAAAAATTGTATATCCAGTTCCATGGTGTCACTTTTTACGGTTACCAGTTGACGTAGATTTGCCTTTTCTGGTTTTGTTGGACACTGCTTAGAAATGTGGCCAAATTTATTGCAGTTAAAACATTTAACGCCTTTGTCCTTGTCCTTGCAATTTTTAGATTCATGACCCTTAACACCACAGTTGAGACATTTTTGTTCCTTTCTGTCATTTTTGACTGTAGCTCTTGTTGTTGACTTTTCGTATTGTTTATCCCGCTTTTCTGACATGGTCTCGTAACACTTTAGCTTGCATTTAAAATCCTTTAAATTTGCCGCGCCATATAAGATGGTCTTATTTATCGTCAAATCATTAACGCCATCAATAACATACTGCATAAGGGTATTATCATCAATTTTACCACGCGAGGCCAATTCCTTCATACTAAAGAAATATTCCTGTACCGTTTCGTTCTTATTCATTTTACGTTCAATCATCATTTTATGCAATTGTGCACCGTTCACCGTTGCACCAAATTCGTTTTGTAATGCTGCTTTCAATTTTTCATAAGATGTAATCTTTTTCTCGGTGGCGATAAACATCTTAGCCACTCCCTTCAGAGATTTTTTGGCAAATATAAATTTCTGAAAATCATCAAATCCCATAATAACAGATGTCTCCTCAAAATCATCTATCCACGCCTCTACAGGCATGTTACCATTTCCATCAAACGAAGGTATGGAATCTTCAACATCACGATAGTTAATTGCAAATCTTTGCATATTTAAACGTCTAGTTTCGTCAACTCGATTGTTGGTACGAATAATTCTCTGATTATGACTTGCTCTAGCGGCGTCATTTACGTTGTTTTCATGTCTGTTATTGACCGTCGTTCTATTCGTTGCTGCATTTTGTATAACGCCGTTGTCGTCGTTGCCATCATTCGCTTCTTCAAAGTTGGCGAATTCAGAAGAGCCGTCGTTTTCGTTGTTTATAATTGTACGCTCGTCGTCGCCATGATCTGTATCGCCGTCGTCGTCATCATGACCTATAGCGCCGTCGTCATCATCATCGTCGTCATTTTCCTGACAACAAAGCAATTGCCCCTTTCGCAGGTTGGAAAAAATGTATTGAAACAAGTTGTTGTTGTCGTAGCTCAAACCTAAGAGGCTGCATACCGCTACCATATCAGCATTGCTGAGGTTTGCATTAACATACGCTTTTTTCTTATCGAAATCGTCGTCGTCTTCCTTAAACTCAAACCCCTGAAATTGACGGATACGTCCTCTGTTGCCGCGGTCACCTTCTCCTTCAAAAATAAGTTTGTGCAAAGCTACAACAACCACCTTTTTAGCCGTTGACAAATTATTTGTTATTTTAAAAAAATCTCCCAAAACGCTCATCTTGATGCTTTTAATTTCGTCTTTTCGCAATTTAGTTTTAGATCTGGGTTGAGCCCCCAAAATTGTAGAGTTTTTGTTTTAGTTTTAAAAATAAAATTTATTATATAATACAAAGCCTATGTTGTTTAATTTGATTCAGTAAAAATAAAGTTTTAAATATTGTTACGCACACGACTGGCTTCTTTGACACACTCAAGTAGACTGAGTAAAAAAGAAAATGTGACTCAGTGTGTGTGTGTGTTTTTTCATTCTCCTACATATTTATGTCTAAATTTTAGCACAGCCTATGAGGTAAAAATTGCGGATATTACAAAACCATGTATTTTTCAATTTTCTAACGAAATAATCGTCCAATTGCTGTAATATTTCGCGTGGATAATCATTTTTAGTCGTTACATCGGTTACCAATAAAAAAGATTAAAATATACAAAATTAATATTTTTGTATAATTTTTAGCACAGCCTATATGGTAAAAATTGCGGATATTACAAATCCATGTATTTTTCAATTTTCTAACGAAATAATAGTCCAATCGCTGTAATATTTCGCGTGGATAATCATTTATAGCCGTTACATCGGTTACCAATACAAAAGATTAAAATATACAGAATTAATATTTTTGTATAATTTTTAGCACAGCCTATACAATAAAAATTGCGGATATTACAAAACCATGTATTTTTCAATTTTCTAACGAAATAATAGCCCAATCGCTGTAATATTTCGCGTGGATAATCATTTATAGCCGTTACATCGGTTACCAATACAAAAGATTAAAAAATACAAAAGTAATATTTATGTCTAATTTTTAGCACAGCCTATACGGTAAAAATTGCAGAAAATGGCAAAACTAGGTATTTTTCAATTTTCTAACGAATCGACCGTCCAATCGCTGTAATATTTCGCATGGATAATTATTTTTAGTCGCTACATCGATTACCAATACAAACGATTAAAAATACAAAATTAATATTTTTGTCTAATTTTTAGCACATCCTATACGGTAAAAATTGCGGATAATGGCAAAACTAGGTATTTTTCAATTATCTACATCGGTTACCAAAACAAAAGATTAAAAAGTACAAAACTAAAATTTATGTCTAATTTTTAGCACAGCCTATAGGGTAAAAATTGCGGAAAATGGCAAAACCATGTTTTTTTTCAATTTTCTATTGAAATAATCGTCCAATCGCTGTAATATTTCGCGTGGATAATCATTTTTAGTCGTTACATCGGTTACCAATACAAAAGATTAAAAAATACAAAAGTAATATTTTTGTCTAATTTTTAGCCCAGCCTATACGGTAAAAATTGCGGAAAATGGCAAAACTAGGTATTTTTCAATTTTCTAACGAAATAATCGTCCAATCGCTGTAATATTTCGCGTGGATAATCATTTTTAGTCGTTACATCGGTTACCAATACAAAAGATTAAAATATACAAAATTAATATTTTTGTCTAATTTTAAGAACAGCCTAACGGTAAAAATTGCGGAAAATGGCAAACCATGTATTTTCAATTTCTAAAGAAATAATCGTCCAATCGCTGTAATATTTCGCGTGGATAATCATTTATAGCCGTTACATAAATTACCAACACAAAAGATTAAAAAGTACAAAACTAAAATTTATGTCTAATTTTAAGCACAGCCTAACGGTAAAAATTGCGGAAAATGGCAAACCATGTATTTTCAATTTCTAAAGAAATAATCGTCCAATCGCTGTAATATTTCGCGTGGATAATCATTTATAGCTGTTAGATCAATTACCAACACAAAAGATTAAAAAATACAAAACTAAAATGTATGTCTAATTTTTAGCACAGCCTATAGGGTAAAAATTGCGGAAAATGGCAAAACCATGTTATTTCAATTTTCTATCGAAATAATCGTCCAATCGCTGTAATATTTCACGTGGATAATCATTTTTAGTCCTTACATCGGTTACCAATACAAAAGATTAAAAAATACAAAAGTAATATTTTTGTCTAAATTTTACCACAGCCTATGAAGTAAAAATTGCGGATATTACAAAACCATGTATTTTTCAATTTTCTAACGAAATAATAGTCCAATCGCTGTAATATTTCGCGTGGATAATCATTTATAGCCGTTAGATCGATTACCAACACAAAAGATTAAAAAATACAAAATTAAAATTTATGTCTAATTTTTAGCACAGCCTATAGGGTAAAAATTGCGGAAAATGGCAAAACCATATTTTTTTTTCAATTTTCTATCGAAATAATCGTCCAATCGCTGTAATATTTCGCGTGGATAATCATTTTTAGTCGTTACATCGGTTACCAATACAAAAGATGAAAAAATACAAAAGTAATATTTATGTCTAAATTTTAGCACAGCCTATGAGGTAAAAATTGCGGATATTACAAAACCATGTATTTTTCAATTTTCTAACGAAATAATCGTCCAATCGCTGTAATATTTCGCGTGGAAAATCATTTTTAGTCGTTACATCGGTTACCAATACAAAAGATTAAAAAATACAAAAGTAATATTTTTGTCTAATTTTTAGCCCAGCCTAACGGTAAAAATTGCGGAAAATGGCAAACCATGTATTTTCAATTTCTAAAGAAATAATCGTCCAATCGCTGTAATATTTCGCGTGGATAATCATTTATAGCCGTTAGATCAATTACCAACACAAAAGATTAAAAAATACAAAACTAAAATGTATGTCTAATTTTTAGCACAGCCTATAGGGTAAAAATTGCGGAAAATGGCAAAACCATGTTATTTCAATTTTCTATCGAAATAATCGTCCAATCGCTGTAATATTTCACGTGGATAATCATTTTTAGTCGTTACATCGGTTACCAATACAAAAGATTAAAAAATACAAAAGTAATATTTTTGTCTAAATTTTACCACAGCCTATGAAGTAAAAATTGCGGATATTACAAAACCATGTATTTTTCAATTTTCTAACGAAATAATAGTCCAATCGCTGTAATATTTCGCGTGGATAATCATTGATAGCCGTTAGATCGATTACCAACACAAAAGATTAAAAAATACAAAATTAAAATTTATGTCTAATTTTTAGCACAGCCTATAGGGTAAAAATTGCGGAAAATGGCAAAACCATGTTTTTTTTTTCAATTTTCTATCGAAATAATCGTCCAATCGCTGTAATATTTCGCGTGGATAATCATTTTTAGTCGTTACATCGGTTACCAATAAAAAAGATTAAAATATACAAAATTAATATTTTTGTATAATTTTTAGCACAGCCTATACGGTAAAAATTGCGGATATTACAAAACCATGTATTTTTCAATTTTCTAACGAAATAATAGTCCAATCGCTGTAATATTTCGCGTGGATAATCATTTATAGCCGTTACATCGGTTACCAATACAAAAGATTAAAATATACAAAATTAATATTTTTGTATAATTTTTAGCACAGCCTATACGGTAAAAATTGCGGATATTACAAAACCATGTATTTTTCAATTTTCTAACGAAATAATCGTCCAATCGCTGTAATATTTCGCGTGGATAATCATTTTTAGTCGTTACATCGGTTACCAATAAAAAAGATTAAAATATACAAAATTAATATTTTTGTATAATTTTTAGTACAGCCTATACGGTAAAAATTGCGGATATTACAAAACCATGTATTTTTCAATTTTCTAACGAAATAATAGTCCAATCGCTGTAATATTTCGCGTGGATAATCATTTATAGCCGTTACATCGGTTACCAATACAAAAGATTAAAATATACAAAATTAATATTTTTGTATAATTTTTAGCACAGCCTATACGGTAAAAATTGCGGATATTACAAAACCATGTATTTTTCAATTTTCTAACGAAATAATAGTCCAATCGCTGTAATATTTCGCGTGGATAATCATTTATAGCCGTTAGATCGATTACCAATACAAAAGATTAAAAAAATACAAAACTAAAATTTATGTCTAATTTTTAGCACAGCCTATAGGGTAAAAATTGCGGAAAATGGCAAAACCATGTTTTTTTTTCAAGTTTCTATCGAAATAATCGTCCAATCGCTGTAATATTTCGCGTGGATAATCATTTTTAATCGTTACATCGGTTACCAATAAAAAAGATTAAAAAATACAAAACTAAAATTTTTGTCTAATTTTTAGCACAGCCTATAGGGTAAAAATTGCTGCAAATGGCAAAACCATGTTTTTTTTTTTCAATTTTCTATCGATTCAAGCGTGGATCCGGAAGAGGTAAAGTCTGGCCTTGAATATAGTGGCTTCAAAGTCAAAAATGTTTCAAACATTAAAAACAGGGAAAAAATCCCCCAACCTATTTTTAGAGTCGAGCTACAGCCAGGCGACTTGAAAATTAAAAAAAATGAATCGCACCCAATCTATAGCTTAAAATACTTGTTGCATCGAAGAGTTACCGTTGAGATGCCACATAAAAAAACTGGACCTATCCAATGCATGAACTGTCAAGAATTTGGCCATACCAAAACTTATTGCAAGTTGCCTACCGTTTGCGTTGTATGTGGCGAGTTACACAGTACCGCTAACTGTGACAAAATAAAAGGTGATACCAAAGCAAAAAAATGTAGTAATTGCGGCGGAAACCACACTGCCAACTATAGGGGCTGCCCTCTTTATTCTCTTTTTAAAAATTCGTCGAACAGAAAAACCAATACTACTCCCGCTCAGCCCAACACTCATTTAAACTACCCACAGTTACCTCAACCGTCGTCTAGCCATAATCAATACTCAAATGTTTTAAAGTCTAACACGACTCTTACTCAACAAAAACCTAATAGTCAATCTTCATACGCTAATATTTTAAAGAGTAACCAGATTCCGGCGCAAAAAACTGTACCAGTAAATGAAGAATCAGGGCACAATTTTAGTCGTATTGAAGCCTCAATAGAGATCCTTATACAAACAGTAAATACATTCACTCTCAACATGTCCTGTATGATGCAGGAAATGTTGAAAATGCAGTCTACCTTGTTGCAGGCTGTATTGAACAAACCATGAACTTAAAAATCTGTTTTTGGAACGCAAACGGCATCTGCCAACACAAAAATGAAATTGAATATTTTCTTCTGGATAAACAAATCGATGTTATGCTTATCTCAGAAACTCACTTGACGTCCCGAAGCTATTTTCGAATTAGTGGATATAATTTCTACGACACCAAGGATCCTCAAGGTAGAGCTTGTGGTGGCTCTGGAATCCTAATAAAAACTCGAATAAAACACTACCTACTAAACGACCTTCGTGAAGAATATCTTCAAGCAACGAACATCTGCATTGAAAATTTTTATCAAAAGCTTGTGATATCATCTGTTTACTCTCCTCCCAGGTTTTCAATTTCAGAGAGTCAATATACCGCATTTTATACAACACTGGGGTCCCGTTTTCTAGCAGCTGGCGACTACAATGCTAAACACACTTTTTGGGGCTCACGTTTAATCAGTCCCAAGGGTCGTGTTTTGTTTGACACAATTTCAAAAATGGGCTTGAATGTAGTTTCAAGTGGTCAGCCAACATACTGGCCAACGGATCGTCAAAAAATTCCTGATGTTATCGACTTTGGGATTATGAAAGGCGTGCCCAGCGAAATGATTGAAGTAGAAGCATCTCTGGATTTGTCTTCAGATCACTCGCCTACTATTATCACTATTTACTCACACACAACTACAACACCAACATGTGATTTACCGCTGACACCTGCACGTATTAACTGGCTGAAATACAAAAAATATTTGAGTGCTCATTGCACGGAAAATATGCCATTGAGAACACCTGCTGACATAGAAAATTCTATTAGGTTGTTTGAAGCACATGCTAAACAAGCTGCTCTTAATGCTTCTTCAATTCAACCAAATCAACAAGCGAGATTTAACAATATTTTTTGTGCAGATGTAGAAAGGCTATTGAATGAAAAACGGAGAGCTCGACGAGAATGGCAACGTTACAGATCGCCTCAGCTAAAATTAAGGCTTAAGGAGTGTACCAAACAGCTAAGAAAAGTTTTACAATCACAAAAAACAGCTTCGCTGCAAAAATTTCTGCAAGAACTCGATGCAACACCGTCAACAGATTATTCGCTGTGGCGTGCAGCCAGAGGACTTAAAAGGCCAGTGATTTGTAAACCACCATTACGAGCATCAAATGGTGACTGGGCAAGAACTGATGCTGAAAAAGGTGATCTATTTGTTAAGCACCTAGAAAAAGTATTTACCCCGAATATTTCTGCTGATATTGTTGAACTGCCACCAGTCGTCTCTTTACCAGAAATACCGATGAGATTTAACATGACGGAGATTGAAAATACTATTACTAGTCTTAACACCAGAAAAGCCCCAGGTGTCGACAAAATAAGCAACAAAATGCTTCAACAACTGCCTTATATTGCAAAAAGAGTTATACTCTTCATTTTTAACAGTATTCTACGGCTGCAATACTATCCTGCAGAATGGAAGGTTTCGATGATTATTATGATACCAAAGCCCGGCAAGGATCATACGAAGGTTGAATCCTATCGGCCTATTAGTTTATTGCCCAACATTTCAAAACTATTTGAAAAGCTGTATATGAGCAAGCTGATGCCTATAGTGACTAGAAGTGGATGCATTCCAGATCATCAATTCGGTTTTCGCAGACAACATAGCACTATTGAACAAACTCACAGACTTGTGAACGTAGTTAGAGACACCTTTGAAAAAAAGAAATTTTGCTCTGCGCTCTTTATAGATGTTTCTCAAGCTTTCGATAAAGTATGGCACGAAGGTCTTATCCACAAATTAACACGCAATCTCCCCGCAAACATAGTCAAGCTTTTAAAAAGCTATTTAGAGGAACGAAAATTTGTAGTTAGGGAAGGTAATTTTTTAAGCCCTCCGCAGTCGATCGAAGCCGGAGTTCCCCAAGGCAGCATCTTCGGTCCCTTACTTTATTTAATTTATGCCTCTGACTTACCGTTAAGCAATAACATTCATACATCAACATTTGCTGATGATACAGCTTTTTTAAGCGTCCATGAAAATCCAGTAGAAGCTTCCATCAACTTACAAGGGTATATATCCAAATTGGAAAAATGGCTTAAACAATGGCGTATAAAAGTTAACGAACAGAAATGTGTACACGTCACTTTTACGTTGCGAAGGGAAACATGCCCGCCTATACAAATCAACACTGAGACTATTCCGCAGCATACTGTAGTCAAATATCTAGGCGTTCACCTTGATCGCCGTTTAACATGGAAATCGCATATAGACGCAAAGTTGATGCAAATGAAATTAAAAACTGCCCAAATTAATTGGCTTATGGGAAGAAATTCTATACTGAGCCTAGACTGTAAACTTCTACTATACAACGCGATCCTGAAACCAATATGGTCCTATGGAATCCAGTTATGGGGCACTGCCTCAGCATCGAATGTCGAAAGAATTCAAAGGCGACAGAATAAAATTCTACGTACAATAACAGCAGCCCCCTGGTATGTCAGAAACCATCGAATTCATAAAGACCTAGACGTTCCGTTGGTGAAGACAGTATTTTCAAAACACGCGAAAAAATATATAAAAAAACTTGAGTTGCACCCAAATCCACTTGCGCGCAATATTCTTCATTATAGAGGCCACACCCGGCTGAAAAGAAGGGATACTCTTTTTCTCAGCCGTTCACGAGAGATGTAAAACAACCAAAATTAACCGTTGAAATTAAAAATTTTGTTTAGCATTGGCTAAACTTACATTTACGGCCTATTTCACTATATCGAAAGAAAATTTCCATATGTTTTCATTCGTATAATTACATTTGAAGCAAAAACAAATTCTAAAATTTTGTTTTTGTATCAAATGTATTTGTACGAATGAAAATAAAATTCAAAATTCTTTCGACATCGTGAAATCGGCAGTTAATATTTTTTAGATTTAAGATTTGAAAAACTTATTGATAATTTAATATAAATAATTAAAGATTCAATAAATAATAAAATTATCAAAAAAAAAAAAAAAAAAAAAAAAAAAATTTTCTATCGAAATAATCATCGAATCGCTGTAATATTTCGCGTGGATAACCATTTTTAGTCGTTACATCGGTAACCAATACAAAAGATTAAAAAATACAAAAGTAATATTTTTGTCTAAATTTTAGCACAGCCTATGAGGTAAAAATTGCGGATATTACAAAACCATGTATTTTTCAATTTTCTAACGAAATAATAGTCCAATCGCTGTAATATTTCGCGTGGATAATCATTTATAGTCGTTACATCGGTTACCAATACAAAAGATTAAAAAATACAAAATTAAAATTTATGTTTAATTTTTAGCACAGCCTATAGGGTAAAAATTGCGGAAAATGGCAAAACCATGTTTTTTTTTCAATTTTCTATCGAAATAATCGTCCAATCGCTGTAATATTTCGCGCGGATAATCATTTTTAGTCGTTACATCGGTTACCAATACAAAAGATTAAAATATGCAAAATTAATATTTTTGTCTAATTTTTAGCACAGCCTATAGGGTAAAAATTGCGGAAAATGGCAAAACCATGTTTTTTTTTCAATTTTCTATCGAAATAATCGTCCAATCGCTGTAATATTTCGCGAGGATAATCATTTTTAGTCGTTACATCGGTTACCAATACAAAAGATTAAAATATACAAAATTAATATTTTTATCTAATTTTTAGCACAGCCTATAGGGTAAAAATTGCGGAAAATGGCAAAACCATGTTTTTTCAATTTTCTATCGAAATAATCGTCCAATCGCTGTAATATTTCACGTGGATAATAATTTTTAGTCGTTACATCGGTTACCAATACAAAAGATTAAAAAATACAAAAGTAATATTTTTGTCTAAATTTTACCACAGCCTATAAGGTAAAAATTGCGGATATTACAAAACCATGTATTTTTCAATTTTCTAACGAAATAATAGTCCAATCGCTGTAATATTTCGCGTGGATAATCATTTATAGCCGTTAGATCGATTACCAACACAAAAGATTAAAAAATACAAAATTAAAATTTATGTCTAATTTTTAGCACAGCCTATAGGGTAAAAATTGCGGAAAATGGCAAAACCATGTTTTTTTTTCAATTTTCTATCGAAATAATCGTCCAATCGCTGTAATATTTCGCGTGGATAATCATTTTTAGTCGTTACATCGGTTACCAATACAAAATATTAAAAAATACAAAAGTAATATTTATGTCTAATTTTTAGCACAGCCTATACGGTAAAAATTGCGGAAAATGGCAAAACTAGGTATTTTTCAATTTTCTAACGAATCGACCGTCCAATTGCTGTAATATTTCGCGTGGATAATTATTTTTAGTCGCTACATCGATTACCAATACAAACGATTAAAAATACAAAATTAATATTTTTGTCTAATTTTTAGCACAGCCTATACGGTAAAAATTGCGGATAATGGCAAAACTAGGTATTTTTCAATTATCTAACGAAATAATCGTCCAATCGCTGTAATATTTCGCGTGGATAATCAGTTTTAGTCGTTACATCGGTTACCAATACAAAAGAATAAAATATACAAAATTAATATTTTTGTCTAATTTTTAGAACAGCCTAACGGTAAAAATTGCGGAAAATGGCAAACCATGTATTTTCAATTTCTAACGAAATAATCGTCCAATCGCTGTAATATTTCGCGTGGATAATCATTTTTAGTCGTTACATCGGTTACCAATAAAAAAGATTAAAATATACAAAATTAATATTTTTGTATAATTTTTAGCACAGCCTATACGGTAAAAATTGCGGATATTACAAAACCATGTATTTTTCAATTTTCTAACGAAATAATAGTCCAATCGCTGTAATATTTCGCGTGGATAATCATTTATAGCCGCTACATCGGTTACCAATACAAAAGATTAAAATATACAAAATTAATATTTTTGTATAATTTTTAGCACAGCCTATACGGTAAAAATTGCGGATATTACAAAACCATGTATTTTTCAATTTTCTAACGAAATAATAGTCCAATCGCTGTAATATTTCGCGTGGATAATCATTTATAGCCGTTAGATCGATTACCAACACAAAAGATTAAAAAAATACAAAACTAAAATTTATGTCTAATTTTTAGCACAGCCTATGAGGTAAAAATTGCGGATATTACAAAACCATGTATTTTTCAATTTTCTAACGAAATAATCGTCCAATCGCTGTAATATTTCGCGTGGATAATTATTTTTAGTCGCTACATCGATTACCAATACAACCGATTAAAAATACAAAATTAATATTTTTGTCTAATTTTTAGCACAGCCTATACGGTAAAAATTGGGGATAATGGCAAAAACTAGGTATTTTTCAATTATCTAACGAAATAATCGTCCAATCGCTGTAATATTTCGCGTGGATAATCAGTTTTAGTCGTTACATCGGTTACCAATACAAAAGATTAAAATATACAAAATTAATATTTTTGTCTAATTTTTAGAACAGCCTAACGGTAAAAATTGCGGAAATTGGCAAACCATGTATTTTCAATTTCTAACGAAATAATCGTCCAATCGCTGTAATATTTCGCGTGGATAATCATTTTTAGTCGTTACATCGGTTACCAATAAAAAAGATTAAAATATACAAAATTAATATTATTGTATAATTTTTAGCACAGCCTATACGGTAAAAATTGCGGATATTACAAAACCATGTATTTTTCAATTTTCTAACGAAATAATAGTCCAATCGCTGTAATATTTCGCGTGGATAATCATTTATAGCCGTTACATCGGTTACTAATACAAAAGATGAAAAAATACAAAAGTAATATTTATGTCTAAATTTTAGCACAGCCTATGAGGTAAATATTGCGGATATTACAAAACCATGTATTTTTCAATTTTCTAACGAAATAATCGTCCAATCGCTGTAATATTTCGCGTGGATAATCATTTTTAGTCGTTACATCGGTTACCAATAAAAAAGATTAAAATATACAAAATTAATATTTTTGTATAATTTTTAGCACAGCCTATACGGTAAAAATTGCGGATATTACAAAACCATGTATTTTTCAATTTTCTAACGAAATAATAGTCCAATCGCTGTAATATTTCGCGTGGATAATCATTTATAGCCGTTACATCGGTTACCAATACAAAAGATTAAAATATACAAAATTAATATTTTTGTATAATTTTTAGCACAGCCTATACGGTAAAAATTGCGGATATTACAAAACCATGTATTTTTCAATTTTCTAACGAAATAATACTCCAATCGCTGTAATATTTCGCGTGGATAATCATTTATAGAAGTTAGATCGATTACCAACACAAAAGATTAAAAAAATACAAAACTAAAATTTATGTCTAATTTTTAGCACAGCCTATAGGGTAAAAATTGCGGAAAATGGCAAAACCATGTTTTTTTTTCAAGTTTCTATCGAAATAATCGTCCAATCGCTGTAATATTTCGCGTGGATAATCATTTTTAATCGTTACATCGGTTACCAATAAAAAAGATTAAAAAATACAAAATTAAAATTTTTGTCTAATTTTTAGCACAGCCTGTAGGGTAAAAATTGCTGAAAATGGCAAAACCATGTTTTTTTTTTCAATTTTCTATCGAAATAATCGTCCAATCGCTGTAATATTTCGCGTGGATAACCATTTTTAGTCGTTACATCGGTAACCAATACAAAAGATTAAAAAATACAAAAGTAATATTTTTGTTTAAATTTTAGCACAGCCTATGAGGTAAAAATTGCGGATATTACAAAACCATGTATTTTTCAATTTTCTAACGAAATAATAGTCCAATCGCTGTAATATTTCGCGTGGATAATCATTTATAGTCGTTACATCGGTTACCAATACAAAAGATTAAAAAATACAAAATTAAAATTTATGTCTAATTTTTAGCACAGCCTATAGGGAAAAAATTGCGGAAAATGGCAAAACCATGTTTTTTTTTCAATTTTCTATCGAAATAATCGTCCAATCGCTGTAATATTTCGCGAGGATAATCATTTTTAGTCGTTACATCGGTTACCAATACAAAAGATTAAAATATACAAAATTAATATTTTTATCTAATTTTTAGCACAGCCTATAGGGTAAAAATTGCAGAAAATGGCAAAACCATGTTTTTTCAATTTTCTATCGAAATAATAGTCCAATCGCTGTAATATTTCGCGTGGATAATCATTTATAGCCGTTACATCGGTTACCAATACAAAAGATGAAAAAATACAAAAGTAATATTTATGTCTAAATTTTAGCACAGCCTATGAGGAAAAATTGCGGATATTACAAAACCATGTATTTTTCAATTTTCTAACGAAATAATAGTCCAATCGCTGTAATATTTCGCGTGGATAATCATTTATAGAAGTTAGATCGATTACCAACACAAAAGATTAAAAAAATACAAAACTAAAATTTATGTCTAATTTTTAGCACAGCCTATAGGGTAAAAATTGCGGAAAATGGCAAAACCATGTTTTTTTTTCAAGTTTCTATCGAAATAATCGTCCAATCGCTGTAATATTTCGCGTGGATAATCATTTTTAATCGTTACATCGGTTACCAATAAAAAAGATTAAAAAATACAAAATTAAAATTTTTGTCTAATTTTTAGCACAGCCTATAGGGTAAAAATTGCGGAAAATGGCAAAACCATGTTTTTTTTTTCAATTTTCTATCGAAATAATCGTCCAATCGCTGTAATATTTCGCGTGGATAACCATTTTTAGTCGTTACATCGGTAACCAATACAAAAGATTAAAAAATACAAAAGTAATATTTTTGTTTAACTTTTAGCACTGCCTATGAGGTAAAAATTGCGGATATTACAAAACCATGTATTTTTCAATTTTCTAACGAAATAATAGTCCAATCGCTGTAATATTTCGCGTGGATAATCATTTATAGTCGTTACATCGGTTACCAATACAAAAGATTAAAAAATACAAAATTAAAATTTATGTCTAATTTTTAGCACAGCCTAAAGGGAAAAAATTGCGGAAAATGGCAAAACCATGTTTTTTTTTCAATTTTCTATCGAAATAATCGTCCAATCGCTGTAATATTTCGCGAGGATAATCATTTTTAGTCGTTACATCGGTTACCAATACAAAAGATTAAAAAATACAAAATTAAAATTTATGTCTAATTTTTAGCACAGCCTATAGGGTAAAAATTGCGGAAAATGGCAAAACCATGTTTTTTTTTTTCAATTTTCTATCGAAATAATCGTCCAATCGCTGTAATATTTCGCGTGGATAATCATTTTTAGTCGTTACATCGATTACCAATACAAAAGATTAAAAAATACAAAAGTAATATTTATGTCTAATTTTTAGCACAGCCTATACGGTAAAAATTGCGGAAAATGGCAAAACTAGGTATTTTTCAATTTTCTAACGAATCGACCGTCCAATCGCTGTAATATTTCGCGTGGATAATTATTTTTAGTCGCTACATCGATTACCAATACAAACGATTAAAAATACAAAATTAATATTTTTGTCTAATTTTTAGCACAGCCTATACGGTAAAAATTGCGGATAATGGCAAAACTAGGTATTTTTCAATTATCTAACGAAATAATCGTCCAATCGCTGTAATATTTCGCGTGGATAATCAGTTTTAGTCGTTACATCGGTTACCAATACAAAAGATTAAAATATACAAAATTAATATTTTTGTCTAATTTTTAGAACAGCCTAACGGTAAAAATTGCGGAAAATGGCAAACCATGTATTTTCAATTTCTAACGAAATAATCGTCCAATCGCTGTAATATTTCGCGTGGATAATCATTTTTAGTCGTTACATCGGTTACCAATACAAAAGATTAAAAAATACAAAAGTAATATTTTTGTCTAAATTTTACCGCAGCCTATGAGGTAAAAATTGCGGATATTAAAAAACCATGTATTTTTCAATTTTCTAACGAAATAATTGTCCAATCGCTGTAATATTTCGCGTGGATAATCATTTATAGCCGTTACATCGGTTACCAATACAAAAGATTAAAAAATACAAAAGTAATATTTTTGTCTAAATTTTAGCACAGCCTATGGGTAAAAATTGCGGATATTACAAAACCATGTATTTTTCAATTTTCTAACGAAATAATAGTCCAATCGCTGTAATATTTCGCGTGGATAATCATTTATAGCCGTTAGATCGATTACCAACACAAAAGATTAAAAAAAAAAAAACTAAAATTTATGTCTAATTTTTAGCACAGCCTATAGGGTAAAAATTGCGGAAAATGGCAAAACTAGGTATTTTTCAATTTTCTAACGAATTGACCGTCCAATCGCTCTAATATTTCGCGTGGATAATTATTTTTAGTCGCTACATCGATTACCAATACAAACGATTAAAAATACAAAATTAATATTTTTGTCTAATTTTTAGCACAGCCTATACGGTAAAAATTGCGAATAATGGCAAAACTAGGTATTTTTCAATTATCTAACGAAATAATCGTCCAATCGCTGTAATATTTCGCGTGGATAATCAGTTTTAGTCGTTACATCGGTTACCAAAACAAAAGATTAAAATATACAAAATTAATATTTTTGTCTAATTTTTAGAACAGCCTAACGGTAAAAATTGCGGAAAATGGCAAACCATGTATTTTTCAATTTTCTAACGAAATAATCGTCCAATCGCTGTAATATTTCGCGTGGATAATCATTTATAGCCGTTAGATCGATTACCAACACAAAAGATTAAAAAATACAAAATTAAAATTTATGTCTAATTTTTAGCACAGCCTATACGGTAAAAATTGCGAATAATGGCAAAACTAGGTATTTTTCAATTATCTAACGAAATAATCGTCCAATCGCTGTAATATTTCGCGTGGATAATCAGTTTTAGTCGTTACATCGGTTACCAAAACAAAAGATTAAAATATACAAAATTAATATTTTTGTCTAATTTTTAGAACAGCCTAACGGTAAAAATTGCGGAAAATGGCAAACCATGTATTTTCAATTTCTAACGAAATAATCGTCCAATCGCTGTAATATTTCGCGTGGATAATCATTTTTAGCCGTTACATCGGTTACCAATACAAAAGATTAAAAAATACAAAAGTAATATTTTTGTCTAAATTTTAGCACAGCCTATGAGGTAAAAATTGCGGATATTACAAAACCATGTATTTTTCAATTTTCTAACGAAATAATAGTCCAATCGCTGTAATATTTCGCGTGGATAATCATTTATAGCCGTTAGATCGATTACCAACACAAAAGATTAAAAAAAAAAAAAAAACAAAAATTTATGTCTAATTTTTAGCACAGCCTATAGGGTAAAAATTGCGGAAAATGGCAAAACCATGTTTTTTTCTCAAGTTTCTATCAAAATAATCGTCCAATCGCTGTAATATTTCGCGTCGCGTGGATAATCATTTTTAATCGTTACATCGGTTACCAATAAAAAAGATTAAAAAATACAAAATTAATATTTTTGTCTAATTTTTAGCACAGCCTATACGGTAAAAATTGCGGATAATGGCAAAACTAGGTATTTTTCAATTATCTAACGAAATAATCGTCCAATCGCTGTAATATTTCGCCTGGATAATCAGTTTTAGTCGTTACATCGGTTACCAATACAAAAGATTAAAATATACAAAATTAATATTTTTGTCTAATTTTTAGAACAGCCTAACGGTAAAAATTGCGGAAAATGGCAAAACCATGTTTTTCAATTTTCTATTGAACTAATCGTCCAATCTCTGTAATATTTCGCGTGGATAATCATTTTTAGTCGTTACATCGGTTACCAATACAAAAGATTAAAAAATACAAAAGTAATATTTTTGTCTAATTTTTAGCCCAGCCTATACGGTAAAAATTGCGGAAAATGGCAAAACTATGTATTTTTCAATTTTCTAACGAAATAATCGTCCAAACGCTGTAATATTTCGCGTGGATAATTATTTTTAGTCGTTACATTGGTTACCAATACAAAAGATTAAAATATACAAAATTAATATTTTTGTCTAATTTTAAGAACAGCCTAACGGTAAAAATTGCGGAAAATGGCAAACCATGTATTTTCAATTTCTAAAGAAATAATCGTCCAATCGCTGTAATATATCGCGTGGATAATCATTTTTAGTCGTTACATCGGTTACCAATACAAAAGATTAAAAAGTACAAAACTAAAATTTATGTCTAATTTTTAGCACAGCCTATAGGGTAAAAATTGCGGAAAATGGCAAAACCATGTTTTTTTTCAATTTTCTATTGAAATAATCGTCCAATCGCTGTAATATTTCGCGTGGATAATCATTTTTAGTCGTTACATCGGTTACCAATACAAAAGATTAAAAAATACAAAAGTAATATTTTTGTCTAATTTTTAGCCCAGCCTATACGGTAAAAATTGCGGAAAATGGCAAAACTAGGTATTTTTCAATTTTCTAACGAAATAATCGTCCAATCGCTGTAATATTTCGCGTGGATAATCATTTTTAGTCGTTACATCGGTTACCAATACAAAAGATTAAAATATACAAAATTAATATTATTTGTCTAATTTTAAGAACAGCCTAACGGTAAAAATTGCAGAAAATGGCAAACCATGTATTTTCAATTTCTAAAGAAATAATCGTCCAATCGCTGTAATATTTCGCGTGGATAATCATTTATAGCCGTTACATTAATTACCAACACAAAAGATTAAAAAGTACAAAACTAAAATTTATGTCTAATTTTTAGCACAGCCTATAGGGTAAAAATTGCGGAAAATGGCAAAACCATGTTTTTTTTTTCAATTTTCTATTGAAATAATCGTCCAATCGCTGTAATATTTCGCGTGGATAATCATTTTTAGTCGTTACATCGGTTACCAATACAAAAGATTAAAAAGTACAAAACTAAAATTTATGTCTAATTTTTAGCACAGCCTATAGGGTAAAAATTGCGGAAAATGGCAAAACCATGTTTTTTTTTTCAATTTTCTATTGAACTAATCGTCCAATCGCTGTAATATTTCGCGTGGATAATCATTTTTAGTCGTTACATCGGTTACCAAAACAAAAGATTAAAATATACAAAATTAATATTTTTGTCTAATTTTTAGAACAGCCTAACGGTAAAAATTGCGGAAAATGGCAAACCATGTATTTTTCAATTTTCTAACGAAATAATCGTCCAATCGCTGTAATATTTCGCGTGGATAATCATTTATAGCCGTTAGATCGATTACCAACACAAAAGATTAAAAAATACAAAATTAAAATTTATGTCTAATTTTTAGCACAGCCTATAGGGTAAAAATTGCGGAAAATGGCAAAACTAGGTATTTTTCAATTTTCTAACGAATTGACCGTCCAATCGCTCTAATATTTCGCGTGGATAATTATTTTTAGTCGCTACATCGATTACCAATACAAACGATTAAAAATACAAAATTAATATTTTTGTCTAATTTTTAGCACAGCCTATACGGTAAAAATTGCGAATAATGGCAAAACTAGGTATTTTTCAATTATCTAACGAAATAATCGTCCAATCGCTGTAATATTTCGCGTGGATAATCAGTTTTAGTCGTTACATCGGTTACCAAAACAAAAGATTAAAATATACAAAATTAATATTTTTGTCTAATTTTTAGAACAGCCTAACGGTAAAAATTGCGGAAAATGGCAAACCATGTATTTTCAATTTCTAACGAAATAATCGTCCAATCGCTGTAATATTTCGCGTGGATAATCATTTTTAGTCGTTACATCGGTTACCAATACAAAAGATTAAAAAATACAAAAGTAATATTTTTGTCTAAATTTTAGCACAGCCTATGAGGTAAAAATTGCGGATATTACAAAACCATGTATTTTTAAATTTTCTAACGAAATAATAGCCCAATCGCTGTAATATTTCGCGTGGATAATCATTTATAGCCGTTACATCGGTTACCAATACAAAAGATTAAAAAATACAAAAGTAATATTTTTGTCTAAATTTTAGCACAGCCTATGAGGTAAAAATTGCGGATATTACAAAACCATGTATTTTTCAATTTTCTAACGAAATAATAGTCCAATCGCTGTAATATTTCGCGTGGATAATCATTTATAGCCGTTAGATCGATTACCAACACAAAAGATTAAAAAAAAAAAAAAAACTAAAATTTATGTCTAATTTTTAGCACAGCCTATAGGGTAAAAATTGCGGAAAATGGCAAACCATGTATTTTCAATTTCTAACGAAATAATCGTCCAATCGCTGTAATATTTCGCGTGGATAATCATTTTTAGTCGTTACATCGGTTACCAATACAAAAGATTAAAAAATACAAAAGTAATATTTTTGTCTAAATTTTAGCACAGCCTATGAGGTAAAAATTGCGGATATTACAAAACCATGTATTTTTAAATTTTCTAACGAAATAATAGCCCAATCGCTGTAATATTTCGCGTGGATAATCATTTATAGCCGTTACATCGGTTACCAATACAAAAGATTAAAAAATACAAAAGTAATATTTTTGTCTAAATTTTAGCACAGCCTATGAGGTAAAAATTGCGGATATTACAAAACCATGTATTTTTAAATTTTCTAACGAAATAATAGCCCAATCGCTGTAATATTTCGCGTGGATAATCATTTATAGCCGTTACATCGGTTACCAATACAAAAGATTAAAAAATACAAAAGTAATATTTTTGTCTAAATTTTAGCACAGCCTATGAGGTAAAAATTGCGGATATTACAAAACCATGTATTTTTCAATTTTCTAACGAAATAATAGTCCAATCGCTGTAATATTTCGCGTGGATAATCGTTTATAGCCGTTAGATCGATTACCAACACAAAAGATTAAAAAAAAAAAAAAACTAAAATTTATGTCTAATTTTTAGCACAGCCTATAGGGTAAAAATTGCGGAAAATGGCAAAACCATGTTTTTTTCTCAAGTTTCTATCGAAATAATCGTCCAATCGCTGTAATATTTCGCGTCGCGTGGATAATCATTTTTAATCGTTACATCGGTTACCAATAAAAAAGATTAAAAAATACAAAATTAATATTTTTGTCTAATTTTTAGCACAGCCTATACGGTAAAAATTGCGGATAATGGCAAAACTAGGTATTTTTCAATTATCTAACGAAATAATCGTCCAATCGCTGTAATATTTCGCCTGGATAATCAGTTTTAGTCGTTACATCGGTTACCAATACAAAAGATTAAAATATACAAAATTAATATTTTTGTCTAATTTTTAGAACAGCCTAACGGTAAAAATTGCGGAAAATGGCAAAACCATGTTTTTCAATTTTCTATTGAACTAATCGTCCAATCGCTGTAATATTTCGCGTGGATAATCATTTTTAGTCGTTACATCGGTTACCAATACAAAAGATTAAAAAATACAAAAGTAATATTTTTGTCTAATTTTTAGCCCAGCCTATACGTTAAAAATTGCGGAAAATGGCAAAACTATGTATTTTTCAATTTTCTAACGAAATAATCGTCCAAACGCTGTAATATTTCGCGTGGATAATTATTTTTAGTCGTTACATTGGTTACCAATACAAAAGATTAAAATATACAAAATTAATATTTTTGTCTAATTTTAAGAACAGCCTAACGGTAAAAATTGCGGAAAATGGCAAACCATGTATTTTCAATTTCTAAAGAAATAATCGTCCAATCGCTGTAATATATCGCGTGGATAATCATTTTTAGTCGTTACATCGGTTACCAATACAAAAGATTAAAAAGTACAAAACTAAAATTTATGTCTAATTTTTAGCACAGCCTATAGGGTAAAAATTGCGGAAAATGGCAAAACTAGGTATTTTTCAATTTTCTAACGAAATAATCGTCCAATCGCTGTAATATTTCGCGTGGATAATCATTTTTAGTCGTTACATCGGTTACCAATACAAAAGATTAAAATATACAAAATTAATATTTTTGTCTAATTTTAAGAACAGCCTAACGGTAAAAATTGCAGAAAATGGCAAACCAAGTATTTTCAATTTCTAAAGAAATAATCGTCCAATCGCTGTAATATTTCGCGTGGATAATCATTTATAGCCGTTACATTAATTACCAACACAAAAGATTAAAAAGTACAAAACTAAAATTTATGTCTAATTTTTAGCACAGCCTATAGGGTAAAAATTGCGGAAAATGGCAAAACCATGTTTTTTTTTCAATTTTCTATTGAAATAATCGTCCAATCGCTGTAATATTTCGCGTGGATAATCATTTTTAGTCGTTACATCGGTTACCAATACAAAAGATTAAAAAGTACAAAACTAAAATTTATGTCTAATTTTTAGCACAGCCTATAGGGTAAAAATTGCGGAAAATGGCAAAACCATGTTTTTTTTTTCAATTTTCTATTGAACTAATCGTCCAATCGCTGTAATATTTCGCGTGGATAATCATTTTTAGTCGTTACATCGGTTACCAATACAAAAGATTAAAAAATACAAAAGTAATATTTTTGTCTAATTTTTAGCCCAGCCTATACGGTAAAAATTGCGGAAAATGGCAAAACTATGTATTTTTCAATTTTCTAACGAAATAATCGTCCAATCGCTGTAATATTTCGCGTCGCGTGGATAATCATTTTTAATCGTTACATCGGTTACCAATAAAAAAGATTAAAAAATACAAAATTAATATTTTTGTCTAATTTTTAGCACAGCCTATACGGTAAAAATTGCGGATAATGGCAAAACTAGGTATTTTTCAATTATCTAACGAAATAATCGTCCAATCGCTGTAATATTTCGCCTGGATAATCAGTTTTAGTCGTTACATCGGTTACCAATACAAAAGATTAAAATATACAAAATTAATATTTTTGTCTAATTTTTAGAACAGCCTAACGGTAAAAATTGCGGAAAATGGCAAAACCATGTTTTTCAATTTTCTATTGAACTAATCGTCCAATCGCTGTAATATTTCGCGTGGATAATCATTTTTAGTCGTTACATCGGTTACCAATACAAAAGATTAAAAAATACAAAAGTAATATTTTTGTCTAATTTTTAGCCCAGCCTATACGGTAAAAATTGCGGAAAATGGCAAAACTATGTATTTTTCAATTTTCTAACGAAATAATCGTCCAAACGCTGTAATATTTCGCGTGGATAATCATTTATAGTCGTTACATCGGTTACCAATACAAAAGATTAAAAAATACAAAATTAAAATTTATGTCTAATTTTTAGCACAGCCTATAGGGAAAAAATTGCGGAAAATGGCAAAACCATGTTTTTTTTTTCAATTTTCTATCGAAATAATCGTCCAATCGCTGTAATATTTCGCGTGGATAATCATTTTTAGTCGTTACATCGATTACCAATACAAAAGATTAAAAAATACAAAAGTAATATTTATGTCTAATTTTTAGCACAGCCTATACGGTAAAAATTGCGGATATTACAAAACCATGTATTTTTCAATTTTCTAACGAAATAATAGTCCAATCGCTGTAATATTTCGCGTTGATAATCATTTATAGTCGTTACATCGGTTACCAATACAAAAGATTAAAAAATACAAAATTAAAATTTATGTCTAATTTTTAGCACAGCCTATAGGGAAAAAATTGCGGAAAATGGCAAAACCATGTTTTTTTTCAATTTTCTATCGAAATAATCGTCCAATCGCTGTAATATTTCGCGAGGATAATCATTTTTAGTCGTTACATCGGTTACCAATACAAAAGATTAAAATATACAAAATTAATATTTTTATCTAATTTTTAGCACAGCCTATAGGGTAAAAATTGCGGAAAATGGCAAAACCATGTTTTTTCAATTTTCTATCGAAATAATCGTCCAATCGCTGTAATATTTCACGTGGATAATCATTTTTAGTCGTTACATCGGTTACCAATACAAAAGATTAAAAAATACAAAAGTAATATTTTTGTCTAAATTTTACCACAGCCTATAAGGTAAAAATTGCGGATATTACAAAACCATGTATTTTTCAATTTTCTAACGAAATAATAGTCCAATCGCTGTAATATTTCGCGTGGATAATCATTTATAGCCGTTAGATCGATTACCAACACAAAAGATTAAAAAATACAAAATTAAAATTTATGTCTAATTTTTAGCACAGCCTATAGGGTAAAAATTGCGGAAAATGGCAAAACCATGTTTTTTTTTTCAATTTTCTATCGAAATAATCGTCCAATCGTTGTAATATTTCGCGTGGATAATCATTTTTAGTCGTTACATCGGTTACCAATACAAAAGATTAAAAAATACAAAATTAAAATTTATGTCTAATTTTTAGCACAGCCTATAGGGAAAAAATTGCGGAAAATGGCAAAACCATGTTTTTTTTCAATTTTCTATCGAAATAATCGTCCAATCGCTGTAATATTTCACGTGGATAATCATTTTTAGTCGTTACATCGGTTACCAATACAAAAGATTAAAAAATACAAAATTAAAATTTATGTCTAATTTTTAGCACAGCCTATAGGGAAAAAATTGCGGAAAATGGCAAAACCATGTTTTTTTTCAATTTTCTATCGAAATAATCGTCCAATCGCTGTAATATTTCACGTGGATAATCATTTTTAGTCGTTACATCGGTTACCAATACAAAAGATTAAAAAATACAAAATTAAAATTTATGTCTAATTTTTAGCACAGCCTATAGGGAAAAAATTGCGGAAAATGGCAAAACCATGTTTTTTTTCAATTTTCTATCGAAATAATCGTCCAATCGCTGTAATATTTCACGTGGATAATCATTTTTAGTCGTTACATCGGTTACCAATACAAAAGATTAAAAAATACAAAAGTAATATTTTTGTCTAAATTTTACCACAGCCTATAAGGTAAAAATTGCGGATATTACAAAACCATGTATTTTTCAATTTTCTAACGAAATAATAGTCCAATCGCTGTAATATTTCGCGTGGATAATCATTTATAGCCGTTAGATCGATTACCAACACAAAAGATTAAAAAATACAAAATTAAAATTTATGTCTAATTTTTAGCACAGCCTATAGGGTAAAAATTGCGGAAAATGGCAAAACCATGTTTTTTTTTTCAATTTTCTATCGAAATAATCGTCCAATCGTTGTAATATTTCGCGTGGATAATCATTTTTAGTCGTTACATCGGTTACCAATACAAAAGATTAAAAAATACAAAATTAAAATTTATGTCTAATTTTTAGCACAGCCTATAGGGAAAAAATTGCGGAAAATGGCAAAACCATGTTTTTTTTCAATTTTCTATCGAAATAATCGTCCAATCGCTGTAATATTTCACGTGGATAATCATTTTTAGTCGTTACATCGGTTACCAATACAAAAGATTAAAAAATACAAAATTAAAATTTATGTCTAATTTTTAGCACAGCCTATAGGGAAAAAATTGCGGAAAATGGCAAAACCATGTTTTTTTTCAATTTTCTATCGAAATAATCGTCCAATCGCTGTAATATTTCACGTGGATAATCATTTTTAGTCGTTACATCGGTTACCAATACAAAAGATTAAAAAATACAAAATTAAAATTTATGTCTAATTTTTAGCACAGCCTATAGGGAAAAAATTGCGGAAAATGGCAAAACCATGTTTTTTTTCAATTTTCTATCGAAATAATCGTCCAATCGCTGTAATATTTCACGTGGATAATCATTTTTAGTCGTTACATCGGTTACCAATACAAAAGATTAAAAAATACAAAAGTAATATTTTTGTCTAAATTTTACCACAGCCTATAAGGTAAAAATTGCGGATATTACAAAACCATGTATTTTTCAATTTTCTAACGAAATAATAGTCCAATCGCTGTAATATTTCGCGTGGATAATCATTTATAGCCGTTAGATCGATTACCAACACAAAAGATTAAAAAATACAAAAGTAATATTTATGTCTAATTTTTAGCACAGCCTATACGATAAAAATTGCGGAAAATGGCAAAACTAGGTATTTTTCAATTTTCTAACGAATCGACCGTCCAATCGCTGTAATATTTCGCGTGGATAATTATTTTTAGTCGCTACATCGATTACCAATACAAACGATTAAAAATACAAAATTAATATTTTTGTCTAATTTTTAGCACAGCCTATACGGTAAAAATTGCGGATAATGGCAAAACTAGGTATTTTTCAATTTTCTATTGAAATAATCGTCCAATCGCTGTAATATTTCGCGAGGATAATCACTTTTAGTCGTTACATCGGTTACCAATACAAAAGATTAAAAAGTACAAAACTAAAATTTATGTCTAATTTTTAGCACAGCCTATAGGGTAAAAATTGCGGAAAATGGCAAAACCATGTTTTTTTTTTCAATTTTCTATTGAACTAATCGTCCAATCGCTGTAATATTTCGCGTGGATAATCATTTTTAGTCGTTACATCGGTTACCAATACAAAAGATTAAAAAATACAAAAGTAATATTTTTGTCTAATTTTTAGCCCAGCCTATACGGTAAAAATTGCGGAAAATGGCAAAACTATGTATTTTTCAATTTTCTAACGAAATAATCGTCCAATCGCTGTAATATTTCGCGTCGCGTGGATAATCATTTTTAATCGTTACATCGGTTACCAATAAAAAAGATTAAAAAATACAAAATTAATATTTTTGTCTAATTTTTAGCACAGCCTATACGGTAAAAATTGCGGATAATGGCAAAACTAGGTATTTTTCAATTATCTAACGAAATAATCGTCCAATCGCTGTAATATTTCGCCTGGATAATCAGTTTTAGTCGTTACATCGGTTACCAATACAAAAGATTAAAATATACAAAATTAATATTTTTGTCTAATTTTTAGAACAGCCTAACGGTAAAAATTGCGGAAAATGGCAAAACCATGTTTTTCAATTTTCTATTGAACTAATCGTCCAATCGCTGTAATATTTCGCGTGGATAATCATTTTTAGTCGTTACATCGGTTACCAATACAAAAGATTAAAAAATACAAAAGTAATATTTTTGTCTAATTTTTAGCCCAGCCTATACGGTAAAAATTGCGGAAAATGGCAATACTATGTATTTTTCAATTTTCTAACGAAATAATCGTCCAAACGCTGTAGTATTTCGCGTGGATAATCATTTATAGTCGTTACATCGGTTACCAATACAAAAGATTAAAAAATACAAAATTAAAATTTATGTCTAATTTTTAGCACAGCCTATAGGGAAAAAATTGCGGAAAATGGCAAAACCATGTTTTTTTTTTCAATTTTCTATCGAAATAATCGTCCAATCGCTGTAATATTTCGCGTGGATAATCATTTTTAGTCGTTACATCGATTACCAATACAAAAGATTAAAAAATACAAAAGTAATATTTATGTCTAATTTTTAGCACAGCCTATACGGTAAAAATTGCGGATATTACAAAACCATGTATTTTTCAATTTTCTAACGAAATAATAGTCCAATCGCTGTAATATTTCGCGTGGATAATCATTTATAGTCGTTACATCTGTTACCAATACAAAAGATTAAAAAATACAAAATTAAAATTTATGTCTAATTTTTAGCACAGCCTATAGGAAAAAATTGCGGAAAATGGCAAAACCATGTTTTTTTTTCAATTTTCTATCGAAATAATCGTCCAATCGCTGTAATATTTCGCGAGGATAATCATTTTTAGTCGTTACATCGGTTACCAATACAAAAGATTAAAATATACAAAATTAATATTTTTATCTAATTTTTAGCACAGCCTATAGGGTAAAAATTGCGGAAAATGGCAAAACCATGTTTTTTCAATTTTCTATCGAAATAATCGTCCAATCGCTGTAATATTTCACGTGGATAATCATTTTTAGTCGTTACATCGGTTACCAATACAAAAGATTAAAAAATACAAAAGTAATATTTTTGTCTAAATTTTACCACAGCCTATAAGGTAAAAATTGCGGATATTACAAAACCATGTATTTTTCAATTTTCTAACGAAATAATAGTCCAATCGCTGTAATATTTCGCGTGGATAATCATTTATAGCCGTTAGATCGATTACCAACACAAAAGATTAAAAAATACAAAATTAAAATTTATGTCTAATTTTTAGCACAGCCTATACGGTAAAAATTGCGGAAAATGGCAAAACTAGGTATTTTTCAATTTTCTAACGAATCGACCGTCCAATCGCTGTAATATTTCGCGTGGATAATTATTTTTAGTCGCTACATCGATTACCAAAACAAACGATTAAAAATACAAAATTAATATTTTTGTCTAATTTTTAGCACAGCCTATACGGTAAAAATTGCGGATATTGGCAAAACTAGGTATTTTTCAATTATCTAACGAAATAATCGTCCAATCGCTGTAATATTTCGCGTGGATAATCAGTTTTAGTCGTTACATCGGTTACCAATACAAAAGATTAAAATATACAAAATTAATATTTTTGTCTAATTTTTAGAACAGCCTAACGGTAAAAATTGCGGAAAATGGCAAACCATGTATTTTCAATTTCTAACGAAATAATCGTCCAATCGCTGTAATATTTCGCGTGGATAATCATTTTTAGTCGTTACATCGGTTACCAATACAAAAGATTAAAAAATACAAAAGTAATATTTTTGTCTAAATTTTACCGCAGCCTATGAGGTAAAAATTGCGGATATTACAAAACCATGTATTTTTCAATTTTCTAACGAAATAATTGTCCAATCGCTGTAATATTTCGCGTGGATAATCATTTATAGCCGTTACATCGGTTACCAATACAAAAGATTAAAAAATACAAAAGTAATATTTTTGTCTAAATTTTAGCACAGCCTATGGGTAAAAATTGCGGATATTACAAAACCATGTATTTTTCAATTTTCTAACGAAATAATAGTCCAATCGCTGTAATATTTCGCGTGGATAATCATTTATAGCCGTTAGATCGATTACCAACACAAAAGATTAAAAAAAAAAAACTAAAATTTATATCTAATTTTTAGCACAGCCTATAGGGTAAAAATTGCGGAAAATGGCAAAACTAGGTATTTTTCAATTTTCTAACGAATTGACCGTCCAATCGCTCTAATATTTCGCGTGGATAATTATTTTTAGTCGCTACATCGATTACCAATACAAACGATTAAAAATACAAAATTAATATTTTTGTCTAATTTTTAGCACAGCCTATACGGTAAAAATTGCGAATAATGGCAAAACTAGGTATTTTTCAATTATCTAACGAAATAATCGTCCAATCGCTGTAATATTTCGCGTGGATAATCAGTTTTAGTCGTTACATCGGTTACCAAAACAAAAGATTAAAATATACAAAATTAATATTTTTGTCTAATTTTTAGAACAGCCTAACGGTAAAAATTGCGGAAAATGGCAAACCATGTATTTTCAATTTCTAACGAAATAATCGTCCAATCGCTGTAATATTTCGCGTGGATAATCATTTTTAGTCGTTACATCGGTTACCAATACAAAAGATTAAAAAACACAAAAGTAATATTTTTGTCTAAATTTTACCGCAGGCTATGGGTAAAAATTGCGGATATTACAAAACCATGTATTTTTAAATTTTCTAACGAAATAATAGCCCAATCGCTGTAATATTTCGCGTGGATAATCATTTATAGCCGTTACATCGGTTACCAATACAAAAGATTAAAAAATACAAAAGTAATATTTTTGTCTAAATTTTAGCACAGCCTATGAGGTAAAAATTGCGGATATTACAAAACCATGTATTTTTCAATTTTCTAACGAAATAATAGTCCAATCGCTGTAATATTTCGCGTGGATAATCATTTATAGCCGTTAGATCGATTACCAACACAAAAGATTAAAAAAAAAAACTAAAATTTATATCTAATTTTTAGCACAGCCTATAGGGTAAAAATTGCGGAAAATGGCAAAACTAGGTATTTTTCAATTTTCTAACGAATTGACCGTCCAATCGCTCTAATATTTCGCGTGGATAATTATTTTTAGTCGCTACATCGATTACCAATACAAACGATTAAAAATACAAAATTAATATTTTTGTCTAATTTTTAGCACAGCCTATACGGTAAAAATTGCGAATAATGGCAAAACTAGGTATTTTTCAATTATCTAACGAAATAATCGTCCAATCGCTGTAATATTTCGCGTGGATAATCAGTTTTAGTCGTTACATCGGTTACCAAAACAAAAGATTAAAATATACAAAATTAATATTTTTGTCTAATTTTTAGAACAGCCTAACGGTAAAAATTGCGGAAAATGGCAAACCATGTATTTTTCAATTTTCTAACGAAATAATCGTCCAATCGCTGTAAAATTTCGCGTGGATAATCATTTATAGCCGTTAGATCGATTACCAACACAAAAGATTAAAAAATACAAAATTAAAATTTATGTCTAATTTTTAGCACAGCCTATAGGGTAAAAATTGCGGAAAATGGCAAAACTAGGTATTTTTCAATTTTCTAACGAATTGACCGTATAATCGCTCTAATATTTCGCGTGGATAATTATTTTTAGTCGCTACATCGATTACCAATACAAACGATTAAAAATACAAAATTAATATTTTTGTCTAATTTTTAGCACAGCCTATACGGTAAAAATTGCGAATAATGGCAAAACTAGGTATTTTTCAATTATCTAACGAAATAATCGTCCAATCGCTGTAATATTTCGCGTGGATAATCAGTTTTAGTCGTTACATCGGTTACCAAAACAAAAGATTAAAATATACAAAATTAATATTTTTGTCTAATTTTTAGAACAGCCTAACGGTAAAAATTGCGGAAAATGGCAAACCATGTATTTTCAATTTCTAACGAAATAATCGTCCAATCGCTGTAATATTTCGCGTGGATAATCATTTTTAGTCGTTACATCGGTTACCAATACAAAAGATTAAAAAATACAAAAGTAATATTTTTGTCTAAATTTTACCGCAGGCTATGAGGTAAAAATTTCGGATATTACAAAACCATGTATTTTTAAATTTTCTAACGAAATAATAGCCCAATCGCTGTAATATTTCGCGTGGATAATCATTTATAGCCGTTACATCGGTTACCAATACAAAAGATTAAAAAATACAAAAGTAATATTTTTGTCTAAATTTTAGCACAGCCTATGAGGTAAAAATTGCGGATATCACAAAACCATGTATTTTTCAATTTTCTAACGAAATAATAGTCCAATCGCTGTAATATTTCGCGTGGATAATCATTTATAGCCGTTAGATCGATTACCAACACAAAAGATTAAAAAAAAAAAAAAAACTAAAATTTATGTCTAATTTTTAGCACAGCCTATAGGGTAAAAATTGCGGAAAATGGCAAAACCATGTTTTTTTCTCAAGTTTCTATCGAAATAATCGTCCAATCGCTGTAATATTTCGCGTCGCGTGGATAATCATTTTTAATCGTTACATCGGTTACCAATAAAAAAGATTCAAAAATACAAAATTAATATTTTTGTCTAATTTTTAGCACAGCCTATACGGTAAAAATTGCGGATAATGGCAAAACTAGGTATTTTTCAATTATCTAACGAAATAATCGTCCAATCGCTGTAATATTTCGCCTGGATAATCAGTTTTAGTCGTTACATCGGTTACCAATACAAAAGATTAAAATATACAAAATTAATATTTTTGTCTAATTTTTAGAACAGCCTAACGGTAAAAATTGCGGAAAATGGCAAAACCATGTTTTTCAATTTTCTATTGAACTAATCGTCCAATCGCTGTAATATTTCGCGTGGATAATCATTTTTAGTCGTTACATCGGTTACCAATACAAAAGATTAAAAAATACAAAAGTAATATTTTTGTCTAATTTTTAGCCCAGCCTATACGGTAAAAATTGCGGAAAATGGCAAAACTATGTATTTTTCAATTTTCTAACGAAATAATCGTCCAAACGCTGTAATATTTCGCGTGGATAATTATTTTTAGTCGTTACATTGGTTACCAATACAAAAGATTAAAATATACAAAATTAATATTTTTGTCTAATTTTAAGAACAGCCTAACGGTAAAAATTGCGGAAAATGGCAAACCATGTATTTTCAATTTCTAAAGAAATAATCGTCCAATCGCTGTAATATATCACGTGGATAATCATTTTTAGTCGTTACATCGGTTACCAATACAAAAGATTAAAAAGTACAAAACTAAAATTTATGTCTAATTTTTAGCACAGCCTATAGGGTAAAAATTGCGGAAAATGGCAAAACCATGTTTTTTTTCAATTTTCTATTGAAATAATCGTCCAATCGCTGTAATATTTCGCGTGGATAATCATTTTTAGTCGTTACATCGGTTACCAATACAAAAGATTAAAAAATACAAAAGTAATATTTTTGTCTAGTTTTTAGCCCAGCCTATACGGTAAAAATTGCGGAAAATGGCAAAACTAGGTATTTTTCAATTTTCTAACGAAATAATCGTCCAATCGCTGTAATATTTCGCGTGGATAATCATTTTTAGTCGTTACATCGGTTACCAATACAAAAGATTAAAATATACAAAATTAATATTTTTGTCTAATTTTAAGAACAGCCTAACGGTAAAAATTGCAGAAAATGGCAAACCATGTATTTTCAATTTCTAAAGAAATAATCGTCCAATCGCTGTAATATTTCGCGTGGATAATCATTTATAGCCGTTACATTAATTACCAACACAAAAGATTAAAAAGTACAAAACTAAAATTTATGTCTAATTTTTAGCACAGCCTATAGGGTAAAAATTGCGGAAAATGGCAAAACCATGTTTTTTTTTCAATTTTCTATTGAAATAATCGTCCAATCGCTGTAATATTTCGCGTGGATAATCATTTTTAGTCGTTACATCGGTTACCAATACAAAAGATTAAAAAGTACAAAACTAAAATTTATGTCTAATTTTTAGCACAGCCTATAGGGTAAAAATTGCGGAAAATGGCAAAACCATGTTTTTCAATTTTCTATTGAACTAATCGTCCAATCGCTGTAATATTTCGCGTGGATAATCATTTTTAGTCGTTACATCGGTTACCAATACAAAAGATTAAAAAATACAAAAGTAATATTTTTGTCTAATTTTTAGCCCAGCCTATACGGTAAAAATTGCGGAAAATGGCAAAACTATGTATTTTTTAATTTTCTAACGAAATAATCGTCCAATCGCTGTAATATTTCGCGTCGCGTGGATAATCATTTTTAATCGTTACATCGGTTACCAATAAAAAAGATTAAAAAATACAAAATTATAATTTTTGTCTAATTTTTAGCACAGCCTATACGGTAAAAATTGCGGATAATGGCAAAACTAGGTATTTTTCAATTATCTAACGAAATAATCGTCCAATCGCTGTAATATTTCGCCTGGATAATCAGTTTTAGTCGTTACATCGGTTACCAATACAAAAGATTAAAAAATACAAAAGTAATATTTTTGTCTAAATTTTACCACAGCCTATAAGGTAAAAATTGCGGATATTACAAAACCATGTATTTTTCAATTTTCAAACGAAATAATAGTCCAATCGCTGTAATATTTCGCGTGGATAATCATTTATAGCCGTTAGATCGATTACCAACACAAAAGATTAAAAAATACAAAATTAAAATTTATGTCTAATTTTTAGCACAGCCTATAGCGTAAAAATTGCGGAAAATGGCAAAACCATGTTTTTTTTTCAATTTTCTATCGAAATAATCGTCCAATCGCTGTAATATTTCGCGTGGATAATCATTTTTAGTCGTTACATCGATTACCAATACAAAAGATTAAAAAATACAAAAGTAATATTTATGTCTAATTTTTAGCACAGCCTATACGGTAAAAATTGCGGAAAATGGCAAAACTAGGTATTTTTCAATTTTCTAACGAATCGACCGTCCAATCGCTGTAATATTTCGCGTGGATAATTATTTTTAGTCGCTACATCGATTACCAATACAAACGATTAAAAATACAAAATTAATATTTTTGTCTAATTTTTAGCACAGCCTATACGGTAAAAATTGCGGATAATGGCAAAACTAGGTATTTTTCAATTATCTAACGAAATAATCGTCCAATCGCTGTAATATTTCGCGTGGATAATCAGTTTTAGTCGTTACATCGGTTACCAATACAAAAGATTAAAATATACAAAATTAATATTTTTGTCTAATTTTTAGAACAGCCTAACGGTAAAAATTGCGGAAAATGGCAAACCATGTATTTTCAATTTCTAACTAAATAATCGTCCAATCGCTGTAATATTTCGCGTGGATAATCATTTTTAGTCGTTACATCGGTTACCAATACAAAAGATTAAAAAATACAAAAGTAATATTTTTGTCTAAATTTTACCGCAGCCTATGAGGTAAAAATTGCGGATATTACAAAACCATGTATTTTTCAATTTTCTAACGAAATAATTGTCCAATCGCTGTAATATTTCGCGTCGCGTGGATAATCATTTTTAATCGTTACATCGGTTACCAATAAAAAAGATTAAAAAATACAAAATTAATATTTTTGTCTAATTTTTAGCACAGCCTATACGGTAAAAATTGCGGATAATGGCAAAACTAGGAATTTTTCAATTATCTAACGAAATAATCGTCCAATCGCTGTAATATTTCGCCTGGATAATCAGTTTTAGTCGTTACATCGGTTACCAATACAAAAGATTAAAATATACAAAATTAATATTTTTGTCTAATTTTTAGAACAGCCTAACGGTAAAAATTGCGGAAAATGGCAAAACCATGTTTTTCAATTTTCTATTGAACTAATCGTCCAATCGCTGTAATATTTCGCGTGGATAATCATTTTTAGTCGTTACATCGGTTACCAATACAAAAGATTAAAAAATACAAAAGTAATATTTTTTTCTAATTTTTAGCCCAGCCTATACGGTAAAAATTGCGGAAAATGGCAAAACTATGTATTTTTCAATTTTCTAACGAAATAATCGTCCAAACGCTGTAATATTTCGCGTGGATAATCATTTATAGCCGTTACATTAATTACCAACACAAAAGATTAAAAAGTACAAAACTAAAATTTATGTCTAATTTTTAGCACAGCCTATAGGGTAAAAATTGCGGAAAATGGCAAAACCATGTTTTTTTTTCAATTTTCTATTGAAATAATCGTCCAATCGCTGTAATATTTCACGTGGATAATCATTTTTAGTCGTTACATCGGTTACCAATACAAAAGATTAAAAAATACAAAAGTAATATTTTTGTCTAAATTTTACCACAGCCTATAAGGTAAAAATTGCGGATATTACAAAACCATGTATTTTTCAATTTTCTAACGAAATAATAGTCCAATCGCTGTAATATTTCGCGTGGATAATCATTTATAGCCGTTAGATCGATTACCAACACAAAAGATTAAAAAATACAAAATTAAAATTTATGTCTAATTTTTAGCACAGCCTATAGGGTAAAAATTGCGGAAAATGGCAAAACCATGTTTTTTTTTTCAATTTTCTATCGAAATAATCGTCCAATCGCTGTAATATTTCGCGTGGATAATCATTTTTAGTCGTTACATCGATTACCAATACAAAAGATTAAAAAATACAAAAGTAATATTTATGTCTAATTTTTAGCACAGCCTATACGGTAAAAATTGCGGAAAATGGCAAAACTAGGTATTTTTCAATTTTCTAACGAATCGACCGTCCAATCGCTGTAATATTTCGCGTGGATAATTATTTTTAGTCGCTACATCGATTACCAATACAAACGATTAAAAATACAAAATTAATATTTTTGTCTAATTTTTAGCACAGCCTATACGGTAAAAATTGCGGATAATGGCAAAACTAGGTATTTTTCAATTATCTAATGAAATAATCGTCCAATCGCTGTAATATTTCGCGTGGATAATCAGTTTTAGTCGTTACATCGGTTACCAATACAAAAGATTAAAATATACAAAATTAATATTTTTGTCTAATTTTTAGAACAGCCTAACGGTAAAAATTGCGGAAAATGGCAAACCATGTATTTTCAATTTCTAACGAAATAATCGTCCAATCGCTGTAATATTTCGCGTGGATAATCATTTTTAGTCGGTTACCAATACAAAAGATTAAAAAATACAAAAGTAATATTTTTGTCTAAATTTTACCGCAGCCTATGAGGTAAAAATTGCGGATATTACAAAACCATGTATTTTTCAATTTTCTAACGAAATAATTGTCCAATCGCTGTAATATTTCGCGTGGATAATCATTTATAGCCGTTACATCGGTTACCAATACAAAAGATTAAAAAATACAAAAGTAATATTTTTGTCTAAATTTTAGCACAGCCTATGGGTAAAAATTGCGGATATTACAAAACCATGTATTTTTCAATTTTCTAACGAAATAATAGTCCAATCGCTGTAATATTTCGCGTGGATAATCATTTATAGCCGTTAGATCGATTACCAACACAAAAGATTAAAAAAAAAAAACTAAAATTTATGTCTAATTTTTAGCACAGCCTATAGGGTAAAAATTGCGAATAATGGCAAAACTAGGTATTTTTCAATTATCTAACGAAATAATCGTCCAATCGCTGTAATATTTCGCGTGGATAATCAGTTTTAGTCGTTACATCGGTTACCAAAACAAAAGATTAAAATATACAAAATTAATATTTTTGTCTAATTTTTAGAACAGCCTAACGGTAAAAATTGCGGAAAATGGCAAACCATGTATTTTTAAATTTTCTAACGAAATAATCGTCCAATCGCTGTAATATTTCGCGTGGATAATCATTTATAGCCGTTAGATCGATTACCAACACAAAAGATTAAAAAATACAAAATTAAAATTTATGTCTAATTTTTAGCACAGCCTATAGGGTAAAAATTGCGGAAAATGGCAAAACTAGGTATTTTTCAATTTTCTAACGAATTGACCGTCCAATCGCTCTAATATTTCGCGTGGATAATTATTTTTAGTCGCTACATCGATTACCAATACAAACGATTAAAAATACAAAATTAATATTTTTGTCTAATTTTTAGCACAGCCTATACGGTAAAAATTGCGAATAATGGCAAAACTAGGTATTTTTCAATTATCTAACGAAATAATCGTCCAATCGCTGTAATATTTCGCGTGGATAATCAGTTTTAGTCGTTACATCGGTTACCAAAACAAAAGATTAAAATATACAAAATTAATATTTTTGTCTAATTTTTAGAACAGCCTAACGGTAAAAATTGCGCGAAAATGGCAAACCATGTATTTTCAATTTCTAACGAAATAATCGTCCAATCGCTGTAATATTTCGCGTGGATAATCATTTTTAGTCGTTACATCGGCTACCAATACAAAAGATTAAAAAATACAAAAGTAATATTTTTGTCTAAATTTTACCGCAGGCTATGAGGTAAAAATTGCGGATATTACAAAACCATGTATTTTTAAATTTTCTAACGAAATAATAGCCCAATCGCTGTAATATTTCGCGTGGATAATCATTTATAGCCGTTACATCGGTTACCAATACAAAAGATTAAAAAATACAAAAGTAATATTTTTGTCTAAATTTTAGCACAGCCTATGAGGTAAAAATTGCGGATATTACAAAACCATGTATTTTTCAATTTTCTAACGAAATAATAGTCCAATCGCTGTAATATTTCGCGTGGATAATCATTTATAGCCGTTAGATCGATTACCAACACAAAAGATTAAAAAAAAAAAAAAAACTAAAATTTATGTCTAATTTTTAGCACAGCCTATACGGTAAAAATTGCGGATAATGGCAAAACTAGGTATTTTTCAATTATCTAACGAAATAATCGTCCAATCGCTGTAATATTTCGCCTGGATAATCAGTTTTAGTCGTTACATCGGTTACCAATACAAAAGATTAAAATATACAAAATTAATATTTTTGTCTAATTTTTAGAACAGCCTAACGGTAAAAGTTGCGGAAAATGGCAAAACCATGTTTTTCAATTTTCTATTGAACTAATCGTCCAATCGCTGTAATATTTCGCGTGGATAATCATTTTTAGTCGTTACATCGGTTACCAATACAAAAGATTAAAAAATACAAAAGTAATATTTTTGTCTAATTTTTAGCCCAGCCTATACGTTAAAAATTGCGGAAAATGGCAAAACTATGTATTTTTCAATTTTCTAACGAAATAATCGTCCAAACGCTGTAATATTTCGCGTGGATAATTATTTTTAGTCGTTACATTGGTTACCAATACAAAAGATTAAAATATACAAAATTAATATTTTTGTCTAATTTTAAGAACAGCCTAACGGTAAAAATTGCGGAAAATGGCAAACCATGTATTTTCAATTTCTAAAGAAATAATCGTCCAATCGCTGTAATATATCGCGTGGATAATCATTTTTAGTCGTTACATCGGTTACCAATACAAAAGATTAAAAAGTACAAAACTAAAATTTATGTCTAATTTTTAGCACAGCCTATAGGGTAAAAATTGCGGAAAATGGCAAAACCATGTTTTTTTTCAATTTTCTATTGAAATAATCGTCCAATCGCTGTAATATTTCGCGTGGATAATCATTTTTAGTCGTTACATCGGTTACCAATACAAAAGATTAAAAAATACAAAAGTAATATTTTTGTCTAATTTTTAGCCCAGCCTATACGGTAAAAATTGCAGAAAATGGCAAAACTAGGTATTTTTCAATTTTCTAACGAAATAATCGTCCAATCGCTGTAATATTTCGCGTGGATAATCATTTTTAGTCGTTACATCGGTTACCAATACAAAAGATTAAAATATACAAAATTAATATTTTTGTCTAATTTTAAGAACAGCCTAACGGTAAAAATTGCAGAAAATGGCAAACCATGTATTTTCAATTTCTAAAGAAATAATCGTCCAATCGCTGTAATATTTCGCGTGGATAATCATTTATAGCCGTTACATTAATTACCAACACAAAAGATTAAAAAGTACAAAACTAAAATTTATGTCTAATTTTTAGCACAGCCTATAGGGTAAAAATTGCGGAAAATGGCAAAACCATGTTTTTTTTTCAATTTTCTATTGAAATAATCGTCCAATCGCTGTAATATTTCGCGTGGATAATCATTTTTAGTCGTTACATCGGTTACCAATACAAAAGATTAAAAAGTACAAAACTAAAATTTGTGTCTAATTTTTAGCACAGCCTATAGGGTAAAAATTGCGGAAAATGGCAAAACCATGTTTTTTTTTTCAATTTTCTATTGAACTAATCGTCCAATCGCTGTAATATTTCGCGTGGATAATCATTTTTAGTCGTTACATCGGTTACCAATACAAAAGATTAAAAAATACAAAAGTAATATTTTTGTCTAATTTTTAGCCCAGCCTATACGGTAAAAATTGCGGAAAATGGCAAAACTATGTATTTTTCAATTTTCTAACGAAATAATCGTCCAATCGCTGTAATATTTCGCGTCGCGTGGATAATCATTTTTAATCGTTACATCGGTTACCAATAAAAAAGATTAAAAAATACAAAATTAATATTTTTGTCTAATTTTTAGCACAGCCTATACGGTAAAAATTGCGGATAATGGCAAAACTAGGTATTTTTCAATTATCTAACGAAATAATCGTCCAATCGCTGTAATATTTCGCGTGGATAATCAGTTTTAGTCGTTACATCGGTTACCAATACAAAAGATTAAAATATACAAAATTAATATTTTTGTCTAATTTTTAGAACAGCCTAACGGTAAAAATTGCGGAAAATGGCAAACCATGTATTTTCAATTTCTAACGAAATAATCGTCCAATCGCTGTAATATTTCGCGTGGATAATCATTTTTAGTCGTTACATCGGTTACCAATACAAAAGATTAAAAAATACAAAAGTAATATTTTTGTCTAAATTTTACCGCAGCCTATGAGGTTAAAATTGCGGATATTACAAAACCATGTATTTTTCAATTTTCTAACGAAATAATAGTCCAATCGCTGTAATATTTCGCGTGGATAATCATTTATAGCCGTTAGATCGATTACCAACACAAAAGATTAAAAAATACAAAATTAAAATTTATGTCTAATTTTTAGCACAGCCTATAGGGTAAAAATTGCGGAAAATGGCAAAACCATGTTTTTTTTTTCAATTTTCTATCGAAATAATCGTCCAATCGCTGTAATATTTCGCGTGGATAATCATTTTTAGTCGTTACATCGATAACCAATACAAAAGATTAAAAAATACAAAAGTAATATTTATGTCTAATTTTTAGCACAGCCTATACGGTAAAAATTGCGGAAAATGGCAAAACTAGGTATTTTTCAATTTTCTAACGAATCGACCGTCCAATCGCTGTAATATTTCGCGTGGATAATTATTTTTAGTCGCTACATCGATTACCAATACAAACGATTAAAAATACAAAATTAATATTTTTGTCTAATTTTTAGCACAGCCTATACGGTAAAAATTGCGGATAATGGCAAAACTAGGTATTTTTCAATTATCTAACGAAATAATCGTCCAATCGCTGTAATATTTCGCGTGGATAATCAGTTTTAGTCGTTACATCGGTTACCAATACAAAAGATTAAAATATACAAAATTAATATTTTTGTCTAATTTTTAGAACAGCCTAACGGTAAAAATTGCGGAAAATGGCAAACCATGTATTTTCAATTTCTAACGAAATAATCGTCCAATCGCTGTAATATTTCGCGTGGATAATCATTTTTAGTCGTTACATCGGTTACCAATACAAAAGATTAAAAAATACAAAAGTAATATTTTTGTCTAAATTTTACCGCAGCCTATGAGGTAAAAATTGCGGATATTACAAAACCATGTATTTTTCAATTTTCTAACGAAATAATTGTCCAATCGCTGTAATATTTCGCGTGGATAATCATTTATAGCCGTTACATCGGTTACCAATACAAAAGATTAAAAAATACAAAAGTAATATTTTTGTCTAAATTTTAGCACAGCCTATGGGTAAAAATTGCGAATATTACAAAACCATGTATTTTTCAATTTTCTAACGAAATAATAGTCCAATCGCTGTAATATTTCGCGTGGATAATCATTTTTAGTCGTTACATCGGTTACCAATACAAACGATTAAAAATACAAAATTAATATTTTTGTCTAATTTTTAGCACAGCCTATGAGGTAAAAATTGCGGATATTACAAAACCATGTATTTTTCAATTTTCTAACGAAATAATTGTCCAATCGCTGTAATATTTCGCGTGGATAATCATTTATAGCCGTTACATCGGTTACCAATACAAAAGATTAAAAAATACAAAAGTAATATTTTTGTCTAAATTTTACCGCAGCCTATGAGGTAAAAATTGCGGATATTACAAAACCATGTATTTTTCAATTTTCTAACGAAATAATTGTCCAATCGCTGTAATATTTCGCGTGGATAATCATTTTTAGTCGTTACATCGGTTACCAATACAAACGATTAAAAATACAAAATTAATATTTTTGTCTAATTTTTAGCACAGCCTATACGGTAAAAATTGCGAATAATGGCAAAACTAGGTATTTTTCAATTATCTAACGAAATAATCGTCCAATCGCTGTAATATTTCGCGTGGATAATCAGTTTTAGTCGTTACATCGGTTACCAAAACAAAAGATTAAAATATACAAAATTAATATTTTTGTCTAATTTTTAGAACAGCCTAACGGTAAAAATTGCGGAAAATGGCAAACCATGTATTTTTCAATTTTCTAACGAAATAATCGTCCAATCGCTGTAATATTTCGCGTGGATAATCATTTATAGCCGTTAGATCGATTACCAACACAAAAGATTAAAAAATACAAAATTAAAATTTATGTCTAATTTTTAGCACAGCCTATAGGGTAAAAATTGCGGAAAATGGCAAAACTAGGTATTTTTCAATTTTCTAACGAATTGACCGTCCAATCGCTCTAATATTTCGCGTGGATAATTATTTTTAGTCGCTACATCGATTACCAATACAAACGATTAAAAATACAAAATTAATATTTTTGTCTAATTTTTAGCACAGCCTATACGGTAAAAATTGCGAATAATGGCAAAACTAGGTATTTTTCAATTATATAACGAAATAATCGTACAATCGCTGTAATATTTCGCGTGGATAATCAGTTTTAGTCGTTACATCGGTTACCAAAACAAAAGATTAAAATATACAAAATTAATATTTTTGTCTAATTTTTAGAACAGCCTAACGGTAAAAATTGCGGAAAATGGCAAACCATGTATTTTCAATTTCTAACGAAATAATCGTCCAATCGCTGTAATATTTCGCGTGGATAATCATTTTTAGTCGTTACATCGGATACCAATACAAAAGATTAAAAAATACAAAAGTAATATTTTTGTCTAAATTTTACCGCAGGCTATGAGGTAAAAATTGCGGATATTACAAAACCATGTATTTTTAAATTTTCTAACGAAATAATAGCCCAATCGCTGTAATATTTCGCGTGGATAATCATTTATAGCCGTTACATCGGTTACCAATACAAAAGATTAAAAAATACAAAAGTAATATTTTTGTCTAAATTTTAGCACAGCCTATGAGGTAAAAATTGCGGATATTACAAAACCATGTATTTTTCAATTTTCTAACGAAATAATAGTCCAATCGCTGTAATATTTCGCGTGGATAATCATTTATAGCCGTTAGATCGATTACCAACACAAAAGATTAAAAAAAAAAAAAAAACTAAAATTTATGTCTAATTTTTAGCACAGCCTATAGGGTAAAAATTGCGGAAAATGGCAAAACCATGTTTTTTTCTCAAGTTTCTATCGAAATAATCGTCCAATCGCTGTAATATTTCGCGTCGCGTGGATAATCATTTTTAATCGTTACATCGGTTACCAATAAAAAAGATTAAAAAATACAAAATTAATATTTTTGTCTAATTTTTAGCACAGCCTATACGGTAAAAATTGCGGATAATGGCAAAACTAGGTATTTTTCAATTATCTAACGAAATAATCGTCCAATCGCTGTAATATTTCGCCTGGATAATCAGTTTTAGTCGTTACATCGGTTACCAATACAAAAGATTAAAATATACAAAATTAATATTTTTGTCTAATTTTTAGAACAGCCTAACGGTAAAAATTGCGGAAAATGGCAAAACCATGTTTTTCAATTTTCTATTGAACTAATCGTCCAATCGCTGTAATATTTCGCGTGGATAATCATTTTTAGTCGTTACATCGGTTACCAATACAAAAGATTAAAAAATACAAAAGTAATATTTTTGTCTAATTTTTAGCCCAGCCTATACGTTAAAAATTGCGGAAAATGGCAAAACTATGTATTTTTCAATTTTCTAACGAAATAATCGCCCAAACGCTGTAATATTTCGCGTGGATAATTATTTTTAGTCGTTACATTGGTTACCAATACAAAAGATTAAAATATACAAAATTAATATTTTTGTCTAATTTTAAGAACAGCCTAACGGTAAAAATTGCGGAAAATGGCAAACCATGTATTTTCAATTTCTAAAGAAATAATCGTCCAATCGCTGTAATATATCGCGTGGATAATCATTTTTAGTCGTTACATCGGTTACCAATACAAAAGATTAAAAAGTACAAAACTAAAATTTATGTCTAATTTTTAGCACAGCCTATAGGGTAAAAATTGCGGAAAATGGCAAAACCATGTTTTTTTTCAATTTTCTTTTGAAATAATCGTCCAATCGCTGTAATATTTCGCGTGGATAATCATTTTTAGTCGTTACATCGGTTACCAATACAAAAGATTAAAAAATACAAAAGTAATATTTTTGTCTAATTTTTAGCCCAGCCTATACGGTAAAAATTGCAGAAAATGGCAAAACTAGGTATTTTTCAATTTTCTAACGAAATAATCGTCCAATCGCTGTAATATTTCGCGTGGATAATCATTTTTAGTCGTTACATCGGTTACCAATACAAAAGATTAAAATATACAAAATTAATATTTTTGTCTAATTTTAAGAACAGCCTAACGGTAAAAATTGCAGAAAATGGCAAACCATGTATTTTCAATTTCTAAAGAAATAATCGTCCAATCGCTGTAATATTTCGCGTGGATAATCATTTATAGCCGTTACATTAATTACCAACACAAAAGATTAAAAAGTACAAAACTAAAATTTATGTCTAATTTTTAGCACAGCCTATAGGGTAAAAATTGCGGAAAATGGCAAAACCATGTTTTTTTTCAATTTTCTATTGAAATAATCGTCCAATCGCTGTAATATTTCGCGTGGATAATCATTTTTAGTCGTTACATCGGTTACCAATACAAAAGATTAAAAAGTACAAAACTAAAATTTATGTCTAATTTTTAGCACAGCCTATAGGGTAAAAATTGCGGAAAATGGCAAAACCATGTTTTTTTTTCAATTTTCTATTGAACTAATCGTCCAATCGCTGTAATATTTCGCGTGGATAATCATTTTTAGTCGTTACATCGGTTACCAATACAAAAGATTAAAAAATACAAAAGTAATATTTTTGTCTAATTTTTAGCCCAGCCTATACGGTAAAAATTGCGGAAAATGGCAAAACTATGTATTTTTCAATTTTCTAACGAAATAATCGTCCAATCGCTGTAATATTTCGCGTCGCGTGGATAATCATTTTTAATCGTTACATCGGTTAGCAAAAAAAAGATTAAAAAATACAAAATTAATATTTTTGTCTAATTTTTAGCACAGCCTATACGGTAAAAATTGCGGATAATGGCAAAACTACGTATTTTTCAATTATCTAACGAAATAATCGTCCAATCGCTGTAATATTTCGCGTGGATAATCAGTTTTAGTCGTTACATCGGTTACCAATACAAAAGATTAAAATATACAAAATTAATATTTTTGTCTAATTTTTAGAACAGCCTAACGGTAAAAATTGCGGAAAATGGCAAACCATGTATTTTCAATTTCTAACGAAATAATCGTCCAATCGCTGTAATATTTCGCGTGGATAATCATTTTTAGTCGTTACATCGGTAACCAATACAAAAGATTAAAAAATACAAAAGTAATATTTTTGTCTAAATTTTACCGCAGCCTATGAGGTTAAAATTGCGGATATTACAAAACCATGTATTTTTCAATTTTCTAACGAAATAATTGTCCAATCGCTGTAATATTTCGCGTGGATAATCATTTATAGCCGTTACATCGGTTACCAATACAAAAGATTAAAAAATACAAAAGTAATATTTTTGTCTAAATTTTAGCACAGCCTATGGGTAAAAATTGCGGATATTACAAAACCATGTATTTTTCAATTTTCTAACGAAATAATAGTCCAATCGCTGTAATATTTCGCGTGGATAATCATTTATAGCCGTTAGATCGATTACCAACACAAAAGATTAAAAAAAAAAAACTAAAATTTATGTCTAATTTTTAGCACAGCCTATAGGGTAAAAATTGCGGAAAATGGCAAAACTAGGTATTTTTCAATTTTCTAACGAATTGACCGTCCAATCGCTCTAATATTTCGCGTGGATAATTATTTTTAGTCGCTACATCGATTACCAATACAAACGATTAAAAATACAAAATTAATATTTTTGTCTAATTTTTAGCACAGCCTATACGGTAAAAATTGCGAATAATGGCAAAACTAGGTATTTTTCAATTATCTAACGAAATAATCGTCCAATCGCTGTAATATTTCGCGTGGATAATCAGTTTTAGTCGTTACATCGGTTACCAAAACAAAAGATTAAAAAATACAAAATTAAAATTTATGTCTAATTTTTAGCACAGCCTATAGGGTAAAAATTGCGGAAAATGGCAAAACCATGTTTTTTTTTTCAATTTTCTATCGAAATAATCGTCCAATCGCTGTAATATTTCGCGTGGATAATCATTTTTAGTCGTTACATCGATTACCAATACAAAAGATTAAAAAATACAAAAGTAATATTTATGTCTAATTTTTAGCACAGCCTATACGGTAAAAATTGCGGAAAATGGCAAAACCATGTTTTTCAATTTTCTATTGAACTAATCGTCCAATCGCTGTAATATTTCGCGTGGATAATCATTTTTAGTCGTTACATCGGTTACCAATACAAAAGATTAAAAAATACAAAAGTAATATTTTTGTCTAATTTTTAGCCCAGCCTATACGGTAAAAATTGCGGAAAATGGCAAAACTATGTATTTTTCAATTTTCTAACGAAATAATCGTCCAAACGCTGTAATATTTCGCGTGGATAATCATTTTTAGTCGTTACATCGGTTACCAATACAAAAGATTAAAAAATACAAAAGTAATATTTTTGTCTAAATTTTACCACAGCCTATAAGGTAAAAATTGCGGATATTACAAAACCATGTATTTTTCAATTTTCTAACGAAATAATAGTCCAATCACTGTAATATTTCGCGTGGATAATCATTTATAGCCGTTAGATCGATTACCAACACAAAAGATTAAAAAATACAAAATTAAAATTTATGTCTAATTTTTAGCACAGCCTATAGGGTAAAAATTGCGGAAAATGGCAAAACCATGTTTTTTTTTTCAATTTTCTATCGAAATAATCGTCCAATCGCTGTAATATTTCGCGTGGATAATCATTTTTAGTCGTTACATCGATTACCAATACAAAAGATTAAAAAATACAAAAGTAATATTTATGTCTAATTTTTAGCACAGCCTATACGGTAAAAATTGCGGAAAATGGCAAAACTAGGTATTTTTCAATTTTCTAACGAATCGACCGTCCAATCGCTGTAATATTTCGCGTGGATAATTATTTTTAGTCGCTACATCGATTACCAATACAAACGATTAAAAATACAAAATTAATATTTTTGTCTAATTTTTAGCACAGCCTATACGGTAAAAATTGCGGATAATGGCAAAACTAGGTATTTTTCAATTATCTAACGAAATAATCGTCCAATCGCTGTAATATTTCGCGTGGATAATCAGTTTTAGTCGTTACATCGGTTACCAATACAAAAGATTAAAATATACAAAATTAATATTTTTGTCTAATTTTTAGAACAGCCTAACGGTAAAAATTGCGGAAAATGGCAAACCATGTATTTTCAATTTCTAACGAAATAATCGTCCAATCGCTGTAATATTTCGCGTGGATAATCATTTTTAGTCGTTACATCGGTTACCAATACAAAAGATTAAAAAATACAAAAGTAATATTTTTGTCTAAATTTTACCGCAGCCTATGGGTAAAAATTGCGGATATTACAAAACCATGTATTTTTCAATTTTCTAACGAAATAATAGTCCAATCGCTGTAATATTTCGCGTGGATAATCATTTATAGCCGTTAGATCGATTACCAACACAAAAGATTAAAAAAAAAAAACTAAAATTTATGTCTAATTTTTAGCACAGCCTATAGGGTAAAAATTGCGGAAAATGGCAAAACTAGGTTTTTTTCAATTTTCTAACGAATTGACCGTCCAATCGCTCTAATATTTCGCGTGGATAATTATTTTTAGTCGCTACATCGATTACCAATACAAACGATTAAAAATACAAAATTAATATTTTTGTCTAATTTTTAGCACAGCCTATACGGTAAAAATTGCGAATAATGGCAAAACTAGGTATTTTTCAATTATCTAACGAAATAATCGTCCAATCGCTGTAATATTTCGCCTGGATAATCAGTTTTAGTCGTTACATCGGTTACCAATACAAAAGATTAAAATATACAAAATTAATATTTTTGTCTAATTTTTAGAACAGCCTAACGGTAAAAATTGCGGAAAATGGCAAAACCATGTTTTTCAATTTTCTATTGAACTAATCGTCCAATCGCTGTAATATTTCGCGTGGATAATCATTTTTAGTCGTTACATCGGTTACCAATACAAAAGATTAAAAAATACAAAAGTAATATTTTTGTCTAATTTTTAGCCCAGCCTATACGTTAAAAATTGCGGAAAATGGCAAAACTATGTATTTTTCAATTTTCTAACGAAATAATCGTCCAAACGCTGTAATATTTCGCGTGGATAATTATTTTTAGTCGTTACATTGGTTACCAATACAAAAGATTAAAATATACAAAATTAATATTTTTGTCTAATTTTAAGAACAGCCTAACGGTAAAAATTGCGGAAAATGGCAAACCATGTATTTTCAATTTCTAAAGAAATAATCGTCCAATCGCTGTAATATATCGCGTGGATAATCATTTTTAGTCGTTACATCGGTTACCAATACAAAAGATTAAAAAGTACAAAACTAAAATTTATGTCTAATTTTTAGCACAGCCTATAGGGTAAAAATTGCGGAAAATGGCAAAACCATGTTTTTTTCAATTTTCTATTGAAATAATCGTCCAATCGCTGTAATATTTCGCGTGGATAATCATTTTTAGTCGTTACATCGGTTACCAATACAAAAGATTAAAAAATACAAAAGTAATATTTTTGTCTAATTTTTAGCCCAGCCTATACGGTAAAAATTGCGGAAAATGGCAAAACTAGGTATTTTTCAATTTTCTAACGAAATAATCGTCCAATCGCTGTAATATTTCGCGTGGATAATCATTTTTAGTCGTTACATCGGTTACCAATACAAAAGATTAAAATATACAAAATTAATATTTTTGTCTAATTTTAAGAACAGCCTAACGGTAAAAATTGCAGAAAATGGCAAACCATGTATTTTCAATTTCTAAAGAAATAATCGTCCAATCGCTGTAATATTTCGCGTGGATAATCATTTATAGCCGTTACATTAATTACCAACACAAAAGATTAAAAAGTACAAAACTAAAATTTATGTCTAATTTTTAGCACAGCCTATAGGGTAAAAATTGCGGAAAATGGCAAAACCATGTTTTTTTTTCAATTTTCTATTGAAATAATCGTCCAATCGCTGTAATATTTCGCGTGGATAATCATTTTTAGTCGTTACATCGGTTACCAATACAAAAGATTAAAAAGTACAAAACTAAAATTTATGTCTAATTTTTAGCACAGCCTATAGGGTAAAAATTGCGGAAAATGGCAAAACCATGTTTTGTTTTTTTCAATTTTCTATTGAACTAATCGTCCAATCGCTGTAATATTTCGCGTGGATAATCATTTTTAGTCGTTACATCGGTTACCAATACAAAAGATTAAAAAATACAAAAGTAATATTTTTGTCTAATTTTTAGCCCAGCCTATACGGTAAAAATTGCGGAAAATGGCAAAACTATGTATTTTTCAATTTTCTAACGAAATAATCGTCCAATCGCTGTAATATTTCGCGTCGCGTGGATAATCATTTTTAATCGTTACATCGGTTACCAATAAAAAAGATTAAAAAATACAAAATTAATATTTTTGTCTAATTTTTAGCACAGCCTATACGGTAAAAATTGCGGAAAATGGCAAAACTAGGTATTTTTCAATTTTCTAACGAAATAATCGTCCAATCGCTGTAATATTTCGCGTGGATAATCATTTTTAGTCGTTACATCGGTTACCAATACAAAAGATTAAAATATACAAAATTAATATTTTTGTCTAATTTTAAGAACAGCCTAACGGTAAAAATTGCAGAAAATGGCAAACCATGTATTTTCAATTTCTAAAGAAATAATCGTCCAATCGCTGTAATATTTCGCGTGGATAATCATTTATAGCCGTTACATTAATTACCAACACAAAAGATTAAAAAGTACAAAACTAAAATTTATGTCTAATTTTTAGCACAGCCTATAGGGTAAAAATTGCGGAAAATGGCAAAACCATGTTTTTTTTTCAATTTTCTATTGAAATAATCGTCCAATCGCTGTAATATTTCGCGTGGATAATCATTTTTAGTCGTTACATCGGTTACCAATACAAAAGATTAAAAAGTACAAAACTAAAATTTATGTCTAATTTTTAGCACAGCCTATAGGGTAAAAATTGCGGAAAATGGCAAAACCATGTTTTGTTTTTTTCAATTTTCTATTGAACTAATCGTCCAATCGCTGTAATATTTCGCGTCGCGTGGATAATCATTTTTAATCGTTACATCGGTTACCAATAAAAAAGATTAAAAAATACAAAATTAATATTTTTGTCTAATTTTTAGCACAGCCTATACGGTAAAAATTGCGGATAATGGCAAAACTAGGTATTTTTCAATTATCTAACGAAATAATCGTCCAATCGCTGTAATATTTCGCCTGGATAATCAGTTTTAGTCGTTACATCGGTTACCAATACAAAAGATTAAAATATACAAAATTAAAATTTTTGTCTAATTTTTAGAACAGCCTAACGGTAAAAATTGCGGAAAATGGCAAAACCATGTTTTTCAATTTTCTATTGAACTAATCGTCCAATCGCTGTAATATTTCGCGTGGATAATCATTTTTAGTCGTTACATCGGTTACCAATACAAAAGATTAAAAAATACAAAAGTAATATTTTTGTCTAATTTTTAGCCCAGCCTATACGGTAAAAATTGCGGAAAATGGCAAAACTATGTATTTTTCAATTTTCTAACGAAATAATCGTCCAAACGCTGTAATATTTCGCGTGGATAATCATTTATAGTCGTTACATCGGTTACCAATACAAAAGATTAAAAAATACAAAATTAAAATTTTTGTCTAATTTTTAGCCCAGCCTATACGGTAAAAATTGCGGAAAATGGCAAAACCATGTTTTTTTTTTCAATTTTCTATCGAAATAATCGTCCAATCGCTGTAATATTTCGCGTGGATAATCATTTTTAGTCGTTACATCGATTACCAATACAAAAGATTAAAAAATACAAAAGTAATATTTATGTCTAATTTTTAGCACAGCCTATACGGTAAAAATTGCGGAAAATGGCAAAACCATGTTTTTCAATTTTCTATTGAACTAATCGTCCAATCGCTGTAATATTTCGCGTGGATAATCATTTTTAGTCGTTACATCGGTTACCAATACAAAAGATTAAAAAATACAAAAGTAATATTTTTGTCTAATTTTTAGCCCAGCCTATACGGTAAAAATTGCGGAAAATGGCAAAACTATGTATTTTTCAATTTTCTAACGAAATAATCGTCCAAACGCTGTAATATTTCGCGTGGATAATCATTTTTAGTCGTTACATCGGTTACCAATACAAAAGATTAAAAAATACAAAAGTAATATTTTTGTCTAAATTTTACCACAGCCTATAAGGTAAAAATTGCGGATATTACAAAACCATGTATTTTTCAATTTTCTAACGAAATAATAGTCCAATCACTGTAATATTTCGCGTGGATAATCATTTATAGCCGTTAGATCGATTACCAACACAAAAGATTAAAAAATACAAAATTAAAATTTATGTCTAATTTTTAGCACAGCCTATAGGGTAAAAATTGCGGAAAATGGCAAAACCATGTTTTTTTTTTCAATTTTCTATCGAAATAATCGTCCAATCGCTGTAATATTTCGCGTGGATAATCATTTTTAGTCGTTACATCGATTACCAATACAAAAGATTAAAAAATACAAAAGTAATATTTATGTCTAATTTTTAGCACAGCCTATACGGTAAAAATTGCGGAAAATGGCAAAACTAGGTATTTTTCAATTTTCTAACGAATCGACCGTCCAATCGCTGTAATATTTCGCGTGGATAATTATTTTTAGTCGCTACATCGATTACCAATACAAACGATTAAAAATACAAAATTAATATTTTTGTCTAATTTTTAGCACAGCCTATACGGTAAAAATTGCGGATAATGGCAAAACTAGGTATTTTTCAATTATCTAACGAAATAATCGTCCAATCGCTGTAATATTTCGCGTGGATAATCAGTTTTAGTCGTTACATCGGTTACCAATACAAAAGATTAAAATATACAAAATTAATATTTTTGTCTAATTTTTAGAACAGCCTAACGGTAAAAATTGCGGAAAATGGCAAACCATGTATTTTCAATTTCTAACGAAATAATCGTCCAATCGCTGTAATATTTCGCGTGGATAATCATTTTTAGTCGTTACATCGGTTACCAATACAAAAGATTAAAAAATACAAAAGTAATATTTTTGTCTAAATTTTACCGCAGCCTATGAGGTAAAAATTGCGGATATTACAAAACCATGTATTTTTCAATTTTCTAACGAAATAATTGTCCAATCGCTGTAATATTTCGCGTGGATAATCATTTATAGCCGTTACATCGGTTACCAATACAAAAGATTAAAAAATACAAAAGTAATATTTTTGTCTAAATTTTAGCACAGCCTATGGGTAAAAATTGCGGATATTACAAAACCATGTATTTTTCAATTTTCTAACGAAATAATAGTCCAATCGCTGTAATATTTCGCGTGGATAATCATTTATAGCCGTTAGATCGATTACCAACACAAAAGATTAAAAAAAAAAAACTAAAATTTATGTCTAATTTTTAGCACAGCCTATAGGGTAAAAATTGCGGAAAATGGCAAAACTAGGTTTTTTTCAATTTTCTAACGAATTGACCGTCCAATCGCTCTAATATTTCGCGTGGATAATTATTTTTAGTCGCTACATCGATTACCAATACAAACGATTAAAAATACAAAATTAATATTTTTGTCTAATTTTTAGCACAGCCTATACGGTAAAAATTGCGAATAATGGCAAAACTAGGTATTTTTCAATTATCTAACGAAATAATCGTCCAATCGCTGTAATATTTCGCCTGGATAATCAGTTTTAGTCGTTACATCGGTTACCAATACAAAAGATTAAAATATACAAAATTAATATTTTTGTCTAATTTTTAGAACAGCCTAACGGTAAAAATTGCGGAAAATGGCAAAACCATGTTTTTCAATTTTCTATTGAACTAATCGTCCAATCGCTGTAATATTTCGCGTGGATAATCATTTTTAGTCGTTACATCGGTTACCAATACAAAAGATTAAAAAATACAAAAGTAATATTTTTGTCTAATTTTTAGCCCAGCCTATACGTTAAAAATTGCGGAAAATGGCAAAACTATGTATTTTTCAATTTTCTAACGAAATAATCGTCCAAACGCTGTAATATTTCGCGTGGATAATTATTTTTAGTCGTTACATTGGTTACCAATACAAAAGATTAAAATATACAAAATTAATATTTTTGTCTAATTTTAAGAACAGCCTAACGGTAAAAATTGCGGAAAATGGCAAACCATGTATTTTCAATTTCTAAAGAAATAATCGTCCAATCGCTGTAATATATCGCGTGGATAATCATTTTTAGTCGTTACATCGGTTACCAATACAAAAGATTAAAAAGTACAAAACTAAAATTTATGTCTAATTTTTAGCACAGCCTATAGGGTAAAAATTGCGGAAAATGGCAAAACCATGTTTTTTTTCAATTTTCTATTGAAATAATCGTCCAATCGCTGTAATATTTCGCGTGGATAATCATTTTTAGTCGTTACATCGGTTACCAATACAAAAGATTAAAAAATACAAAAGTAATATTTTTGTCTAATTTTTAGCCCAGCCTATACGGTAAAAATTGCGGAAAATGGCAAAACTAGGTATTTTTCAATTTTCTAACGAAATAATCGTCCAATCGCTGTAATATTTCGCGTGGATAATCATTTTTAGTCGTTACATCGGTTACCAATACAAAAGATTAAAATATACAAAATTAATATTTTTGTCTAATTTTAAGAACAGCCTAACGGTAAAAATTGCAGAAAATGGCAAACCATGTATTTTCAATTTCTAAAGAAATAATCGTCCAATCGCTGTAATATTTCGCGTGGATAATCATTTATAGCCGTTACATTAATTACCAACACAAAAGATTAAAAAGTACAAAACTAAAATTTATGTCTAATTTTTAGCACAGCCTATAGGGTAAAAATTGCGGAAAATGGCAAAACCATGTTTTTTTTTCAATTTTCTATTGAAATAATCGTCCAATCGCTGTAATATTTCGCGTGGATAATCATTTTTAGTCGTTACATCGGTTACCAATACAAAAGATTAAAAAGTACAAAACTAAAATTTATGTCTAATTTTTAGCACAGCCTATAGGGTAAAAATTGCGGAAAATGGCAAAACCATGTTTTGTTTTTTTCAATTTTCTATTGAACTAATCGTCCAATCGCTGTAATATTTCGCGTGGATAATCATTTTTAGTCTTTACATCGGTTACCAATACAAAAGATTAAAAAATACAAAAGTAATATTTTTGTCTAATTTTTAGCCCAGCCTATACGGTAAAAATTGCGGAAAATGGCAAAACTATGTATTTTTCAATTTTCTAACGAAATAATCGTCCAATCGCTGTAATATTTCGCGTCGCGTGGATAATCATTTTTAATCGTTACATCGGTTACCAATAAAAAAGATTTAAAAATACAAAATTAATATTTTTGTCTAATTTTTAGCACAGCCTATACGGTAAAAATTGCGGATAATGGCAAAACTAGGTATTTTTCAATTATCTAACGAAATAATCGTCCAATCGCTGTAATATTTCGCCTGGATAATCAGTTTTAGTCGTTACATCGGTTACCAATACAAAAGATTAAAATATACAAAATTAATATTTTTGTCTAATTTTTAGAACAGCCTAACGGTAAAAATTGCGGAAAATGGCAAAACCATGTTTTTCAATTTTCTATTGAACTAATCGTCCAATCGCTGTAATATTTCGCGTGGATAATCATTTTTAGTCGTTACATCGGTTACCAATACAAAAGATTAAAAAATACAAAAGTAATATTTTTGTCTAATTTTTAGCCCAGCCTATACGGTAAAAATTGCGGAAAATGGCAAAACTATGTATTTTTCAATTTTCTAACGAAATAATCGTCCAAACGCTGTAATATTTCGCGTGGATAATCATTTATAGTCGTTACATCGGTTACCAATACAAAAGATTAAAAAATACAAAATTAAAATTTATGTCTAATTTTTAGCACAGCCTATAGGGAAAAAATTGCGGAAAATGGCAAAACCATGTTTTTTTTTTCAATTTTCTATCGAAATAATCGTCCAATCGCTGTAATATTTCGCGTGGATAATCATTTTTAGTCGTTACATCGATTACCAATACAAAAGATTAAAAAATACAAAAGTAATATTTATGTCTAATTTTTAGCACAGCCTATACGGTAAAAATTGCGGTAAATGGCAAAACTAGGTATTTTTCAATTTTCTAACGAATCGACCGTCCAATCGCTGTAATATTTCGCGTGGATAATTATTTTTAGTCGCTACATCGATTACCAATACAAACGATTAAAAATACAAAATTAATATTTTTGTCTAATTTTTAGCACAGCCTATACGGTAAAAATTGCGGATAATGGCAAAACTAGGTATTTTTCAATTATCTAACGAAATAATCGTCCAATCGCTGTAATATTTCGCGTGGATAATCAGTTTTAGTCGTTACATCGGTTACCAATACAAAAGATTAAAATATACAACATTAATATTTTTGTCTAATTTTTAGAACAGCCTAACGGTAAAAATTGCGGAAAATGGCAAACCATGTATTTTAAATTTCTAACGAAATAATCGTCCAATCGCTGTAATATTTCGCGTGGATAATCATTTTTAGTCGTTACATCGGTTACCAATACAAAAGATTAAAAAATACAAAAGTAATATTTTTGTCTAAATTTTACCGCAGCCTATGAGGTAAAAATTGCGGATATTACATAACCATGTATTTTTCAATTTTCTAACGAAATAATTGTCCAATCGCTGTAATATTTCGCGTGGATAATCATTTATAGCCGTTACATCGGTTACCAATACAAAAGATTAAAAAATACAAAAGTAATATTTTTGTCTAAATTTTAGCACAGCCTATGGGTAAAAATTGCGGAAAATGGCAAACCATGTATTTTAAATTTCTAACGAAATAATCGTCCAATCGCTGTAATATTTCGCGTGGATAATCATTTATAGCCGTTAGATCGATTACCAAAACAAAAGATTAAAATATACAAAATTAATATTTTTGTCTAAATTTTAGCACAGCCTATACGGTAAAAATTGCGAATAATGGCAAAACTAGGTATTTTTCAATTTTCTAACGAATTGACCGTCCAATCGCTCTAATATTTCGCGTGGATAATTATTTTTAGTCGCTACATCGATTACCAATACAAACGATTAAAAATACAAAATTAATATTTTTGTCTAATTTTTAGCACAGCCTATACGGTAAAAATTGCGAATAATGGCAAAACTAGGTATTTTTCAATTATCTAACGAAATAATCGTCCAATCGCTGTAATATTTCGCGTGGATAATCAGTTTTAGTCGTTACATCGGTTACCAAAACAAAAGATTAAAATATACAAAATTAATATTTTTGTCTAATTTTTAGAACAGCCTAACGGTAAAAATTGCGGAAAATGGCAAACCATGTATTTTCAATTTCTAACGAAATAGTCGTCCAATCGCTGTAATATTTCGCGTGGATAATCATTTTTAGTCGTTACATCGGTTACCAATACAAAAGATTAAAAAATACAAAAGTAATATTTTTGTCTAAATTTTACCGCAGGCTATGAGGTAAAAATTGCGGATATTACAAAACCATGTATTTTTAAATTTTCTAACGAAATAATAGCCCAATCGCTGTAATATTTCGCGTGGATAATCATTTATAGCCTTTACATCGGTTACCAATACAAAAGATTAAAAAATACAAAAGTAATATTTTTGTCTAAATTTTAGCACAGCCTATGAGGTAAAAATTGCGGATATTACAAAACCATGTATTTTTCAATTTTCTAACGAAATAATAGTCCAATCGCTGTAATATTTCGCGTGGATAATCATTTATAGCCGTTAGATCGATTACCAACACAAAAGATTAAAAAAAAAAAAAAAAACTAAAATTTATGTCTAATTTTTAGCACAGCCTATAGGGTAAAAATTGCGGAAAATGGCAAAACCATGTTTTTTTCTCAAGTTTCTATCGAAATAATCGTCCAATCGCTGTAATATTTCGCGTCGCGTGGATAATCATTTTTAATCGTTACATCGGTTACCAATAAAAAAGATTAAAAAATACAAAATTAATATTTTTGTCTAATTTTTAGCACAGCCTATACGGTAAAAATTGCGGATAGTGGCAAAACTAGGTATTTTTCAATTATCTAACGAAATAATCGTCCAATCGCTGTAATATTTCGCCTGGATAATCAGTTTTAGTCGTTACATCGGTTACCAATACAAAAGATTAATATATACAAAATTAATATTTTTGTCTAATTTTTAGAACAGCCTAACGGTAAAAATTGCGGAAAATGGCAAAACCATGTTTTTCAATTTTCTATTGAACTAATCGTCCAATCGCTGTAATATTTCGCGTGGATAATCATTTTTAGTCGTTACATCGGTTACCAATACAAAAGATTAAAAAATACAAAAGTAATATTTTTGTCTAATTTTTAGCCCAGCCTATACGGTAAAAATTGCGGAAAATGGCAAAACTATGTATTTTTCAATTTTCTAACGAAATAATCGTCCAAACGCTGTAATATTTCGCGTGGATAATTATTTTTAGTCGTTACATTGGTTACCAATACAAAAGATTAAAATATACAAAATTAATATTTTTGTCTAATTTTAAGAACAGCCTAACGGTAAAAATTGCGGAAAATGGCAAACCATGTATTTTCAATTTCTAAAGAAATAATCGTCCAATCGCTGTAATATTTCGCGTGGATAATCATTTTTAGTCGTTACATCGGTTACCAATACAAAAGATTAAAAAATACAAAAGTAATATTTTTGTCTAATTTTTAGCCCAGCCTATACGGTAAAAATTGCGAAAAATGGCAAAACTAGGTATTTTTCAATTTTCTAACGAAATAATCGTCCAATCGCTGTAATATTTCGCGTGGATAATCATTTTTAGTCGTTACATCGGTTACCAATACAAAAGATTAAAATATACAAAATTAATATTTTTGTCTAATTTTAAGAACAGCCTAACGGTAAAAATTGCAGAAAATGGCAAACCATGTATTTTCAATTTCTAAAGAAATAATCGTCCAATCGCTGTAATATTTCGCGTGGATAATCATTTATATCCGTTACATTAATTACCAACACAAAAGATTAAAAAGTACAAGACTAAAATTTATGTCTAATTTTTAGCACAGCCTATAGGGTAAAAATTGCGGAAAATGGCAAAACCATGTTTTTTTTTCAATTTTCTATTGAAATAATCGTCCAATCGCTGTAATATTTCGCGTGGATAATCATTTTTAGTCGCTACATCGGTTACCAATACAAAAGATTAAAAAGTACAAAACTAAAATTTATGTCTAATTTTTAGCACAGCCTATAGGGTAAAAATTGCGGAAAATGGCAAAACCATGTTTTTTTTTTCAATTTTCTATTGAACTAATCGTCCAATCGCTGTAATATTTCGCGTGGATAATCATTTTTAGTCGTTACATCGGTTACCAATACAAAAGATTAAAAAATACAAAAGTAATATTTTTGTCTAATTTTTAGCCCAGCCTATACGGTAAAAATTGCGGAAAATGGCAAAACTATGTATTTTTCAATTTTCTAACGAAATAATCGTCCAATCGCTGTAATATTTCGCGTCGCGTGGATAATCATTTTTAATCGTTACATCGGTTACCAATAAAAAAGATTAAAAAATACAAAATTAATATTTTTGTCTAATTTTTAGCACAGCCTATACGGTAAAAATTGCGGATAATGGCAAAACTAGGTATTTTTCAATTATCTAACGAAATAATCGTCCAATCGCTGTAATATTTCGCCTGGATAATCAGTTTTAGTCGTTACATCGGTTACCAATACAAAAGATTAAAATATACAAAATTAATAATTTTGTCTAATTTTTAGAACAGCCTAACGGTAAAAATTGCGGAAAATGGCAAAACCATGTTTTTCAATTTTCTATTGAACTAATCGTCCAATCGCTGTAATATTTCGCGTGGATAATCATTTTTAGTCGTTACATCGGTTACCAATACAAAAGATTAAAATATACAAAAGTAATATTTTTGTCTAATTTTTAGCCCAGCCTATACGGTAAAAATTGCGGAAAATGGCAAAACTATGTATTTTTCAATTTTCTAACGAAATAATCGTCCAAACGCTGTAATATTTCGCGTGGATAATCATTTTTAGTCGTTACATTGGTTACCAATACAAAAGATTAAAATATACAAAATTAATATTTTTGTCTAATTTTAAGAACAGCCTAACGGTAAAAATTGCGGAAAATGGCAAACCATGTATTTTCAATTTCTAACGAAATAATCGTCCAATCGCTGTAATATTTCGCGTGGATAATCATTTTTAGTCGTTACATCGGTTACCAATACAAAAGATTAAAAAATACAAAAGTAATATTTTTGTCTAAATTTTAGCACAGCCTATGGGTAAAAATTGGGGATATTACAAAACCATGTATTTTTCAATTTTCTAACGAAATAATCGTCCAATCGCTGTAATATTTCGCGTGGATAATTATTTTTAGTCGATACATCGATTACCAACACAAAAGAATAAAAAATACAAAATTAATATTTTTGTCTAATTTTTAGAACAGCCTAACGGTAAAAATTGCGGAAAATGGCAAAACCATGTTTTTCAATTTTCTATTGAACTAATCGTCCAATCGCTGTAATATTTCGCGTGGATAATCATTTTTAGTCGTTACATCGGTTACCAATACAAAAGATTAAAAAATACAAAAGTAATATTTTTGTCTAATTTTTAGGCCAGCCTATACGGTAAAAATTGCGGAAAATGGCAAAACTAGGTATTTTTCAATTTTCTAACGAAATAATCGTCCAAACGCTGTAATATTTCGCGTGGATAATCATTTTTAGTCGTTACATTGGTTACCAATACAAAAGATTAAAATATACAAAATTAATATTTTTGTCTAATTTTAAGAACAGCCTAACGGTAAAAATTGCGGAAAATGGCAAACCATGTATTTTCAATTTCTAACGAAATAATCGTCCAATCGCTGTAATATTTCGCGTGGATAATCATTTTTAGTCGTTACATCGGTTACCAATACAAAAGATTAAAAAATACAAAAGTAATATTTTTGTCTAAATTTTAGGCTGTGCTAAAAATTGGGGATATTACAAAACCATGTATTTTTCAATTTTCTAACGAAATAATCGTCCAATCGCTGTAATATTTCGCGTGGATAATTATTTTTAGTCGATACATCGATTACCAACACAAAAGAATAAAAAATACAAAATTAATATTTTTGTCTAATTTTTAGAACAGCCTAACGGTAAAAATTGCGGAAAATGGCAAAACCATGTTTTTCAATTTTCTATTGAACTAATCGTCCAATCGCTGTAATATTTCGCGTGGATAATCATTTTTAGTCGTTACATTGGATACCAATACAAAAGATTAAAATATACAAAATTAATATTTTTGTCTAATTTTAAGAACAGCCTAACGGTAAAAATTGCGGAAAATGGCAAAACTAGGTATTTTTCAATTTTCTAACGAATTGACCGTCCAATCGCTCTAATATTTTGCGTGGATAATTATTTTTAGTCGCTACATCGATTACCAATACAAACGATTAAAAATACAAAATTAATATTTTTGTCTAATTTTTAGCACAGCCTATACGGTAAAAATTGCGGATAATGGCAAAACTAGGTATTTTTCAATTATCTAACGAAATAATCGTCCAATCGCTGTAATATTTCGCGTGGATAATCAGTTTTAGTCGTTACATCGGTTACCAATACAAAAGATTAAAATATACAAAATTAATATTTTTGTCTAATTTTTAGAACAGCCTAACGGTAAAAATTGCGGAAAATGGCAAAACCATGTTTTTCAATTTTCTATTGAACTAATCGTCCAATCGCTGTAATATTTCGCGTGGATAATCATTTTTAGTCGTTACATCGGTTACCAATACAAAAGATTAAAAAATACAAAAGTAATATTTTTGTCTAATTTTTAGCCCAGCCCATACGGTAAAAATTGCGGAAAATGGCAAAACTATGTATTTTTCAATTTTCTAACGAAATAATCGTCCAATCGCTGTAATATTTCGCGTCGCGTGGATAATCATTTTTAATCGTTACATCGGTTACCAATAAAAAAGATTAAAAAATACAAAATTAATATTTTTGTCTAATTTTTAGCACAGCCTATACGGTAAAAATTGCGGATAATGGCAAAACTAGGTATTTTTCAATTATCTAACGAAATAATCGTCCAATCGCTGTAATATTTCGCCTGGATAATTATTTTTAGTCGCTACATCGATTACCAATACAAACGATTAAAATATACAAAATTAATATTTTTGTCTAATTTTTAGAACAGCCTAACGGTAAAAATTGCGGAAAATGGCAAAACCATGTTTTTCAATTTTCTATTGAACTAATCGTCCAATCGCTGTAATATTTCGCGTGGATAATCATTTTTAGTCGTTACATCGGTTACCAATACAAAAGATTAAAAAATACAAAAGTAATATTTTTGTCTAATTTTTAGCCCAGCCTATACGGTAAAAATTGCGGAAAATGGCAAAACTATGTATTTTTCAATTTTCTAACGAAATAATCGTCCAATCGCTGTAATATTTCGCGTCGCGTGGATAATCATTTTTAATCGTTACATCGGTTACCAATAAAAAAGATTAAAAAACACAAAATTAATATTTTTGTCTAATTTTTAGCACAGCCTATACGGTAAAAATTGCGGATAATGGCAAAACTAGGTATTTTTCAATTATCTAACGAAATAATCGTCCAATCGCTGTAATATTTCGCCTGGATAATCAGTTTTAGTCGTTACATCGGTTACCAATACAAAAGATTAAAATATACAAAATTAATATTTTTGTCTAATTTTTAGAACAGCCTAACGGTAAAAATTGCGGAAAATGGCAAAACCATGTTTTTCAATTTTCTATTGAACTAATCGTCCAATCGCTGTAATATTTCGCGTGGATAATCATTTTTAGTCGTTACATCGGTTACCAATACAAAAGATTAAAAAATACAAAAGTAATATTTTTGTCTAATTTTTAGCCCAGCCTATACGGTAAAAATTGCGGAAAATGGCAAAACTATGTATTTTTCAATTTTCTAACGAAATAGTCGTCCAAACGCTGTAATATTTCGCGTGGATAATCATTTTTAGTCGTTACATTGGTTACCAATACAAAAGATTAAAATATACAAAATTAATATTTTTGTCTAATTTTAAGAACAGCCTAACGGTAAAAATTGCGGAAAATGGCAAACCATGTATTTTCAATTTCTAACGAAATAATCGTCCAATCGCTGTAATATTTCGCGTGGATAATCATTTTTAGTCGTTACATCGGTTACCAATACAAAAGATTAAAAAATACAAAAGTAATATTTTTGTCTAAATTTTAGCACAGCCTATGAGGTAAAAATTGCGGATATTACAAAACCATGTATTTTTCAATTTTCTAACGAAATAATCGTCCAATCGCTGTAATATTTCGCGTGGATAATTATTTTTAGTCGATACATCGATTACCAACACAAAAGAATAAAAAATACAAAATTAATATTTTTGTCTAATTTTTAGCACAGCCTATACGGTAAAAATTGCGGAAAATGGCAAAACTAGGTATTTTTCAATTTTCTAACGAATTGACCGTCCAATCGCTCTAATATTTTGCGTGGATAATTATTTTTAGTCGCTACATCGATTACCAATACAAACGATTAAAAATACAAAATTAATATTTTTGTCTAATTTTTAGCACAGCCTATACGGTAAAAATTGCGGATAATGGCAAAACTAGGTATTTTTCAATTATCTAACGAAATAATCGTCCAATCGCTGTAATATTTCGCGTGGATAATCAGTTTTAGTCGTTACATCGGTTACCAATACAAAAGATTAAAATATACAAAATTAATATTTTTGTCTAATTTTTAGAACAGCCTATGAGGTAAAAATTGCGGATATTACAAAATCATGTATTTTTCAATTTTCTAACGAAATAATAGTCCAATCGCTGTAATATTTCGCGTGGATAATCATTTATAGCCGTTACATCGGTTACCAATACAAAAGATTAAAAAATACAAAAGTAATATTTTTGTCTAAATTTTAGCACAGCCTATGAGGTAAAAATTGCGGATATTACAAAACCATGTATTTTTCAATTTTCTAACGAAATAATAGTCCAATCGCTGTAATATTTCGCGTGGATAATCATTTATAGCCGTTAGATCGATTACCAACACAAAAGATTAAAAAAAAAAAAAACTAAAATTTATGTCTAATTTTTAGCACAGCCTATAGGGTAAAAATTGCGGAAAATGGCAAAACCATGTTTTTTTTTTCAAGTTTCTATCGAAATAATCGTCCAATCGCTGTAATATTTCGCGTCGCGTGGATAATCATTTTTAATCGTTACATCGGTTACCAATAAAAAAGATTAAAAAATAAAAAATTAATATTTTTGTCTAATTTTTAGCACAGCCTATACGGTAAAAATTGCGGATAATGGCAAAACTAGGTATTTTTCAATTATCTAACGAAATAATCGTCCAATCGCTGTAATATTTCGCCTGGATAATCAGTTTTAGTCGTTACATCGGTTACCAATACAAAAGATTAAAATATACAAAATTAATATTTTTGTCTAATTTTTAGAACAGCCTAACGGTAAAAATTGCGGAAAATGGCAAAACCATGTTTTTCAATTTTCTATTGAACTAATCGTCCAATCGCTGTAATATTTCGCGTGGATAATCATTTTTAGTCGTTACATCGGTTACCAATACAAAAGATTAAAAAATACAAAAGTAATATTTTTGTCTAATTTTTAGCCCAGCCTATACGGTAAAAATTGCGGAAAATGGCAAAACTATGTATTTTTCAATTTTCTAACGAAATAATCGTCCAAACGCTGTAATATTTCACTTGGATAATCATTTTTAGTCGTTACATTGGTTACCAATACAAAAGATTAAAATATACAAAATTAATATTTTTGTCTAATTTTAAGAACAGCCTAACGGTAAAAATTGCGGAAAATGGCAAACCATGTATTTTCAATTACTAAAGAAATAATCGTGCAATCGCTGTAATATATCGCGTGGATAATCATTTTTAGTCGTTACATCGGTTACCAATACAAAAGATTAAAAAGTACAAAACTAAAATTTATGTCTAATTTTTAGCACAGCCTATAGGGTAAAAATTGCGGAAAATGGCAAAACCATGTTTTTTTTCAATTTTCTATTGAAATAATCGTCCAATCGCTGTAATATTTCGCGTGGATAATCATTTTTAGTCGTTACATCGGTTACCAATACAAAAGATTAAAAAATACAAAAGTAATATTTTTGTCTAATTTTTAGCCCAGCCTATACGGTAAAAATTGCGGAAAATGGCAAAACTAGGTATTTTTCAATTTTCTAACGAAATAATCGTCCAATCGCTGTAATATTTCGCGTGGATAATCATTTTTAGTCGTTACATCGGTTACCAATACAAAAGATTAAAAAATACAAAAGTAATATTTTTGTCTAATTTTAAGAACAGCCTAACGGTAAAAATTGCGGAAAATGGAAAACCATGTATTTTCAATTTCTAAAGAAATAATCGTCCAATCGCTGTAATATTTCGCGTGGATAATCATTTATAGCCGTTACATTAATTACCAACACAAAAGATTAAAAAGTACAAAACTAAAATTTATGTCTAATTTTTAGCACAGCCTATAGGGTAAAAATTGCGGAAAATGGCAAAACCATGTTTTTTTTTCAATTTTCTATTGAAATAATCGTCCAATCGCTGTAATATTTCGCGTGGATAATCATTTTTAGTCGTTACATCGGTTACCAATACAAAAGATTAAAAAATACAAAAGTAATATTTTTGTCTAATTTTTAGTCCAGCCTATACGGTAAAAATTGCGGAATATGGCAAAACTAGGTATTTTTCAATTTTCTAACGAAATAATCGTCCAATCGCTGTAATATTTCGCGTGGATAATCATTTTTAGTCGTTACATCGGTTACCAATACAAAAGATTAAAAAATACAATATTAAAATTTATGTCTAATTTTTAGCACAGCCTATAGGGTAAAAATTGCGGAAAATGGCAAAACCAAGTTTTTTTTAAATTTTCTATCGAAATAATCGTCCAATCGCTGTAATATTTCGCGTGGATAATCATTTTTAGTCGTTACATCGGTTACCAATATAAAAGATAAAAATATACAAAATTAATATTTTTGTATAATTTTTAGCACAGCCTATACGGTAAAAATTGCGGATATTACAAAACCATGTATTTTTCAATTTTTTAACGAAATAATATTCCAATCGCTGTAATATTTCGCGTGGATAATCATTTATAGCCGTTAGATCGATTACCAACACAAAAGATAAAAAAAATACAAAACTAAAATTTATGTCTAATTTTTAGCACAGCCTATAGGGTAAAAATTGCGGAAAATGGCAATACCATGTTTTTATTTCAATTTTCTATCGAAATAATCGTCCAATCGCTGTAATTTTTCGCGTGGATGATCATTTTTAGTCGTTACATCGGTTACCAATACAAAAGATTAAATTATACAAAATTAATATTTTTGTCTAATTTTTAGCACAGCCTATAGGGTAAAAATTGCGGAAAATGGCAAAACCATGTTTTTTCAATTTTCTATCGAAATAATCGTCCAATCGCTGTAATATTTCACGTGGATAATCATTTTTAGTCGTTACATCGGTTACCAATACAAAAGATTAAAAAATACAAAAGTAATATTTTGGTCTAAATTTTACCACAGCCTATGAGGTAAAAATTTCGGATATTACAAAACCATGAATTTTTCAATTTTCTAACGAAATAATAGTCCAATCGCTGTAATATTTCGCGTGGATAATCATTTATAGCCGTTAGATCGATTACCAACACAATAGATTAAAAAATACAAAATTAAAATTTATGTCTAATTTTTAGCACAGCCTATAGGGTAAAAATTGCGGAAAATGGCAAAACCATGTTTTTTTTTCAATTTTCTATCGAAATAATCGTCCAATCGCTGTAATATTTCGAGCGGATAATCATTTTTAGTCGTTACATCGGTTACCAATACAAAAGATTAAAAAGTACAAAACTAAAATTTATGTCTAATTTGTAGCACAGCCTATAGGGTAAAAATTGCGGAAAATGGCAAAACCATGTTAATAATCGAAATAATCGTCCAATCGCTGTAATATTTCGCGTGGATAATCATTTATAGCCGTTAGATCAATTACCAACACAAAAGATTAAAAAGTACAAAACTAAAATTTATGTCTAATTTTTAGCCAGCCTATAGGGTAAAAATTGCGGAAAATGGCTAAACAATGTTTTTTTTTTTTCAATTTTCTATCGAAATAATCGTCCAATCGCTGTAATATTTCGCGTGGATAATCATTTTTAGTCGTTACATCGGTTACCAATACAAAAGATTAAAATATACGAAAGTAATATTTTTGTCTAAATTTTAGCACAGCCTATGAGGTAAAAATTGCGGATATTACAAAACCATGTATTTTTCAATTTTCTAACGAAATAATAGTCCTATCGCTGTAATATTTCGAGTGGATAATCATTTATAGTCGTTACATCGGTTACCAATACAAAAGATTAAAAAATACAAAATAAAAATTTATGTCTAATTTTTAGTACAGCCTATAGGGTAAAAATTGCGGAAAATGGCAAAACCATGTTTTTTTTTTAAATTTTCTATCGACATAATCGTCCAATCGCTGTAATTTTTCGCGTGGATAATCATTTTTAGTCGTTACATCGGTTACCAATACAAAAGATTAAAATATGCAAAATTAATATTTTTGTCTAATTTTTAGCACAGCCTATAGGGTAAAAATTGCGGAAAATGGCAATACCATGTTTTTTTTTTCAATTTTCTATCGAAATAATCGTCAAATCGCTGTAATATTTCGCGTGGATGATCATTTTTAGTCGTTACATCGGTTACCAATACAAAAGATTAAATTATACAAAATTAATATTTTTGTCTAATTTTTAGCACAGCCTATAGGGTAAAAATTGCGGAAAATGGCAAAACCATGTTTTTTCAATTTTCTATCGAAATAATCGTCCAATCGCTGTAATATTTCGAGCGGATAATCATTTTTAGTCGTTACATCGGTTACCAATACAAAAGATTAAAAAGTACAAAACTAAAATTTATGTCTAATTTGTAGCACAGCCTATAGGGTAAAAATTGCGGAAAATGGCAAAACCATGTTTTTTTTCAATTTTCTATTGAAATAATCGTCCAATCGCTGTAATATTTCGCGTGGATAATCATTTTTAGTCGTTACATCGGTTACCAATACAAAAGATTAAAAAATACAAAAGTAATATTTTTGTCTAATTTTTAGCCCAGCCTATACGGTAAAAATTGCGGAAAATGGCAAAACTAGGTATTTTTCAATTTTCTAACGAAATAATCGTCCAATCTCTGTAATATTTCGCGTGGATAATCATTTTTAGTCGTTACATCGGTTACCAATACAAAAGATTAAAATATGCAAAATTAATATTTTTGTCTAATTTTTAGCACAGCCTATAGGGTAAAAATTGCGGAAAATGGCAATACCATGTTTTTTTTTAATTTTCTATCGAAATAATCGTCAAATCGCTGTAATATTTCGCGTGGATGATCATTTTTAGTCGTTACATCGGTTACCAATACAAAAGATTAAATTATACAAAATTAATATTTTTGTCTAATTTTTAGCACAGCCTATAGGGTAAAAATTGCGGAAAATGGCAAAACCATGTTTTTTCAATTTTCTATCGAAATAATCGTCCAATCGCTGTAATATTTCACGTGGATAATCATTTTTAGTCGTTACATCGGTTACCAATACAAAAGATTAAAAAATACAAAAGTAATATTTTTGTCTAAATTTTACCACAGCCTATGAGGTAAAAATTTCGGATATTACAAAACCATGAATTTTTCAATTTTCTAACGAAATAATAGTCCAATCGCTGTAATATTTCGCGTGGATAATCATTTATAGCCGTTAGATCGATTACCAACACAATAGATTAAAAAATACAAAATTAAAATTTATGTCTAATTTTTAGCACAGCCTATAGGGTAAAAATTGCGGAAAATGGCAAAACCATGTTTTTTTTTCAATTTTCTATCGAAATAATCGTCCAATCGCTGTAATATTTCGAGCGGATAATCATTTTTAGTCGTTACATCGGTTACCAATACAAAAGATTAAAAAGTACAAAACTAAAATTTATGTCTAATTTGTAGCACAGCCTATAGGGTAAAAATTGCGGAAAATGGCAAAACCATGTTTTTTTTCAATTTTCTATTGAAATAATCGTCCAATCGCTGTAATATTTCGCGTGGATAATCATTTTTAGTCGTTACATCGGTTACCAATACAAAAGATTAAAAAATACAAAAGTAATATTTTTGTCTAATTTTTAGCCCAGCCTATACGGTAAAAATTGCGGAAAATGGCAAAACTAGGTATTTTTCAATTTTCTAACGAAATAATCGTCCAATCTCTGTAATATTTCGCGTGGATAATCATTTTTAGTCGTTACATCGGTTACCAATACAAAAGATTAAAATATACAAAATTAATATTTTTGTCTAATTTTAAGAACAGCCTAACGGTAAAAATTGCGGAAAATGGCAAACCATGTATTTTCAATTTCTAAAGAAATAATCGTCCAATCGCTGTAATATTTCGCGTGGATAATCATTTATAGCCGTTAGATCAATTACCAACACAAAAGATTAAAAAGTACAAAACTAAAATTTATGTCTAATTTTTAGCCAGCCTATAGGGTAAAAATTGCGGAAAATGGCTAAACAATGTTTTTTTTTTTTCAATTTTCTATCGAAATAATCGTCCAATCGCTGTAATATTTCGCGTGGATAATCATTTTTAGTCGTTACATCGGTTACCAATACAAAAGATTAAAATATACGAAAGTAATATTTTTGTCTAAATTTTAGCACAGCCTATGAGGTAAAAATTGCGGATATTACAAAACCATGTATTTTTCAATTTTCTAACGAAATAATAGTCCTATCGCTGTAATATTTCGCGTGGATAATCATTTATAGTCGTTACATCGGTTACCAATACAAAAGATTAAAAAATACAAAATAAAAATTTATGTCTAATTTTTAGTACAGCCTATAGGGTAAAAATTGCGGAAAATGGCAAAACCATGTTTTTTTTTAAATTTTCTATCGACATAATCGTCCAATCGCTGTAATTTTTCGCGTGGATAATCATTTTTAGTCGTTACATCGGTTACCAATACAAAAGATTAAAATATGCAAAATTAATATTTTTGTCTAATTTGTAGCACAGCCTATAGGGTAAAAATTGCGGAAAATGGCAAAACCATGTTTTTTTTCAATTTTCTATTGAAATAATCGTCCAATCGCTGTAATATTTCGCGTGGATAATCATTTTTAGTCGTTACATCGGTAACCAATACAAAAGATTAAAAAATACAAAAGTAATATTTTTGTCTAATTTTTAGCCCAGCCTATACGGTAAAAATTGCGGAAAATGGCAAAACTAGGTATTTTTCAATTTTCTAACGAAATAATCGTCCAATCTCTGTAATATTTCGCGTGGATAATCATTTTTAGTCGTTACATCGGTTACCAATACAAAAGATTAAAATATGCAAAATTAATATTTTTGTCTAATTTTTAGCACAGCCTATAGGGTAAAAATTGCGGAAAATGGCAATACCATGTTTTTTTTTCAATTTTCTATCGAAATAATCGTCAAATCGCTGTAATATTTCGCGTGGATGATCATTTTTAGTCGTTACATCGGTTACCAATACAAAAGATTAAATTATACAAAATTAATATTTTTGTCTAATTTTTAGCACAGCCTATAGGGTTAAAATTGCGGAAAATGGCAAAACCATGTTTTTTCAATTTTCTATCGAAATAATCGTCCAATCGCTGTAATATTTCACGTGGATAATCATTTTTAGTCGTTACATCGGTTACCAATACAAAAGATTAAAAAATACAAAAGTAATATTTTTGTCTAAATTTTACCACAGCCTATGAGGTAAAAATTTCGGATATTACAAAACCATGAATTTTTCAATTTTCTAACGAAATAATAGTCCAATCGCTGTAATATTTCGCGTGGATAATCATTTATAGCCGTTAGATCGATTACCAACACAATAGATTAAAAAATACAAAATTAAAATTTATGTCTAATTTTTAGCACAGCCTATAGGGTAAAAATTGCGGAAAATGGCAAAACCATGTTTTTTTTTCAATTTTCTATCGAAATAATCGTCCAATCGCTGTAATATTTCGAGCGGATAATCATTTTTAGTCGTTACATCGGTTACCAATACAAAAGATTAAAAAGTACAAAACTAAAATTTATGTCTAATTTGTAGCACAGCCTATAGGGTAAAAATTGCGGAAAATGGCAAAACCATGTTTTTTTTCAATTTTCTATTGAAATAATCGTCCAATCGCTGTAATATTTCGCGTGAATAATCATTTTTAGTCGTTACATCGGTTACCAATACAAAAGATTAAAAAATACAAAAGTAATATTTTTGTCTAATTTTTAGCCCAGCCTATACGGTAAAAATTGCGGAAAATGGCAAAACTAGGTATTTTTCAATTTTCTAACGAAATAATCGTCCAATCTCTGTAATATTTCGCGTGGATAATCATTTTTAGTCGTTACATCGGTTACCAATACAAAAGATTAAAATATACAAAATTAATATTTTTGTCTAATTTTAAGAACAGCCTAACGGTAAAAATTGCGGAAAATGGCAAACCATGTATTTTCAATTTCTAAAGAAATAATCGTCCAATCGCTGTAATATTTCGCGTGGATAATCATTTATAGCCGTTAGATCAATTACCAACACAAAAGATTAAAAAGTACAAAACTAAAATTTATGTCTAATTTTTAGCCAGCCTATAGGGTAAAAATTGCGGAAAATGGCTAAACAATGTTTTTTTTTTTTCAATTTTCTATCGAAATAATCGTCCAATCGCTGTAATATTTCGCGCGGATAATCATTTTTAGTCGTTACGTCGGTTACCAAAACAAAAGATTAAAAAATACAAAAGTAATATTTTTGTCTAATTTTTAGCCCAGCCTATACGGTAAAAATTGCGGAAAATGGCAAAACTAGGTATTTTTCAATTTTCTAACGAAATAATCGTCCAATCGCTGTAATATTTCGCGTGGATAATCATTTTTAGTCGTTACATCGGTTACCAATACAAAAGATTAAAAAATACAATATTAAAATTTATGTCTAATTTTTAGCACAGCCTATAGGGTAAAAATTGCGGAAAATGGCAAAACCATGTTTTTTTTTTTCAATTTTCTATTGAAATAATCGTCCAATCGCTGTAATATTTCGCGTGGATAATCATTTTTATTCGTTACATCGGTTACCAATACAAAAGATTAAAAAATACAATATTAAAATTTATGTCTAATTTTTAGCCAGCCTATAGGGTAAAAATTGCGGAAAATGGCTAAACAATGTTTTTTTTTTTTCAATTTTCTATTGAAATAATCGTCCAATCGCTGTAATATTTCGCGTGGATAATCATTTTTATTCGTTACATCGGTTACCAATACAAAAGATTAAAAAATACAAAAGAAATATTTTTGTCTAATTTTTAGCACAGCCTATAGGGTAAAAATTGCGGAAAATGGCTAAACAATGTTTTTTTTTTTTCAATTTTCTATCGAAATAATCGTCCAATCGCTGTAATATTTCGCGCGGATAATCATTTTTAGTCGTTACGTCGGTTACCAATACAAAAGATTAAAAAATACAAAAGTAATATTTTTGTCTAATTTTTAGCCCAGCCTATACGGTAAAAATTGCGGAAAATGGCAAAACTAGGTATTTTTCAATTTTCTAACGAAATAATCGTCCAATCGCTGTAATATTTCGCGTGGATAATAATTTTTAGTCGTTACATCGGTTACCAATACAAAAGATTAAAAAATACAATATTAAAATTTATGTCTAATTTTTAGCACAGCCTATAGGGTAAAAATTGCGGAAAATGGCAAAACCAAGTTTTTTTTCAATTTTCTATCGAAATAATCGTCCAATCGCTGTAATATTTCGCGTGGATAATTATTTTTAGTCGATACATCGATTACCAATAAAAAAGATTAAAAAATACAAAATTAATATTTTTGTCTAATTTTTAGCACAGCCTATAGGGTAAAAATTGCGGAAAATGGCAAAACTATGTATTTTTCAATTTTCTAACGAAATAATCGTCCAATCGTTGTAATATTTCGCGTCGCGTGGATAATCATTTTTAATCGTTACATCGGTTACCAATAAAAAAGATTAAAAAATACAAAATTAATATTTTTGTCTAATTTTTAGCACAGCCTATACGGTAAAAATTGCGGATAATGGCAAAACTAGGTATTTTTCAATTATCTAACGAAATAATCGTCCAATCGCTGTAATATTTCGCCTGGATAATCAGTTTTAGTCGTTACGTCGGTTACCAATACAAAAGATTAAAATATACAATATTAATATTTTTGTCTAATTTTTAGAACAGCCTAACGGTAAAAATTGCGGAAAATGGCAAAACCATGTTTTTCAATTTTCTATTGAACTAATCGTCCAATCGCTGTAATATTTCGCGTGGATAATCATTTTTAGTCGTTACATCGGTTACCAATACAAAAGATTAAAAAATACAAAAGTAATATTTTTGTCTAATTTTTAGCCCAGCCTATACGGTAAAAATTGCGGAAAATGGCAAAACTATGTATTTTTCAATTTTCTAACGAAATAATCGTCCAAACGCTGTAATATTTCGTGTGGATAATCATTTTTAGTCGTTACATTGGTTACCAATACAAAAGATTAAAATATACAAAATTAATATTTTTGTCTAATTTTAAGAACAGCCTAACGGTAAAAATTGCGGAAAATGGCAAACCATGTATTTTCAATTTCTAACGAAATAATCGTCCAATCGCTGTAATATTTCGCGTGGATAATCATTTTTAGTCGTTACATCGGTTACCAATACATACAAAAGATTAAAAAATACAAAAGTAATATTTTTGTCTAAATTTTAGCACAGCCTATGAGGTAAAAATTGCGGATATTACAAAACCATGTATTTTTCAATTTTCTAACGAAATAATCGTCCAATCGCTGTAATATTTCGCGTGGATAATTATTTTTAGTCGATACATCGATTACCAACACAAAAGAATAAAAAATACAAAATTAATATTTTTGTCTAATTTTTAGCACAGCCTATACGGTAAAAATTGCGGAAAATGGCAAAACTAGGTATTTTTCAATTTTCTAACGAATTGACCGTGCAATCGCTCTAATATTTTGCGTGGATAATTATTTTTAGTCGCTACATCGATTACCAATACAAACGATTAAAAATACAAAATTAATATTTTTGTCTAATTTTTAGCACAGCCTATACGGTAAAAATTGCGGATAATGGCAAAACTAGGTATTTTTCAATTATCTAACGAAATAATCGTCCAATCGCTGTAATATTTCGCGTGGATAATCAGTTTTAGTCGTTACATCGGTTACCAATACAAAAGATTAAAATATACAAAATTAATATTTTTGTCTAATTTTTAGAACAGCCTAACGGTAAAAATTGCGGAAAATGGCAAACCATGTATTTTCAATTTCTAACGAAATAATCGTCCAATCGCTGTAATATTTCGCGTGGATAATCATTTTTAGTCGTTACATCGGTTACCAATACAAAAGATTAAAAAATACAAAAGTAATATTTTTGTCAAAATTTTAGCACAGCCTATGAGGTAAAAATTGCGGATATTACAAAACCATGTATTTTTCAATTTTCTAACGAAATAATAGTCCAATCGCTGTAATATTTCGCGTGGATAATCATTTATAGCCGTTAGATCGATTACCAACACAAAAGATTAAAAAAAAAAAAAAACTAAAATTTATGTCTAATTTTTAGCACAGCCTATAGGGTAAAAATTGCGAAAAATGGCAAAACCATGTTTTTTTTTCAAGTTTCTATCGAAATAATCGTCCAATCGCTGTAATATTTCGCGTCGCGTGGATAATCATTTTTAATCGTTACATCGGTTACCAATAAAAAAGATTAAAAAATACAAAATTAATATTTTTGTCTAATTTTTAGCACAGCCTATACGGTAAAAATTGCGGATAATGGCAAAACTAGGTATTTTTCAATTATCTAACGAAATAATCGTCCAATCGCTGTAATATTTCGCCTGGATAATCAGTTTTAGTCGTTACATCGGTTACCAATACAAAAGATTAAAATATACAAAATTAATATTTTTGTCTAATTTTTAGAACAGCCTAACGGTAAAAATTGCGGAAAATGGCAAAACCATGTTTTTCAATTTTCTATTGAACTAATCGTCCAATCGCTGTAATATTTCGCGTGGATAATCATTTTTAGTCGTTACATCGGTTACCAATACAAAAGATTAAAAAATACAAAAGTAATATTTTTGTCTAATTTTTAGCCCAGCCTATACGGTAAAAATTGCGGAAAATGGCAAAACTATGTATTTTTCAATTTTCTAACGAAATAATCGTCCAAACGCTGTAATATTTCGCGTGGATAATCATTTTTAGTCGTTACATTGGTTACCAATACAAAAGATTAAAATATACAAAATTAATATTTTTGTCTAATTTTAAGAACAGCCTAACGGTAAAAATTGCGGAAAATGGCAAACCATGTATTTTCAATTACTAAAGAAATAATCGTCCAATCGCTGTAATATATCGCGTGGATAATCATTTTTAGTCGTTACATCGGTTACCAATACAAAAGATTAAAAAGTACAAAACTAAAATTTATGTCTAATTTTTAGCACAGCCTATAGGGTAAAAATTGCGGAAAATGGCAAAACCATGTTTTTTTTCAATTTTCTATTGAAATAATCGTCCAATCGCTGTAATATTTCGCGTGGATAATCATTTTTAGTCGTTACATCGGTTACCAATACAAAAGATTAAAAAATACAAAATTAATATTTTTGTCTAATTTTTAGAACAGCCTAACGGTAAAAATTGCGGAAAATGGCAAAAACATGTTTTTCAATTTTCTATTGAACTAATCGTCCAATCGCTGTAATATTTCGCGTGGATAATCATTTTTAGTCGTTACATCGGTTACCAATACAAAAGATTAAAAAATACAAAAGTAATATTTTTGTCTAATTTTTAGCCCAGCCTATACGGTAAAAATTGCGGAAAATGGCAAAACTATGTATTTTTCAATTTTCTAACGAAATAATCGTCCAAACGCTGTAATATTTCGCGTGGATAATCATTTTTAGTCGTTACATTGGTTACCAATACAAAAGATTAAAATATACAAAATTAATATTTTTGTCTAATTTTAAGAACAGCCTAACGGTAAAAATTGCGGAAAATGGCAAACCATGTATTTTCAATTACTAAAGAAATAATCGTCCAATCGCTGTAATATATCGCGTGGATAATCATTTTTAGTCGTTACATCGGTTACCAATACAAAAGATTAAAAAGTACAAAACTAAAATTTATGTCTAATTTTTAGCACAGCCTATAGGGTAAAAATTGCGGAAAATGGCAAAACCATGTTTTTTTTCAATTTTCTATTGAAATAATCGTCCAATCGCTGTAATATTTCGCGTGGATAATCATTTTTAGTCGTTACATCGGTTACCAATACAAAAGATTAAAAAATACAAAATTAAAATTTATGTCTAATTTTTAGCACAGCCTATAGGGTAAAAATTGCGGAAAATGGCAAAACCATGTTTTTTTTTAATTTTCTATCGAAATAATCGTCCAATCGCTGTAATATTTCGCGTGGATAATCATTTTTAGTCGTTACATCGGTTACCAATACAAAAGATTAAAAAATACAAAAGTAATATTTTTGTCTAATTTTTAGCACAGCTTATACGGTAAAAATTGCGAAAAATGGCAAACCATGTATTTTCAATTTCTAATGAAATAATCGTCCAATCGCTGTAATTAATATTTCGCGTGGATAATCATTTTTAGTCGTTACATCGGTTACCAATACAAAAGATTAAAAAATACAATATTAAAATTTATGTCTAATTTTTAGCACAGTATAGGGTAAAAATTGCGGAAAATGGCAAAACCAAGTTTTTTTTCAATTTTCTATCGAAATAATCGTCCAATCGCTGTAATATTTCGCGTGGATAATCATTTTTAGTCGTTACATCGGTTACCAATATAAAAGATAAAAATATACAAAATTAATATTTTTGTATAATTTTTAGCACAGCCTATACGGTAAAAATTGCGGATATTACAAAACCATGTATTTTTCAATTTTCTAACGAAATAATATTCCAATCGCTGTAATATTTCGCGTGGATAATCATTTTTAGTCGTTACATCGGTTACCAATACAAAAGATTAAAAAATACAAAAGTAATATTTTTGTCTAAATTTTAGCACAGCCTATGAGGTAAAAATTGCGGATATTACAAAACCATGTATTTTTCAATTTTCTAACGAAATAATCGTCCAATCGCTGTAATATTTCGCGTGGATAATTATTTTTAGTCGATACATCGATTACCAACACAAAAGAATAAAAAATACAAAATTAATATTTTTGTCTAATTTTTAGCACAGCCTATACGGTAAAAATTGCGGATAATGGCAAAACTAGGTATTTTTCAATTATCTAACGAAATAATCGTCCAATCGCTGTAATATTTCGCGTGGATAATCAGTTTTAGTCGTTACATCGGTTACCAATACAAAAGATTAAAATATACAAAATTAATATTTTTGTCTAATTTTTAGAACAGCCTAACGGTAAAAATTGCGGAAAATGGCAAACCATGTATTTTCAATTTCTAACGAAATAATCGTCCAATCGCTGTAATATTTCGCGTGGATAATCATTTTTAGTCGTTACATCGGTTACCAATACAAAAGATTAAAAAATACAATATTAAAATTTATGTCTAATTTTTAGCACAGTATAGGGTAAAAATTGCGGAAAATGGCAAAACCAAGTTTTTTTTCAATTTTCTATCGAAATAATCGTCCAATCGCTGTAATATTTCGCGTGGATAATCATTTTTAGTCGTTACATCGGTTACCAATATAAAAGATAAAAATATACAAAATTAATATTTTTGTATAATTTTTAGCACAGCCTATACGGTAAAAATTGCGGATATTACAAAACCATGTATTTTTCAATTTTCTAACGAAATAATATTCCAATCGCTGTAATATTTCGCGTGGATAATCATTTTTAGTCGTTACATCGGTTACCAATACAAAAGATTAAAAAATACAAAAGTAATATTTTTGTCTAAATTTTAGCACAGCCTATGAGGTAAAAATTGCGGATATTACAAAACCATGTATTTTTCAATTTTCTAACGAAATAATCGTCCAATCGCTGTAATATTTCGCGTGGATAATTATTTTTAGTCGATACATCGATTACCAACACAAAAGAATAAAAAATACAAAATTAATATTTTTGTCTAATTTTTAGCACAGCCTATACGGTAAAAATTGCGGAAAATGGCAAAACTAGGTATTTTTCAATTTTCTAACGAATTGACCGTGCAATCGCTCTAATATTTTGCGTGGATAATTATTTTTAGTCGCTACATCGATTACCAATACAAACGATTAAAAATACAAAATTAATATTTTTGTCTAACTTTTAGCACAGCCTATACGGTAAAAATTGCGGATAATGGCAAAACTAGGTATTTTTCAATTATCTAACGAAATAATCGTCCAATCGCTGTAATATTTCGCGTGGATAATCAGTTTTAGTCGTTACATCGGTTACCAATACAAAAGATTAAAATATACAAAATTAATATTTTTGTCTAATTTTTAGAACAGCCTAACGGTAAAAATTGCGGAAAATGGCAAACCATGTATTTTCAATTTCTAACGAAATAATCGTCCAATCGCTGTAATATTTCGCGTGGATAATCATTTTTAGTCGTTACATCGGTTACCAATACAAAAGATTAAAAAATACAAAAGTAATATTTTTGTCAAAATTTTAGCACAGCCTATGAGGTAAAAATTGCGGATATTACAAAACCATGTATTTTTCAATTTTCTAACGAAATAATAGTCCAATCGCTGTAATATTTCGCGTGGATAATCATTTATAGCCGTTAGATCGATTACCAACACAAAAGATTAAAAAAAAAAAAAAAAACTAAAATTTATGTCTAATTTTTAGCACAGCCTATAGGGTAAAAATTGCGAAAAATGGCAAAACCATGTTTTTTTTTTCAAGTTTCTATCGAAATAATCGTCCAATCGCTGTAATATTTCGCGTCGCGTGGATAATCATTTTTAATCGTTACATCGGTTACCAATAAAAAAGATTAAAAAATACAAAATTAATATTTTTGTCTAATTTTTAGCACAGCCTATACGGTAAAAATTGCGGATAATGGCAAAACTAGGTATTTTTCAATTATCTAACGAAATAATCGTCCAATCGCTGTAATATTTCGCCTGGATAATCAGTATTAGTCGTTACATCGGTTACCAATACAAAAGATTAAAATATACAAAATTAATATTTTTGTCTAATTTTTAGAACAGCCTAACGGTAAAAATTGCGGAAAATGGCAAAACCATGTTTTTCAATTTTCTATTGAACTAATCGTCCAATCGCTGTAATATTTCGCGTGGATAATCATTTTTAGTCGTTACATCGGTTACCAATACAAAAGATTAAAAAATACAAAAGTAATATTTTTGTCTAATTTTTAGCCCAGCCTATACGGTAAAAATTGCGGAAAATGGCAAAACTATGTATTTTTCAATTTTCTAACGAAATAATCGTCCAAACGCTGTAATATTTCGCGTGGATAATCATTTTTAGTCGTTACATTGGTTACCAATACAAAAGATTAAAATATACAAAATTAATATTTTTGTCTAATTTTAAGAACAGCCTAACGGTAAAAATTGCGGAAAATGGCAAACCATGTATTTTCAATTACTAAAGAAATAATCGTCCAATCGCTGTAATATATCGCGTGGATAATCATTTTTAGTCGTTACATCGGTTACCAATACAAAAGATTAAAAAGTACAAAACTAAAATTTATGTCTAATTTTTAGCACAGCCTATAGGGTAAAAATTGCGGAAAATGGCAAAACCATGTTTTTTTTCAATTTTCTATTGAAATAATCGTCCAATCGCTGTAATATTTCGCGTGGATAATCATTTTTAGTCGTTACATCGGTTACCAATACAAAAGATTAAAAAATACAAAATTAATATTTTTGTCTAATTTTTAGAACAGCCTAACGGTAAAAATTGCGGAAAATGGCAAAAACATGTTTTTCAATTTTCTATTGAACTAATCGTCCAATCGCTGTAATATTTCGCGTGGATAATCATTTTTAGTCGTTACATCGGTTACCAATACAAAAGATTAAAAAATACAAAAGTAATATTTTTGTCTAATTTTTAGCCCAGCCTATACGGAAAAAATTGCGGAAAATGGCAAAACTATGTATTTTTCAATTTTCTAACGAAATAAACGTCCAAACGCTGTAATATTTCGCGTGGATAATCATTTTTAGTCGTTACATTGGTTACCAATACAAAAGATTAAAATATACAAAATTAATATTTTTGTCTAATTTTAAGAACAGCCTAACGGTAAAAATTGCGGAAAATGGCAAACCATGTATTTTCAATTACTAAAGAAATAATCGTCCAATCGCTGTAATATATCGCGTGGATAATCATTTTTAGTCGTTACATCGGTTACCAATACAAAAGATTAAAAAGTACAAAACTAAAATTTATGTCTAATTTTTAGCACAGCCTATAGGGTAAAAATTGCGGAAAATGGCAAAACCATGTTTTTTTTCAATTTTCTATTGAAATAATCGTCCAATCGCTGTAATATTTCGCGTGGATAATCATTTTTAGTCGTTACATCGGTTACCAATACAAAAGATTAAAAAATACAAAATTAAAATTTATGTCTAATTTTTAGCACAGCCTATAGGGTAAAAATTGCGGAAAATGGCAAAACCATGTTTTTTTTTAATTTTCTATCGAAATAATCGTCCAATCGCTGTAATATTTCGCGTGGATAATCATTTTTAGTCGTTACATCGGTTACCAATACAAAAGAATAAAAAATACAAAAGTAATATTTTTGTCTAATTTTTAGCACAGCTTATACGGTAAAAATTGCGGAAAATGGCAAACCATGTATTTTCAATTTCTAATGAAATAATCGTCCAATCGCTGTAATTAATATTTCGCGTGGATAATCATTTTTAGTCGTTACATCGGTTACCAATACAAAAGATTAAAAAATACAATATTAAAATTTATGTCTAATTTTTAGCACAGTATAGGGTAAAAATTGCGGAAAATGGCAAAACCAAGTTTTTTTTCAATTTTCTATCGAAATAATCGTCCAATCGCTGTAATATTTCGCGTGGATAATCATTTTTAGTCGTTACATCGGTTACCAATATAAAAGATAAAAATATACAAAATTAATATTTTTGTATAATTTTTAGCACAGCCTATACGGTAAAAATTGCGGATATTACAAAACCATGTATTTTTCAATTTTCTAACGAAATAATATTCCAATCGCTGTAATATTTCGCGTGGATAATCATTTATAGCCGTTAGATCGATTACCAACACAAAAGATTAAAAAAATACAAAACTAAAATTTATGTCTAATTTTTAGCACAGCCTATAGGGTAAAAATTGCGGAAAATGGCAATACCATGTTTTTTTTTCAAGTTTCTATCGAAATAATCGTCCAATCGCTGTAATATTTCGCGTGGATACTCATTTTTAATCGTTACATCGGTTACCAATACAAAAGATTAAAAAATACAAAATTAAAATTTTTGTCTAATTTTTAGCACAGCCTATAGGGTAAAAATTGCGGAAAATGGCAAAACCATGTTTTTTTTTCAATTTTCTATCGAAATAATCGTCCAATCGCTGTAATATTTCGCGTGGATAATCATTTTTAGTCGTTACATCGGTTACCAATACAAAAGATTAAAATATACGAAAGTAATATTTTTGTCTAAATTTTAGCACAGCCTATGAGGTAAAAATTGCGGATATTACAAAACCATGTATTTTTCAATTTTCTAACGATATAATAGTCCTATCGCTGTAATATTTCGCGTGGATAATCAATTATAGTCGTTACATCGGTTACCAATACAAAAGATTAAAAAATACAAAATAAAAATTTATGTCTAATTTTTAGCACAGCCTATAGGGTAAAAATTGCGGAAAATGGCAAAACCATGTTTTTTTTTCAATTTTCTATCGAAATAATCGTCCAATCGCTGTAATTTTTCGCGTGGATAATCATTTTTAGTCGTTACATCGGTTACCAATACAAAAGATTAAAATATGCAAAATTAATATTTTTGTCTAATTTTTAGCACAGCCTATAGGGTAAAAATTGCGGAAAATGGCAATACCATGTTTTTTTTCAATTTTCTATCGAAATAATCGTCAAATCGCTGTAATATTTCGCGTGGATAATCATTTTTAGTCGTTACATCGGTTACCAATACAAAAGATTAAATTATACAAAATTAATATTTTTGTCTAATTTTTAGCACAGCCTATAGGGTAAAAATTGCGGAAAATGGCAAAACCATGTTTTTTCAATTTTCTATCGAAATAATCGTCCAATCGCTGTAATATTTCACGTGGATAATCATTTTTAGTCGTTACATCGGTTACCAATACAAAAGATTAAAAAATACAAAAGTAATATTTTTGTCTAAATTTTACCACAGCCTATGAGGTAAAAATTTCGGATATTACAAAACCATGAATTTTTCAATTTTCTAACGAAATAATAGTCCAATCGCTGTAATATTTCGCGTGGATAATCATTTATAGCCGTTAGATCGATTACCAACACAATAGACTAAAAAATACAAAATTAAAATTTATGTCTAATTTTTAGCACAGCCTATAGGGTAAAAATTGCGGAAAATGGCAAAACCATGTTTTTTTTTTCAATTTTCTATCGAAATAATCGTCCAAACGCTGTAATATTTCGAGTGGATAATCATTTTTAGTCGTTACAACGGTTACCAATACAAAAGATTAAAAAGTACAAAACTAAAATTTATGTCTAATTTGTAGCACAGCCTATAGGGTAAAAATTGCGGAAAATGGCAAAACCATGTTTTTTTTTTAAATTTTTTATTGAAATAATCGTCCAATCGCTGTAATATTTCGCGTGGATAATCATTTTTAGTCGTTACATCGGTTACCAATACAAAAGATTAAAAAATACAAAAGTAATATTTTTGTCTAATTTTTAGCCCAGCCTATACGGTAAAACTTGCGGAAAATGGCAAAACTATGTATTTTTCAATTTTCTAACGAAATAATCGTCCAATCGCTGTAATATTTCGCGTGGATAATCATTTTAAGTCGTTACATCGGTTACCAATACAAAAGATTAAAATATACAAAATTAATATTTTTGTCTAATTTTAAGAACAGCCTAACGGTAAAAATTGCGGAAAATGGCAAACCATGTATTTTCAATTTCTAAAAAAATAATCGTCCAATCGCTGTAATATTTCGCGTGGATAATCATTTTTAGTCGTTACATCGGTTACCAATACAAAAGATTAAAAAATACAAAAGTAATATTTTTGTCTAATTTTTAGCCCAGCCTATACGGTAAAAATTGCGGAAAATGGCAAAACTAGGTATTTTTCAATTTTCTAACGAAATAATCGTCCAATCGCTGTAATATTTCGCGTGGATAATCATTTTTAGTCGTTACATCGGTTACCAATACAAAAGATTAAAATATACAAAATTAATATTTTTGTCTAATTTTAAGAACAGCCTAACGGTAAAAATTGCGGAAAATGGCAAAACTAGGTATTTTTCAATTTTCTAACGAATTGACCGTCCAATCGCTCTAATATTTTGCGTGGATAATTATTTTTAGTCGCTACATCGATTACCAATACAAACGATTAAAAATACAAAATTAATATTTTTGTCTAATTTTTAGCACAGCCTATACGGTAAAAATTGCGGATAATGGCAAAACTAGGTATTTTTCAATTATCTAACGAAATAATCGTCCAATCGCTGTAATATTTCGCGTGGATAATCAGTTTTAGTCGTTACATCGGTTACCAATACAAAAGATTAAAATATACAAAATTAATATTTTTGTCTAATTTTTAGAACAGCCTAACGGTAAAAATTGCGGAAAATGGCAAAACCATGTTTTTCAATTTTCTATTGAACTAATCGTCCAATCGCTGTAATATTTCGCGTGGATAATCATTTTTAGTCGTTACATCGGTTACCAATACAAAAGATTAAAAAATACAAAAGTAATATTTTTGTCTAATTTTTAGCCCAGGTTTGCCATAAACCATGTATTTTCAATTTCTAAAGAAATAATCGTCCAATCGCTGTAATATTTCGCGTGGATAATCATTTATAGCCGTTAGATCAATTACCAACACAAAAGATTAAAAAGTACAAAACTAAAATTTATGTCTAATTTTTAGCCAGCCAATAGGGTAAAAATTGCGGAAAATGGCAAAACCATATTTTTTTTTCAATTTTCTATTGAAATAATCGTCCAATCGCTGTAATATTTCGCGTGGATAATCATTTTTAGTCGTTACATCGGTTACCAATACAAAAGATTAAAAAATACAAAAGAAATATTTTTGTCTAATTTTTAGCACAGCCTATAGGGTAAAAATTGCGGAAAATGGCTAAACCATGTTTTTTTTTTTTTCAATTTTCTATCGAAATAATCGTCCAATCGCTGTAATATTTCGCGTGGATAATCATTTTTAGTCGTTACGTCGGTTACCAATACAAAAGATTAAAAAATTTAAAAGTAATATTTTTGTCTAATTTTTAGCCCAGCCTATACGGTAAAAATTGCGGAAAATGGCAAAACTAGGTATTTTTCAATTTTCTAACGAAATAATCGTCCAATCGCTGTAATATTTCGCGTGGATAATCATTTTTAGTCGTTACATCGGTTACCAATACAAAAGATTAAAAAATACAATATTAAAATTTATGTCTAATTTTTAGCACAGCCTATAGGGTAAAAATTGCGGAAAATGGCAAAACCAAGTTTTTTTTCAATTTTCTATCGAAATAATCGTCCAATCGCTGTAATATTTCGCGTGGATAATTATTTTTAGTCGATACATCGATTACCAACACAAAAGAATAAAAAATACAAAATTAATATTTTTGTCTAATTTTTAGCACAGCCTATACGGTAAAAATTGCGGAAAATGGCAAAACTATGTATTTTTCAATTTTCTAACGAAATAATCGTCCAATCGCTGTAATATTTCGCGTCGCGTGGATAATCATTTTTAATCGTTACATCGGTTACCAATAAAAAAGATTAATAAATACAAAATTAATATTTTTGTCTAATTTTTAGCACAGCCTATAGGGTAAAAATTGCGGAAAATGGCAAAACCAAGTTTTTTTTCAATTTTCTATCGAAATAATCGTCCAATCGCTGTAATATTTCGCGTGGATAATTATTTTTAGTCGATACATCGATTACCAACACAAAAGAATAAAAAATACAAAATTAATATTTTTGTCTAATTTTTAGAACAGCCTAAGGTAAAAATTGCGGAAAATGGCAAAACCATGTTTTTCAATTTTCTATTGAACTAATCGTCCAATCGCTGTAATATTTCGCGTAGATAATCATTTTTAGTCGTTACATCGGTTACCAATACAAAAGATTAAAAAATACAAAAGTAATATTTTTGTCTAATTTTTAGCCCAGCCTATACGGTAAAAATTGCGGAAAAAGGCAAAACTATGTATTTTTCAATTTTCTAACGAAATTATCGTCCAAACGCTGTAATATTTCGCGTGGATAATCATTTTTAGTCGTTACATTGGTTACCAATACAAAAGATTAAAATATACAAAATTAATATTTTTGTCTAATTTTAAGAACAGCCTAACGGTAAAAATTGCGGAAAATGGCAAACCATGTATTTTCAATTTCTAACGAAATAATCGTCCAATCGCTGTAATATTTCGCGTGGATAATCATTTTTAGTCGTTACATCGGTTACCAATACAAAAGATTAAAAAATACAAAAGTAATATTTTTGTCTAAATTTTAGCACAGCCTATGAGGTAAAAATTGCGGATATTACAAAACCATGTATTTTTCAATTTTCTAACGAAATAATCGTCCAATCGCTGTAATATTTCGCGTGGATAATTATTTTTAGTCGATACATCGATTACCAACACAAAAGAATAAAAAAATACAAAATTAATATTTTTGTCTAATTTTTAGCACAGCCTATACGGTAAAAATTGCGGAAAATGGCAAAACTAGGTATTTTTCAATTTTCTAACGAATTGACCGTCCAATCGCTCTAATATTTTGCGTGGATAATTATTTTTAGTCGCTACATCGATTACCAATACAAACGATTAAAAATACAAAATTAATATTTTTGTCTAATTTTTAGCACAGCCTATACGGTAAAAATTGCGGATAATGGCAAAACTAGGTATTTTTCAATTATCTAACGAAATAATCGTCCAATCGCTGTAATATTTCGCGTGGATAATCAGTTTTAGTCGTTACATCGGTTACCAATACAAAAGATTAAAATATACAAAATTAATATTTTTGTCTAATTTTTAGAACAGCCTAACAATAAAAATTGCGGAAAATGGCAAACCATGTATTTTCAATTTCTAACGAAATAATCGTCCAATCGCTGTAATATTTCGCGTGGATAATCATTTTTAGTCGTTACATCGGTTACCAATACAAAAGATTAAAAAATACAAAAGTAATATTTTTGTCTAAATTTTACCGCAGCCTATGAGGTAAAAATTGCGGATATTACAAAACCATGTATTTTTCAATTTTCTAACGAAATAATAGTCCAATCGCTGTAATATTTCGCGTGGATAATCATTTATAGCCGTTACATCGGTTACCAATACAAAAGATTAAAAAATACAAAAGTAATATTTTTGTCTAAATTTTAGCACAGCCTATGAGGTAAAAATTGCGGATATTACAAAACCATGTATTTTTCAATTTTCTAACGAAATAATAGTCCAATCGCTGTAATATTTCGCGTGGATAATCATTTTTAGTCGTTACATCGGTTACCAATACAAAAGATTAAAAAATACAAAAGTAATATTTTTGTCTAATTTTTAGCCCGCCTATACGGTAAAAATTGCGGAAAATGGCAAAACTAGGTATTTTTCAATTTTCTAACGAAATAATCGTCCAATCCATCGGTTACCAATACAAAAGATTAAAAAATACAAAAGTAATATTTTTGTCTAATTTTTAGCACAGCTTATACGGTAAAAATTGCGGAAAATGGCAAACCATGTATTTTCAATTTCTAATGAAATAATCGTCCAATCGCTGTAATTAATATTTCGCGTGGATAATCATTTTTAGTCGTTACATCGGTTACCAATACAAAAGATTAAAAAATACAATATTAAAATTTATGTCTAATTTTTAGCACAGTATAGGGTAAAAATTGCGGAAAATGGCAAAACCAAGTTTTTTTTCAATTTTCTATCGAAATAATCGTCCAATCGCTGTAATATTTCGCGTGGATAATCATTTTTAGTCGTTACATCGGTTACCAATATAAAAGATAAAAATATACAAAATTAATATTTTTGTATAATTTTTAGCACAGCCTATACGGTAAAAATTGCGGATATTACAAAACCATGTATTTTTCAATTTTCTAACGAAATAATATTCCAATCGCTGTAATATTTCGCGTGGATAATCATTTATAGCCGTTAGATCGATTACCAACACAAAAGATTAAAAAAATACAAAACTAAAATTTATGTCTAATTTTTAGCACAGCCTATAGGGTAAAAATTGCGGAAAATGGCAATACCATGTTTTTTTTTCAAGTTTCTATCGAAATAATCGTCCAATCGCTGTAATATTTCGCGTGGATACTCATTTTTAATCGTTACATCGGTTACCAATACAAAAGATTAAAAAATACAAAATTAAAATTTTTGTCTAATTTTTAGCACAGCCTATAGGGTAAAAATTGCGGAAAATGGCAAAACCATGTTTTTTTTTTCAATTTTCTATCGAAATAATCGTCCAATCGCTGTAATATTTCGCGTGGATAATCATTTTTAGTCGTTACATCGGTTACCAATACAAAAGATTAAAATATACGAAAGTAATATTTTTGTCTAAATTTTAGCACAGCCTATGAGGTAAAAATTGCGGATATTACAAAACCATGTATTTTTCAATTTTCTAACGATATAATAGTCCTATCGCTGTAATATTTCGCGTGGATAATCAATTATAGTCGTTACATCGGTTACCAATACAAAAGATTAAAAAATACAAAATAAAAATTTATGTCTAATTTTTAGCACAGCCTATAGGGTAAAAATTGCGGAAAATGGCAAAACCATGTTTTTTTTTCAATTTTCTATCGAAATAATCGTCCAATCGCTGTAATTTTTCGCGTGGATAATCATTTTTAGTCGTTACATCGGTTACCAATACAAAAGATTAAAATATGCAAAATTAATATTTTTGTCTAATTTTTAGCACAGCCTATAGGGTAAAAATTGCGGAAAATGGCAATACCATGTTTTTTTTCAATTTTCTATCGAAATAATCGTCAAATCGCTGTAATATTTCGCGTGGATAATCATTTTTAGTCGTTACATCGGTTACCAATACAAAAGATTAAATTATACAAAATTAATATTTTTGTCTAATTTTTAGCACAGCCTATAGGGTAAAAATTGCGGAAAATGGCAAAACCATGTTTTTTCAATTTTCTATCGAAATAATCGTCCAATCGCTGTAATATTTCACGTGGATAATCATTTTTAGTCGTTACATCGGTTACCAATACAAAAGATTAAAAAATACAAAAGTAATATTTTTGTCTAAATTTTACCACAGCCTATGAGGTAAAAATTTCGGATATTACAAAACCATGAATTTTTCAATTTTCTAACGAAATAATAGTCCAATCGCTGTAATATTTCGCGTGGATAATCATTTATAGCCGTTAGATCGATTACCAACACAATAGACTAAAAAATACAAAATTAAAATTTATGTCTAATTTTTAGCACAGCCTATAGGGTAAAAATTGCGGAAAATGGCAAAACCATGTTTTTTTTTTCAATTTTCTATCGAAATAATCGTCCAAACGCTGTAATATTTCGAGTGGATAATCATTTTTAGTCGTTACATCGGTTACCAATACAAAAGATTAAAAAGTACAAAACTAAAATTTATGTCTAATTTGTAGCACAGCCTATAGGGTAAAAATTGCGGAAAATGGCAAAACCATGTTTTTTTTTCAATTTTCTATTGAAATAATCGTCCAATCGCTGTAATATTTCGCGTGGATAATCATTTTTAGTCGTTACATCGGTTACCAATACAAAAGATTAAAAAATACAAAAGTAATATTTTTGTCTAATTTTTAGCCCAGCCTATACGGTAAAACTTGCGGAAAATGGCAAAACTATGTATTTTTCAATTTTCTAACGAAATAATCGTCCAATCGCTGTAATATTTCGCGTGGATAATCATTTTAAGTCGTTACATCGGTTACCAATACAAAAGATTAAAATATACAAAATTAATATTTTTGTCTAATTTTAAGAACAGCCTAACGGTAAAAATTGCGGAAAATGGCAAACCATGTATTTTCAATTTCTAAAAAAATAATCGTCCAATCGCTGTAATATTTCGCGTGGATAATCATTTTTAGTCGTTACATCGGTTACCAATACAAAAGATTAAAAAATACAAAAGTAATATTTTTGTCTAATTTTTAGCCCAGCCTATACGGTAAAAATTGCGGAAAATGGCAAAACTAGGTATTTTTCAATTTTCTAACGAAATAATCGTCCAATCGCTGTAATATTTCGCGTGGATAATCATTTTTAGTCGTTACATCGGTTACCAATACAAAAGATTAAAATATACAAAATTAATATTTTTGTCTAATTTTAAGAACAGCCTAACGGTAAAAATTGCGGAAAATGGCAAACCATGTATTTTCAATTTCTAAAGAAATAATCGTCCAATCGCTGTAATATTTCGCGTGGATAATCATTTATAGCCGTTAGATCAATTACCAACACAAAAGATTAAAAAGTACAAAACTAAAATTTATGTCTAATTTTTAGCCAGCCAATAGGGTAAAAATTGCGGAAAATGGCAAAACCATATTTTTTTTTCAATTTTCTATTGAAATAATCGTCCAATCGCTGTAATATTTCGCGTGGATAATCATTTTTAGTCGTTACATCGGTTACCAATACAAAAGATTAAAAAATACAAAAGAAATATTTTTGTCTAATTTTTAGCACAGCCTATAGGGTAAAAATTGCGGAAAATGGCTAAACCATGTTTTTTTTTTTTTTCAATTTTCTATCGAAATAATCGTCCAATCGCTGTAATATTTCGCGTGGATAATCATTTTTAGTCGTTACGTCGGTTACCAATACAAAAGATTAAAAAATTTAAAAGTAATATTTTTGTCTAATTTTTAGCCCAGCCTATACGGTAAAAATTGCGGAAAATGGCAAAACTAGGTATTTTTCAATTTTCTAACGAAATAATCGTCCAATCGCTGTAATATTTCGCGTGGATAATCATTTTTAGTCGTTACATCGGTTACCAATACAAAAGATTAAAAAATACAATATTAAAATTTATGTCTAATTTTTAGCACAGCCTATAGGGTAAAAATTGCGGAAAATGGCAAAACCAAGTTTTTTTTCAATTTTCTATCGAAATAATCGTCCAATCGCTGTAATATTTCGCGTGGATAATTATTTTTAGTCGATACATCGATTACCAACACAAAAGAATAAAAAATACAAAATTAATATTTTTGTCTAATTTTTAGCACAGCCTATACGGTAAAAATTGCGGAAAATGGCAAAACTATGTATTTTTCAATTTTCTAACGAAATAATCGTCCAATCGCTGTAATATTTCGCGTCGCGTGGATAATCATTTTTAATCGTTACATCGGTTACCAATAAAAAAGATTAATAAATACAAAATTAATATTTTTGTCTAATTTTTAGCACAGCCTATACGGTAAAAATTGCGGATAATGGCAAAACTAGGTATTTTTCCATTATCTAACGAAATAATCGTCCAATCGCTGTAATATTTCGCCTGGATAATCAGTTTTATTCGTTACATCGGTTACCAATACAAAAGATGTAAATATACAAAATTAATATTTTTGTCTAATTTTTAGAACAGCCTAAGGTAAAAATTGCGGAAAATGGCAAAACCATGTTTTTCAATTTTCTATTGAACTAATCGTCCAATCGCTGTAATATTTCGCGTAGATAATCATTTTTAGTCGTTACATCGGTTACCAATACAAAAGATTAAAAAATACAAAAGTAATATTTTTGTCTAATTTTTAGCCCAGCCTATACGGTAAAAATTGCGGAAAAAGGCAAAACTATGTATTTTTCAATTTTCTAACGAAATTATCGTCCAAACGCTGTAATATTTCGCGTGGATAATCATTTTTAGTCGTTACATTGGTTACCAATACAAAAGATTAAAATATACAAAATTAATATTTTTGTCTAATTTTAAGAACAGCCTAACGGTAAAAATTGCGGAAAATGGCAAACCATGTATTTTCAATTTCTAACGAAATAATCGTCCAATCGCTGTAATATTTCGCGTGGATAATCATTTTTAGTCGTTACATCGGTTACCAATACAAAAGATTAAAAAATACAAAAGTAATATTTTTGTCTAAATTTTAGCACAGCCTATGAGGTAAAAATTGCGGATATTACAAAACCATGTATTTTTCAATTTTCTAACGAAATAATCGTCCAATCGCTGTAATATTTCGCGTGGATAATTATTTTTTGTCGATACATCGGTTACCAATACAAAAGATTAAAATATACATAATTAATATTTTTGTCTAATTTTTAGAACAGCCTAAGGTAAAAATTGCGGAAAATGGCAAAACCATGTTTTTCAATTTTCTATTGAACTAATCGTCCAATCGCTGTAATATTTCGCGTGGATAATCATTTTTAGTCGTTACATCGGTTACCAATACAAAAGATTAAAAAATACAAAAGTAATATTTTTGTCTAATTTTTAGCCCAGCCTATACGGTAAAAATTGCGGAAAATGGCAAAACTATGTATTTTTCAATTTTCTAACGAAATAATCGTCCAAACGCTGTAATATTTCGCGTGGATAATCATTTTTAGTCGTTACATTGGTTACCAATACAAAAGATTAAAATATACAAAATTAATATTTTTGTCTAATTTTAAGAACAGCCTAACGGTAAAAATTGCGGAAAATGGCAAACCATGTATTTTCAATTTCTAACGAAATAATCGTCCAATCGCTGTAATATTTCGCGTGGATAATCATTTTTAGTCGTTACATCGGTTACCAATACAAAAGATTAAAAAATACAAAAGTAATATTTTTGTCTAAATTTTAGCACAGCCTATGAGGTAAAAATTGCGGATATTACAAAACCATGTATTTTTCAATTTTCTAACGAAATAATCGTCCAATCGCTGTAATATTTCGCGTGGATAATTATTTTTAGTCGATACATCGATTACCAACACAAAAGAATAAAAAAATACAAAATTAATATTTTTTTCTAATTTTTAGCACAGCCTATACGGTAAAAATTGCGGAAAATGGCAAAACTAGGTATTTTTCAATTTTCTAACGAATTGACCGTCCAATCGCTCTAATATTTTGCGTGGATAATTATTTTTAGTCGCTACATCGATTACCAATACAAACGATTAAAAATACAAAATTAATATTTTTGTCTAATTTTTAGCACAGCCTATACGGTAAAAATTGCGGATAATGGCAAAACTAGGTATTTTTCAATTATCTAACGAAATAATCGTCCAATCGCTGTAATATTTCGCGTGGATAATCAGTTTTAGTCGTTACATCGGTTACCAATACAAAAGATTAAAATATACAAAATTAATATTTTTGTCTAATTTTTAGAACAGCCTAACGGTAAAAATTGCGGAAAATGGCAAACCATGTATTTTCAATTTCTAACGAAATAATCGTCCAATCGCTGTAATATTTCGCGTGGATAATCATTTTTAGTCGTTACATCGGTTACCAATACAAAAGATTAAAAAATACAAAAGTAATATTTTTGTCTAAATTTTACCGCAGCCTATGAGGTAAAAATTGCGGATATTACAAAACCATGTATTTTTCAATTTTCTAACGAAATAATAGTCCAATCGCTGTAATATTTCGCGTGGATAATCATTTATAGCCGTTACATCGGTTACCAATACAAAAGATTAAAAAATACAAAAGTAATATTTTTGTCTAAATTTTAGCACAGCCTATGAGGTAAAAATTGCGGATATTACAAAACCATGTATTTTTCAATTTTCTAACGAAATAATAGTCCAATCGCTGTAATATTTCGCGTGGATAATCATTTATAGCCGTTAGATCGATTACCAACACAAAAGATTAAAAAAAAAAAAAAAACTAAAATTTATGTCTAATTTTTAGCACAGCCTATAGGGTAAAAATTGCGGAAAATGGCAAAACCATGTTTTTTTTTTCAAGTTTCTATCGAAATAATCGTCCAATCGCTGTAATATTTCGCGTCGCGTGGATAATCATTTTTAATCGTTACATCGGTTACCAATAAAAAAGATTAAAAAATACAAAATTAATATTTTTGTCTAATTTTTAGCACAGCCTATACGGTAAAAATTGCGGATAATGGCAAAACTAGGTATTTTTCAATTATCTAACGAAATAATCGTCCAATCGCTGTAATATTTCGCCTGGATAATCAGTTTTAGTCGTTACATCGGTTACCAATACAAAAGATTAAAATATACAAAATTAATATTTTTGTCTAATTTTTAGAAAAGCCTAACTGTAAAAATTGCGGAAAATGGCAAAACCATGTTTTTCAATTTTCTATTGAACTAATCGTCCAATCGCTGTAATATTTCGCGTGGATAATCATTTTTAGTCGTTACATCGGTTACCAATACAACAGATTAAAAAATACAAAAGTAATATTTTTGTCTAATTTTTAGCCCAGCCTATACGGTAAAAATTGCGGAAAATGGCAAAACTATGTATTTTTCAATTTTCTAACGAAATAATCGTCCAAACGCTGTAATATTTCGCGTGGATAATCATTTTTAGTCGTTACATTGGTTACCAATACAAAAGATTAAAATATACAAAATTAATATTTTTGTCTAATTTTAAGAACAGCCTAACGGTAAAAATTGCGGAAAATGGCAAACCATGTATTTTCAATTACTAAAGAAATAATCGTCCAATCGCTGTAATATATCGCGTGGATAATCATTTTTAGTCGTTACATAGGTTACCAATACAAAAGATTAAAAAGTACAAAACTAAAATTTATGTCTAATTTTTAGCACAGCCTATAGGGTAAAAATTGCGGAAAATGGCAAAACCATGTTTTCTTTCAATTTTCTATTGAAATAATCGTCCAATCGCTGTAATATTTCGCGTGGATAATCATTTTTAGTCGTTACATCGGTTACCAATACAAAAGATTAAAAAATACAAAAGTAATATTTTTGTCTAATTTTTAGCCCGCCTATACGGTAAAAATTGCGGAAAATGGCAAAACTAGGTATTTTTCAATTTTCTAACGAAATAATCGTCCAATCCATCGGTTACCAATACAAAAGATTAAAAAATACAAAAGTAATATTTTTGTCTAATTTTTAGCACAGCTTATACGGTAAAAATTGCGGAAAATGGCAAACCATGTATTTTCAATTTCTAATGAAATAATCGTCCAATCGCTGTAATATTTCGCGTGGATAATCATTTTTAGTCGTTACATCGGTTACCAATACAAAAGATTAAAAAATACAATATTAAAATTTATGTCTAATTTTTAGCACAGCCTATAGGGTAAAAATTGCGGAAAATGGCAAAACCAAGTTTTTTTTCAATTTTCTATCGCAATAATCGTCCAATCGCTGTAATATTTCGCGTGGATAATCATTTTTAGTCGTTACATCGGTTACCAATATAAAAGATAAAAATATACAAAATTAATATTTTTGTATAATTTTTAGCACAGCCTATACGGTAAAAATTGCGGATATTACAAAACCATGTATTTTTCAATTTTCTAACGAAATAATATTCCAATCGCTGTAATATTTCGCGTGGATAATCATTTATAGCCGTTAGATCGATTACCAACACAAAAGATTAAAAAAATACAAAACTAAAATTTATGTCTAATTTTTAGCACAGCCTATAGCGTAAAAATTGCGGAAAATGGCAATACCATGTTTTTTTTTCAAGTTTCTATCGAAATAATCGTCCAATCGCTGTAATATTTCGCGTGGATACTCATTTTTAATCGTTACATCGGTTACCAATACAAAAGATTAAAAGATACAAAATTAAAATTTATGTCTAATTTTTAGCACAGCCTATAGGGTAAAAATTGCGGAAAATGGCAAAACCATGTTTTTTTTTTCAATTTTCTATCGAAATAATCGTCCAATCGCTGTAATATTTCGCGTGGATAATCATTTTTAGTCGTTAAATCGGTTACCAATACAAAAGATTAAAATATACAAAAGTAATATTTTTGTCTAAATTTTAGCACAGCCTATGAGGTAAAAATTGCGGATATTACAAAACCATGTATTTTTCAATTTTCTAACGAAATAATAGTCCAATCGCTGTAATATTTCGCGTGGATAATCATTTATAGCCGTTAGATCGATTACCAACACAAAAGATTAAAAAAAAAAAAAAAACTAAAATTTATGTCTAATTTTTAGCACAGCCTATAGGGTAAAAATTGCGGAAAATGGCAAAACCATGTTTTTTTTTTCAATTTTCTATCGAAATAATCGTCCAATCGCTGTAATATTTCGCGTGGATAATCATTTTTAGTCGTTACGTCGGTTACCAATACAAAAGATTAAAAAATTTAAAAGTAATATTTTTGTCTAATTTTTAGCCCAGCCTATACGGTAAAAATTGCGGAAAATGGCAAAACTAGGTATTTTTCAATTTTCTAACGAAATAATCGTCCAATCGCTGTAATATTTCGCGTGGATAATCATTTTTAGTCGTTACATCGGTTACCAATACAAAAGATTAAAAAATACAATATTAAAATTTATGTCTAATTTTTAGCACAGCCTATAGGGTAAAAATTGCGGAAAATGGCAAAACCAAGTTTTTTTTCAATTTTCTATCGAAATAATCGTCCAATCGCTGTAATATTTCGCGTGGATAATTATTTTTAGTCGATACATCGATTACCAACACAAAAGAATAAAAAATACAAAATTAATATTTTTGTCTAATTTTTAGCACAGCCTATACGGTAAAAATTGCGGAAAATGGCAAAACTATGTATTTTTCAATTTTCTAACGAAATAATCGTCCAATCGCTGTAATATTTCGCGTCGCGTGGATAATCATTTTTAATCGTTACATCGGTTACCAATAAAAAAGATTAATAAATACAAAATTAATATTTTTGTCTAATTTTTAGCACAGCCTATACGGTAAAAATTGCGGATAATGGCAAAACTAGGTATTTTTCCATTATCTAACGAAATAATCGTCCAATCGCTGTAATATTTCGCCTGGATAATCAGTTTTATTCGTTACATCGGTTACCAATACAAAAGATGTAAATATACAAAATTAATATTTTTGTCTAATTTTTAGAACAGCCTAAGGTAAAAATTGCGGAAAATGGCAAAACCATGTTTTTCAATTTTCTATTGAACTAATCGTCCAATCGCTGTAATATTTCGCGTAGATAATCATTTTTAGTCGTTACATCGGTTACCAATACAAAAGATTAAAAAATACAAAAGTAATATTTTTGTCTAATTTTTAGCCCAGCCTATACGGTAAAAATTGCGGAAAAAGGCAAAACTATGTATTTTTCAATTTTCTAACGAAATTATCGTCCAAACGCTGTAATATTTCGCGTGGATAATCATTTTTAGTCGTTACATTGGTTACCAATACAAAAGATTAAAATATACAAAATTAATATTTTTGTCTAATTTTAAGAACAGCCTAACGGTAAAAATTGCGGAAAATGGCAAACCATGTATTTTCAATTTCTAACGAAATAATCGTCCAATCGCTGTAATATTTCGCGTGGATAATCATTTTTAGTCGTTACATCGGTTACCAATACAAAAGATTAAAAAATACAAAAGTAATATTTTTGTCTAAATTTTAGCACAGCCTATGAGGTAAAAATTGCGGATATTACAAAACCATGTATTTTTCAATTTTCTAACGAAATAATCGTCCAATCGCTGTAATATTTCGCGTGGATAATTATTTTTTGTCGATACATCGGTTACCAATACAAAAGATTAAAATATACATAATTAATATTTTTGTCTAATTTTTAGAACAGCCTAAGGTAAAAATTGCGGAAAATGGCAAAACCATGTTTTTCAATTTTCTATTGAACTAATCGTCCAATCGCTGTAATATTTCGCGTGGATAATCATTTTTAGTCGTTACATCGGTTACCAATACAAAAGATTAAAAAATACAAAAGTAATATTTTTGTCTAATTTTTAGCCCAGCCTATACGGTAAAAATTGCGGAAAATGGCAAAACTATGTATTTTTCAATTTTCTAACGAAATAATCGTCCAAACGCTGTAATATTTCGCGTGGATAATCATTTTTAGTCGTTACATTGGTTACCAATACAAAAGATTAAAATATACAAAATTAATATTTTTGTCTAATTTTAAGAACAGCCTAACGGTAAAAATTGCGGAAAATGGCAAACCATGTATTTTCAATTTCTAACGAAATAATCGTCCAATCGCTGTAATATTTCGCGTGGATAATCATTTTTAGTCGTTACATCGGTTACCAATACAAAAGATTAAAAAATACAAAAGTAATATTTTTGTCTAAATTTTAGCACAGCCTATGAGGTAAAAATTGCGGATATTACAAAACCATGTATTTTTCAATTTTCTAACGAAATAATCGTCCAATCGCTGTAATATTTCGCGTGGATAATTATTTTTAGTCGATACATCGATTACCAACACAAAAGAATAAAAAAATACAAAATTAATATTTTTTTCTAATTTTTAGCACAGCCTATACGGTAAAAATTGCGGAAAATGGCAAAACTAGGTATTTTTCAATTTTCTAACGAATTGACCGTCCAATCGCTCTAATATTTTGCGTGGATAATTATTTTTAGTCGCTACATCGATTACCAATACAAACGATTAAAAATACAAAATTAATATTTTTGTCTAATTTTTAGCACAGCCTATACGGTAAAAATTGCGGATAATGGCAAAACTAGGTATTTTTCAATTATCTAACGAAATAATCGTCCAATCGCTGTAATATTTCGCGTGGATAATCAGTTTTAGTCGTTACATCGGTTACCAATACAAAAGATTAAAATATACAAAATTAATATTTTTGTCTAATTTTTAGAACAGCCTAACGGTAAAAATTGCGGAAAATGGCAAACCATGTATTTTCAATTTCTAACGAAATAATCGTCCAATCGCTGTAATATTTCGCGTGGATAATCATTTTTAGTCGTTACATCGGTTACCAATACAAAAGATTAAAAAATACAAAAGTAATATTTTTGTCTAAATTTTACCGCAGCCTATGAGGTAAAAATTGCGGATATTACAAAACCATGTATTTTTCAATTTTCTAACGAAATAATAGTCCAATCGCTGTAATATTTCGCGTGGATAATCATTTATAGCCGTTACATCGGTTACCAATACAAAAGATTAAAAAATACAAAAGTAATATTTTTGTCTAAATTTTAGCACAGCCTATGAGGTAAAAATTGCGGATATTACAAAACCATGTATTTTTCAATTTTCTAACGAAATAATAGTCCAATCGCTGTAATATTTCGCGTGGATAATCATTTATAGCCGTTAGATCGATTACCAACACAAAAGATTAAAAAAAAAAAAAAAACTAAAATTTATGTCTAATTTTTAGCACAGCCTATAGGGTAAAAATTGCGGAAAATGGCAAAACCATGTTTTTTTTTTCAAGTTTCTATCGAAATAATCGTCCAATCGCTGTAATATTTCGCGTCGCGTGGATAATCATTTTTAATCGTTACATCGGTTACCAATAAAAAAGATTAAAAAATACAAAATTAATATTTTTGTCTAATTTTTAGCACAGCCTATACGGTAAAAATTGCGGATAATGGCAAAACTAGGTATTTTTCAATTATCTAACGAAATAATCGTCCAATCGCTGTAATATTTCGCCTGGATAATCAGTTTTAGTCGTTACATCGGTTACCAATACAAAAGATTAAAATATACAAAATTAATATTTTTGTCTAATTTTTAGAAAAGCCTAACTGTAAAAATTGCGGAAAATGGCAAAACCATGTTTTTCAATTTTCTATTGAACTAATCGTCCAATCGCTGTAATATTTCGCGTGGATAATCATTTTTAGTCGTTACATCGGTTACCAATACAACAGATTAAAAAATACAAAAGTAATATTTTTGTCTAATTTTTAGCCCAGCCTATACGGTAAAAATTGCGGAAAATGGCAAAACTATGTATTTTTCAATTTTCTAACGAAATAATCGTCCAAACGCTGTAATATTTCGCGTGGATAATCATTTTTAGTCGTTACATTGGTTACCAATACAAAAGATTAAAATATACAAAATTAATATTTTTGTCTAATTTTAAGAACAGCCTAACGGTAAAAATTGCGGAAAATGGCAAACCATGTATTTTCAATTACTAAAGAAATAATCGTCCAATCGCTGTAATATATCGCGTGGATAATCATTTTTAGTCGTTACATAGGTTACCAATACAAAAGATTAAAAAGTACAAAACTAAAATTTATGTCTAATTTTTAGCACAGCCTATAGGGTAAAAATTGCGGAAAATGGCAAAACCATGTTTTCTTTCAATTTTCTATTGAAATAATCGTCCAATCGCTGTAATATTTCGCGTGGATAATCATTTTTAGTCGTTACATCGGTTACCAATACAAAAGATTAAAAAATACAAAAGTAATATTTTTGTCTAATTTTTAGCCCGCCTATACGGTAAAAATTGCGGAAAATGGCAAAACTAGGTATTTTTCAATTTTCTAACGAAATAATCGTCCAATCCATCGGTTACCAATACAAAAGATTAAAAAATACAAAAGTAATATTTTTGTCTAATTTTTAGCACAGCTTATACGGTAAAAATTGCGGAAAATGGCAAACCATGTATTTTCAATTTCTAATGAAATAATCGTCCAATCGCTGTAATATTTCGCGTGGATAATCATTTTTAGTCGTTACATCGGTTACCAATACAAAAGATTAAAAAATACAATATTAAAATTTATGTCTAATTTTTAGCACAGCCTATAGGGTAAAAATTGCGGAAAATGGCAAAACCAAGTTTTTTTTCAATTTTCTATCGCAATAATCGTCCAATCGCTGTAATATTTCGCGTGGATAATCATTTTTAGTCGTTACATCGGTTACCAATATAAAAGATAAAAATATACAAAATTAATATTTTTGTATAATTTTTAGCACAGCCTATACGGTAAAAATTGCGGATATTACAAAACCATGTATTTTTCAATTTTCTAACGAAATAATCGTCCAATCGCTGTAATATTTCGCGTGGATAATTATTTTTTGTCGATACATCGGTTACCAATACAAAAGATTAAAATATACATAATTAATATTTTTGTCTAATTTTTAGAACAGCCTAAGGTAAAAATTGCGGAAAATGGCAAAACCATGTTTTTCAATTTTCTATTGAACTAATCGTCCAATCGCTGTAATATTTCGCGTGGATAATCATTTTTAGTCGTTACATCGGTTACCAATACAAAAGATTAAAAAATACAAAAGTAATATTTTTGTCTAATTTTTAGCCCAGCCTATACGGTAAAAATTGCGGAAAATGGCAAAACTATGTATTTTTCAATTTTCTAACGAAATAATCGTCCAAACGCTGTAATATTTCGCGTGGATAATCATTTTTAGTCGTTACATTGGTTACCAATACAAAAGATTAAAATATACAAAATTAATATTTTTGTCTAATTTTAAGAACAGCCTAACGGTAAAAATTGCGGAAAATGGCAAACCATGTATTTTCAATTTCTAACGAAATAATCGTCCAATCGCTGTAATATTTCGCGTGGATAATCATTTTTAGTCGTTACATCGGTTACCAATACAAAAGATTAAAAAATACAAAAGTAATATTTTTGTCTAAATTTTAGCACAGCCTATGAGGTAAAAATTGCGGATATTACAAAACCATGTATTTTTCAATTTTCTAACGAAATAATCGTCCAATCGCTGTAATATTTCGCGTGGATAATTATTTTTAGTCGATACATCGATTACCAACACAAAAGAATAAAAAAATACAAAATTAATATTTTTTTCTAATTTTTAGCACAGCCTATACGGTAAAAATTGCGGAAAATGGCAAAACTAGGTATTTTTCAATTTTCTAACGAATTGACCGTCCAATCGCTCTAATATTTTGCGTGGATAATTATTTTTAGTCGCTACATCGATTACCAATACAAACGATTAAAAATACAAAATTAATATTTTTGTCTAATTTTTAGCACAGCCTATACGGTAAAAATTGCGGATAATGGCAAAACTAGGTATTTTTCAATTATCTAACGAAATAATCGTCCAATCGCTGTAATATTTCGCGTGGATAATCAGTTTTAGTCGTTACATCGGTTACCAATACAAAAGATTAAAATATACAAAATTAATATTTTTGTCTAATTTTTAGAACAGCCTAACGGTAAAAATTGCGGAAAATGGCAAACCATGTATTTTCAATTTCTAACGAAATAATCGTCCAATCGCTGTAATATTTCGCGTGGATAATCATTTTTAGTCGTTACATCGGTTACCAATACAAAAGATTAAAAAATACAAAAGTAATATTTTTGTCTAAATTTTACCGCAGCCTATGAGGTAAAAATTGCGGATATTACAAAACCATGTATTTTTCAATTTTCTAACGAAATAATAGTCCAATCGCTGTAATATTTCGCGTGGATAATCATTTATAGCCGTTACATCGGTTACCAATACAAAAGATTAAAAAATACAAAAGTAATATTTTTGTCTAAATTTTAGCACAGCCTATGAGGTAAAAATTGCGGATATTACAAAACCATGTATTTTTCAATTTTCTAACGAAATAATAGTCCAATCGCTGTAATATTTCGCGTGGATAATCATTTATAGCCGTTAGATCGATTACCAACACAAAAGATTAAAAAAAAAAAAAAAACTAAAATTTATGTCTAATTTTTAGCACAGCCTATAGGGTAAAAATTGCGGAAAATGGCAAAACCATGTTTTTTTTTTCAAGTTTCTATCGAAATAATCGTCCAATCGCTGTAATATTTCGCGTCGCGTGGATAATCATTTTTAATCGTTACATCGGTTACCAATAAAAAAGATTAAAAAATACAAAATTAATATTTTTGTCTAATTTTTAGCACAGCCTATACGGTAAAAATTGCGGATAATGGCAAAACTAGGTATTTTTCAATTATCTAACGAAATAATCGTCCAATCGCTGTAATATTTCGCCTGGATAATCAGTTTTAGTCGTTACATCGGTTACCAATACAAAAGATTAAAATATACAAAATTAATATTTTTGTCTAATTTTTAGAAAAGCCTAACTGTAAAAATTGCGGAAAATGGCAAAACCATGTTTTTCAATTTTCTATTGAACTAATCGTCCAATCGCTGTAATATTTCGCGTGGATAATCATTTTTAGTCGTTACATCGGTTACCAATACAACAGATTAAAAAATACAAAAGTAATATTTTTGTCTAATTTTTAGCCCAGCCTATACGGTAAAAATTGCGGAAAATGGCAAAACTATGTATTTTTCAATTTTCTAACGAAATAATCGTCCAAACGCTGTAATATTTCGCGTGGATAATCATTTTTAGTCGTTACATTGGTTACCAATACAAAAGATTAAAATATACAAAATTAATATTTTTGTCTAATTTTAAGAACAGCCTAACGGTAAAAATTGCGGAAAATGGCAAACCATGTATTTTCAATTACTAAAGAAATAATCGTCCAATCGCTGTAATATATCGCGTGGATAATCATTTTTAGTCGTTACATAGGTTACCAATACAAAAGATTAAAAAGTACAAAACTAAAATTTATGTCTAATTTTTAGCACAGCCTATAGGGTAAAAATTGCGGAAAATGGCAAAACCATGTTTTCTTTCAATTTTCTATTGAAATAATCGTCCAATCGCTGTAATATTTCGCGTGGATAATCATTTTTAGTCGTTACATCGGTTACCAATACAAAAGATTAAAAAATACAAAAGTAATATTTTTGTCTAATTTTTAGCCCGCCTATACGGTAAAAATTGCGGAAAATGGCAAAACTAGGTATTTTTCAATTTTCTAACGAAATAATCGTCCAATCCATCGGTTACCAATACAAAAGATTAAAAAATACAAAAGTAATATTTTTGTCTAATTTTTAGCACAGCTTATACGGTAAAAATTGCGGAAAATGGCAAACCATGTATTTTCAATTTCTAATGAAATAATCGTCCAATCGCTGTAATATTTCGCGTGGATAATCATTTTTAGTCGTTACATCGGTTACCAATACAAAAGATTAAAAAATACAATATTAAAATTTATGTCTAATTTTTAGCACAGCCTATAGGGTAAAAATTGCGGAAAATGGCAAAACCAAGTTTTTTTTCAATTTTCTATCGCAATAATCGTCCAATCGCTGTAATATTTCGCGTGGATAATCATTTTTAGTCGTTACATCGGTTACCAATATAAAAGATAAAAATATACAAAATTAATATTTTTGTATAATTTTTAGCACAGCCTATACGGTAAAAATTGCGGATATTACAAAACCATATATTTTTCAATTTTCTAACGAAATAATATTCCAATCGCTGTAATATTTCGCGTGGATAATCATTTATAGCCGTTAGATCGATTACCAACACAAAAGATTAAAAAAATACAAAACTAAAATTTATGTCTAATTTTTAGCACAGCCTATAGCGTAAAAATTGCGGAAAATGGCAATACCATGTTTTTTTTTCAAGTTTCTATCGAAATAATCGTCCAATCGCTGTAATATTTCGCGTGGATACTCATTTTTAATCGTTACATCGGTTACCAATACAAAAGATTAAAAGATACAAAATTAAAATTTATGTCTAATTTTTAGCACAGCCTATAGGGTAAAAATTGCGGAAAATGGCAAAACCATGTTTTTTTTTTCAATTTTCTATCGAAATAATCGTCCAATCGCTGTAATATTTCGCGTGGATAATCATTTTTAGTCGTTAAATCGGTTACCAATACAAAAGATTAAAATATACAAAAGTAATATTTTTGTCTAAATTTTAGCACAGCCTATGAGGTAAAAATTGCGGATATTACAAAACCATGTATTTTTCAATTTTCTAACGAAATAATAGTCCAATCGCTGTAATATTTCGCGTGGATAATCATTTATAGCCGTTAGATCGATTACCAACACAAAAGATTAAAAAAAAAAAAAAAACTAAAATTTATGTCTAATTTTTAGCACAGCCTATAGGGTAAAAATTGCGGAAAATGGCAAAACCATGTTTTTTTTTCAAGTTTCTATCGAAATAATCGTCCAATCGCTGTAATATTTCGCGTCGCGTGGATAATCATTTTTAATCGTTACATCGGTTACCAATAAAAAAGATTAAAAAATACAAAATTAATATTTTTGTCTAATTTTTAGCACAGCCTATACGGTAAAAATTGCGGATAATGGCAAAACTAGGTATTTTTCAATTATCTAACGAAATAATCGTCCAATCGCTGTAATATTTCGCCTGGATAATCAGTTTTAGTCGTTACATCGGTTACCAATACAAAAGATTAAAATATACAAAATTAATATTTTTGTCTAATTTTTAGAAAAGCCTAACTGTAAAAATTGCGGAAAATGGCAAAACCATGTTTTTCAATTTTCTATTGAACTAATCGTCCAATCGTTGTAATATTTCGCGTGGATAATCATTTTTAGTCGTTACATCGGTTACCAATACAACAGATTAAAAAATACAAAAGTAATATTTTTGTCTAATTTTTAGCCCAGCCTATACGGTAAAAATTGCGGAAAATGGCAAAACTATGTATTTTTAAATTTTCTAACGAAATAATCGTCCAAACGCTGTAATATTTCGCGTGGATAATCATTTTTAGTCGTTACATTGGTTACCAATACAAAAGATTAAAATATACAAAATTAATATTTTTGTCTAATTTTAAGAACAGCCTAACGGTAAAAATTGCGGAAAATGGCAAACCATGTATTTTCAATTACTAAAGAAATAATCGTCCAATCGCTGTAATATATCGCGTGGATAATCATTTTTAGTCGTTACATCGGTTACCAATACAAAAGATTAAAAAGTACAAAACTAAAATTTATGTCTAATTTTTAGCACAGCCTATAGGGTAAAAATTGCGGAAAATGGCAAAACCATGTTTTCTTTCAATTTTCTATTGAAATTATCGTCCAATCGCTGTAATATTTCGCGTGGATAATCATTTTTAGTCGTTACATCGGTTACCAATACAAAAGATTAAAAAATACAAAAGTAATATTTTTGTCTAATTTTTAGCCCGCCTATACGGTAAAAATTGCGGAAAATGGCAAAACTAGGTATTTTTCAATTTTCTAACGAAATAATCGTCCAATCCATCGGTTACCAATACAAAAGATTAAAAAATACAAAAGTAATATTTTTGTCTAATTTTTAGCACAGCTTATACGGTAAAAATTGCGGAAAATGGCAAACCATGTATTTTCAATTTCTAATGAAATAATCGTCCAATCGCTGTAATATTTCGCGTGGATAATCATTTTTAGTCGTTACATCGGTTACCAATACAAAAGATTAAAAAATACAATATTAAAATTTATGTCTAATTTTTAGCACAGCCTATAGGGTAAAAATTGCGGAAAATGGCAAAACCAAGTTTTTTTTCAATTTTCTATCGCAATAATCGTCCAATCGCTGTAATATTTCGCGTGGATAATCATTTTTAGTCGTTACATCGGTTACCAATATAAAAGATAAAAATATACAAAATTAATATTTTTGTATAATTTTTAGCACAGCCTATACGGTAAAAATTGCGGATATTACAAAACCATGTATTTTTCAATTTTCTAACGAAATAATATTCCAATCGCTGTAATATTTCGCGTGGATAATCATTTATAGCCGTTAGATCGATTACCAACACAAAAGATTAAAAAAATACAAAACTAAAATTTATGTCTAATTTTTAGCACAGCCTATAGCGTAAAAATTGCGGAAAATGGCAATACCATGTTTTTTTTTCAAGTTTCTATCGAAATAATCGTCCAATCGCTGTAATATTTCGCGTGGATACTCATTTTTAATCGTTACATCGGTTACCAATACAAAAGATTAAAAGATACAAAATTAAAATTTATGTCTAATTTTTAGCACAGCCTATAGGGTAAAAATTGCGGAAAATGGCAAAACCATGTTTTTTTTTTCAATTTTCTATCGAAATAATCGTCCAATCGCTGTAATATTTCGCGTGGATAATCATTTTTAGTCGTTAAATCGGTTACCAATACAAAAGATTAAAATATACAAAAGTAATATTTTTGTCTAAATTTTAGCACAGCCTATGAGGTAAAAATTGCGGATATTACAAAACCATGTATTTTTCAATTTTCTAACGAAATAATAGTCCTATCGCTGTAATATTTCGCGTGGATAATCATTTATAGTCGTTACATCGGTTACCAATACAAAAGATTAAAAAATACAAAATAAAAATTTATGTCTAATTTTTAGCACAGCCTATAGGGTAAAAATTGCGGAAAATGGCAAAACCATGTTTTTTTTTCAATTTTCTATCGAAATAATCGTCCAATCGCTGTAATTTTTCGCGTGGATAATCATTTTTAGTCGTTACATCGGTTACCAATACAAAAGATTAAAATATGCAAAATTAATAGTTTTGTCTAATTTTTAGCACAGCCTATAGGGTAAAAATTGCGGAAAATGGCAATACCATGTTTTTTTTTTTCAATTTTCTATCGAAATAATCGTCCAATCGCTGTAATATTTCGCGTGGATAATCATTTTTAGTCGTTACATCGGTTACCAACACAAAAGATTAAATTATACAAAATTAATATTTTTGTCTAATTTTTAGCACAGCCTATAGGGTAAAAATTGCGGAAAATGGCAAAACCATGTTTTTTCAATTTTCTATCGAAATAATCGTCCAATCGCTGTAATATTTCACGTGGATAATCATTTTTAGTCGTTACATCGGTTACCAATACAAAAGATTAAAAAATACAAAAGTAATATTTTTGTCTAAATTTTACCACAGCCTAATGAGGTAAAAATTTCGGATATTACAAAACCATGAATTTTTCAATTTTCTAACGAAATAATAGTCCAATCGCTGTAATATTTCGCGTGGATAATCATTTATAGCCGTTAGATCGATTACCAACACAATAGATTAAAAAATACAAAATTAAAATTTATGTCTAATTTTTAGCACAGCCTATAGGGTAAAAATTGCGGAAAATATCAAAACCATGTTTTTTTTTTTCAATTTTCTATCGAAATAATCGTCCAATCGCTGTAATATTTCGAGTGGATAATCATTTTTAGTCGTTACATCGGTTACCAATACAAAAGTTTAAAAAGTACAAAACTAAAATTTATGTCTAATTTGTAGCACAGCCTATAGGGTAAAAATTTCGGAAAATGGCAAAACCATGTTTTTTTTTCAATTTTCTATTGAAATAATCGTCCAATCGCTGTAATATTTCGCGTGGATAATCATTTTTAGTCGTTACATCGGTTACCAATACAAAAGATTAAAAAATACAAAAGTAAAATTTTTGTCTAATTTTTAGCCCAGCCTATACGGTAAAAATTGCGGAAAATGGCAAAACTATGTATTTTTCAATTTTCTAACGAAATAATCGTCCAATCGCTGTAATATTTCGCGTGGATAATCATTTTTAGTCGTTACATCGGTTACCAATACAAAAGATTAAAATATACAAAATTAATATTTTTGTCTAATTTTAAGAACAGCCTAACGGTAAAAATTGCGGAATATGGCAAACCATGTATTTTCAATTTCTAAAAAAATAATCGTCCAATCGCTGTAATATTTCGCGTGGATAATCATTTTTAGTCGTTACATCGGTTACCAATACAAAAGTTTAAAAAATACAAAAGTAATATTTTTGTCTAATTTTTAGCCCAGCCTATACGGTAAAAATTGCTGAAAATGGCAAAACTAGGTATTTTTCAATTTTCTAACGAAATAATCGTCCAATCGCTGTAATATTTCGCGTGGATAATCATTTTTAGTCGTTACATCGGTTACCAATACAAAAGATTAAAATATACAAAATTAATATTTTTGTCTAATTTTAAGAACAGCCTAACGGTAAAAATTGCGGAAAATGGCAAACCATGTATTTTCAATTTCTAAAGAAATAATCGTCCAATCGCGGTAATATTTCGCGTGGATAATCATTTATAGCCGTTAGATCAATTACCAACACAAAAGATTAAAAAGTACAAAACTAAAATTTATGTCTAATTTTTAGCCAGCCTATAGGGTAAAAATTGCGGAAAATGGCAAAACCATGTTTTTTTTTTCAATTTTCTATTGAAATAATCGTCCAATCGCTGTAATATTTCGCGTGGATAATCATTTTTAGTCGTTACATCGGTTACCAATACAAAAGATTAAAAAATACAAAAGAAATATTTTTGTCTAATTTTTAGCACAGCCTATAGGGTAAAAATTGCGGAAAATGGCTAAACCATGTTTTTTTTTTTTCAATTTTCTATCGAAATAATCGTCCAATCGCTGTAATATTTCGCGTGGATAATCATTTTTAGTCGTTACGTCGGTTACCAATACAAAAGATTAAAAAATACAAAAGTAATATTTTTGTCTAATTTTTAGCACAGCCTATAGGGTAAAAATTGCGGAAAATGGCTAAACCATGTTTTTTTTTTTAAATTTTCTATCGAAATAATCGTCCAATCGCTGTAATATTTCGTGTGGATAATCATTTTTAGTCGTTACATCGGTTACCAATACAAAATATTAAAAAATACAAAATTAAAATTTATGTCTAATTTTTAGCACAGCCTATAGGGTAAAAATTGCGGAAAATGGCTAAACCATGTTTTTTTTTTCAATTTTCTATCGAAATAATCGTCCAATCGCTGTAATATTTCGCGTGGATAATCATTTTTAGTCGTTACATCGGTTACCAATACAAAAGATTAAAAAATACAAAAGAAATACTTTTGTCTAATTTTTAGCACAGCCTATAGGGTAAAAATTGCGGAAAATGGCTAAACCATGTTTTTTTTTTCAATTTTCTATCGAAATAATCGTCCAATCGCTGTAATATATCGCGTGGATAATCATTTTTAGTCGTTACATCGGCTACCAATACAAAAGATTAAAAAATACAAAAGAAATATTTTTGTCTAATTTTTAGCACAGCCTATAGGGTAAAAATTGCGGAAAATAGCTAAACCATGTTTTTTTTTTCAATTTTCTATCGAAATAATCGTCCAATCGCTGTAATATATCGCGTGGATAATCATTTTTAGTCGTTACATCGGTTACCAATACAAAAGATTAAAAAATACAAAAGAAATATTTTTGTCTAATTTTTAGCACAGCCTATAGGGTAAAATTTGCGGAAAATGGCTACACCATGTTTTTTTTTTTCAATTTTCTATCGAAATAATCGTCCAATCGCTGTAATATTTCGCGTGGATAATCATTTTTAGTCGTTACATCGGTTACCAATACAAAAGATTAAAATATACAAAAGTAATATTTTTGTCTAAATTTTAGCACAGCCTATGAGGTAAAAATTGCGGATATTACAAAACCATGTATTTTTCAATTTTCTAACGAAATAATAGTCCTATCGCTGTAATATTTCGCGTGGATAATCATTTATAGTCGTTACATCGGTTACCAATACAAAAGATTAAAAAATACAAAATAAAAATTTATGTCTAATTTTTAGCACAGCCTATAGGGAGGGTAAAAATTGCGGAAAATGGCAAAACCATGTTTTTTTTCAATTTTCTATCGAAATAATCGTCCAATCGCTGTAATTTTTCGCGTGGATAATCATTTTTAGTCGTTACATCGGTTACCAATACAAAAGATTAAAATATGCAAAATTAATATTTTTGTCTAATTTTTAGCACAGCCTATAGGGTAAAAATTGCGAAAAATGGCAATACCATGTTTTTTTTTCAATTTTCTAATGAAATAATCGTCCAATCGCTGTAATATTTCGCGTGGATAATCATTTTTAGTCGTTACATCGGTTACCAATACAAAAGATTAAATTATACAAAATTAATATTTTTGTCTAATTTTTAGCACAGCCTATAGGGTAAAAATTGCGGAAAATGGCAAATCCATGTTTTTTCAATTTTCTATCGAAATAATCGTCCAATCGCTGTAATATTTCACGTGGATAATCATTTTTAGTCGTTACATCGGTTACCAATACAAAAGATTAAAAAATACAAAAGTAATATTTTTGTCTAAATTTTACCACAGCCTAATGAGGTAAAAATTTCGGATATTACAAAACCATGAATTTTTCAATTTTCTAACGAAATAATAGTCCAATCGCTGTAATATTTCGCGTGGATAATCATTTATAGCCGTTAGATCGATTACCAACACAATAGATTAAAAAATACAAAATTAAAATTTATGTCTAATTTTTAGCACAGCCTATAGGGTAAAAATTGCGGAAAATATCAAAACCATGTTTTTTTTTTTCAATTTTCTATCGAAATAATCGTCCAATCGCTGTAATATTTCGAGTGGATAATCATTTTTAGTCGTTACATCGGTTACCAATACAAAAGATTAAAAAGTACAAAACTAAAATTTATGTCTTATTTGTAGCACAGCCTATAGGGTAAAAATTTCGGAAAATGGCAAAACCATGTTTTTTTTTTCAATTTTCTATTGAAATAATCGTCCAATCGCTGTAATATTTCGCGTGGATAATCATTTTTAGTCGTTACATCGGTTACCAATACAAAAGATTAAAAAATACAAAAGTAATATTTTTGTCTAATTTTTAGCCCAGCCTATACGGTAAAAATTGCGGAAAATGGCAAAACTATGTATTTTTCAATTTTCTAACGAAATAATCGTCCAATCGCTGTAATATTTCGCGTGGATAATCATTTTTAGTCGTTACATCGGTTACCAATACAAAAGATTAATATATACAAAATTAATATTTTTGTCTAATTTTAAGAACAGCCTAACGGTAAAAATTGCGGAATATGGCAAACCATGTATTTTCAATTTCTAAAAAAATAATCGTCCAATCGCTGTAATATTTCGCGTGGATAATCATTTTTAGTCGTTACATCGGTTACCAATACAAAAGTTTAAAAAATACAAAAGTAATATTTTTGTCTAATTTTTAGCCCAGCCTATACGGTAAAAATTACTGAAAATATCAAAACTAGGTATTTTTCAATTTTCTACCGAAATAATCGTCCAATCGCTGTAATATTTCGCGTGGATAATCATTTTTAGTCGTTACATCGGTTACCAATACAAAAGATTAAAATATACAAAATTAATATTTTTGTCTCATTTTAAGAACAGCCTAACGGTAAAAATTGCGGAAAATGGCAAACCATGTATTTTCAATTTCTAAAGAAATAATCGTCCAATCGCTGTAATATTTCGCGTGGATAATCATTTATAGCCGTTAGATCAATTACCAACACAAAAGATTAAAAAGTACAAAACTAAAATTTATGTCTAATTTTTAGCCAGCCTATAGAGTAAAAATTGCGGAAAATGGCAAAACCATGTTTTTCTTTTCAATTTTCTATTGAAATAATCGTCCAATCGCTGTAATATTTCGCGTGGATAATCATTTTTAGTCGTTACATCGGTTACCAATACAAAAGATTAAAAAATACAAAAGAAATATTTTTGTCTAATTTTTAGCACAGCCTATAGGGTAAAAATTGCGGAAAATGGCTAAACCATGTTTTTTTTTTCAATTTTCTATCGAAATAATCGTCCAATCGCTGTAATATTTCGCGTGGATAATCATTTTTAGTCGTTACGTCGGTTACCAATACAAAAGATTAAAAAATACAAAAGTAATATTTTTGTCTAATTTTTAGCACAGCCTATAGGGTAAAAATTGCGGAAAATGGCTAAACCATGTTTTTTTTCAATTTTCTATCGAAATAATCGTCCAATCGCTGTAATATTTCGCGTGGATAATCATTTTTAGTCGTTACATCGGTTACCAATACAAAAGATTAAAAAATACAAAATTAAAATTTATGTCTAATTTTTAGCACAGCCTATAGGGTAAAAATTGCGGAAAATGGCTAAACCATGTTTTTTTTTTTTCAATTTTCTATCGAAATAATCGTCCAATCGCTGTAATATTTCGCGTGGATAATCATTTTTAGTCGTTACATCGGTTACCAATACAAAAGATTAAAAAATACAAAAGAAATATTTTTGTCTAATTTTTAGCACAGCCTATAGGGTAAAAATTGCGGAAAATGGCTAAACCATGTTTTTTTTTTCAATTTTCTATCGAAATAATCGTCCAATCGCTGTAATATATCGCGTGGATAATCATTTTTAGTCGTTACATCGGCTACCAATACAAAAGATTAAAAAATACAAAATTAAAATTTATGTCTAATTTTTAGCACAGCCTAACGGTAAAAATTGCGGAAAATGGCAAACCATGTATTTTCAATTTCTAAAGAAATAATCGTCCAATCGCTGTAATATTTCGCGTGGATAATCATTTATAGCCGTTAGATCAATTACCAACACAAAAGATTAAAAAATACAAATCTAAAATTTATGTCTAATTTTTAGCACAGCCTATAGGGTAAAAATTGCGGAAAATGGCAAAACCATGTTTTTTTTTCAATTTTCTATTGAAATAATCGTCCAATCGCTGTAATATTTCGCGTGGATAATCATTTTTAGTCGTTACATCGGTTACCAATACAAAAGATTAAAAAATACAAAAGTAATATTTTTGTCTAATTTTTAGCCCAGCCTATACGGTAAAAATTGCGGAAAATGGCAAAACCATGTTTTTTTTTTTTTCAATTTTCTATTGAAATAATCGTCCAATCGCTGTAATATTTCGCGTGGATAATCATTTTTAGTCGTTACATCGGTTACCAATACAAAAGATTAAAAAATACAAAAGTAATATTTTTGTCTAATTTTTAGCCCAGCCTATACGGTAAAAATTGCGGAAAATGGCAAAACTATGTATTTTTCAATTTTCTAACGAAATAATCGTCCAATCGCTGTAATATTTCGCGTGGATAATCATTTTTAGTCGTTACATCGGTTACCAATACAAAAGATTAAAATATACAAAATTAATATTTTTGTCTAATTTTAAGAACAGCCTAACGGTAAAAATTGCGGAAAATGGCAAACCATGTATTTTCAATTTGTAAAGAAATAATCGTCCAATCGCTGTAATATTTCGCGTGGATAATTATTTTGAGTCGTTACATCGGTTACTAATACAAAAGATTAAAAAGTACAAAACTAAAATTTATGTCTAATTTTTAGCACAGCCTATAGGGTAAAAATTGCGGAAAATGGCAAAACCATGTTTTTTTTCAATTTTGTATTGAAATAATCGTCCAATCGCTGTAATATTTCGCGTGGATAATCATTTTTAGTCGTTACATCGGTTACCAATACAAAAGATTAAAAAATACAAAAGTAATATTTTTGTCTAATTTTTAGACCAGCCTTTACGGTAAAAATTGCGGAAAATGGCAAAACTAGGTATTTTTCAATTTTCTAACGAAATAATCGTCCAATCGCTGTAATATTTCGCGTGGATAATCATTTTTAGTCGTTACATCGGTTACCAATACAAAAGATTAAAATATACAAAATTAATATTTTTGTCTAATTTTAAGAACAGCCTAACGTAAAAATTGCGGAAAATGGCAAACCATGTATTTTCAATTTCTAAAGAAATAATCGTCCAATCGCTGTAATATTTCGCGTGGATAATCATTTTTAGTCGTTACATCGGTTACCAATACAAAAGATTAAAAAGTACAAAACTAAAATTTATGTCTAATTTTTAGCACAGCCTATAGGGAAAAAATTGCGGAAAATGGCAAAACCATGTTTTTTTTCAATTTTCTATTGAAATAATCGTCCAATCGCTGTAATATTTCGCGTGGATAATCATTTTTAGTCGTTACATCGGTTACCAATACAAAATATTAAAAAATACAAAAGTAATATTTTTGTCTAATTTTTAGCCCAGCCTATACGGTAAAAATTGCGGAAAATGGCAAACCATGTATTTTCAATTTCTAACGAAATAATCGTCCAATCGCTGTAATATTTCGCGTGGATAATCATTTTTAGTCGTTACATCGGTTACCAATACAAAAGATTAAAAAATACAAAAGTAATATTTTTCTCTAATTTTTAGCACAGCCTATAGGGTAAAAATTGCGGAAAATGGCTAAACCATGTTTTTTTTTCAATTTTCTATCGAAATAATCGTCCAATAGCTGTAATATTTCGCGTGGATAATCATTTTTTGTCGTTACATCGATTACCAATACAAAAGATTAAAAAATACAAAATTAAAATTTATGTCTAATTTTTAGCACAGCCTATAGGGTAAAAATTGCGGAAAATGGCTAAACCATGTTTTTTTTTTCAATTTTCTATCGAAATAATCGTCCAATCGCTGAAATATTTCGCGTGGATAATCATTTTTAGTCGTTACATCGGTTACCAATACAAAAGATTAAAATATACAAAATTAATATTTTTGTCTAATTTTTAGCACAGCCTAACGGTAAAAATTGCGGAAAATGGCAAACCATGTATTTTCAATTTCTAAAGAAATAATCGTCCAATCGCTGTAATATTTCGCGTGGATAATCATTTATAGCCGTTAGATCAATTACCAACACAAAAGATTAAAAAATACAAAACTAAAATTTATGTCTAATTTTTAGCACAGCCTATAGGGTAAAAATTGCGGAAAATGGCAAAACCATGTTTTTTTTCAATTTTCTATTGAAATAATCGTCCAATCGCTGTAATATTTCGCGTGGATAATCATTTTTAGTCGTTACATCGGTTACCAATACAAAAGATTAAAAAATACAAAAGTAATATTTTTGTCTAATTTTTAGCCCAGCCTATACGGTAAAAATTGCGGAAAATGGCAAAACCATGTTTTTTTTTTTTTTCAATTTTCTATTGAAATAATCGTCCAATCACTGTAATATTTCGCGTGGATAATCATTTTTAGTCGTTACATCGGTTACCAATACAAAAGATTAAAAAATACAAAAGTAATATTTTTGTCTAATTTTTAGCCCAGCCTATACGGTAAAAATTGCGGAAAATGGCAAAGCTATGTATTTTTCAATTTTCTAACGAAATAATCGTCCAATCGCTGTAATATTTCGCGTGGATAATCATTTTTAGTCGTTACATCGGTTACCAATACAAAAGATTAAAATATACAAAATTAATATTTTTGTCTAATTTTAAGAACAGCCTAACGGTAAAAATTGCGGAAAATGGCAAACCATGTATTTTCAATTTCTAAAGAAATAATCGTCCAATCGCTGTAATATTTCGCGTGGATAATCATTTTTAGTCGTTACATCGGTTACCAATACAAAAGATTAAAAAGTACAAAACTAAAAATTATGTCTAATTTTTAGCACAGCCTATAGGGTAAAAATTGCGGAAAATGGCAAAACCATGTTTTTTTCAATTTTCTATTGAAATAATCGTCCAATCGCTGTAATATTTCGCGTGGATAATCATTTTTAGTCGTTACATCGGTTACCAATACAAAAGATTAAAAAATACAAAAGTAATATTTTTGTCTAATTTTTAGACCAGCCTATACGGTAAAAATTGCGGAAAATGGCAAAAATAGGTATTTTTCAATTTTCTAACGAAATAATCGTCCAATCGCTGTAATATTTCGCGTGGATAATCATTTTTAGTCGTTACATCGGTTACCAATACAAAAGATTAAAATATACAAATTTTAATATTTTTGTCTAATTTTAAGAACAGCCTAACGGTAAAAATTGCGGAAAATGGCAAACCATGTATTTTCAATTTCTAAAGAAATAATCGTCCAATCGCTGTAATATTTCGCGTGGATAATCATTTATAGCCGTTAGATCAATTACCAACACAAAAGATTAAAAAGTACAAAACTAAAATTTATGTCTAATTTTTAGCACAGCCTATAGGGTAAAAATTGCGGAAAATGGCAAAACCATGTTTTTTTTTTCAACTTTCTATTGAAATAATCGTCCAATCGCTGTAATATTTCGCGTGGATAATCATTTTTAGTCGTTACATCGGTTACCAATACAAAAGATTAAAAAATACAAAAGTAATATTTTTGTCTAATTTTTAGCCCAGCCTATACGGTAAAAATTGCGGAAAATGGCAAACCATGTATTTTCAATTTCTAACGAAATAATCGTCCAATCGCTGTAATATTTCGCGTGGATAATCATTTTTAGTCGTTACATCGGTTACCAATACAAAAGATTTAAATATACAAATTTTAATATGTTTGTCTAATTTTAAGAACAGCCTAACGGTAAAAATTGCGGAAAATGGCAAACCATGTATTTTCAATTTCTAAAGAAATAATCGTCCAATCACTGTAATATTTCGCGTGGATAATCATTTTTAGTCGTTACATCGGTTACCAATACAAAAGATTAAAAAATAGAAAAGTAATATTTTTGTCTAATTTTTAGCCCAGCCTATACGGTAAAAATTGCGGAAAATGGCTAAACCATGTTTTTTTTTCAATTTTCTATCGAAATAATCGTCCAATAGCTGTAATATTTCGCGTGGATAATCATTTTTTGTCGTTACATCGGTTACCAATACAAAAGATTAAAAATTCCAAATTAAAATTTATGTCTAATTTTTAGCACAGCCTATAGGGTAAAAATTGCGGAAAATGGCTAAACCATGTTTTTTTTTTCAATTTTCTATCGAAATAATCTTACCATCGCTGTAATATTTCGCGTGAATAATCAGTTTTAGTCGTTACATCGATTACCAATACAAAAGATTAAAAAATACAAAATTAAAATTTATGTCTAATTTTTAGCACAGCCTATAGGGTAAAAATTGCGGAAAATGGCTAAACCATGTTTTTTTTTTCAATTTTCTATCGAAATAATCGTCCAATCGCTGAAATATTTCGCGTGGATAATCATTTTTAGTCGTTACATCGGTTACCAATACAAAAGATTAAAATATACAAAATTAATATTTTTGTCTAATTTTTAGCACAGCCTAACGGTAAAAATTGCGGAAAATGGCAAACCATGTATTTTCAATTTCTAAAGAAATAATCGTCCAATCGCTGTAATATTTCGCGTGGATAATCATTGATAGCCGTTAGATCAATTACCAACACAAAAGATTAAAAAATACAAAACTAAAATTTATGTCTAATTTTTAGCACAGCCTATAGGGTAAAAATTGCGGAAAATGGCAAAACCATGTTTTTTTTCAATTTTCTATTGAAATAATCGTCCAATCGCTGTAATATTTCGCGTGGATAATCATTTTTAGTCGTTACATCGGTTACCAATACAAAAGATTAAAAAATACAAAAGTAATATTTTTGTCTAATTTTTAGCCCGCCTATACGGTAAAAATTGCGGAAAATGGCAAAACCATGTTTTTTTTTTTTCAATTTTCTATTGAAATAATCGTCCAATCGCTGTAATATTTCGCGTGGATAATCATTTTTAGTCGTTACATCGGTTACCAATACAAAAGATTAAAAAGTACAAAACTAAAAATTATGTCTAATTTTTAGCACAGCCTATAGGGTAAAAATTGCGGAAAATGGCAAAACCATGTTTTTTTCAATTTTCTATTGAAATAATCGTCCAATCGCTGTAATATTTCGCGTGGATAATCATTTTTAGTCGTTACATCGGTTACCAATACAAAAGATTAAAAAATACAAAAGTAATATTTTTGTCTAATTTTTAGACCAGCCTATACGGTAAAAATTGCGGAAAATGGCAAAAATAGGTATTTTTCAATTTTCTAACGAAATAATCGTCCAATCGCTGTAATATTTCGCGTGGATAATCATTTTTAGTCGTTACATCGGTTACCAATACAAAAGATTAAAATATACAAATTTTAATATTTTTGTCTAATTTTAAGAACAGCCTAACGGTAAAAATTGCGGAAAATGGCAAACCATGTATTTTCAATTTCTAAAGAAATAATCGTCCAATCGCTGTAATATTTCGCTTGGATAATCATTTATAGCCGTTAGATCAATTACCAACACAAAAGATTAAAAAGTACAAAACTAAAATTTATGTCTAATTTTTAGCACAGCCTATAGGGTAAAAATTGCGGAAAATGGCAAAACCATGTTTTTTTTTTCAACTTTCTATTGATATAATCGTCCAATCGCTGTAATATTTCGCGTGGATAATCATTTTTAGTCGTTACATCGGTTACCAATACAAAAGATTAAAAAATACAAAAGTAATATTTTTGTCGAATTTTTAGCCCAGCCTATACGGTAAAAATTGCGGAAAATGGCAAATCATGTATTTTCAATTTCTAACGAAATAATCGTCCAATCGCTGTAATATTTCGCGTGGATAATCATTTATAGCCGTTAGATCGATTACCAACACAAAAGATTAAAAAAATACAAAACTAAAATTTATGTCTAATTTTTAGCACAGCCTATAGGGTAAAAATTGCGGAAAATTGCAAAACCATGTTTTTTTTCAATTTTCTATTGAAATAATCGTCCAATCGCTGTAATATTTCGCGTGGATAATCATTTATAGCCGTTAGATCGATTACCAACACAAAAGATTAAAAAAATACAAAACTAAAATTTATGTCTAATTTTTAGCACAGCCTATAGGGTAAAAATTGCGGAAAATGGCAAAACCATGTTTTTTTTTTCAATTTTCTATTGAAATAATCGTCCAATCGCTGTAATATTTCGCGTGGATAATCATTTTTAGTCGTTACATTGGTTACCAATACAAAAGATTAAAAAATACAAAACTAAAATTTATGTCTAATTTTTAGCACAGCCTATAGGGTAAAAATTGCGGAAAATGGCTAAACCATGTTTTTTTTTTCAAGTTTCTATCGAAATCATCGTCCAATCGCTGTAATATTTCGCGTGGATAATCATTTTTAATTGTTACATCGGTTACCAATACAAAAGATTAAAAAATACAAAATTAAAATTTATGTCTAATTTTTAGGACAGCCTATAGGGTAAAAATTGCGGAAAATGGCTAAACCATGTTTTTTTTTTTAATTTTCTATCGAAATAATCGTCCAATCGCTGTAATATTTCGCGTGGATAATCATTTTAGTCGTTACATCGGTTACCAATACAAAAGATTAAAAAATACAAAATTAAAATTTATGTCTAATTTTTAGCACAGCCTATAGGGTAAAAATTGCGGAAAATGGCAAAACCATGTTTTTTTTTCAATTTTCTATTGAAATAATCGTCCAATCGCTGTAATATTTCGCGTGGATACTCATTTTTAGTCGTTACATCGGTTACCAATACAAAAGATTAAAAAATACAAAAGTAATATTTTTGTCTAAGTTTTAGCACAGCCTATAGGGTAAAAATTGCGGAAAATGGCTAAACCATGTTTTTTTTTTTTCAATTTTCTATCGAAATAATCGTCCAATCGCTGTAATATTTCGCGTGGATAATCATTTTTAGTCGTTACATCGGTTACCAATACAAAAGATTAAAAATACAAAAGTAATATTTTTGTCTAATTTTTAGCACAGCTTATAGGGTAAAAATTGCGGAAAATGGCTAAACCATGTTTTTTTTTTCAATTTTCTATCGAAATAATCGTCCAATCGCTGTAATATTTCGCGTGGATAATCATTTTAGTCGTTACATCGGTTACCAATACAAAAGATTAAAAAATACAAAATTAAAATTTATGTCTAATTTTTAGCACAGCCTATAGGGTAAAAATTGCGGAAAATGGCAAAACCATGTTTTTTTTTCAATTTTCTATTGAAATAATCGTCCAATCGCTGTAATATTTCGCGTGGATAATCATTTTTAGTCGTTACATCGGTTACCAATACAAAAGATTAAAAAATACAAAAGTAATATTTTTGTCTAATTTTTAGCACAGCCTATAGGGTAAAAATTGCGGAAAATGGCTAAACCATGTTTTTTTTTTTTTCAATTTTCTATCGAAATAATCGTCCAATCGCTGTAATATTTCGCGTGGATAATCATTTTTAGTCGTTAAATCGGTTACCAATACAAAAGATTAAAATATACAAAATTAATATTTTTGTCTAATTTTTAGCACAGCCTAACGGTAAAAATTCCGGAAAATGGCAAACCATGTATTTTCAATTTCTAAAGAAATAATCGTCCAATCGCTGTAATATTTCGCTTGGATAATCATTTATAGCCGTTAGATCAATTACCAACACAAAAGATTAAAAAGTACAAAACTAAAATTTATGTCTAATTTTTAGCACAGCCTATAGGGTAAAAATTGCGGAAAATGGCAAAACCATGTTTTTTTTTTCAACTTTCTATTGAAATAATCGTCCAATCGCTGTAATATTTCGCGTGGATAATCATTTTTAGTCGTTACATCGGTTACCAATACAAAAGATTAAAAAATACAAAAGTAATATTTTTGTCGAATTTTTAGCCCAGCCTATACGGTAAAAATTGCGGAAAATGGCAAATCATGTATTTTCAATTTCTAACGAAATAATCGTCCAATCGCTGTAATATTTCGCGTGGATAATCATTTATAGCCGTTAGATCGATTACCAACACAAAAGATTAAAAAAATACAAAACTAAAATTTATGTCTAATTTTTAGCACAGCCTATAGGGTAAAAATTGCGGAAAATTGCAAAACCATGTTTTTTTTCAATTTTCTATTGAAATAATCGTCCAATCGCTGTAATATTTCGCGTGGATAATCATTTATAGCCGTTAGATCGATTACCAACACAAAAGATTAAAAAAATACAAAACTAAAATTTATGTCTAATTTTTAGCACAGCCTATAGGGTAAAAATTGCGGAAAATGGCAAAACCATGTTTTTTTTTTCAATTTTCTATTGAAATAATCGTCCAATCGCTGTAATATTTCGCGTGGATAATCATTTTTAGTCGTTACATTGGTTACCAATACAAAAGATTAAAAAATACAAAACTAAAATTTATGTCTAATTTTTAGCACAGCCTATAGGGTAAAAATTGCGGAAAATGGCTAAACCATGTTTTTTTTTTTAATTTTCTATCGAAATAATCGTCCAATCGCTGTAATATTTCGCGTGGATAATCATTTTAGTCGTTACATCGGTTACCAATACAAAAGATTAAAAAATACAAAATTAAAATTTATGTCTAATTTTTAGCACAGCCTATAGGGTAAAAATTGCGGAAAATGGCAAAACCATGTTTTTTTTTCAATTTTCTATTGAAATAATCGTCCAATCGCTGTAATATTTCGCGTGGATACTCATTTTTAGTCGTTACATCGGTTACCAATACAAAAGATTAAAAAATACAAAAGTAATATTTTTGTCTAAGTTTTAGCACAGCCTATAGGGTAAAAATTGCGGAAAATGGCTAAACCATGTTTTTTTTTTTTCAATTTTCTATCGAAATAATCGTCCAATCGCTGTAATATTTCGCGTGGATAATCATTTTTAGTCATTACATCGGTTACCAATACAAAAGATTAAAAATACAAAAGTAATATTTTTGTCTAATTTTTAGCACAGCTTATAGGGTAAAAATTGCGGAAAATGGCTAAACCATGTTTTTTTTTTCAATTTTCTATCGAAATAATCGTCCAATCGCTGTAATATTTCGCGTGGATAATCATTTTAGTCGTTACATCGGTTACCAATACAAAAGATTAAAAAATACAAAATTAAAATTTATGTCTAATTTTTAGCACAGCCTATAGGGTAAAAATTGCGGAAAATGGCAAAACCATGTTTTTTTTTCAATTTTCTATTGAAATAATCGTCCAATCGCTGTAATATTTCGCGTGGATAATCATTTTTAGTCGTTACATCGGTTACCAATACAAAAGATTAAAAAATACAAAAGTAATATTTTTGTCTAATTTTTAGCACAGCCTATAGGGTAAAAATTGCGGAAAATGGCTAAACCATGTTTTTTTTTTTTTCAATTTTCTATCGAAATAATCGTCCAATCGCTGTAATATTTCGCGTGGATAATCATTTTTAGTCGTTAAATCGGTTACCAATACAAAAGATTAAAATATACAAAATTAATATTTTTGTCTAATTTTTAGCACAGCCTAACGGTAAAAATTGCGGAAAATGGCAAACCATGTATTTTCAATTTCTAAAGAAATAATCGTCCAATCGCTGTAATATTTCGCGTGGATAATCATTTATAGCCGTTAGATCAATTACCAACACAAAAGATTAAAAAATACAAAACTAAAATTTATGTCTAATTTTTAGCACAGCCTATAGGGTAAAAATTGCGGAAAATGGCAAAACCATTTTTTTTTTCAATTTTCTATTGAAATAATCATCCAATCGCTGTAATAATTCGCGTGGATAATCATTTTTAGTCGTTACATCGGTTACCAATACAAAAGATTAAAAAATACAAAAGTAATATTTTTGTCTAATTTTTAGCCCAGCCTATACGGTAAAAATTGCGGAAAATAGCAAAACTAGGTATTTTTCAATTTTCTAACGAAATAATCGTCCAATCGCTGTAATATTTCGCGTGGATAATATTTTATACCCGTTAGATCAATTACCAACACAAAAGATTATAAAGTACAAAACTAAAATTTATGTCTAATTTTTAGCACAGCCTATAGGGTAAAAATTGCGGAAAATGGCAAACCCATGTTTTTTTTCAATTTTCTATTGAAATAATCGTCCAATCGCTGTAATATTTCGCGTAGATAATCATTTTTAGTCGTTACATCGGTTACCAATACAAAAGATTAAAAAATAAAAAATTAAAATTTATGTCTAATTCTTAGCACAGCCTATAGGGTAAAAATTGCGGAAAATGGCAAAACCATGTTTTTTTCAATTTTCTATTGAAATAATCGTCCAATCGCTGTAATATTTCGCGTGGATAATCATTTTTAGTCGTTAAATCGGTTACCAATACAAAAGATTAAAAAATACAAAAGTAATATTTTTGTATAATTTTTAGCACAGCCTATAGGGTAAAAATTGCGGAAAATGGCTAAACCATGTTTTTTTTTTCAATTTTCTATCGAAATAATCGTCCAATCGTTGTAATATTTCGCGTGGATAATGATTTTTAGTCGTTACATCGGTTACCAATACAAAAGATTAAAAAATACAAAAGTAATATTTTTGTCTAATTTTTAGCACAGCCTATAGGGTAAAAATTGCGGAAAATGGATAAACCATGTTTTTTTTTTCAATTTTCTATCGAAATAATCCTCCAATCGCTGTAATATTTCGCGTGGATAATCATTTTTAATCGTTACATCGGTTACCAATACAAAAGATTAAAAAATACAAAATTAAAATTTATGTCTAATTTTTAGGACAGCCTATAGGGTAAAAATTGCGGAAAATGGCAAAACCATGTTTTTTTTCAATTTTCTATTGAAATAATCATCCAATCGCTGTAATATTTCGCGTGGATAATCATTTTTAGTCGTTACATCGGTTACCAATACAAAAGATTAAAAAATACAAAAGTAATATTTTTGTCTAATTTTTAGCCCAGCCTATACGGTAAAAATTGCGGAAAATAGCAAAACTAGGTATTTTTCAATTTTCTAACGAAATAATCGTCCAATCGCTGTAATATTTCGCGTGGATAATATTTTATAGCCGTTAGATCAATTACCAACACAAAAGATTATAAAGTACAAAACTAAAATTTATGTCTAATTTTTAGCACAGCCTATAGGGTAAAAATTGCGGAAAATGGCAAACCCATGTTTTTTTTTCAATTTTCTATTGAAATAATCGTCCAATCGCTGTAATATTTCGCGTAGATAATCATTTTTAGTCGTTACATCGGTTACCAATACAAAAGATTAAAAAATAAAAAATTAAAATTTATGTCTAATTCTTAGCACAGCCTATAGGGTAAAAATTGCGGAAAATGGCAAAACCATGTTTTTTTCAATTTTCTATTGAAATAATCGTCCAATCGCTGTAATATTTCGCGTGGATAATCATTTTTAGTCGTTAAATCGGTTACCAATACAAAAGATTAAAAAATACAAAAGTAATATTTTTGTATAATTTTTAGCACAGCCTATAGGGTAAAAATTGCGGAAAATGGCTAAACCATGTTTTTTTTTTCAATTTTCTATCGAAATAATCGTCCAATCGTTGTAATATTTCGCGTGGATAATGATTTTTAGTCGTTACATCGGTTACCAATACAAAAGATTAAAAAATACAAAAGTAATATTTTTGTCTAATTTTTAGCACAGCCTATAGGGTAAAAATTGCGGAAAATGGCTAAACCATGTTTTTTTTTCAATTTTCTATCGAAATAATCCTCCAATCGCTGTAATATTTCGCGTGGATAATCATTTTTAATCGTTACATCGGTTACCAATACAAAAGATTAAAAAATACAAAATTAAAATTTATGTCTAATTTTTAGGACAGCCTTTATTGTAAAAATTGCGGAAAATGGCTAAACCATGTTTTTTTTTTTCAATTTTCTATCGAAATAATCGTCCAATCGCTGTAATATTTCGCGTGGATAATCATTTTTAGTCGTTACATCGGTTAGCAATACAAAAGATTAAAATATACAAAATTAATATTTTTGTCTAATTTTTAGCACAGCCTAACGGTAAAAATTGCGGAAAATGGCAAACCATGTTTTTTCAATTTCTAAAGAAATAATCGTCCAATCGCTGTAATATTTCGCGTGGATAATCATTTTTAGTCGTTACATCGGTTACCAATACAAAAGATTAAAAAATACAAAATTAAAATTTATGTCTAATTTTTAGCACAGCCTATAGGGTAAAAATTGCGGAAAATAGCAAAACTAGGTATTTTTCAATTTTCTAACGAAATAATCGTCCAATCGCTGTAATATTTCGCGTATATAATCATTTATAGCCGTTAGATCAATTACCAACACAAAAGATTAAAAAGTACAAAACTAAAATTTATGTCTAATTTTTAGCACAGCCTATAGGGTAAAAATTGCGGAAAATGGCAAAACCATGTTTTTTTTTAATTTTCTATTGAAATAATCGTCCAATCGCTGTAATATTTCGCGTAGATAATCATTTTTAGTCGTTACATCGGTTACCAATACAAAAGATTAAAAAATAAAAAAATTAAAATTTATGTCTAATTCTTAGCACAGCCTATAGGGTAAAAATTGCGGAAAATGGCAAAACTAGGTATTTTTCAATTTTCTAACGAAATAATCGTCCAATCGCTGTAATATTTCGCGTGGATAATCATTTATAGCCGTTAGATCAATTACCAACACAAAAGATTAAAAAGTACAAAACTAAAAGTTATGTCTAATTTTTAGCACAGCCTATAGGGTAAAAATTGCGGAAAATGGCAAAACCATGTTTTTTTTTAATTTTCTATTGAAATAATCGTCCAATCGCTGTAATATTTCGCGTAGATAATCATTTTTAGTCGTTACATAGGGTAAAAATTGCGGAAAATGGCTAAACCATGTTTTTTTTTTTCAATTTTCTATCGAAATAATCCTCCAATCGCTGTGATATTTCGCGTGGATAATCATTTTTAGTCGTTACATCGGTTACCAATACAAAAGATTAAAATATACAAAATTAATATTTTTGTCTAATTTTTAGCACAGCCTATAGGGTAAAAATTGCGGAAAATGGCAAAACCATGTTTTTTTTTCAATTTTCTATTGAAATAATCGTCCAATCGCTGTAATATTTCGCGTAGATAATCATTTTTAGTCGTTACATCGGTTACCAATACAAAAGATTAAAATATACAAAATTAATATTTTTGTCTAATTTTTAGCACAGCCTATAGGGTAAAAATTGCGGAAAATGGCAAAACCATGTTTTTTTTTTCAATTTTCTATTGAAATAATCGTCCAATCGCTGTAATATTTCGCGTAGATAATCATTTTTAGTCGTTACATCGGTTACCAATACAAAAGATTAAAAAATACAAAATTAAAATTTATGTCTAATTTTTAGCACAGCCTATAGGGTAAAAATTGCGGAAAATGGCAAAACCATGTTTTTTTTTTCAATTTTCTATTGAAATAATCGTCCAATCGCTGTAATATTTCGCGTGGATAATCATTTTTAGTCGTTACATCGGTTACCAATACAAAAGATTAAAAAATACAAAATTAAAATTTATGTCTAATTTTTAGGATAGCCTATATTGTAAAAATTGCGGAAAATGGCTAAACCATGTTTTTTTTTCAATTTTCTATCGAAATAATCGTCCAATCGCTGTAATATTTCGCGTGGATAATCATTTTTAGTCGTTACATCGGTTACCAATACAAAAGATTAAAAAATACAAAAGTAATATTTTTGTCTAATTTTTAGCACAGCCTATAGGGTAAAAATTGCGGAAAACGGCTAAACCATGTTTTTTTTTTCAATTTTCTATCGAAATAATCGTCCAATCGCTGTAATATTTCGCGTGGATAATCATTTATAGCCGTTAGATCAATTACCAACACAAAAGATTAAAAAGTACAAAACTAAAATTTATGTCTAATTTTTAGCACAGCCTATAGGGTAAAAATTGCGGAAAATGGCAAAACCATGTTTTTTTTTCAATTTTCTATCGAAATAATCGTCCAATCGCTCTAATATATCGCGTGGATAATCATTTTTAGTCGTTACATCGGTTACCAATACAAAAGATTAAAAAATACAAAATTAAAATTTATGTCTAATTTTTAGCACAGCCTATAGGGTAAAAATTGCGGAAAATGGCTAAACCATTTTTTTTTCAATTTTCTATCGAAATAATCGTCCAATCGCTGTAATATTTCGCGTGGATAATCATTTTTAGTCGTTACATCGGTTAGCAATACAAAAGATTAAAATATACAAAATTAATATTTTTGTCTAATTTTTAGCACAGCCTAACGGTAAAAATTGCGGAAAATGGCAAACCATGTTTTTTCAATTTCTAAAGAAATAATCGTTCAATCGCTGTAATATTTCGCGTGGATAATCATTTATAGCCGTTAGATCAATTACCAACACAAAAGATTAAAAAATACAAAACTAAAATTTATGTCTAATTTTTAGCACAGCCTATAGGGTAAAAATTGCGGAAAATGGCAAAACCATGTTTTTTTTTCAATTTTCTATTGAAATAATCGTCCAATCGCTGTAATATTTCGCGTGGATAATCATTTTTAGTCGTTACATCGGTTACCAATACAAAAGATTAAAAAATACAAAAGTAATATTTTTGTCTATACGGTAAAAATTGCGGAAAATAGCAAAACTAGGTATTTTTCAATTTTCTAACGAAATAATCGTCCAATCTCTGCAATATTTCGCGTGGATAATCATTTATAGCCGTTAGATCAATTACCAACACAAAAGATTAAAAAGTACAAAACTAAAATTTATGTCTAATTTTTAGCACAGCCTATAGGGTAAAAATTGCGGAAAATGGCAAAACCATGTTTTTTTTTCAATTTTCTATTGAAATAATCGTCCAATCGCTGTAATATTTCGCGTAGATAATCACTTTTAGTCGTTACATCGGTTACCAATACAAAAGATTAAAAAATAAAAAATTAAAATTTATGTCTAATTCTTAGCACAGCCTATAGGGTAAAAATTGCGGAAAATGGCAAAACCATGTTTTTTTTTCAATTTTCTATTGAAATAATCGTCCAATCGCTGTAATATTTCGCGTAGATAATCACTTTTAGTCGTTACATCGGTTACCAATACAAAAGATTAAAAAATAAAAAATTAAAATTTATGTCTAATTCTTAGCACAGCCTATAGGGTAAAAATTGCGGAAAATGGCAAAACCATGTTTTTTTTTTTCAATTTTCTATCGAAATAATCGTCCAATCGCTGTAATATTTCGCGTGGATAATCATTTTTAGTCGTTACATCGGTTACCAATACAAAAGATTAAAAAATACAAAAGTAATATTTTTGTCTAATTTTTAGCACAGCCTATAGGGTAAAAATTGCGGAAAACGGCTAAACCATGTTTTTTTTTTCAATTTTCTATCGAAATAATCGTCCAATCGCTGTAATATTTCGCGTGGATAATCATTTATAGCCGTTAGATCAATTACCAACACAAAAGATTAAAAAGTACAAAACTAAAATTTATGTCTAATTTTTAGCACAGCCTATAGGGTAAAAATTGCGGAAAATGGCAAAACTAGGTATTTTTCAATTTTCTAACGAAATAATCGTCCAATCGCTGTAATATTTCGCGTAGATAATCATTTTTAGTCGTTACATCGGTTACCAATACAAAAGATTAAAAAATAAAAAAATTAAAATTTATGTCTAATTCTTAGCACAGCCTATAGGGTAAAAATTGCGGAAAATGGCAAAACTAGGTATTTTTCAATTTTCTAACGAAATAATCGTCCAATCGCTGTAATATTTCGCGTGGATAATCATTTATAGCCGTTAGATCAATTACCAACACAAAAGATTAAAAAGTACAAAACTAAAAGTTATGTCTAATTTTTAGCACAGCCTATAGGGTAAAAATTGCGGAAAATGGCAAAACCATGTTTTTTTTTAATTTTCTATTGAAATAATCGTCCAATCGCTGTAATATTTCGCGTAGATAATCATTTTTAGTCGTTACATAGGGTAAAAATTGCGGAAAATGGCTAAACCATGTTTTTTTTTTTCAATTTTCTATCGAAATAATCCTCCAATCGCTGTGATATTTCGCGTGGATAATCATTTTTAGTCGTTACATCGGTTACCAATACAAAAGATTAAAATATACAAAATTAATATTTTTGTCTAATTTTTAGCACAGCCTATAGGGTAAAAATTGCGGAAAATGGCAAAACCATGTTTTTTTTTCAATTTTCTATTGAAATAATCGTCCAATCGCTGTAATATTTCGCGTAGATAATCATTTTTAGTCGTTACATCGGTTACCAATACAAAAGATTAAAATATACAAAATTAATATTTTTGTCTAATTTTTAGCACAGCCTATAGGGTAAAAATTGCGGAAAATGGCAAAACCATGTTTTTTTTTTCAATTTTCTATTGAAATAATCGTCCAATCGCTGTAATATTTCGCGTAGATAATCATTTTTAGTCGTTACATCGGTTACCAATACAAAAGATTAAAAAATACAAAATTAAAATTTATGTCTAATTTTTAGCACAGCCTATAGGGTAAAAATTGCGGAAAATGGCAAAACCATGTTTTTTTTTTCAATTTTCTATTGAAATAATCGTCCAATCGCTGTAATATTTCGCGTGGATAATCATTTTTAGTCGTTACATCGGTTACCAATACAAAAGATTAAAAAATACAAAATTAAAATTTATGTCTAATTTTTAGGATAGCCTATATTGTAAAAATTGCGGAAAATGGCTAAACCATGTTTTTTTTTCAATTTTCTATCGAAATAATCGTCCAATCGCTGTAATATTTCGCGTGGATAATCATTTTTAGTCGTTACATCGGTTACCAATACAAAAGATTAAAAAATACAAAAGTAATATTTTTGTCTAATTTTTAGCACAGCCTATAGGGTAAAAATTGCGGAAAACGGCTAAACCATGTTTTTTTTTTCAATTTTCTATCGAAATAATCGTCCAATCGCTGTAATATTTCGCGTGGATAATCATTTATAGCCGTTAGATCAATTACCAACACAAAAGATTAAAAAGTACAAAACTAAAATTTATGTCTAATTTTTAGCACAGCCTATAGGGTAAAAATTGCGGAAAATGGCAAAACCATGTTTTTTTTTCAATTTTCTATCGAAATAATCGTCCAATCGCTCTAATATATCGCGTGGATAATCATTTTTAGTCGTTACATCGGTTACCAATACAAAAGATTAAAAAATACAAAATTAAAATTTATGTCTAATTTTTAGCACAGCCTATAGGGTAAAAATTGCGGAAAATGGCTAAACCATTTTTTTTTCAATTTTCTATCGAAATAATCGTCCAATCGCTGTAATATTTCGCGTGGATAATCATTTTTAGTCGTTACATCGGTTAGCAATACAAAAGATTAAAATATACAAAATTAATATTTTTGTCTAATTTTTAGCACAGCCTAACGGTAAAAATTGCGGAAAATGGCAAACCATGTTTTTTCAATTTCTAAAGAAATAATCGTTCAATCGCTGTAATATTTCGCGTGGATAATCATTTATAGCCGTTAGATCAATTACCAACACAAAAGATTAAAAAATACAAAACTAAAATTTATGTCTAATTTTTAGCACAGCCTATAGGGTAAAAATTGCGGAAAATGGCAAAACCATGTTTTTTTTTCAATTTTCTATTGAAATAATCGTCCAATCGCTGTAATATTTCGCGTGGATAATCATTTTTAGTCGTTACATCGGTTACCAATACAAAAGATTAAAAAATACAAAAGTAATATTTTTGTCTATACGGTAAAAATTGCGGAAAATAGCAAAACTAGGTATTTTTCAATTTTCTAACGAAATAATCGTCCAATCTCTGCAATATTTCGCGTGGATAATCATTTATAGCCGTTAGATCAATTACCAACACAAAAGATTAAAAAGTACAAAACTAAAATTTATGTCTAATTTTTAGCACAGCCTATAGGGTAAAAATTGCGGAAAATGGCAAAACCATGTTTTTTTTTCAATTTTCTATTGAAATAATCGTCCAATCGCTGTAATATTTCGCGTAGATAATCACTTTTAGTCGTTACATCGGTTACCAATACAAAAGATTAAAAAATAAAAAATTAAAATTTATGTCTAATTCTTAGCACAGCCTATAGGGTAAAAATTGCGGAAAATGGCAAAACCATGTTTTTTTTTTTCAATTTTCTATCGAAATAATCGTCCAATCGCTGTAATATATCGCGTGGATAATCATTTTTAGTCGTTACATCGGTTTCCAATACAAAAGATTAAAAAATACAAAATTAAAATTTATGTCTAATTTTTAGGATAGCCTATATTGTAAAAATTGCGGAAAATGGCTAAACCATGTTTTTTTTTCAATTTTCTATCGAAATAATCGTCCAATCGCTGTAATATTTCGCGTGGATAATCATTTTTAGTCGTTACATCGGTTACCAATACAAAAGATTAAAAAATACAAAAGTAATATTTTTGTCTAATTTTTAGCACAGCCTATAGGGTAAAAATTGCGGAAAACGGCTAAACCATGTTTTTTTTTTCAATTTTCTATCGAAATAATCGTCCAATCGCTGTAATATTTCGCGTGGATAATCATTTATAGCCGTTAGATCAATTACCAACACAAAAGATTAAAAAGTACAAAACTAAAATTTATGTCTAATTTTTAGCACAGCCTATAGGGTAAAAATTGCGGAAAATGGCAAAACCATGTTTTTTTTCAATTTTCTATCGAAATAATCGTCCAATCGCTGTAATATATCGCGTGGATAATCATTTTTAGTCGTTACATCGGTTACCAATACAAAAGATTAAAAAATACAAAATTAAAATTTATGTCTAATTTTTAGGATAGCCTATATTGTAAAAATTGCGGAAAATGGCAAAACCATGTTTTTTCAATTTCTAAAGAAATAATCGTCCAATCGCTGTAATATTTCGCGTGGATAATCATTTTTAGTCGGTACATCGGTTAGCAATACAAAAGATTAAAATATACAAAATTAATATTTTTGTCTAATTTTTAGCACAGCCTAACGGTAAAAATTGCGGAAAATGGCAAAACCATGTTTTTTTTCAATTTTCTATCGAAATAATCGTCCAATCGCTGTAATATTTCGCGTGGATAATCATTTATAGCCGTTAGATCAATTACCAACACAAAAGATTAAAAAGTACAAAACTAAAATTTATGTCTAATTTTTAGCACAGCCTATAGGGTAAAAATTGCGGAAAATGGCAAAACCATGTTTTTTTTCAATTTTCTATCGAAATAATCGTCCAATCGCTGTAATATATCGCGTGGATAATCATTTTTAGTCGTTACATCGGTTACCAATACAAAAGATTAAAAAATACAAAATTAAAATTTATGTCTAATTTTTAGCACAGCCTATAGGGTAAAAATTGCGGAAAATGGCTAAACCATTTTTTTTTCAATTTTCTATCGAAATAATCGTCCAATCGCTGTAATATTTCGCGTGGGTAATCATTTTTAGTCGTTACATCGGTTAGCAATACAAAAGATTAAAATATACAAAATTAATATTTTTGTCTAATTTTTAGCACAGCCTAACGGTAAAAATTGCGGAAAATGGCAAACCATGTTTTTTCAATTTCTAAAGAAATAATCGTCCAATCGCTGTAATATTTCGCGTGGATAATCATTTATAGCCGTTAGATCAATTACCAACACAAAAGATTAAAAAATACAAAACTAAAATTTATGTCTAATTTTTAGCACAGCCTATAGGGTAAAAATTGCGGAAAATGGCAAAACCATGTTTTTTTTTCAATTTTCTATTGAAATAATCGTCCAATCGCTGTAATATTTCGCGTGGATAATCATTTTTAGTCGTTACATCGGTTACCAATACAAAAGATTAAAAAATACAAAAGTAATATTTTTGTCTATACGGTAAAAATTGCGGAAAATAGCAAAACTAGGTATTTTTCAATTTTCTAACGAAATAATCGTCCAATCTCTGCAATATTTCGCGTGGATAATCATTTATAGCCGTTAGATCAATTACCAACACAAAAGATTAAAAAGTACAAAACTAAAATTTATGTCTAATTTTTAGCACAGCCTATAGGGTAAAAATTGCGGAAAATGGCAAAACCATGTTTTTTTTTCAATTTTCTATTGAAATAATCGTCCAATCGCTGTAATATTTCGCGTAGATAATCACTTTTAGTCGTTACATCGGTTACCAATACAAAAGATTAAAAAATAAAAAATTAAAATTTATGTCTAATTCTTAGCACAGCCTATAGGGTAAAAATTGCGGAAAATGGCAAAACTAGGTATTTTTCAATTTTCTAACGAAATAATCGTCCAATCGCTGTAATATTTCGCGTGGATAATCATTTATAGCCGTTAGATCAATTACCAACACAAAAGATTAAAAAGTACAAAACTAAAAGTTATGTCTAATTTTTAGCACAGCCTATAGGGTAAAAATTGCGGAAAATGGCAAAACCATGTTTTTTTTTAATTTTCTATTGAAATAATCGTCCAATCGCTGTAATATTTCGCGTAGATAATCATTTTTAGTCGTTACATAGGGTAAAAATTGCGGAAAATGGCTAAACCATGTTTTTTTTTTTCAATTTTCTATCGAAATAATCCTCCAATCGCTGTGATATTTCGCGTGGATAATCATTTTTAGTCGTTACATCGGTTACCAATACAAAAGATTAAAATATACAAAATTAATATTTTTGTCTAATTTTTAGCACAGCCTATAGGGTAAAAATTGCGGAAAATGGCAAAACCATGTTTTTTTTTTCAATTTTCTATTGAAATAATCGTCCAATCGCTGTAATATTTCGCGTAGATAATCATTTTTAGTCGTTACATCGGTTACCAATACAAAAGATTAAAAAATACAAAATTAAAATTTATGTCTAATTTTTAGCACAGCCTATAGGGTAAAAATTGCGGAAAATGGCAAAACCATGTTTTTTTTTTCAATTTTCTATTGAAATAATCGTCCAATCGCTGTAATATTTCGCGTGGATAATCATTTTTAGTCGTTACATCGGTTACCAATACAAAAGATTAAAAAATACAAAATTAAAATTTATGTCTAATTTTAAGGATAGCCTATATTGTAAAAATTGCGGAAAATGGCTAAACCATGTTTTTTTTTCAATTTTCTATCGAAATAATCGTCCAATCGCTGTAATATTTCGCGTGGATAATCATTTTTAGTCGTTACATCGGTTACCAATACAAAAGATTAAAAAATACAAAAGTAATATTTTTGTCTAATTTTTAGCACAGCCTATAGGGTAAAAATTGCGGAAAACGGCTAAACCATGTTTTTTTTTTCAATTTTCTATCGAAATAATCGTCCAATCGCTGTAATATTTCGCGTGGATAATCATTTATAGCCGTTAGATCAATTACCAACACAAAAGATTAAAAAGTACAAAACTAAAATTTATGTCTAATTTTTAGCACAGCCTATAGGGTAAAAATTGCGGAAAATGGCAAAACCATGTTTTTTTTCAATTTTCTATCGAAATAATCGTCCAATCGCTGTAATATATCGCGTGGATAATCATTTTTAGTCGTTACATCGGTTACCAATACAAAAGATTAAAAAATACAAAATTAAAATTTATGTCTAATTTTTAGCACAGCCTATAGGGTAAAAATTGCGGAAAATGGCTAAACCATTTTTTTTTCAATTTTCTATCGAAATAATCGTCCAATCGCTGTAATATTTCGCGTGGATAATCATTTTTAGTCGTTACATCGGTTAGCAATACAAAAGATTAAAATATACAAAATTAATATTTTTGTCTAATTTTTAGCACAGCCTAACGGTAAAAATTGCGGAAAATGGCAAACCATGTTTTTTCAATTTCTAAAGAAATAATCGTCCAATCGCTGTAATATTTCGCGTGGATAATCATTTATAGCCGTTAGATCAATTACCAACACAAAAGATTAAAAAATACAAAACTAAAATTTATGTCTAATTTTTAGCACAGCCTATAGGGTAAAAATTGCGGAAAATGGCAAAACCATGTTTTTTTTTCAATTTTCTATTGAAATAATCGTCCAATCGCTGTAATATTTCGCGTGGATAATCATTTTTAGTCGTTACATCGGTTACCAATACAAAAGATTAAAAAATACAAAAGTAATATTTTTGTCTATACGGTAAAAATTGCGGAAAATAGCAAAACTAGGTATTTTTCAATTTTCTAACGAAATAATCGTCCAATCTCTGCAATATTTCGCGTGGATAATCATTTATAGCCGTTAGATCAATTACCAACACAAAAGATTAAAAAGTACAAAACTAAAATTTTTGTCTAATTTTTAGCACAGCCTATAGGGTAAAAATTGCGGAAAATGGCAAAACCATGTTTTTTTTTCAATTTTCTATTGAAATAATCGTCCAATCGCTGTAATATTTCGCGTAGATAATCACTTTTAGTCGTTACATCGGTTACCAATACAAAAGATTAAAAAATAAAAAATTAAAATTTATGTCTAATTCTTAGCAGCCTATAGGGTAAAAATTGCGGAAAATGGCAAAACCATGTTTTTTTTTTTCAATTTTCTATCGAAATAATCGTCCAATCGCTGTAATATATCGCGTGGATAATCATTTTTAGTCGTTACATCGGTTTCCAATACAAAAGATTAAAAAATACAAAATTAAAATTTATGTCTAATTTTTAGCACAGCCTAACGGTAAAAATTGCGGAAAATGGCAAACCATGTATTTTCAATTTCTAAAGAAATATTCGTCCAATCGCTGTAATATTTCGCGTGGATAATCATTTATAGCCGTTAGATCAATTACCAACACAAAAGATTAAAAAATACAAAACTAAAATTTATGTCTAATTTTTAGCACAGCCTATAGGGTAAAAATTGCGGAAAATGGCAAAACCATGTTTTTTTTTCAATTTTCTATTGAAATAATCGTCCAATCGCTGTAATATTTCGCGTGGATAATCATTTTTAGTCGTTACATCGGTTACCAATACAAAAGATTAAAAAATACAAAAGTAATATTTTTGTCTAATCTTTAGCCCAGCCTATACGGTAAAAATTGCGGAAAATAGCAAAACCATGTTTTTTTTTCAAGTTTCTATCGAAATCATCGTCCAATCGCTGTAATATTTCGCGTGGATAATCATTTTTAATCGTTACATCGGTTACCAATACAAAAGATTAAAAAATACAAAAGTAATATTTTTGTCTAATTTTTAGCACAGCCTATAGGGTAAAAATTGCGGAAAATGGCAAAACCATGTTTTTTTTTCAATTTTCTATTGAAATAATCGTCCAATCGCTGTAATATTTCGCGTGGATAATCATTTTTAGTCGTTACATCGGTTACCAATACAAAAGATTAAAAAATACAAAAGTAATATTTTTGTCTAATTTTTAGCACAGCCTATACGGTAAAAATTGCGGAAAATGGCAAACCATGTATTTTCTATTTCTAACGAAATAATCGTCCAATCGCTGTAATATTTCGCGTGGATAATCATTTTTAGTCGTTACATCGGTTACCAATACAAAAGATTAAAATATACAAAAGTAATATTTTTGTCTAATTTTTAGCACAGCCTATAGGGTAAAAATTGCGGAAAATGGCAAAACCATGTTTTTTTTCAAGTTTCTATCGAAATCATCGTCCAATCGCTGTAATATTTCGCGTGGATAATCATTTTTAATCGTTACATCGGTTACCAATACAAAAGATTAAAAAATACAAAAGTAATATTTTTGTCTAATTTTTAGCACAGCCTATAGGGTAAAAATTGCGGAAAATGGCTAAACCATGTTTTTTTTTTCAATTTTCTATCGAAATAATCGTCCAATCGCTGTAATATTTCGCGTGGATAATCATTTTTAGTCGTTACATCGGTTACCAATACAAAAGATTAAAAAATACAAAATTAAAATTTATGTCTAATTTTTAGCACAGCCTATAGGGTAAAAATTGCGGAAAATGGCAAAACCAAGTTTTTTTTCAATTTTCTATCGAAATAATCGTCCAATCGCTGTAATATTTCGCGTGGATAATCATTTTTAGTCGTTACATCGGTTACCAATACAAAAGATTAAAATATACAAAATTAATATTTTTGTATAATTTTTAGCACAGCCTATACGGTAAAAATTGCGGAAAATGGCTAAACCATGTTTTTTTTTTCAATTTTCTATCGAAATAATCGTCCAATCGCTGAAATATTTCGCGTGGATAATCATTTTTAATCGTTACATCGGTTACCAATACAAAAGATTAAAAAATACAAAAGTAATATTTTTGTCTAATTTTTAGCACAGCCTATAGGGTAAAAATTGCGGAAAATGGCCAAACCATGTTTTTTTTTTAATTTTGTATTGAAATAATCGTCCAATCGCTGTAATATTTCGCGTGGATAATCATTTTTAGTCGTTACATCGGTTACCAATACAAAAGATTAAAAAATACAAAATTAAAATTTATGTCTAATTTTTAGCACAGCCTATAGGGTAAAAATTGCGGAAAATGGCAAAACCATGTTTTTTTTTCAATTTTCTATTGAAATAATCGTCCAATCGCTGTAATATTTCGCGTGGATAATCATTTTTAGTCGTTACATCGGTTACCAATACAAAAGATTAAAAAATACAAAATTAAAATTTATGTCTAATTTTTAGCACAGCCTATAGGGTAAAAATTGCGGAAAATGGCAAAACCATGTTTTTTTTTAATTTTCTATCGAAATAATCGTCCAATCGCTGTAATATTTCGCGTGGATAATCATTTTTAGTCGTTACATCGGTTACCAATACAAAAGATTAAAAAATACAAAATTAAAATTTATGTCTAATTTTTAGCACAGCCTATACGGTAAAAATTGCGGAAAATGGCAAACCATGTATTTTCAATTTCTAACGAAATAATCGTCCAATCGCTGTAATATTTCGCGTGGATAATCATTTTTAGTCGTTACATCGGTTACCAATACAAAAGATTAAAATATACAAAATTAATATTTTTGTATAATTTTTAGCACAGCCTATACGGTAAAAATTGCGGATATTACAAAACCATGTATTTTTCAATTTTCTAACGAAATAATAGTCCAATCGCTGTAATATTTCGCGTGGATAATCATTTATAGCCGTTAGATCGATTACCAACACAAAAGATTAAAAAATACAAAATTAAAATTTATGTATAATTTTTAGCACAGCCTATAGGGTAAAAATTGCGGAAAATGGCAAAACCATGTTTTTTTTTTAATTTTCTATCGAAATAATCGTCCAATCGCTGTAATATTTCGCGTGGATAATCATTTTTAGTCGTTACATCGGTTACCAATACAAAAGATTAAAAAATACAAAATTAAAATTTATGTCTAATTTTCAGCACAGCCTATAGGGTAAAAATTGCGGAAAATGGCAAAACCAAGTTTTTTTTCAATTTTCTATCGAAATAATCGTCCAATCGCTGTAATATTTCGCGTGGATAATCATTTTTAGTCGTTACATCGGTTACCAATACAAAAGATTAAAATTAATATTTTTGTATAATTTTTAGCACAGCCTATACGGTAAAAATTGCGGAAAATGGCTAAACCATGTTTTTTTTTTCAATTTTCTATCGAAATAATCGTCCAATCGCTGAAATATTTCGCGTGGATAATCATTTTTAGTCGTTACATCGTTTACCAATACAAAAAATTAAAATTTATGTCTAATTTTTAGCACAGCCTATAGGGTAAAAATTGCGGAAAATGGCAAAACCATGTTTTTTTTCAATTTTCGATTGAAATAATCGTCCAATCGCTGTAATATTTCGCGTGGATAATCATTTTTAGTCGTTACATCGGTTACCAATACAAAAGATTAAAAAATACAAAAGTAATATTTTTGTCTAATTTTTAGCACAGCTTAAACGGTAAAAATTGCGGAAAATGGCAAACCATGTATTTTCTATTTCTAACGAAATAATCGTCCAATCGCTGTAATATTTCGCGTGGATAATCATTTTTAGTCGTTACATCGGTTACCAATACAAAAGATTAAAAAATACAAAATTAAAATTTATGTCTAATTTTTAGCACAGCCTATAGGGTAAAAATTGCGGAAAATGGCAAAACCAAGTTTTTTTTCAATTTTCTATTGAAATAATCGTCCAATCGCTGTAATATTTCGCGTGGATAATCATTTTTAGTCGTTACATCGGTTACCAATACAAAATATTAAAAAATACAAAATTAAAATTTATGTCTAATTTTTAGCACAGCCTATAGGGTAAAAATTGCGGAAAATGGCAAAACCATGTTTTTTTTCAATTTTATATTGAAATAATCGTCCAATCGCTGTAATATTTCGCGTGGATAATCATTTTTAGTCGTTACATTGGTTACCAATACAAAAGATTAAAAAATACAAAACTAAAATTTATGTCTAATTTTTAGCACAGCCTATAGGGTAAAAATTGCGGAAAATGGAAAACCATGTTTTTTTTTCAATTTTCTATTGAGATAATCGTCCAATCGCTGTAATATTTCGCGTGGATAATCATTTTTAGTCGTTACATTGGTTACCAAAACAAAAGATTAAAAAATACAAAACTAAAATTTATGTCTAATTTTTAGCACAGCCTATAGGGTAAAAATTGCGGAAAATGGCAAAACCATGTTTTTTTTCAAGTTTCTATCGAAATCATCGTCCAATCGCTGTAATATTTCGCGTGGATAATCATTTTTAATCGTTACATCGGTTACCAATACAAAAGATTAAAAAATACAAAATTAAAATTTATGTCTAATTTTTAGCACAGCTTATACGGTAAAAATTGCGGAAAATGGCAAACCATGTATTTTCTATTTCTAACGAAATAATCGTCCAATCGCTGTAATATTTAGCGTGGATAATCATTTTAGTCGTTACATCGGTTACCAATACAAAAGATTAAAAAATACAAAATTAAAATTTATGTCTAATTTTTAGCACAGCCTATAGGGTAAAAATTGCGGAAAATGGCAAAACCATGTTTTTTTTTCAATTTTCTATTGAAATAATCGTCCAATCGCTGTAATATTTCGCGTGGATAATCATTTTTAGTCGTTACATCGGTTACCAATACAAAAGATTAAAAAATACAAAAGTAATATTTTTGTCTAATTTTTAGCACAGCCTATACGGTAAAAATTGCGGAAAATGGCAAACTATGTATTCTCTATTTCTATCGAAATAATCGTCCAATCGCTGTAATATTTCGCGTGGATAATCATTTTTAGTCGTTACATCGGTTACCAATACAAAAGATTAAAATATACAAAAGTAATATTTTTGTCTAATTTTTAGCACAGCCTATACGGTAAAAATTGCGGATATTACAAAACCATGTATTTTTCAATTTTCTAACGAAATAATAGTCCAATCGCTGTAATATTTCGCGTGGATAATCATTTATAGCCGTTAGATCGATTACCAACACAAAAGATTAAAAAAATACAAAACTAAAATTTATGTCTAATTTTTAGCACAGCCTATAGGGTAAAAATTGCGGAAAATGGCAAAACCATGTTTTTTTTCAAGTTTCTATCGAAATCATCGTCCAATCGCTGTAATATTTCGCGTGGATAATCATTTTTAATCGTTACATCGGTTACCAATACAAAAGATTAAAAAATACAAAAGTAATATTTTTGTCTAATTTTTAGCACAGCCTATAGGGTAAAAATTGCGGAAAATGGCTAAACCATGTTTTTTTTTTCAATTTTCTATCGAAATAATCGTCCAATCGCTGTAATATTTCGCGTGGATAATCATTTTTAGTCGTTACATCGGTTACCAATACAAAAGATTAAAAAATACAAAAGTAATATTTTTGTCTAATTTTTAGCACAGCCTATAGGGTAAAAATTGCGGAAAATGGCTAAACCATGTTTTTTTTTCAATTTTCTATCGAAATAATCGTCCAATCGCTGTAATATTTCGCGTGGATAATCATTTTTAGTCGTTACATCGGTTACCAATACAAAAGATTAAAATATACAAAATTAATATTTTTGTATAATTTTTAGCACAGCCTATACGGTAAAAATTGCGGATATTACAAAACCATGTATTTTTCAATTTTCTATCGAAATAATCGTCCAATCGCTGTAATATTTCGCGTGGATAATCATTTTTAATCGTTACATCGGTTACCAATACAAAAGATTAAAAAATACAAAAGTAATATTTTTGTCTAATTTTTAGCACAGCCTATAGGGTAAAAATTGCGGAAAATGGCAAAACCATGTTTTTTTTTTAATTTTGTATTGAAATAATCGTCCAATCGCTGTAATATTTCGCGTGGATAATCATTTTTAGTCGTTACATCGGTTACCAATACAAAAGATTAAAATATACAAAATTAATATTTTTGTATAATTTTTAGCACAGCCTATACGGTAAAAATTGCGGATATTACAAAACCATGTATTTTTCAATTTTCTAACGAAATAATAGTCCAATCGCTGTAATATTTCGCGTGGATAATCATTTATAGCCGTTAGATCGATTACCAACACAAAAGATTAAAAAATACAAAATTAAAATTTATGTATAATTTTTAGCACAGCCTATAGGGTAAAAATTGCGGAAAATGGCAAAACCAAGTTTTTTTTCAATTTTCTATCGAAATAATCGTCCAATCGCTGTAATATTTCGCGTGGATAATCATTTTTAGTCGTTACATCGGTTACCAATACAAAAGATTAAAATATACAAAATTAATATTTTTGTATAATTTTTAGCACAGCCTATACGGTAAAAATTGCGGAAAATGGCTAAACCATGTTTTTTTTTTCAATTTTCTATCGAAATAATCGTCCAATCGCTGAAATATTTCGCGTGGATAATAATTATTAATCGTTACATCGGTTACCAATACAAAAGATTAAAAAATACAAAAGTAATATTTTTGTCTAATTTTTAGCACAGCCTATAGGGTAAAAATTGCGGAAAATGGCAAAACCAAGTTTTTTTTCAATTTTCTATCGAAATAATCGTCCAATCGCTGTAATATTTCGCGTGGATAATCATTTTTAGTCGTTACATCGGTTACCAATACAAAAGATTAAAATATACAAAATTAATATTTTTGTATAATTTTTAGCACAGCCTATACGGTAAAAATTGCGGAAAATGGCTAAACCATGTTTTTTTTTCAATTTTCTATCGAAATAATCGTCCAATCGCTGAAATATTTCGCGTGGATAATAATTATTAATCGTTACATCGGTTACCAATACAAAAGATTAAAAAATACAAAAGTAATATTTTTGTCTAATTTTTAGCACAGCCTATAGGGTAAAAATTGCGGAAAATGGCAAAACCAAGTTTTTTTTTTCAATTTTCTATCGAAATAATCGTCCAATCGCTGTAATATTTCGCGTGGATAATCATTTTTAGTCGTTACATCGGTTACCAATACAAAAAAATTAAAATTTATGTCTAATTTTTAGCACAGCCTATAGGGCAAAAATTGCGGAAAATGGCAAAACCATGTTTTTTTTCAATTTTCTATTGAAATAATCGTCCAATCGCTGTAATATTTCGCGTGGATAATCATTTTTAGTCGTTACATCGGTTACCAATACAAAAGATTAAAAAATACAAAAGTAATATTTTTGTCTAATTTTTAGCACAGCTTATACGGTAAAAATTGCGGAAAATGGCAAACCATGTATTTTCTATTTCTAACGAAATAATCGTCCAATCGCTGTAATATTTCGCGTGGATAATCATTTTTAGTCGTTACATCGGTTACCAATACAAAAGATTAAAAAATACAAAATTAAAATTTATGTCTAATTTTTAGCACAGCCTATAGGGTAAAAATTGCGGAAAATGGCAAAACCAAGTTTTTTTTCAATTTTCTATCGAAATAATCGTCCAATCGCTGTAATATTTCGCGTGGATAATCATTTTTAGTCGTTACATCGGTTACCAATACAAAAGATTAAAAAATACAAAATTAAAATTTATGTCTAATTTTTAGCACAGCCTATAGGGTAAAAATTGCGGAAAATGGCAAAACCATGTTTTTTTTCAATTTTATATTGAAATAATCGTCCAATAGCTGTAATATTTCGCGTGGATAATCATTTTTAGTCGTTACATTGGTTACCAATACAAAAGATTAAAAAATACAAAACTAAAATTTATGTCTAATTTTTAGCACAGCCTATAGGGTAAAAATTGCGGAAAATGGAAAACCATGTTTTTTTTTTCAATTTTCTATTGAGATAATCGTCCAATCGCTGTAATATTTCGCGTGGATAATCTTTTTTAGTCGTTACATTGGTTACAAATACAAAAGATTAAAAAATACAAAACTAAAATTTATGTCTAATTTTTAGCACAGCCTATAGGGTAAAAATTGCGGAAAATGGCAAAACCATGTTTTTTTTCAAGTTTCTATCGAAATCATCGTCCAATCGCTGTAATATTTCGCGTGGATAATCATTTTTAATCGTTACATCGGTTACCAATACAAAAGATTAAAAAATACAAAATTAAAATTTATGTCTAAATTTTAGCACAGCTTATACGGTAAAAATTGCGGAAAATGGCAAACCATGTATTTTCTATTTCTAACGAAATAATCGTCCAATCGCTGTAATATTTCGCGTGGATAATCATTTTAGTCGTTACATCGGTTACCAATACAAAAGATTAAAAAATACAAAATTAAAATTTATGTCTAATTTTTAGCACAGCCTATAGGGTAAAAATTGCGGAAAATGGCAAAACCAAGTTTTTTTTCAATTTTCTATCGAAATAATCGTCCAATCGCTGTAATATTTCGCGTGGATAATCATTTTTAGTCGTTACATCGGTTACCAATACAAAAGATTAAAAAATACAAAATTAAAATTTATGTCTAATTTTTAGCACAGCCTATAGGGTAAAAATTGCGGAAAATGGCAAAACCATGTTTTTTTTTCAATTTTATATTGAAATAATCGTCCAATCGCTGTAATATTTCGCGTGGATAATCATTTTTAGTCGTTACATTGGTTACCAATACAAAAGATTAAAAAATACAAAATTAAAATTTATGTCTAATTTTTAGCACAGCCTATAGGGTAAAAATTGCGGAAAATGGCAAAACCATGTTTTTTTTCAATTTTCTATTGAGATAATCGTCCAATCGCTGTAATATTTCGCGTGGATAATCATTTTTAGTCGTTACATTGGTTACCAATACAAAAGATTAAAAAATAAAAAACTAAAATTTATGTCTAATTTTTAGCACAGCCTATAGGGTAAAAATTGCGGAAAATGGCAAAACCATGTTTTTTTTTCAATTTTCTATCGAAATAATCGTCCAATCGCTATAATATTTCGCGTGGATAATCATTTTTAGTCGTTACATCGGTTACCAATACAAAAGATTAAAAAATACAAAATTAAAATTTATGTTAATTTTTAGCACAGCCTATAGGGTAAAAATTGCGGAAAATGGCAAAACCATGTTTTTTTTTTCAATTTTCTATCGAAATAATCGTCCAATCGCTGTAATATTTCGCGTGGATAATCATTTTTAATCGTTACATCGGTTACCAATACAAAAGATTAAAAAATACAAAAGTATTATTTTTGTCTAATTTTTAGCACAGCCTATAGGGTAAAAATTGCGGAAAATGGCAAAACCATGTTTTTTTTTTTAATTTTGTATTGAAATAATCATCCAATCGCTGTAATATTTCGCGTGGATAATCATTTTTAGTCGTTACATCGGTTACCAATACAAAAGATTAAAAAATACAAAATTAAAATTTATGTCTAATTTTTAGCACAGCCTATAGGGTAAAAATTGCGGAAAATGGCAAAACCAAGTTTTTTTTCAATTTTCTATCGAAATAATCGTCCAATCGCTGTAATATTTCGCGTGGATAATCATTTTTAGTCGTTACATCGGTTACCAATACAAAAGATTAAAAAATACAAAATTAAAATTTATGTCTAATTTTTAGCACAGCCTATAGGGTAAAAATTGCGGAAAATGGCAAAACCATGTTTTTTTTTTTCAATTTTCTATTGAAATAATCGTCCAATCGATTTAATATTTCGCGTGGATAATCATTTTTAGTCGTTACATCGGTTACCAATACAAAAGATTAAAAAATACAAAAGTAATATTTTTGTCTAATTTTTAGCACAGCTTATACGGTAAAAATTGCGGAAAATGGCAAACCATGTATTTTCTATTTCTAACGAAATAATCGTCCAATCGCTGTAATATTTCGCGTGGATAATCATTTTAAGTCGTTACATCGGTTACCAATACAAAAGATTAAAAAATACAAAATTAAAATTTATGTCTAATTTTTAGCACAGCCTATAGGGTAAAAATTGCGGAAAATGGCAAAACCAAGTTTTTTTTCAATTTTCTATCGAAATAATCGTCCAATCGCTGTAATATTTCGCGTGGATAATCATTTTTAGTCGTTACATCGGTTACCAATACAAAAGATTAAAAAATACAAAATTAAAATTTATGTCTAATTTTTAGCACAGCCTATAGGGTAAAAATTGCGGAAAATGGCAAAACCATGTTTTTTTTTTCAATTTTCTATTAAAATAATCGTCCAATCGCTGTAATATTTCGCGTGGATAATCATTTTTAGTCGTTACATTGGTTACCAATACAAAAGATTAAAAAATACAAAACTAAAATTTATGTCTAATTTTTAGCACAGCCTATAGGGTAAAAATTGCGGAAAATGGCAAAACCATGTTTTTTTTTTTCAATTTTATATTGAAATAATCGTCCAATCGCTGTAATATTTCGCGTGGATAATCATTTTTAGTCGTTACATTGGTTACCAATACAAAAGATTAAAAAATACAAAACTAAAATTTATGTCTAATTTTTAGCACAGCCTATAGGGTAAAAATTGCGGAAAATGGCAAAACCATGTTTTTTTTTCAATTTTCTATTGGGATAATCGTCCAATCGCTGTAATATTTCGCGTGGATAATCATTTTTAGTCGTTACATTGGTTACCAATACAAAAGATTACAAAATACAAAACTAAAATTTATGTCTAATTTTTAGCACAGCCTATAGGGTAAAAATTGCGGAAAATGGCAAAACCATGTTTTTTTTTCAAGTTTCTATCGAAATCATCGTCCAATCGCTGTAATATTTCGCGTGGATAATCATTTTTAATCGTTACATCGGTTACCAATACAAAAGATTAAAAAAATACAAAATTAAAATTTATGTCTAATTTTTAGCACAGCCTATAGGGTCAAAATTGCGGAAAATGGCAAAACCAAGTTTTTTTTCAATTTTCTATCGAAATAATCGTCCAATCGCTGTAATATTTCGCGTGGATAATCATTTTTAGTCGTTGCATCGGTTACCAATACAAAAGATTAAAATATACAAAATTAAAATTTATGTCTAATTTTTAGCACAGCCTATAGGGTAAAAATTGCGGAAAATGGCAAAACCAAGTTTTTTTTTCAATTTTCTATCGAAATAATCGTCCAATCGCTGTAATATTTCGCGTGGATAATCATTTTTAGTCGTTACATCGGTTACCAATACAAAAGATTAAAAAATACAAAAGTAATATTTTTGTCTAATTTTTAGCACAGCTTATACGGTAAAAATTGCGGAAAATGGCAAACCATGTATTTTCTATTTCTAACGAAATAATCGTCCAATCGCTGTAATATTTCGCGTGGATAATCATTTTTAGTCGTTACATCGGTTACCAATACAAAAGATTAAAAAATACAAAATTAAAATTTATGTCTAATTTTTAGCACAGCCTATAGGGTAAAAATTGCGGAAAATGGCAAAACCAAGTTTTTTTTCAATTTTCTATCGAAATAATCGTCCAATCGCTGTAATATTTCGCGTGGATAATCATTTTTAGTCGTTACATCGGTTACCAATACAAAAGATAAAAAAAAAAAAAATTAAAATTTATGTATAATTTTTAGCTCAGCCTATAGGGTAAAAATTGCGGAAAATGGCAAAACCATATTTTTTTTTCAATTTTCTATTGAAATAATCGTCCAATCGCTGTAATATTTCGCGTGGATAATAATTTTTAGTCGTTACATTGGTTACCAATACAAAAGATTAAAAAATACAAAACTAAAATTTATGTCTAATTTTTAGCACAGCCTATAGGGTAAAAATTGCGGAAAATGGCAAAACCATGTTTTTTTTTTCAATTTTATATCGAAATAATCGTCCAATCGCTGTAATATTTCGCGTGGATAATCATTTTTAGTCGTTACATTGGTTACCAATACAAAAGATTAAAAAATACAAAACTAAAATTTATGTCTAATTTTTAGCACAGCCTATAGGGTAAAAATTGCGGAAAATGGCAAAACCATGTTTTTTTTCAATTTTCTATTGAGATAATCGTCTAATCGCTGTAATATTTCGCGTGGATAATCATTTTTAGTCGTTACATTGGTTACCAATACAAAAGATTAAAAAATACAAAACTAAAATTTATGTCTAATTTTTAGCACAGCCTATAGGGTAAAAATTGCGGAAAATGGCAAAACCATGTTTTTTTTCAATTTTCTATTGAAATAATCGTCCAATCGCTGTAATATTTCGCGTGGATAATCATTTTTAGTCGTTACATTGGTTACCAATACAAAAGATTAAAAAATACAAAACTAAAATTTATGTCTAATTTTTAGCACAGCCTATAGGGTAAAAATTGCGGAAAATGGCAAAACCATGTTTTTTTTTCAGTTTTATATTGAAATAATCGTCCAATCGCTGTAATATTTCGCGTGGATAATCATTTTTAGTCGTTACATTGGTTACCAATACAAAAGATTAAAAAATACAAAACTAAAATTTATGTCTAATTTTTAGCACAGCCTATAGGGTAAAAATTGCGGAAAATGGCAAAACCATGTTTTTTTTTTCAATTTTCTATTGAAATAATCGTCCAATCGCTGTAATATTTCGCGTGGATAATCATTTTTAGTCGTTACATTGGTTACCAATACAAAAGATTAAAAAATACAAAACTAAAATTTATGTCTAATTTTTAGCACAGCCTATAGGGTAAAAATTGCGGAAAATGGCAAAACCATGTTTTTTTTTCAATTTTCTATCGAAATAATCGTCCAATCGCTGTAATATTTCGCGTGGATAATCATTTTTAGTCGTTACATCGGTTACCAATACAAAAGATTAAAAAATACAAAATTAAAATTTATGTTTAATTTTTAGCACAGCCTATAGGGTAAAAATTGCGGAAAATGGCAAAACCATGTTTTTTTTCAAGTTTCTATCGAAATCATCGTCCAATCGCTGTAATATTTCGCGTGGATAATCATTTTTAGTCGTTACATCGGTTACCAATACAAAAGGTTAAAAAATACAAAATTAAAATTTATGTCTAATTTTTAACACAGCCTATAGGGTAAAAATTGCGGAAAATGGCAAAACCATGTTTTTTTTCAAGTTTCTATCGAAATAATCGTCCAATCGCTGTAATATTTCGCGTGGATAATCATTTTTAGTCGTTACATCGGTTACCAATACAAAAGGTTAAAAAATACAAAATTAAAATTTATGTCTAATTTTTAACACAGCCTATAGGGTAAAAATTGCGGAAAATGGAAAAACCATGTTTTTTTTCAATTTTCTATTGAAATAATCGTCCAATCGCTGTAATATTTCGCGTGGATAATCATTTTTAGTCGTTACATTGGTTACCAATACAAAAGATTAAAAAATACAAAAGTAATATTTTTGTCTAATTTTTAGCACAGCTTATACGGTAAAAATTGCGGAAAATGGCAAACCATGTATTTTCTATTTCTAACGAAATAATCGTCCAATCGCTGTAATATTTCGCGTGGATAATCATTTTTAGTCGTTACATCGGTTACCAATACAAAAGATTAAAAAATACAAAATTAAAATTTATGTCTAATTTTTAGCACAGCCTATAGGGTAAAAATTGCGGAAAATGGCAAAACCATGTTTTTTTTTTCAATTTTCTATTGAAATAATCGTCCAATCGCTGTAATATTTCGCGTGGATAATCATTTTTAGTCGTTACATTGGTAACCAATACAAAAGATTAAAATATACAAAACTAAAATTTATGTCTAATTTTTAGCACAGCCTATAGGGTAAAAATTGCGGAAAATGGCAAAACCATGTTTTTTTTTTTCAATTTTCTATTGAGATAATCGTCCAATCGCTGTAATATTTCGCGTGGATAATCATTTTTAGTCGTTACATTGGTTACCAATACAAAATATTAAAAAATACAAAACTAAAATTTATGTCTAATTTTTAGCACAGCCTATAGGGTAAAAATTGCGGAAAATGGCAAAACCATGTTTTTTTTTCAATTTTCTATTGAGATAATCGTCCAATCGCTGTAATATTTCGCGTGGATAATCATTTTTAGTCGTTACATTGGTTACCAATACAAAAGATTAAAAAATACAAAACTAAAATTTATGTCTAATTTTTAGCACAGCCTATAGGGTAAAAATTGCGGAAAATGGCAAAACCATGTTTTTTTTCAATTTTCTATTGAAATAATCGTCCAATCGCTGTAATATTTCGCGTGGATAATCATTTTTAGTCGTTACATTGGTTACCAATACAAAAGATTAAAAAATACAAAACTAAAATTTATGTCTAATTTTTAGCACAGCCTTTAGAGTAAAAATTGCGGAAAATGGCAAAACCATGTTTTTTTTTCAGTTTTATATTGAAATAATCGTCCAATCGCTGTAATATTTCACGTGGATAATCATTTTTAGTCGTTACATTGGTTACCAATACAAAAGATAAAAAAATACAAAACTAAAATTTATGTCTAATTTTTAGCACAGCCTATAGGGTAAAAATTGCGGAAAATGGCAAAACCATGTTTTTTTTTCAATTTTCTATCGAAATAATCGTCCAATCGCTGTAATATTTCGCGTGGATAATCATTTTTAGTCGTTACATCGGTTACCAATACAAAAGATTAAAAAATACAAAATTAAAATTTATGTCTAATTTTTAGCACAGCCTATAGGGTAAAAATTGCGGAAAATGGCAAAACCATGTTTTTTTTCAAGTTTCTATCGAAATCATCGTCCAATCGCTGTAATATTTCGCGTGGATAATCATTTTTAATCGTTACATCGGTTACCAATACAAAAGATTAAAAAATACAAAATTAAAATTTATGTCTAATTTTTAGCACAGCCTATAGGGTAAAAATTGCGGAAAATGGCAAAACCATGTTTTTTTTCAGTTTTATATTGAAATAATCGTCCAATCGCTGTAATATTTCGCGTGGATAATCATTTTTAGTCGTTACATTGGTTACCAATACAAAAGATTAAAAAATACAAAACTAAAATTTATGTCTAATTTTTAGCACAGCCTATAGGGTAAAAATTGCGGAAAATGGCAAAACCATGTTTTTTTTTTCAATTTTCTATTGAAATAATCGCCCAATCGCTGTAATATTTCGCGTGGATAATCATTTTTAGTCGTTACATTGGTTACCAATACAAAAGATTAAAAAATACAAAACTAAAATTTATGTCTAATTTTTAGCACAGCCTATAGGGTAAAAATTGCGGAAAATGGCAAAACCATGTTTTTTTTTCAATTTTCTATCGAAATAATCGTCCAATCGCTGTAATATTTCGCGTTGATAATCATTTTTAGTCGTTACATCGGTTACCAATACAAAAGATTAAAAAATACAAAATTAAAATTTATGTTTAATTTTTAGCACAGCCTATAGGGTAAAAATTGCGGAAAATGGCAAAACCATGTTTTTTTTCAAGTTTCTATCGAAATCATCGTCCAATCGCTGTAATATTTCGCGTGGATAATCATTTTTAGTCGTTACATCGTTTACCAATACAAAAGGTTAAAAAATACAAAATTAAAATTTATGTCTAATTTTTAACACAGCCTATAGGGTAAACATTGCGGAAAATGGCAAAACCATGTTTTTTTCAAGTTTCTATCGAAATAATCGTCCAATCGCTGTAATATTTCGCGTGGATAATCATTTTTAGTCGTTACATCGGTTACCAATACAAAAGGTTAAAAAATACAAAATTAAAATTTATGTCTAATTTTTAACACAGCCTATAGGGTAAAAATTGCGGAAAATGGCAAAACCATGTTTTTTTTCAATTTTCTATTGAAATAATCGTCCAATCGCTGTAATATTTCGCGTGGATAATCATTTTTAGTCGTTACATTGGTTACCAATACAAAAGATTAAAAAATACAAAAGTAATATTTTTGTCTAATTTTTAGCACAGCTTATACGGTAAAAATTGCGGAAAATGGCAAACCATGTATTTTCTATTTCTAACGAAATAATCGTCCAATCGCTGTAATATTTCGCGTGGATAATCATTTTTAGTCGTTACATCGGTTACCAATACAAAAGATTAAAAAATACAAAATTAAAATTTATGTCTAATTTTTAGCACAGCCTATAGGGTAAAAATTGCGGAAAATGGCAAAACCATGTTTTTTTTTTTCAATTTTCTATTGAAATAATCGTCCAATCGCTGTAATATTTCGCGTGGATAATCATTTTTAGTCGTTACATTGGTAACCAATACAATAGATTAAAATATACAAAACTAAAATTTATGTCTAATTTTTAGCACAGCCTATAGGGTAAAAATTGCGGAAAATGGCAAAACCATGTTTTTTTTTTCAATTTTCTATTGAGATAATCGTCCAATCGCTGTAATATTTCGCGTGGATAATCATTTTTAGTCGTTACATTGGTTACCAATACAAAAGATTAAAAAATACAAAACTAAAATTTATGTCTAATTTTTAGCACAGCCTATAGGGTATAAATTGCGGAAAATGGCAAAACCATGTTTTTTTTTTCAATTTTCTATTGAAATAATCGTCCAATCGCTGTAATATTTCGCGTGGATAATCATTTTTAGTCGTTACATTGGTAACCAATACAAAAGATTAAAATATACAAAACTAAAATTTATGTCTAATTTTTAGCACAGCCTATAGGGTAAAAATTGCGGAAAATGGCAAAACCATGTTTTTTTTTTTCAATTTTCTATTGAGATAATCGTCCAATCGCTGTAATATTTCGCGTGGATAATCATTTTTAGTCGTTACATCGGTTACCAATACAAAAGATTAAAAAATACAAAAGTAATATTTTTGTCTAATTTTTAGCACAGCTTATACGGTAAAAATTGCGGAAAATGGCAAACCATGTATTTTCTATTTCTAACGAAATAATCGTCCAATCGCTGTAATATTTCGCGTGGATAATCATTTTAAGTCGTTACATCGGTTACCAATACAAAAGATTAAAATATACAAAATTAAAATTTATGTCTAATTTTTAGCACAGCCTATAGGGTAAAAATTGCGGAAAATGGCAAAACCAAGTTTTTTTTCAATTTTCTATCGAAATAATCGTCCAATCGCTGTAATATTTCGCGTGGATAATCATTTTTAGTCGTTACATCGGTTACCAATACAAAAGATTAAAAAATACAAAATTAAAATTTATGTCTAATTTTTAGCACAGCCTATAGGGTAAAAATTGCGGAAAATGGCAAAACCATGTTTTTTTTTTCAATTTTCTATTGAAATAATCGTCCAATCGCTGTAATATTTCGCGTGGATAATCATTTTTAGTCGTTACATTGGTTACCAATACAAAAGATTAAAAAATACAAAATTAAAATTTATGTCTAATTTTTAGCACAGCCTATAGGGTATAAATTGCGGAAAATGGCAAAACCATGTTTTTTTTTTCAATTTTCTATTGAAATAATCGTCCAATCGCTGTAATATTTCGCGTGGATAATCATTTTTAGTCGTTACATTGGTTACCAATACAAAAGATTAAAAAATACAAAACTAAAATTTATGTCTAATTTTTAGCACAGCCTATAGAGTAAAAATTGCGGAAAATGGCAAAACCATGTTTTTTTTTCAGTTTTATATTGAAATAATCGTCCAATCGCTGTAATATTTCACGTGGATAATCATTTTTAGTCGTTACATTGGTTACCAATACAAAAGATAAAAAAATACAAAACTAAAATTTATGTCTAATTTTTAGCACAGCCTATAGGGTAAAAATTGCGGAAAATGGCAAAACCATGTTTTTTTTCAATTTTCTATCGAAATAATCGTCCAATCGCTGTAATATTTCGCGTGGATAATCATTTTTAGTCGTTACATCGGTTACCAATACAAAAGATTAAAAAATACAAAATTAAAATTTATGTCTAATTTTTAGCACAGCCTATAGGGTAAAAATTGCGGAAAATGGCAAAACCATGTTTTTTTTCAAGTTTCTATCGAAATCATCGTCCAATCGCTGTAATATTTCGCGTGGATAATCATTTTTAATCGTTACATCGGTTACCAATACAAAAGATTAAAAAATACAAAATTAAAATTTATGTCTAATTTTTAGCACAGCCTATAGGGTAAAAATTGCGGAAAATGGCAAAACCATGTTTTTTTTCAGTTTTATATTGAAATAATCGTCCAATCGCTGTAATATTTCGCGTGGATAATCATTTTTAGTCGTTACATTGGTTACCAATACAAAAGATTAAAAAATACAAAACTAAAATTTATGTCTAATTTTTAGCACAGCCTATAGGGTAAAAATTGCGGAAAATGGCAAAACCATGTTTTTTTTTTTCAATTTTCTATTGAAATAATCGCCCAATCGCTGTAATATATCGCGTGGATAATCATTTTTAGTCGTTACATTGGTTACCAATACAAAAGATTAAAAAATACAAAACTAAAATTTATGTCTAATTTTTAGCACAGCCTATAGGGTAAAAATTGCGGAAAATGGCAAAACCATGTTTTTTTTTCAATTTTCTATCGAAATAATCGTCCAATCGCTGTAATATTTCGCGTGGATAATCATTTTTAGTCGTTACATTGGTTACCAATACAAAAGATTAAAAAATACAAAACTAAAATTTATGTCTAATTTTTAGCACAGCCTATAGGGTAAAAATTGCGGAAAATGGCAAAACCATGTTTTTTTTTTCAATTTTCTATTGAAATAATCGCCCAATCGCTGTAATATTTCGCGTGGATAATCATTTTTAGTCGTTACATTGGTTACCAATACAAAAGATTAAAAAATACAAAACTAAAATTTATGTCTAATTTTTAGCACAGCCTATAGGGTAAAAATTGCGGAAAATGGCAAAACCATGTTTTTTTTTCAATTTTCTATCGAAATAATCGTCCAATCGCTGTAATATTTCGCGTTGATAATCATTTTTAGTCGTTACATCGGTTACCAATACAAAAGATTAAAAAATACAAAATTAAAATTTATGTTTAATTTTTAGCACAGCCTATAGGGTAAAAATTGCGGAAAATGGCAAAACCATGTTTTTTTCAAGTTTCTATCGAAATAATCGTCCAATCGCTGTAATATTTCGCGTGGATAATCATTTTTAGTCGTTACATCGGTTACCAATACAAAAGGTTAAAAAATACAAAATTAAAATTTATGTCTAATTTTTAACACAGCCTATAGGGTAAAAATTGCGGAAAATGGCAAAACCATGTTTTTTTTCAATTTTCTATTGAAATAATCGTCCAATCGCTGTAATATTTCGCGTGGATAATCATTTTTAGTCGTTACATTGGTTACCAATACAAAAGATTAAAAAATACAAAAGTAATATTTTTGTCTAATTTTTAGCACAGCTTATACGGTAAAAATTGCGGAAAATGGCAAACCATGTATTTTCTATTTCTAACGAAATAATCGTCCAATCGCTGTAATATTTCGCGTGGATAATCATTTTTAGTCGTTACATCGGTTACCAATACAAAAGATTAAAAAATACAAAATTAAAATTTATGTCTAATTTTTAGCACAGCCTATAGGGTAAAAATTGCGGAAAATGGCAAAACCATGTTTTTTTTTTCAATTTTCTATTGAAATAATCGTCCAATCGCTGTAATATTTCGCGTGGATAATCATTTTTAGTCGTTACATTGGTAACCAATACAATAGATTAAAATATACAAAACTAAAATTTATGTCTAATTTTTAGCACAGCCTATAGGGTAAAAATTGCGGAAAATGGCAAAACCATGTTTTTTTTTTTCAATTTTCTATTGAGATAATCGTCCAATCGCTGTAATATTCGCGTGGATAATCATTTTTAGTCGTTACATTGGTTACCAATACAAAAGATTAAAAAATACAAAACTAAAATTTATGTCTAATTTTTAGCACAACCTATAGGGTATAAATTGCGGAAAATGGCAAAACCATGTTTTTTTTTCAATTTTCTATTGAAATAATCGTCCAATCGCTGTAATATTTCGCGTGGATAATCATTTTTAGTCGTTACATTGGTAACCAATACAAAAGATTAAAATATACAAAACTAAAATTTATGTCTAATTTTTAGCACAGCCTATAGGGTAAAAATTGCGGAAAATGGCAAAACCATGTTTTTTTTTTCAATTTTCTATTGAGATAATCGTCCAATCGCTGTAATATTTCGCGTGGATAATCATTTTTAGTCGTTACATCGGTTACCAATACAAAAGATTAAAAAATACAAAAGTAATATTTTTGTCTAATTTTTAGCACAGCTTATACGGTAAAAATTGCGGAAAATGGCAAACCATGTATTTTCTATTTCTAACGAAATAATCGTCCAATCGCTGTAATATTTCGCGTGGATAATCATTTTAAGTCGTTACATCGGTTACCAATACAAAAGATTAAAATATACAAAATTAAAATTTATGTCTAATTTTTAGCACAGCCTATAGGGTAAAAATTGCGGAAAATGGCAAAACCAAGTTTTTTTTCAATTTTCTATCGAAATAATCGTCCAATCGCTGTAATATTTCGCGTGGATAATCATTTTTAGTCGTTACATTGGTTACCAATACAAAAGATTAAAAAATACAAAATTAAAATTTATGTCTAATTTTTAGCACAGCCTATAGGGTAAAAATTGCGGAAAATGGCAAAACCATGTTTTTTTTTTTCAATTTTCTATTGAAATAATCGTCCAATCGCTGTAATATTTCGCGTGGATAATCATTTTTAGTCGTTACATTGGTTACCAATACAAAAGATTAAAAAATACAAAACTAAAATTTATGTCTAATTTTTAGCACAGCCTATAGGGTAAAAATTGCGGAAAATGGCAAAACCATGTTTTTTTTTTTCAATTTTATATTGAAATAATCGTCCAATCGCTGTAATATTTCGCGTGGATAATCATTTTTAGTCGTTACATTGGTTACCAATACAAAAGATTAAAAAATACAAAACTAAAATTTATGTCTAATTTTTAGCACAGCCTATAGGGTAAAAATTGCGGAAAATGGCAAAACCATGTTTTTTTTTCAATTTTCTATTGGGATAATCGTCCAATCGCTGTAATATTTCGCGTGGATAATCATTTTTAGTCGTTACATTGGTTACCAATACAAAAGCTTAAAAAATACAAAACTAAAATTTATGTCTAATTTTTAGCACAGCCTATAGGGTAAAAATTGCGGAAAATGGCAAAACCATGTTTTTTTTTCAAGTTTCTATCGAAATCATCGTCCAATCGCTGTAATATTTCGCGTGGATAATCATTTTTAATCGTTACATCGGTTACCAATACAAAAGATTAAAAAATACAAAATTAAAATTTATGTCTAATTTTTAGCACAGCCTATAGGGTCAAAATTGCGGAAAATGGCAAAACCAAGTTTTTTTTCAATTTTCTATCGAAATAATCGTCCAATCGCTGTAATATTTCGCGTGGATAATCATTTTTAGTCGTTGCATCGGTTACCAATACAAAAGATTAAAATATACAAAATTAAAATTTATGTCTAATTTTTAGCACAGCCTATAGGGTAAAAATTGCGGAAAATGGCAAAACCAAGTTTTTTTTTCAATTTTCTATCGAAATAATCGTCCAATCGCTGTAATATTTCGCGTGGATAATCATTTTTAGTCGTTACATCGGTTACCAATACAAAAGATTAAAAAATACAAAAGTAATATTTTTGTCTAATTTTTAGCACAGCTTATACGGTAAAAATTGCGGAAAATGGCAAACCATGTATTTTCTATTTCTAACGAAATAATCGTCCAATCGCTGTAATATTTCGCGTGGATAATCATTTTTAGTCGTTACATCGGTTACCAATACAAAAGATTAAAAAATACAAAATTAAAATTTATGTCTAATTTTTAGCACAGCCTATAGGGTAAAAATTGCGGAAAATGGCAAAACCAAGTTTTTTTTCAATTTTCTATCGAAATAATCGTCCAATCGCTGTAATATTTCGCGTGGATAATCATTTTTAGTCGTTACATCGGTTACCAATACAAAAGATTTAAAAAAAAAAAATTAAAATTTATGTCTAATTTTTAGCTCAGCCTATAGGGTAAAAATTGCGGAAAATGGCAAAACCATATTTTTTTTTCAATTTTCTATTGAAATAATCGTCCAATCGCTGTAATATTTCGCGTGGATAATAATTTTTAGTCGTTACATTGGTTACCAATACAAAAGATTAAAAAATACAAAACTAAAATTTATGTCTAATTTTTAGCACAGCCTATAGGGTAAAAATTGCGGAAAATGGCAAAACCATGTTTTTTTTTTTCAATTTTATATCGAAATAATCGTCCAATCGCTGTAATATTTCGCGTGGATAATCATTTTTAGTCGTTACATCGGTTACCAATACAAAAGATTAAAAAATACAAAATTAAAATTTATGTCTAATTTTTAGCACAGCCTATAGGGTCAAAATTGCGGAAAATGGCAAAACCAAGTTTTTTTTCAATTTTCTATCGAAATAATCGTCCAATCGCTGTAATATTTCGCGTGGATAATCATTTTTAGTCGTTGCATCGGTTACCAATACAAAAGATTAAAATATACAAAATTAAAATTTATGTCTAATTTTTAGCACAGCCTATAGGGTAAAAATTGCGGAAAATGGCAAAACCAAGTTTTTTTTCAATTTTCTATCGAAATAATCGTCCAATCGCTGTAATATTTCGCGTGGATAATCATTTTTAGTCGTTACATCGGTTACCAATACAAAAGATTTAAAAAAAAAAAATTAAAATTTATGTCTAATTTTTAGCTCAGCCTATAGGGTAAAAATTGCGGAAAATGGCAAAACCATATTTTTTTTTCAATTTTCTATTGAAATAATCGTCCAATCGCTGTAATATTTCGCGTGGATAATAATTTTTAGTCGTTACATTGGTTACCAATACAAAAGATTAAAAAATACAAAACTAAAATTTATGTCTAATTTTTAGCACAGCCTATAGGGTAAAAATTGCGGAAAATGGCAAAACCATGTTTTTTTTTTTCAATTTTATATCGAAATAATCGTCCAATCGCTGTAATATTTCGCGTGGATAATCATTTTTAGTCGTTACATCGGTTACCAATACAAAAGATTAAAAAATACAAAATTAAAATTTATGTCTAATTTTTAGCACAGCCTATAGGGTCAAAATTGCGGAAAATGGCAAAACCAAGTTTTTTTTCAATTTTCTATCGAAATAATCGTCCAATCGCTGTAATATTTCGCGTGGATAATCATTTTTAGTCGTTGCATCGGTTACCAATACAAAAGATTAAAATATACAAAATTAAAATTTATGTCTAATTTTTAGCACAGCCTATAGGGTAAAAATTGCGGAAAATGGCAAAACCAAGTTTTTTTTTCAATTTTCTATCGAAATAATCGTCCAATCGCTGTAATATTTCGCGTGGATAATCATTTTTAGTCGTTACATCGGTTACCAATACAAAAGATTAAAAAATACAAAAGTAATATTTTTGTCTAATTTTTAGCACAGCTTATACGGTAAAAATTGCGGAAAATGGCAAACCATGTATTTTCTATTTCTAACGAAATAATCGTCCAATCGCTGTAATATTTCGCGTGGATAATCATTTTTAGTCGTTACATCGGTTACCAATACAAAAGATTAAAAAATACAAAATTAAAATTTATGTCTAATTTTTAGCACAGCCTATAGGGTAAAAATTGCGGAAAATGGCAAAACCAAGTTTTTTTTCAATTTTCTATCGAAATAATCGTCCAATCGCTGTAATATTTCGCGTGGATAATCATTTTTAGTCGTTACATCGGTTACCAATACAAAAGATTTAAAAAAAAAAAATTAAAATTTATGTCTAATTTTTAGCTCAGCCTATAGGGTAAAAATTGCGGAAAATGGCAAAACCATATTTTTTTTTCAATTTTCTATTGAAATAATCGTCCAATCGCTGTAATATTTCGCGTGGATAATCATTTTTAGTCGTTACATCGGTTACCAATACAAAAGATTAAAAAATACAAAATTAAAATTTATGTCTAATTTTTAGCACAGCCTATAGGGTCAAAATTGCGGAAAATGGCAAAACCAAGTTTTTTTTCAATTTTCTATCGAAATAATCGTCCAATCGCTGTAATATTTCGCGTGGATAATCATTTTTAGTCGTTGCATCGGTTACCAATACAAAAGATTAAAATATACAAAATTAAAATTTATGTCTAATTTTTAGCACAGCCTATAGGGTAAAAATTGCGGAAAATGGCAAAACCATGTTTTTTTTTCAATTTTCTATTGGGATAATCGTCCAATCGCTGTAATATTTCGCGTGGATAATCATTTTTAGTCGTTACATTGGTTACCAATACAAAAGCTTAAAAAATACAAAACTAAAATTTATGTCTAATTTTTAGCACAGCCTATAGGGTAAAAATTGCGGAAAATGGCAAAACCATGTTTTTTTTTCAAGTTTCTATCGAAATCATCGTCCAATCGCTGTAATATTTCGCGTGGATAATCATTTTTAATCGTTACATCGGTTACCAATACAAAAGATTAAAAAATACAAAATTAAAATTTATGTCTAATTTTTAGCACAGCCTATAGGGTCAAAATTGCGGAAAATGGCAAAACCAAGTTTTTTTTCAATTTTCTATCGAAATAATCGTCCAATCGCTGTAATATTTCGCGTGGATAATCATTTTTAGTCGTTGCATCGGTTACCAATACAAAAGATTAAAATATACAAAATTAAAATTTATGTCTAATTTTTAGCACAGCCTATAGGGTAAAAATTGCGGAAAATGGCAAAACCAAGTTTTTTTTTCAATTTTCTATCGAAATAATCGTCCAATCGCTGTAATATTTCGCGTGGATAATCATTTTTAGTCGTTACATCGGTTACCAATACAAAAGATTAAAAAATACAAAAGTAATATTTTTGTCTAATTTTTAGCACAGCTTATACGGTAAAAATTGCGGAAAATGGCAAACCATGTATTTTCTATTTCTAACGAAATAATCGTCCAATCGCTGTAATATTTCGCGTGGATAATCATTTTTAGTCGTTACATCGGTTACCAATACAAAAGATTAAAAAATACAAAATTAAAATTTATGTCTAATTTTTAGCACAGCCTATAGGGTAAAAATTGCGGAAAATGGCAAAACCAAGTTTTTTTTCAATTTTCTATCGAAATAATCGTCCAATCGCTGTAATATTTCGCGTGGATAATCATTTTTAGTCGTTACATCGGTTACCAATACAAAAGATTTAAAAAAAAAAAATTAAAATTTATGTCTAATTTTTAGCTCAGCCTATAGGGTAAAAATTGCGGAAAATGGCAAAACCATATTTTTTTTTCAATTTTCTATTGAAATAATCGTCCAATCGCTGTAATATTTCGCGTGGATAATAATTTTTAGTCGTTACATTGGTTACCAATACAAAAGATTAAAAAATACAAAACTAAAATTTATGTCTAATTTTTAGCACAGCCTATAGGGTAAAAATTGCGGAAAATGGCAAAACCATGTTTTTTTTTTTCAATTTTATATCGAAATAATCGTCCAATCGCTGTAATATTTCGCGTGGATAATCATTTTTAGTCGTTACATCGGTTACCAATACAAAAGATTAAAAAATACAAAATTAAAATTTATGTCTAATTTTTAGCACAGCCTATAGGGTCAAAATTGCGGAAAATGGCAAAACCAAGTTTTTTTTCAATTTTCTATCGAAATAATCGTCCAATCGCTGTAATATTTCGCGTGGATAATCATTTTTAGTCGTTGCATCGGTTACCAATACAAAAGATTAAAATATACAAAATTAAAATTTATGTCTAATTTTTAGCACAGCCTATAGGGTAAAAATTGCGGAAAATGGCAAAACCAAGTTTTTTTTCAATTTTCTATCGAAATAATCGTCCAATCGCTGTAATATTTCGCGTGGATAATCATTTTTAGTCGTTACATCGGTTACCAATACAAAAGATTTAAAAAAAAAAAATTAAAATTTATGTCTAATTTTTAGCTCAGCCTATAGGGTAAAAATTGCGGAAAATGGCAAAACCATATTTTTTTTTCAATTTTCTATTGAAATAATCGTCCAATCGCTGTAATATTTCGCGTGGATAATAATTTTTAGTCGTTACATTGGTTACCAATACAAAAGATTAAAAAATACAAAACTAAAATTTATGTCTAATTTTTAGCACAGCCTATAGGGTAAAAATTGCGGAAAATGGCAAAACCATGTTTTTTTTTTTCAATTTTATATCGAAATAATCGTCCAATCGCTGTAATATTTCGCGTGGATAATCATTTTTAGTCGTTACATCGGTTACCAATACAAAAGATTAAAAAATACAAAATTAAAATTTATGTCTAATTTTTAGCACAGCCTATAGGGTCAAAATTGCGGAAAATGGCAAAACCAAGTTTTTTTTCAATTTTCTATCGAAATAATCGTCCAATCGCTGTAATATTTCGCGTGGATAATCATTTTTAGTCGTTGCATCGGTTACCAATACAAAAGATTAAAATATACAAAATTAAAATTTATGTCTAATTTTTAGCACAGCCTATAGGGTAAAAATTGCGGAAAATGGCAAAACCAAGTTTTTTTTTCAATTTTCTATCGAAATAATCGTCCAATCGCTGTAATATTTCGCGTGGATAATCATTTTTAGTCGTTACATCGGTTACCAATACAAAAGATTAAAAAATACAAAAGTAATATTTTTGTCTAATTTTTAGCACAGCTTATACGGTAAAAATTGCGGAAAATGGCAAACCATGTATTTTCTATTTCTAACGAAATAATCGTCCAATCGCTGTAATATTTCGCGTGGATAATCATTTTTAGTCGTTACATCGGTTACCAATACAAAAGATTAAAAAATACAAAATTAAAATTTATGTCTAATTTTTAGCACAGCCTATAGGGTAAAAATTGCGGAAAATGGCAAAACCAAGTTTTTTTTCAATTTTCTATCGAAATAATCGTCCAATCGCTGTAATATTTCGCGTGGATAATCATTTTTAGTCGTTACATCGGTTACCAATACAAAAGATTTAAAAAAAAAAAATTAAAATTTATGTCTAATTTTTAGCTCAGCCTATAGGGTAAAAATTGCGGAAAATGGCAAAACCATATTTTTTTTTCAATTTTCTATTGAAATAATCGTCCAATCGCTGTAATATTTCGCGTGGATAATAATTTTTAGTCGTTACATTGGTTACCAATACAAAAGATTAAAAAATACAAAACTAAAATTTATGTCTAATTTTTAGCACAGCCTATAGGGTAAAAATTGCGGAAAATGGCAAAACCATGTTTTTTTTTTTCAATTTTATATCGAAATAATCGTCCAATCGCTGTAATATTTCGCGTGGATAATCATTTTTAGTCGTTACATTGGTTACCAATACAAAAGATTAAAAAATACAAAACTAAAATTTATGTCTAATTTTTAGCACAGCCTATAGGGTAAAAATTGCGGAAAATGGCAAAACCATGTTTTTTTTCAATTTTCTATTGAGATAATCGTCCAATCGCTGTAATATTTCGCGTGGATAATCATTTTTAGTCGTTACATTGGTTACCAATACAAAAGATTAAAAAATACAAAACTAAAATTTATGTCTCATTTTTAGCAGCGCCTATAGGGTAAAAATTGCGGAAAATGGCAAAACCATGTTTTTTTTCAATTTTCTATTGAGATAATCGTCCAATCGCTGTAATATTTCGCGTGGATAATCATTTTTAGTCGTTACATTGGTTACCAATACAAAAGATTAAAAAATACAAAACTAAAATTTATGTCTAATTTTTAGCACAGCCTATAGGGTAAAAATTGCGGAAAATGGCAAAACCATGTTTTTTTTTTTCAATTTTATATCGAAATAATCGTCCAATCGCTGTAATATTTCGCGTGGATAATCATTTTTAGTCGTTACATTGGTTACCAATACAAAAGATTAAAAAATACAAAACTAAAATTTATGTCTAATTTTTAGCACAGCCTATAGGGTAAAAATTGCGGAAAATGGCAAAACCATGTTTTTTTTCAATTTTCTATTGAGATAATCGTCCAATCGCTGTAATATTTCGCGTGGATAATCATTTTTAGTCGTTACATTGGTTACCAATACAAAAGATTAAAAAATACAAAACTAAAATTTATGTCTCATTTTTAGCAGCGCCTATAGGGTAAAAATTGCGGAAAATGGCAAAACCATGTTTTTTTTCAATTTTCTATTGAAATAATCGTCCAATCGCTGTAATATTTCGCGTGGATAATCATTTTTAGTCGTTACATTGGTTACCAATACAAAAGATTAAAAAATACAAAACTAAAATTTATTTCTAATTTTTAGCACAGCCTATAGGGTAAAAATTGCGGAAAATGGCAAAACCATGTTTTTTTTTCAGTTTTATATTGAAATAATCGTCCAATCGCTGTAATATTTCGCGTGGATAATCATTTTTAGTCGTTACATTGGTTACCAATACAAAAGATTAAAAAATACAAAACTAAAATTTATGTCTAATTTTTAGCACAGCCTATAGGGTAAAAATTGCGGAAAATGGCAAAACCATGTTTTTTTTTTCAATTTTCTATTGAAATAATCGTCCAATCGCTGTAATATTTCGCGTGGATAATCATTTTTAGTCGTTACATTGGTTACCAATACAAAAGATTAAAAAATACAAAACTAAAATTTATGTCTAATTTTTAGCACAGCCTATAGGGTAAAAATTGCGGAAAATGGCAAAACCATGTTTTTTTTTCAATTTTCTATCGAAATAATCGTCCAATCGCTGTAATATTTCGCGTGGATAATCATTTTTAGTCGTTACATCGGTTACCAATACAAAAGATTAAAAAATACAAAAGTAATATTTTTGTCTAATTTTTAGCACAGCTTATACGGTAAAAATTGCGGAAAATGGCAAACCATGTATTTTCTATTTCTAACGAAATAATCGTCCAATCGCTGTAATATTTCGCGTGGATAATCATTTTTAGTCGTTACATCGGTTACCAATACAAAAGATTAAAAAATACAAAATTAAAATTTATGTCTAATTTTTAGCACAGCCTATAGGGTAAAAATTGCGGAAAATGGCAAAACCATGTTTTTTTTTTCAATTTTCTATTGAAATAATCGTCCAATCGCTGTAATATTTCGCGTGGATAATCATTTTTAGTCGTTACATTGGTAACCAATACAAAAGATTAAAATATACAAAACTAAAATTTATGTCTAATTTTTAGCACAGCCTATAGGGTAAAAATTGCGGAAAATGGCAAAACCATGTTTTTTTTTTCAATTTTCTATTGAGATAATCGTCCAATCGCTGTAATATTTCGCGTGGATAATCATTTTTAGTCGTTACATTGGTTACCAATACAAAAGATTAAAAAATACAAAACTAAAATTTATGTCTAATTTTTAGCACAGCCTATAGGGTAAAAATTGCGGAAAATGGAAAAACCATGTTTTTTTTCAATTTTCTATTGAAATAATCGTCCAATCGCTGTAATATTTCGCGTGGATAATCATTTTTAGTCGTTACATTGGTTACCAATACAAAAGATTAAAAAATACAAAACTAAAATTTATGTCTAATTTTTAGCACAGCCTATAGAGTAAAAATTGCGGAAAATGGCAAAACCATGTTTTTTTTTCAGTTTTATATTGAAATAATCGTCCAATCGCTGTAATATTTCACGTGGATAATCATTTTTAGTCGTTACATTGGTTACCAATACAAAAGATAAAAAAATACAAAACTAAAATTTATGTCTAATTTTTAGCACAGCCTATAGGGTAAAAATTGCGGAAAATGGCAAAACCATGTTTTTTTTTCAATTTTCTATCGAAATAATCCTCCAATCGCTGTAATATTTCGCGTGGATAATCATTTTTAGTCGTTACATTGGTTACCAATACAAAAGATTAAAAAATACAAAACTAAAATTTATGTCTAATTTTTAGCACAGCCTATAGGTAAAAATTGCGGAAAATGGCAAAACCATGTTTTTTTTTCAGTTTTATATTGAAATAATCGTCCAATCGCTGTAATATTTCGCGTGGATAATCATTTTTAGTCGTTACATTGGTTACCAATACAAAAGATTAAAAAATACAAAACTAAAATTTATGTCTAATTTTTAGCACAGCCTATAGGGTAAAAATTGCGGAAAATGGCAAAACCATGTTTTTTTTTCAATTTTCTATTGAAATAATCGTCCAATCGCTGTAATATTTCGCGTGTATAATCATTTTTAGTCGTTACATTGGTTACCAATACAAAAGATTAAAAAATACAAAACTAAAATTTATGTCTAATTTTTAGCACAGCCTATAGGGTAAAAATTGCGGAAAATGGCAAAACCATGTTTTTTTTTTCAATTTTCTATCGAAATAATCGTCCAATCGCTGTAATATTTCGCGTGGATAATCATTTTTAGTCGTTACATCGGTTACCAATACAAAAGATTAAAAAATACAAAATTAAAATTTATGTTTAATTTTTAGCACAGCCTATAGGGTAAAAATTGCGGAAAATGGCAAAACCATGTTTTTTTTCAAGTTTCTATCGAAATCATCGTCCAATCGCTGTAATATTTCGCGTGGATAATCATTTTTAGTCGTTACATCGTTTACCAATACAAAAGGTTAAAAAATACAAAATTAAAATTTATGTCTAATTTTTAACACAGCCTATAGGGTAAAAATTGCGGAAAATGGCAAAACCATGTTTTTTTTCAAGTTTCTATCGAAATAATCGTCCAATCGCTGTAATATTTCGCGTGGATAATCATTTTTAGTCGTTACATCGGTTACCAACACAAAAGGTTAAAAAATACAAAATTAAAATTTATGTCTAATTTTTAACACAGCCTATAGGGTAAAAATTGCGGAAAATGGCAAAACCATGTTTTTTTTCAATTTTCTATTGAAATAATCGTCCAATCGCTGTAATATTTCGCGTGGATAATCATTTTTAGTCGTTACATTGGTTACCAATACAAAAGATTAAAAAATACAAAAGTAATATTTTTGTCTAATTTTTAGCACAGCTTATACGGTAAAAATTGCGGAAAATGGCAAACCATGTATTTTCTATTTCTAACGAAATAATCGTCCAATCGCTGTAATATTTCGCGTGGATAATCATTTTAAGTCGTTACATCGGTTACCAATACAAAAGATTAAAAAATACAAAATTAAAATTTATGTCTAATTTTTAGCACAGCCTATAGGGTAAAAATTGCGGAAAATGGCAAAACCATGTTTTTTTTTTCAATTTTCTATTGAAATAATCGTCCAATCGCTGTAATATTTCGCGTGGATAATCATTTTTAGTCGTTACATTGGTAACCAATGCAAAAGATTAAAATATACAAAACTAAAATTTATGTCTAATTTTTAGCACAGCCTATAGGGTAAAAATTGCGGAAAATGGCAAAACCATGTTTTTTTTTTTCAATTTTCTATTGAGATAATCGTCCAATCGCTGTAATATTTCGCGTGGATAATCATTTTTAGTCGTTACATTGGTTACCAATACAAAAGATTAAAAAATACAAAACTAAAATTTATGTCTAATTTTTAGCACAGCCTATAGGGTAAAAATTGCGGAAAATGGCAAAACCATGTTTTTTTTTTCAATTTTCTATTGAGATAATCGTCCAATCGCTGTAATATTTCGCGTGGATAATCATTTTTAGTCGTTACATTGGTTACCAATACAAAAGATTAAAAAATACAAAACTAAAATTTATGTCTAATTTTTAGCACAGCCTATAGGGTAAAAATTGCGGAAAATGGCAAAACCATGTTTTTTTTCAATTTTCTATTGAAATAATCGTCCAATCGCTGTAATATTTCGCGTGGATAATCATTTTTAGTCGTTACATTGGTTACTAATACAAAAGATTAAAAAATACAAAACTAAAATTTATGTCTAATTTTTAGCACAGCCTATAGAGTAAAAATTGCGGAAAATGGCAAAACCATGTTTTTTTTTTCAGTTTTATATTGAAATAATCGTCCAATCGCTGTAATATTTCACGTGGATAATCATTTTTAGTCGTTACATTGGTTACCAATACAAAAGATAAAAAAATACAAAACTAAAATTTATGTCTAATTTTTAGCACAGCCTATAGGGTAAAAATTGCGGAAAATGGCAAAACCATGTTTTTTTTTTCAATTTTCTATTGAAATAATCGTCCAATCGCTGTAATATTTCGCGTGGATAATCATTTTTAGTCGTTACATTGGTTACCAATACAAAAGATTAAAAAATACAAAACTAAAATTTATGTCTAATTTTTACCACAGCCTATAGGGTAAAAATTGCGGAAAATGGCAAAACCATGTTTTTTTTCAATTTTCTATCGAAATAATCGTCCAATCGCTGTAATATTTCGCGTGGATAATCATTTTTAGTCGTTACATCGGTTACCAATACAAAAGATTAAAAAATACAAAATTAAAATTTATGTCTAATTTTTAGCACAGCCTATAGGGTAAAAATTGCGGAAAATGGCAAAACCATGTTTTTTTTCAAGTTTCTATCGAAATCATCGTCCAATCGCTGTAATATTTCGCGTGGATAATCATTTTTAATCGTTACATCGGTTACCAATACAAAAGATTAAAAAATACAAAATTAAAATTTATGTCTAATTTTTAGCACAGCCTATAGGGTAAAAATTGCGGAAAATGGCAAAACCATGTTTTTTTTTCAAGTTTCTATCGAAATCATCGTCCAATCGCTGTAATATTTCGCGTGGATAATCATTTTTAATCGTTACATCGGTTACCAATACAAAAGATTAAAAAATACAAAATTAAAATTTATGTCTAATTTTTAGGACAGCCTATAGGGTAAAAATTGCGGAAAATGGCTAAACCATGTTTTTTTTTTTTCAATTTTCTATCGAAATAATCGTCCAATCGCTGTAATATTTCGCGTGGATAATCATTTTTAGTCGTTACATCGGTTACCAATACAAAAGATTAAAAAATACAAAATTAAAATTTATGTCTAATTTTTAGCACAGCCTATAGGGTAAAAATTGCGGAAAATGGCAAAACCATGTTTTTTTTTTCAATTTTCTATTGAAATAATCGTCCAATCGCTGTAATATTTCGCGTGGATAATCATTTTTAGTCGTTACATTGGTTACCAATGCAAAAGATTAAAAAATACAAAACTAAAATTTATGTCTAATTTTTAGCACAGCCTATAGGGTAAAAATTTCGGAAAATGGCAAAACCATGTTTTTTTTTTCAATTTTCTATTGAGATAATCGTCCAATCGCTGTTATATTTCGCGTGGATAATCATTTTTAGTCGTTACATTGGTTACCAATACAAAAGATTAAAAAATACAAAACTAAAATTTATGTCTAATTTTTAGCACAGCCTATAGGGTAAAAATTGCGGAAAATGGCAAAACCATGTTTTTTTTTCAAGTTTCTATCGAAATCATCGTCCAATCGCTGTAATATTTCGCGTGGATAATCATTTTTAATCGTTACATCGGTTACCAATACAAAAGATTAAAAAATACAAAATTAAAATTTATGTCTAATTTTTAGCACAGCCTATAGGGTAAAAATTGCGGAAAATGGCAAAACCAAGTTTTTTTTTTCAATTTTCTATCGAAATAATCGTCCAATCGCTGTAATATTTCGCGTGGATAATCATTTTTAGTCGTTGCATCGGTTACCAATACAAAAGATTAAAATATACAAAATTAAAATTTATGTCTAATTTTTAGCACAGCCTATAGGGTAAAAATTGCGGAAAATTGCAAAACCAAGTTTTTTTTTCAATTTTCTATCGAAATAATCGTCCAATCGCTGTAATATTTCGCGTGGATAATCATTTTTAGTCGTTACATCGGTTACCAATACAAAAGATTAAAAAATACAAAAGTAATATTTTTGTCTAATTTTTAGCACAGCTTATACGGTAAAAATTGCGGAAAATGGCAAACCATGTATTTTCTATTTCTAACGAAATAATCGTCCAATCGCTGTAATATTTCGCGTGGATAATCATTTTTAGTCGTTACATCGGTTACCAATACAAAAGATTAAAAAATACAAAATTAAAATTTATGTCTAATTCTTAGCACAGCCTAAAGGGTAAAAATTGCGGAAAATGGCAAAACCATGTTTTTTTTCAATTTTCTATTGAAATAATCGTCCAATCGCTGTAATATTTCGCGTGGATAATCATTTTTAATTGTCACATCGGTTACCAATACAAAAGATTAAAAAATACAAAAGTAATATTTTTGTCTAATTTTTAGCACAGCCTATAGGGTAAAAATTGCGGAAAATGGCTAAACCATGTTTTTTTTTTCAATTTTCTATCGAAATAATCGTCCAATCGCTGTAATATTTCGCGTGGATAATCATTTTTAGTCGTTACATCGGTTACCAATACAAAAGATTAAAAAATACAAAAGTAATATTTTTGTCTAATTTTTAGCACAGCCTATAGGGTAAAAATTGCGGAAAATGGCAAAACCATGTTTTTTTTTAATTTTCTATCGAAATAATCGTCCAATCGCTGTAATATTTCGCGTGGATAATCACTTTTAGTCGTTACATCGGTTACCAATACAAAATATTAAAAAATACAAAATTAAAATTTATGTCTAATTTTTAGCACAGCCTATAGGGTAAAAATTGCGGAAAATGGCAAAACCATGTTTTTTTTTCAATTTTCTATTGAAATAATCGTCCAATCGCTGTAATATTTCGCGTGGATAATCATTTTTAGTCGTTACATCGGTTACCAATACAAAAGATTAAAAAATACAAAAATAATATTTTTGTCTAATTTTTAGCACAGCCTATACGGTAAAAATTGCGGAAAATGGCAAACCATGTATTTTCTATTTCTAACGAAATAATCGTCCAATCGCTGTAATATTTCGCGTGGATAATCATTTTTAGTCGTTACATCGGTTACCAATACAAAAGATTAAAATATACAAAATTAATATTTTTGTCTAATTTTTAGCACAGCCTATACGGTAAAAATTGCGGATATTACAAAACCATGTATTTTTCAATTTTCTAACGAAATAATAGTCCAATCGCTGTAATATTTCGCGTGGATAATCATTTATAGCCGTTAGATCGATTACCAACACAAAAGATTAAAAAAATACAAAACTAAAATTTATGTCTAATTTTTAGCACAGCCTATAGGGTAAAAATTGCGGAAAATGGCAAAACCATGTTTTTTTTTTTCAATTTTCTATTGAGATAATCGTCCAATCGCTGTAATATTTCGCGTGGATAATCATTTTTAGTCGTTACATTGGTTACCAATACAAAAGATTAAAAAATACAAAACTAAAATTTATGTCTAATTTTTAGCACAGCCTATAGGGTAAAAATTGCGGAAAATGGCAAAACCATGTTTTTTTTTCAATTTTCTATTGAGATAATCGTCCAATCGCTGTAATATTTCGCGTGGATAATCATTTTTAGTCGTTACATTGGTTACCAATACAAAAGATTAAAAAATACAAAACTAAAATTTATGTCTAATTTTTAGCACAGCCTATAGGGTAAAAATTGCGGAAAATGGCAAAACCATGTTTTTTTTCAATTTTCTATTGAAATAATCGTCCAATCGCTGTAATATTTCGCGTGGATAATCATTTTTAGTCGTTACATTGGTTACTAATACAAAAGATTAAAAAATACAAAACTAAAATTTATGTCTAATTTTTAGCACAGCCTATAGAGTAAAAATTGCGGAAAATGGCAAAACCATGTTTTTTTTTCAGTTTTATATTGAAATAATCGTCCAATCGCTGTAATATTTCACGTGGATAATCATTTTTAGTCGTTACATTGGTTACCAATACAAAAGATAAAAAAATACAAAACTAAAATTTATGTCTAATTTTTAGCACAGCCTATTGGGTAAAAATTGCGGAAAATGGCAAAACCATGTTTTTTTTTCAATTTTCTATTGAAATAATCGTCCAATCGCTGTAATATTTCGCGTGGATAATCATTTTTAGTCGTTACATTGGTTACCAATACAAAAGATTAAAAAATACAAAACTAAAATTTATGTCTAATTTTTACCACAGCCTATAGGGTAAAAATTGCGGAAAATGGCAAAACCATGTTTTTTTTCAATTTTCTATCGAAATAATCGTCCAATCGCTGTAATATTTCGCGTGGATAATCATTTTTAGTCGTTACATCGGTTACCAATACAAAAGATTTAAAAATACAAAATTAAAATTTATGTCTAATTTTTAGCACAGCCTATAGGGTAAAAATTGCGGAAAATGGCAAAACCATGTTTTTTTTCAAGTTTCTATCGAAATCATCGTCCAATCGCTGTAATATTTCGCGTGGATAATCATTTTTAATCGTTACATCGGTTACCAATACAAAAGATTAAAAAATACAAAATTAAAATTTATGTCTAATTTTTAGCACAGCCTATAGGGTAAAAATTGCGGAAAATGGCAAAACCATGTTTTTTTTCAAGTTTCTATCGAAATCATCGTCCAATCGCTGTAATATTTCGCGTGGATAATCATTTTTAATCGTTACATCGGTTACCAATACAAAAGATTAAAAAATACAAAATTAAAATTTATGTCTAATTTTTAGGACAGCCTATAGGGTAAAAATTGCGGAAAATGGCTAAACCATGTTTTTTTTTTTCAATTTTCTATCGAAATAATCGTCCAATCGCTGTAATATTTCGCGTGGATAATCATTTTTAGTCGTTACATCGGTTACCAATACAAAAGATTAAAAAATACAAAATTAAAATTTATGTCTAATTTTTAGCACAGCCTATACGGTAAAAATTGCGGATATTACAAAACCATGTATTTTTCAATTTTCTAACGAAATAATAGTCCAATCGCTGTAATATTTCGCGTGGATAATCATTTATAGCCGTTAGATCGATTACCAACACAAAAGATTAAAAAAATACAAAACTAAAATTTATGTCTAATTTTTAGCACAGCCTATAGGGTAAAAATTGCGGAAAATGGCAAAACCATGTTTTTTTTTTTCAATTTTCTATTGAGATAATCGTCCAATCGCTGTAATATTTCGCGTGGATAATCATTTTTAGTCGTTACATTGGTTACCAATACAAAAGATTAAAAAATACAAAACTAAAATTTATGTCTAATTTTTAGCACAGCCTATAGGGTAAAAATTGCGGAAAATGGCAAAACCATGTTTTTTTTTCAATTTTCTATTGAGATAATCGTCCAATCGCTGTAATATTTCGCGTGGATAATCATTTTTAGTCGTTACATTGGTTACCAATACAAAAGATTAAAAAATACAAAACTAAAATTTATGTCTAATTTTTAGCACAGCCTATAGGGTAAAAATTGCGGAAAATGGCAAAACCATGTTTTTTTTCAATTTTCTATTGAAATAATCGTCCAATCGCTGTAATATTTCGCGTGGATAATCATTTTTAGTCGTTACATTGGTTACTAATACAAAAGATTAAAAAATACAAAACTAAAATTTATGTCTAATTTTTAGCACAGCCTATAGAGTAAAAATTGCGGAAAATGGCAAAACCATGTTTTTTTTTTCAGTTTTATATTGAAATAATCGTCCAATCGCTGTAATATTTCACGTGGATAATCATTTTTAGTCGTTACATTGGTTACCAATACAAAAGATAAAAAAATACAAAACTAAAATTTATGTCTAATTTTTAGCACAGCCTATTGGGTAAAAATTGCGGAAAATGGCAAAACCATGTTTTTTTTTCAATTTTCTATTGAAATAATCGTCCAATCGCTGTAATATTTCGCGTGGATAATCATTTTTAGTCGTTACATTGGTTACCAATACAAAAGATTAAAAAATACAAAAGTAAAATTTATGTCTAATTTTTACCACAGCCTATAGGGTAAAAATTGCGGAAAATGGCAAAACCATGTTTTTTTTCAATTTTCTATCGAAATAATCGTCCAATCGCTGTAATATTTCGCGTGGATAATCATTTTTAGTCGTTACATCGGTTACCAATACAAAAGATTTAAAAATACAAAATTAAAATTTATGTCTAATTTTTAGCACAGCCTATAGGGTAAAAATTGCGGAAAATGGCAAAACCATGTTTTTTTTCAAGTTTCTATCGAAATCATCGTCCAATCGCTGTAATATTTCGCGTGGATAATCATTTTTAATCGTTACATCGGTTACCAATACAAAAGATTAAAAAATACAAAATTAAAATTTATGTCTAATTTTTAGCACAGCCTATAGGGTAAAAATTGCGGAAAATGGCAAAACCATGTTTTTTTTCAAGTTTCTATCGAAATCATCGTCCAATCGCTGTAATATTTCGCGTGGATAATCATTTTTAATCGTTACATCGGTTACCAATACAAAAGATTAAAAAATACAAAATTAAAATTTATGTCTAATTTTTAGGACAGCCTATAGGGTAAAAATTGCGGAAAATGGCTAAACCATGTTTTTTTTTTTCAATTTTCTATCGAAATAATCGTCCAATCGCTGTAATATTTCGCGTGGATAATCATTTTTAGTCGTTACATCGGTTACCAATACAAAAGATTAAAAAATACAAAATTAAAATTTATGTCTAATTTTTAGCACAGCCTATAGGGTAAAAATTGCGGAAAATGGCAAAACCATGTTTTTTTTTTCAATTTTCTATTGAAATAATCGTCCAATCGCTGTAATATTTCGCGTGGATAATCATTTTTAGTCGTTACATTGGTTACCAATGCAAAAGATTAAAAAATACAAAACTAAAATTTATGTCTAATTTTTAGCACAGCCTATAGGGTAAAAATTGCGGAAAATTGCAAAACCAAGTTTTTTTCAATTTTCTATCGAAATAATCGTCCAATCGCTGTAATATTTCGCGTGGATAATCATTTTTAGTCGTTACATCGGTTACCAATACAAAAGATTAAAAAATACAAAAGTAATATTTTTGTCTAATTTTTAGCACAGCTTATACGGTAAAAATTGCGGAAAATGGCAAACCATGTATTTTCTATTTCTAACGAAATAATCGTCCAATCGCTGTAATATTTCGCGTGGATAATCATTTTTAGTCGTTACATCGGTTACCAATACAAAAGATTAAAAAATACAAAATTAAAATTTATGTCTAATTCTTAGCACAGCCTAAAGGGTAAAAATTGCGGAAAATGGCAAAACCATGTTTTTTTTCAATTTTCTATTGAAATAATCGTCCAATCGCTGTAATATTTCGCGTGGATAATCATTTTTAGTCGTTACATCGGTTACCAATACAAAAGATTAAAAAATACAAAAGTAATATTTTTGTCTAATTTTTAGCACAGCCTATAGGGTAAAAATTGCGGAAAATGGCTAAACCATGTTTTTTTTTCAATTTTCTATCGAAATAATCGTCCAATCGCTGTAATATTTCGCGTGGATAATCATTTTTAGTCGTTACATCGGTTACCAATACAAAAGATTAAAAAATACAAAAGTAATATTTTTGTCTAATTTTTAGCACAGCCTATAGGGTAAAAATTGCGGAAAATGGCAAAACCATGTTTTTTTTTAATTTTCTATCGAAATAATCGTCCAATCGCTGTAATATTTCGCGTGGATAATCACTTTTAGTCGTTACATCGGTTACCAATACAAAAGATTAAAAAATACAAAATTAAAATTTATGTCTAATTTTTAGCACAGCCTATAGGGTAAAAATTGCGGAAAATGGCAAAACCATGTTTTTTTTTCAATTTTCTATTGAAATAATCGTCCAATCGCTGTAATATTTCGCGTGGATAATCATTTTTAGTCGTTACATCGGTTACCAATACAAAAGATTAAAAAATACAAAAATAATATTTTTGTCTAATTTTTAGCACAGCCTATACGGAAAAAATTGCGGAAAATGGCAAACCATGTATTTTCTATTTCTAACGAAATAATCGTCCAATCGCTGTAATATTTCGCGTGGATAATCATTTTTAGTCGTTACATCGGTTACCAATACAAAAGATTAAAATATACAAAATTAATATTTTTGTCTAATTTTTAGCACAGCCTATACGGTAAAAATTGCGGATATTACAAAACCATGTATTTTTCAATTTTCTAACGAAATAATAGTCCAATCGCTGTAATATTTCGCGTGGATAATCATTTATAGCCGTTAGATCGATTACCAACACAAAAGATTAAAAAAATATAAAACTAAAATTTATGTCTAATTTTTAGCACAGCCTATAGGGTAAAAATTGCGGAAAATGGCAAAAACATGTTTTTTTTCAAGTTTCTATCGAAATCATCGTCCAATCGCTGTAATATTTCGCGTGGATAATCATTTTTAATCGTTACATCGGTTACCAATACAAATTATTAAAAAATACAAAATTAAAATTTATGTCTAATTTTTAGGACAGCCTATAGGGTAAAAATTGCGGAAAATGGCTAAACCATGTTTTTTTTTTCAATTTTCTATCGAAATAATCGTCCAATCGCTGTAATATATCGCGTGGATAATCATTTTTAGTCGTTACATCGGTTACCAATACAAAAGGTTAAAAAATACAAAATTAAAATTTATGTCTAATTTTTAGCACAGCCTATAGGGTAAAAATTGCGGAAAATGGCAAAACCATGTTTTTTTTTTCAATTTTCTATTGAAATAATCGTCCAATCGCTGTAATATTTCGCGTGGATAATCATTTTTAGTCGTTACATCGGTTACCAATACAAAAGATTAAAAAATACAAAAGTAATATTTTTGTCTAATTTTTAGCACAGCCTATAGGGTAAAAATTGCGGAAAATGGCTAAACCATGTTTTTTTTTCAATTTTCTATCGAAATAATCGTCCAATCGCTGTAATATTTCGCGTGGATAATCATTTTTAGTCGTTACATCGGTTACCAATACAAAAGATTAAAAAATACAAAAGTAATATTTTTGTCTAATTTTTAGCACAGCCTATAGGTAAAAATTGCGGAAATGGCTAAACCATGTTTTTTTTTTTCAATTTTCTATCGAAATAATCGTCCAATCGCTGTAATATTTCGCGTGGATAATAATTTTTAGTCGTTACATCGGTTACCAATACAAAAGATTAAAATATACAAAATTAATATTTTTGTAAATTTTTTAGCACAGCCTATACGGTAAAAATTGCGGATATTACAAAACCATGTATTTTTCAATTTTCTAACGAAATAATAGTCCAATCGCTGTAATATTTCGCGTGGATAATCATTTTTAGTCGTTACATTGGTTACCAATACAAAAGATTAAAAAATACAAAACTAAAATTTATGTCTAATTTTTAGCACAGCCTATAGGGTAAAAATTGCGGAAAATGGCTAAACCATGTTTTTTTTTTCAATTTTCTATCGAAATAATCCTCCAATCGCTGTAATATTTCGCGTGGATAATCATTTTTAATCGTTACATCGGTTAGCAATACAAAAGATTAAAAAATACAAAATTAAAATTTATGTCTAATTTTTAGGACAGCCTATAGGTAAAAATTGCGGAAAATGGCAAAACCATGTTTTTTTTTAATTTTCTATCGAAATAATCGTCCAATCGCTGTAATATTTCACGTCGCGTGGACAATCATTTTTAATCGTTACATCGGTTACCAATACAAAAGATTAAAAAATACAAAATTAAAATTTATGTCTAATTTTTAGCACAGCCTATAGGGTAAAAATTGCGGAAAATGGCAAACCATGTATTTTCTATTTCTAACGAAATAATCGTCCAATCGCTGTAATATTTCGCGTGGATAATCATTTTTAGTCGTTACATCGGTTACCATAACAAAAGATTAAAATATACAAAATTAATATTTTTGTCTAATTTTTAGCACAGCCTATACGGTAAAAATTGCGGATATTACAAAACCATGTATTTTTCAATTTTCTAACGAAATAATAGTCCAATCGCTGTAATATTTCGCGTGGATAATCATTTATAGCCGTTAGATCGATTACCAACACAAAAGATTAAAAAAATACAAAACTAAAAGTTATGTCTAATTTTTAGCACAGCCTATAGGGTAAAAATTGCGGAAAATGGCAAAACCATGTTTTTTTTCAAGTTTCTATCGAAATCATCGTCCAATCGCTGTAATATTTCGCGTGGATAATCATTTTTAGTCGTTACATCGGTTACCAATACAAAAGATTAAAAAATACAAAAGTAATATTTTTGTCTAATTTTTAGCACAGCCTATAGGTAAAAATTGCGGAAAATGGCTAAACCATGTTTTTTTTTTTCAATTTTCCATCGAAATAATCGTCCAATCGCTGTAATATTTCGCGTGGATAATCATTTATAGCCGTTAGATCGATTACCAACACAAAAGATTAAAAAAATACAAAACTAAAAGTTATGTCTAATTTTTAGCACAGCCTATAGGGTAAAAATTGCGGAAAATGGCAAAACCAAATTTTTTTCAATTTTCTATCGAAATAATCGTCCAATCGCTGTAATATTTCGCGTGGATAATCATTTTTAGTCGTTACATCGGTTACCAATACAAAAGATTAAAATATACAAAATTAATATTTTTGTATAATTTTTAGTACAGCTTATACGGTAAAAATTGCGGAAAATGGCTAAACCATGTTTTTTTTTCAATTTTTTATCGAAATAATCGTCCAATCGCTGTAATATTTCGCGTGGATAATCATTTTTAGTCGCTACATCGGTTACCAATACAAAAGATTAAAAAATACAAAATTAAAATTTATGTCTAATTTTTAGCACAGCCTATAGGGTAAAAATTGCGGAAAATGGCAAAACCAAGTTTTTTTTCAATTTTCTATCGAAATAATCGTCCAATCGCTGTAATATTTCGCGTGGATAATCATTTTTAGTCGTTACATCGGTTACCAATACAAAAGATTAAAAAATACAAAATTAAAATTTATGTCTAATTTTTAGCACAGCTTATACGGTAAAAATTGCGGAAAATGGCAAAACCATGTTTTTTTTTTCAATTTTCTATCGAAATAATCGTCCAATCGCTGTAATATTTCGCGTGGATAATCATTTTTAGTCGTTACATCGGTTACCAATACAAAAGATTAAAATATACAAAATTAATATTTTTGTCTAATTTTTTGCACAGCCTATACGGTAAAAATTGCGGATATTACAAAACCATGTATTTTTCAATTTTCTAACGAAATAATAGTCCAATCGCTGTAATATTTCGCGTGGATAATCATTTATAGCCGTTAGATCGATTACCAACACAAAAGATTAAAAAAATACAAAACTAAAATTTATGTCTAATTTTTAGCACAGCCTATAGGGTAAAAATTGCGGAAAATGTCAAAACCATGTTTTTTTTCAAGTTTCTATCGAAATCTTCGTCCAATCGCTGTAATATTTCGCGTGGATAATCATTTTTAATCGTTACATCGGTTACCAATACAAAAGATTAAAAAATACAAAATTAAAATTTATGTCTAATTTTTAGGACAGCCTATAGGGTAAAAATTGCGGAAAATGGCTAAACCATGTTTTTTTTTTTCAATTTTCTATCGAAATAATCGTCCAATCGCTGTAATATTTCGCGTGGATAATCATTTTTAGTCGTTACATCGGCTACCAATACAAAAGGTTAAAAAATACAAAATTAAAATTTATGTCTAATTTTTAGCACAGCCTATAGGGTAAAAATTGCGGAAAATGGCAAAACCATGTTTTTTTTTCAATTTTCTATTGAAATAATCGTCCAATCGCTGTAATATTTCGCGTGGATAATCATTTTTAGTCGTTACATCGGTTACCAATACAAAAGATTAAAAAATACAAAAGTAATATTTTTGTCTAATTTTTAGCACAGCCTATAGGTAAAAATTGCGGAAAATGGCTAAACCATGTTTTTTTTTTTAATTTTCTATCGAAATAATCGTCCAATCAAAAATTAATATTTTTGTCTAATTTTTTGCACAGCCTATACGGTAAAAATTGCGGATATTACAAAACCATGTATTTTTCAATTTTCTAACGAAATAATAGTCCAATCGCTGTAATATTTCGCGTGGATAATCATTTATAGCCGTTAGATCGATTACCAACACAAAAGATTAAAAAATACAAAACTGAAATTTATGTCTAATTTTTAGCACAGCCTATAGGGTAAAAATTGCGGAAAATGTCAAAACCATGTTTTTTTTCAAGTTTCTATCGAAATCTTCGTCCAATCGCTGTAATATTTCGCGTGGATAATCATTTTTAATCGTTACATCGGTTACCAATACAAAAGATTAAAAAATACAAAATTAAAATTTATGTCTAATTTTTAGGACAGCCTATAGGGTAAAAATTGCGGAAAATGGCTAAACCATGTTTTTTTTTTCAATTTTCTATCGAAATAATCGTCCAATCGCTGTAATATTTCGCGTGGATAATCATTTTTAGTCGTTACATCGGTTACCAATACAAAAGGTTAAAAAATACAAAATTAAAATTTATGTCTAATTTTTAGCACAGCCTATAGGGTAAAAATTGCGGAAAATGGCAAAACCATGTTTTTTTTTCAATTTTCTATTGAAATAATCGTCCAATCGCTGTAATATTTCGCGTGGATAATCATTTTTAGTCGTTACATCGGTTACCAATACAAAAGATTAAAAAATACAAAAGTAATATTTTTGTCTAATTTTTAGCACAGCCTATAGGTAAAAATTGCGGAAAATGGCTAAACCATGTTTTTTTTTTTTAATTTTCTATCGAAATAATCGTCCAATCGCTGTAATATTTCGCGTGGATAATCATTTTTAGTCGTTACATCGGTTACCAATACAAAAGATTAAAAAATACAAAATTAAAATTTATGTTTAATTTTTAGCACAGCCTATAGGGTAAAAATTGCGGAAAATGGCAAAACCAAGTTTTATTTTTTAATTTTGTATTGAAATAATCGTCCAATCGCTGTAATATTTCGCGTGGATAATCATTTTTAGATGTTACATCGGTTACCAATACAAAAGATTAAAAAATACAAAATTAATATTTTTGTCTAATTTTTAGCACAGCCTATAGGGTAAAAATTGCGGAAAATGGCAAAACCATGTTTTATTTTTTAATTTTGTATTGAAATAATCGTCCAATCGCTGTAATATTTCGCATGGATAATCATTTTTAGTCGTTACATCGGTTACCAATACAAAAGATTAAAAAATACAAAATTAAAATTTATGTCTAATTTTTAGCACAGCCTATAGGGTAAAAATTGCGGAAAATGGCAAAACCAAGTTTTTTTTCAATTTTCTATCGAAATAATCGTCCAATCGCTGTAATATTTCGCGTGGATAATCATTTTTAGTCGTTACATCGGTTACCAATACAAAAGATTAAAAAATACAAAATTAAAATTTATGTCTAATTTTTAGCACAGCCTATAGGGTAAAAATTGCGGAAAATGGCAAACCATGTATTTTCTATTTCTAACGAAATAATCGTCCAATCGCTGTAATATTTCGCGTGGATAATCATTTTTAGTCGTTACATCGGTTACCAATACAAAAGATTAAAAAATACAAAATTAAAATTTATGTCTAATTTTTAGCTGTAACATCAGTTTTTGAAATAATTATTTGTTTTTTTATAGTTGTTACAAATGAATCACTTTTGCGATCAGAGACAAAAAAAAAATTGCGTAACAAATTGGTTAATTTTTATTCGACATCCGTCGAGTATCATTTATGCTAAAATTTTAATAATACAAATTTTTACACACCTATGTTAGTTTTTTCTTGTTAAGTAGTTTACATAGATTTGATAATTAACATAATTCTTGTTAATCGTAGATGTACAAACAACAAAGCATACTTTTAGCTGCTGCGTTTTTACATTTAATAGTAATGCTGTTTACATAAGCAGTGACTCTAAAACTAAGCTTAGATTGTTAAAACATTTATCCAATAGCAAGGTGTGTGGGATGGTGTCTACGATAGATCGAGGTCTAAACTACTATTTAATTCGCCTCTTTGTAAAATTTACGGCAATAAGTTATACACCCATCGCGACAAAAAGAAGTTCTGCATATTATAGCTTTCTAATGTCAGAATAATTTATATAGTAATCGATAAAATATAATCACCCAGAAAAAATAAAATTATGAAAATAATAATATAAAAATATGAATTAAAAAAAAAAAAGAGAAGAACAGTGTTGTAAAGTTAAATATTTCTTAGTGTAAACAGATACCAAAGTTTGATGTTTTGAGCTCAGACTGAAGGTTTGACAGTAACGCAAACTTATGATTGTATAGCTAATCACAAGCATAAAACACGAGGGTATGATAATAGCTATTTCCTTTTTGTACGATCCTTTCTGTTTTAACTGCGAACCAATTCACATCGTCATCGCTTCAAAGTGCTTTCTAAAGATATAAATTTATAGAAATACACCATCTAGATATCCTATAATCCATATCGGAATTAAATATCTTGTGAACACAGGTTACCTATCGTGCTATTGACACATTTGTCTAATCAGCCTCTTTGCCTGCTTCGCACTTACAAATTCGCATAATTACAAAAAAAGTGCTCATATCAACGTGGTGGACTCATTGTATGCGCCACCACCGTTCGTTTAATTGTATTTTATTGCATACTACTTATATACTGGTCATTTGGTTATCCATTTTTTTATAAAGTGCAATCTGAGTAACAGACAGCAATAAAAAGATTTAAGACATTGGTCAAATGTAATTGAGACGTAAAGATCAACAGCACATAACCAAAAGCACATGACGAAAAATTCGTACATATATAGCACACACAAATCATCAACAGATAGAGCAAATTAAAAGGAAGGGACTGCTTTTTAAACTACTAATAAATTCATTGTCCAACGCCACTTCCTAACTCCTAAAATTCATCACCAGGGAACGACAAATAAATTTGCACAAGTACTCTGATTCCGTCCAGATCATCTAGTAATTCCTACAGCCACCTTGCCAATTCGAGGAATAGTGTAATTTTTAAAGGAACCTAGTATTATAATTTACTGGTATTACTAAACATAAATTTCCTAATGCTAAAATAGAATTAAAATTAAGCTACATCCATCTATGTGCATATGTGTATATATGTATATATATGTATGTACCTACGCATATATATATAGTGCAAAATAACTTTTGGCCATTAAAAAGACAGCATTCGGAAATGTACGTTTAGCTATTGTAAGTCGTAAAGTATTTACTTTTTTATTTCTATTTACGTAGTTAAGTTACAAAAAGCCAGAAATAATATAATTCATGGAAATTATCACCAATTAAATATTAACTTCATATATAAAACATAAAGAATTAACAACCCCAGCAAATTGCAGAGGCCTCTACAATAACTGCGGAAAACATCATTGTAACTTGGTGAGTGAATACCCTTATTATTTTTGGTTAGTTAAATTATTATAAGCAAAGCAAAACCAACAGATAAAATCGATAAAAAAAAACAAAAATCACAGCGTACAAAAGCAATAATTGATTGAATTAAGCTTTAAGTTACACCAACAACAACACCAACCTTTAACATTAACATTAACATTTCATGGGCTGTAATTAACATTCTCCGCTCTGGAATATTGAACTAAAAATACATACACTGTTGCCTATTAATTCTAATTTTTGAAGTCATTTCTAACATGAATTATTAAATCATACTTAAAATTATTTAATTTGTTCGCGCTATACTTATCGTGTAAGTAAAAAGAATCTTTTGAAAAATTATGAAATAAAGAATTGTAATAATCCAATAATGGAGAACTAAATTTACATATTTTCCTTACGATGTGATGCGTTTTTAGAGTAGCCAAAACGTTGTGGGACTTTAGTAAAACTTTTACACGCCGCTAAAGTCAAAGGTTGGGAGGGTACTGAGGCGTATGGCTGCCCATTTCTATCAGGGATAGCAATTTCTTTTTCTTTCTTTGTTCTTTTATGGCTGATCATATATAATAGTTTTAGCTCTTGTTGATCTCATAGGGGTTTCGTTAACATCGTTTGTATTTAAAAAGATCAACGCTTGGTCCATATAGTTAGTTTTTATTTTTAACAGAATTTTTTTTAGGAGTCTATAAATTTATTTATGTAGACAAACCGAGGATTCGAAGAAGCAGAACCCCCCCCCCCCCCCCACACGGCTGACAGCTAACGGTTATCAAAGGCTCCTACGCGGTCTCGAATTCCTCGATAGAACGACAAAGGTCAACAACAATTTTGTCCATTACATAAATTGGCGCCCAACGTGGGGCCAGAGAAGCTTGGTATAGTTGTACTCAACGTTCTCGGCTCAACAAATTATTACATTTCTTTTATTTAAAGTTCATTTACATATTGAGGGGTTTGTGTGTCTCGGGATAGAGAGATAGACTTCAAATATTTGTTAGTGTTATTTGGATATGCGATTATCTGAGGATTAAAGGTTCGGATATATCGCCCAATAACCTCCTGATAGAGCTTTTGAGGTTTTGAACAACATTGTGAGTCATATTGACAACTTGATAGTAGCTTGAAAAATGTCTTAACATATTTAGTTCGATAATCTTAGTTATCAGTAATGATGTTCTTTGGATTTACAATAGAATTGCTGACTGCAATTTATTGTCCGGAATTTCAGTACTTGAGTAACTAGGGAACTTGATTTTTATATTAAACACTTTTTTACGCTCCATAGTCCATATTTTGATTCTTGATCATCCATAAAAAGTTAATTTCTATGCTCTCTAAGTTCACATCACTATTTGTAAGGAATTTAAATTAAATATTTTACACACTATTTACCTATATTTTTATTGAAATATCTAAGTATTTTTTGTTTTTTTATAATCTTCATATAATCTATAACTAGTTTTTATTGCAAGAAGAACTTTTTAAAATATTTCTAGTTTGGATAAATTTATTCTTTTGGCTTGATTACTCAATAACCATTTCCGGTTTGTAACAACCTTGGTCGTATATACATACTTTAGGAATTAAAGGTTTTGTTTTTTGGTTTTGTTAACTCAGTCAGGAAGTATAGATTTATTTTTTTACTGCTAGAATTTCGATACAATTTAGAATTTATATATTACACAGCCTTATTTTTAAAGATCAATGGTTACAATCAGTTTTTATTGATTTTCAGGAAATGTAGTTTGTTTTTCCGAAAATTTTGATTTTTTATAAAAATAATAGCACGTTAACACTTTAGTCTCAGAGAATTTTTGAAGTTTTTTTTTTAGTAATAATATTTTTCATATCATTGGGATCTATTTAAACTTGTCATTGATAATAAAGTAATTTCTTTTTATTTTTATTGCACACTTTGAGTACTCAATCAAATTATTTAGATCGATTAAATTTTTTTTTGTGATCGCTAATAAATTTCATTTTAACTTATAATACCCTAATAATGGAACGATCACCTACCCAAACGCCAGTTTCGGCTGCTTCAGTCTCGTATTCTGATCAAATTTGTGTTCTATGTAATACTAAATTAGTAGGAGGACAAGATTGTCTGATTATATCTGAATGCTACCACGCGTTTCATCGCAATTGTATTGAAAATCATTTGACAACGACCGCAGAATGTCCTACATGCAACCGCCCTTGTTCACTTTCAGAGCTTAAAACCCTAAACATCCATGAAACTTTAGGGATTGCTGAAAAGTCTAGAAATACTAATCGGGGTAGGCCACGGGGTGCCGTTTCAAAGCATTATAAAACCAGAAGTAATGCACAGAACTTGTCTTTTGAAGCATCAACATTATCCTTAAATCAAAGTTTACATACTGCAAATCCAAATTTGTCACAAGAATATCCGCGGGAAATACAAGGAGCCAGCTCGATGCAAAATGATAATGCTTTACCGAACACTAATAGGTCACATAACAGTTCTAACCTTGGGTTAGGAGGGGGTTCACAGAATTATGATCCATCCCAGTTAACTTCTTTAATTGAGAATACCGTAACGCGATTGCTACAAAATTTTAACTTGTCACCTGGAAACCAAAATGCTAATAGAAATCCTAATCAATTTGCGGGTAGAATACAACCGCCTCCTCAAAATATTCCGAATTTTGCTCAGATGCCCCAAAACCGAAATCACGTTCAATTTGATGAAAATTTTGCCATAAGACCAGATAAAATCACGTCTATCATTCAAAATTGGAACATCAAATTTGATGGTTCTAGCAACGGAATGAGCGTTGACGAATTTTTGTATTGCGTCAGGACACTGACCAAAGAAAATTTCAACAATGACTTTACTCTTGTCTGTAAAAATTTACATGTCTTGTTGGCAGGCAAAGCGCGCGACTGGTACTGGCACTACCACAAGCAGTCCCAGTTGTAATATGGAAAGATTTTTGCGAGACCCTGCAATACCAATATAAGGAATTTAAATCCAGTTTTGATCTCTTTGAGGAAATCAGAAATCGTAAAATGAAACCTAATGAAAGCTTCGATGCATTTTATGAAGCTGTTTATACGAAAACCGATAAGCTTTCATCTCCGATTCCAGAGTCTGAATTAGTGGAAATATTAACCCGTAATCTCCGCCCTGAAATCAGACATGAACTTTTGTATGTGCCAATATACTCAATTGCACATTTGCGTAAGTTAGTCCAAATGCGAGAGCACCTGTTAGATACTGAATATTTTCGCAAAAATGTAAGTGGAAAATTTTCAGCCAATGTCGGCGGAAGACGACAAATTTCAGAGCTCGATTGTTTGTCGGAAACAGATGTGCCGGATTCTGGTATTGAGGCTAATGTATCAGTGGATGCTGTACAACAAATTTCTAGCACATGTTGGAATTGTGATCAACCAGGACACCATTGGGAGGATTGTATAGAAATACGCAACATTTTTTGTTACGGGTGCGGTCAAAAAAATACATATAAGCCCCAATGTAGTAAATGTGCCAACAAACACCTTGTTCAGTCAAAAAACCAATCAGTTCTGAAAACATCTTACAAATACCCATAGCTTCTACGTTTAATAAATTAGATCATACACAAAATATTACAATTTTAAAGAATAAAGTCAACACAAATAATAATATTAATGAAAAAAACATTGACAAGTTAATTCACCCTATCGTTCCTTACCATGAAAAATGGAAAAATTATTTAGAGACACGAACTCGGATATTTCAAGTTAATGATCTTAAAAAAGATAGGAATCACAAAAAGAAGCGATCGACATTAAGATTACGTAACTACTATAAAAACCGAAAATTTTTCAACAAACTTAGAATATCTTCTATTGTGAACAACTTAAGTGATAAGCGATTTTATGACCCAGTAAAATTCCTTTCATTCGTTGAATATGGTTTATTAGACACCGGCGGTAATGTCTCTTGCATAGGCTCCGACTTGGCAAAATTTGATTTTAAACAATTTAAAGAGTACCGTCCAATTAACACGTTTGTAAAAACAGCAGATGGAAATTCACAAAAAGTCGTAGGCATGCTTGATGTTAATGTTTCTTTTAAAGAAACCCTAAAAAAGTTGAAAATTTTAATTATACCAGCTATTACTCAAAGGTTAATTTTAGGTATCGATTTTTGGAAAAGTTTTAACTTAGCCCCAGAAATTTTTGAAAATGTTATATGCACATCGATGAAAGAAACTTCACCAGAAATAACGTCAGCATTACCTGGAAAATTAGTAGATGAACTCTGTTGCAGTGATGATTATCCATTAACGTTTTCACAAAAAGAACAGCTCGCGGCTGTAACTTCACTGTTTCCTACTTTTGAAAAACAGGGATTAGGTCGTACTACTTTGATCGAGCACACGATTGATGTTGGCGACATAAAGCCCATAAAACAGAGATTTTACCCTGTTTCGCCAGCGGTGGAAACCCTAATGTTTAACGAGATAGATCGCATGCTTGAGTTAGGGGTGATAGAACCGTCTACGTCAGCCTGGAGTTCTCCGATGAGACTCGTGGTGAAACCAAATAAAGTCAGATTATGTTTAGACGCCCGTAGACTAAATGAGGCTACCAAAAAGGATAGGCATCCATAGCCATCCATCCATGCCCAGCATTGATGGTATCTTTTCAAGGTTACCAAACGCAAACGTTATTTCGAAGCTCGATTTAAAAGATGCCTATTGGCAAATAAGCTTATCTGAAGAATCAAAATCCCTTACAGTATTCACGGTTCCAGGGAGACCATTATATTAATTTATCGTTATGCCCTTTGGGCTTTGTAATGCTCCATCAACTATGTGCAGGTTAATGGATAGTCTAATTCCTCCTGATCTTCGTACATGCGTATTTGGTTATCTTGATGATTTAATTATAGTTTCAGCAGATTTCAGTTCGCATCTCTGCGTGCTAATCCGAATAGCAGAACAGTTCAAGAAAGCTAATTTGACATTGAATATTTCGAAGTCGAAATTTTGTGTGACCAAAGTTAATTACCTTGGTTATATAATAGGTAACGGTGGAATAAAAACTGATCCTGAAAAGGTGGAATCAATTTTAAACTGGCCTATTCCTAAAAATTTGAAACAGGTACGGGGGTTTCTTGGCCTTGCCGGCTGGTACCGTCGATTTATTACAAACTTTTCGGATATTGTTTTTCCCATAACTGAAACCTTATCGACAAAAAAGAAATTTTGCTGGACACAGGAGACTCAAAAATCCTTTGAGGCTATAAAAACGTTACTTACCTCTGCTCCCATTTTGTCAAATCCTGACTTCAAAAAGAAATTTTACTTACACTGCGATGCCAGCGATTTTGGAATTGGTGCTGTGCTGGTGCAGCATGATGATGAGGGCAATGAAAAGCCTATAGCCAAGAAACTGAGTTCTGCACAGCGCAATTATAGCGTCACTGAACGCGAGTGCTTGGCAGCCCTAGAAGGCATTAAAAAGTTCCGATGCTACCTTGAACTGCAAGACTTTGAAGTCATAACAGATCATTCATCTTTGTTATGGCTTATGAAGCAGCAGGATTTGACAGGACAGCTGGCTCGGTGGGTATGGAAACTTCAGGGCTACAGGTTTACTATTAGTCTTCGAAAGGGAAAAGATAATGTAGTGCCGGATGCTTTTTCGCGACTCCCGTTTGACGAGATAGCTACTGTAGAGCTGCAAGAGCCAGAAATCGATTTGACTTCGCCACATTTTAATGATTATGACTATCGGGAGCTAAAGCGTAAAATCACTGAAAGTCCATCTAAATATCCTGATATTAAAGTTTTAGAGAATTATGTTTACATTAGAACTACGCACTACACAGGGAATGAAGAGCAGGAAAACGGTACTTGGAAACTTTGGATTCCTAATCAGTTAAGAGACAGTGTTATATCTCGATTTCATGAATCACCAATAGTGTCACATGGCGGTATAACAAAAACGCTAGAACTTATTCGACGAAAATTTTTTTGGCCTGGCATAGTTCGCGACGTGCGAACATATATCGGCGCTTGTGAAATCTGTAAAGAATGTAAGGCCCCAAACGTCATTCTACGTCCCAATATGGGTAAGCAAGTTATAACATCGCGTCCATTTCAGCGAATGTACGTCGACATTTTAGGACCGTACCCCCGGAGTAAACAAGGAAATATCGGAATACTGATAGTTCTAGATCATCTAACGAAATTCCATTGGCTATTCCCGTTAAAAAAATTCACTTCTCAGGTTATTCAAAAACATCTGTTAGAACAAATTTTCCATATATATGGTGTTCCGGAAACATTGGTAAGTGACAATGGCTCACAGTTCAAAGCTAATGACTTTAATGCGTTCTTGTCTGATATGGGTATTCAACATACGTATACGGCTCTATACTCCCCCCAGTCTAACGCCTCAGAGAGGGTTAATAGGTCCATTATAGCCGGAATTAGATCCTATTTAAAAAAGGACCAGACTCATTGGGACAAATATTTGAGTTTTATTAGCTGCGCGTTGAGAAATTCTATACATCAAGCAATTCAACATACACCATATTATGCTGTTTTCGGGCAAGAAATGATTGTCCATGGCACTTCGTATGCACTGCTGAAAAATTTGAATTCGCTCAATGAACCTCTCGTGAAGGTCGGCCGAGAAGATCAATTACAATTAATTCATCATGATATTAAAAAACATGTTGATAAAGCTTATAAGAGAAACTACCATCAATATAATTTACGCGCCAGACAAATTACCTATGAAGTAGGCCAAACGGTGTTTAGGAGAAATTTTGCGCAGTCTAGTAATGAGAAAAAATTTAATGCCAAACTTGCTCCACTATTTTTAAAATCAACAGTAAAAGAAAAGATAGGTAACAATTATTATATGTTAGCGGATGAGAATGGGAAAATCGTGGGCACATATCACGCAAAGGATATTCGCGTCTAATCTTCCTTCCCCCTAATCCTATGGTTAGAAAAGAAAAAAAAAAAAAACTCCAGGATTAGGTGGTTTGTAACATCAGTTTTTGAAATAATTATTTGTTTTTTTATAGTTGTTACAAATGAATCACTTTTGCGATCAGAGACAAAAAAAAATTGCGTAACAAATTGGTTAATTTTTATTCGACATCCGTCGAGTATCATTTATGCTAAAATTTTAATAATACAAATTTTTACACACCTATGTTAGTTTTTTCTTGTTAAGTAGTTTACATAGATTTGATAATTAACATAATTCTTGTTAATCGTAGATGTACAAACAACAAAGCATACTTTTAGCTGCTGCGTTTTTACATTTAATAGTAATGCTGTTTACATAAGCAGTGACTCTAAAACTAAGCTTAGATCTTAACTACTATTTAATTCGCCTCTTTGTAAAATTTACGGCAATAAGTTATACACCCATCGCGACAAAAAGAAGTTCTGCATATTATAGCTTTCTAATGTCAGAATAATTTATATAGTAATCGATAAAATATAATCACCCAGAAAAAGTAAAATTATGAAGATAATAATATAAAAATATGAATTTAAAAAAAAAAAAAGAGAAGAACAGTGTTGTAAAGTTAAATATTTCTTAGTGTAAACAGATACCAAAGTTTGATGTTTTGAGCTCAGACTGAAGGTTTGACAGTAACGCAAACTTATGATTGTATAGCTAATCACAAGCATAAAACACGAGGGTATGATAATAGCTATTTCCTTTTTGTACGATCCTTTCTGTTTTAACTGCGAACCAATTCACATCGTCATCGCTTCAAAGTGCTTTCTAAAGATATAAATTTATGGAAATACACCATCTAGATATCCTATAATCCATATCGGAATTAAATATCTTGTGAACACAGGTTACCTATCGTGCTATTGACACATTTGTCTAATCAGCCTCTTTGCCTGCTTCGCACTTACAAATTCGCATAATTACAAAAAAAGTGCTCATATCAACGTGGTGGACTCATTGTATGCGCCACCACCGTTCGTTTAATTGTATTTTATTGCATACTACTTATATACTGGTCATTTGGTTATCCATTTTTTTATAAAGTGCAATCTGAGTAACAGACAGCAATAAAAAGATTTAAGACATTGGTCAAATGTAATTGAGACGTAAAGATCAACAGCACATAACCAAAAGCACATGACGAAAAATTCGTACATATATAGCACACACAAATCATCAACAGATAGAGCAAATTAAAAGGAAGGGACTGCTTGTTAAACTACTAATAAATTCATTGGCCAACGCCACTTCCTAACTCCTAAAATTCATCACCAGGGAACGACAAATAAATTTGCACAAGTACTCTGATTCCGTCCAGATCATCTAGTAATTCCTACAGCCACCTTGCCAATTCGAGGAATAGTGTAATTTTTAAAGGAACCTAGTATTATAATTTACTGGTATTACTAAACATAAATTTCCTAATGCTAAAATAGAATTAAAATTAAGCTACATCCATCTATGTGCATATGTGTATATATGTATATATATGTATGTACCTACGCATATATATATAGTGCAATATAACTTTTGGCCCTTAAAAAGACAGCATTCGGAAATGTACGTTTAGCTATTGTAAGTCGTAAAGTATTTACTTTTTTATTTCTATTTACGTAGTTAAGTTACAAAAAGCCAGAAATAATATAATTCATGGAAATTATCACCAATTAAATATTAACTTCATATATAAAACAGTCATCAACATAAAGAATTAACAACCCCAGCAAATTGCAGAGGCCTCTACAATAACTGCGGAAAACATCATTGTAACTTGGTGAGTGAATACCCTTATTATTTTTGGTTAGTTAAATTATTATAAGCAAAGCAAAACCAACAGATAAAATCGATAAAAAAAAAAAACAAAAATCAAAGCGTACAAAAGCAATAATTGATTGAATTAAGCTTTAAGTTACACCAACAACAACACCAACCTTTAACATTAACATTAACATTTCATGGGCTGTAATTAACATTCTCCGCTCTGGAATATTGAACTAAAAATACATACACTGTTGCCTATTAAAATCATCTTTATTTGATATTTCAACACAATCATATAAAATCGTTGGTTTTGTTTTACGTTATACAGATTAATTAATATACATCCATTTGATAGTTTCCAATTGTAATAGTAATAATTGTAATTCTAATTTTTGAAGTAATTTCTAACATGAATTATTAAATCATACTTAAAATTATTTAATTTGTTCGCGCTATACTTATCGTGTAAGTAAAAAGAATCTTGTAACGACACGTTTCCTCGCTGGATGCTGGGATAGGTTCAGCGGGGTCCAGGGTCGTTCGAATGAAATAAAACCACAGTGAACAACTTGGTTTTCTTATACTTTAAAATAATCCTTTATTTAATTTTCTACAGCTTTATATTAATTGTGAATCCGTAACGCCGCCTTACGAGAGTTGTAGCCGAAGGCTGTTTTGAGTTCAACGCTGGCCGTCCAAGATTTTGGGTATAGCACTCTCCTGGGGTAGGATGAAGTGGTCAGTGGGCGGCTGGCCTGTAGGAATAAACTCCCATACAGGTCAATCAGCTACCTGACACCGGCGCTGATGAAAAAGGGGCTGCACACAAAAACGTCACCTGGCTTAGAAGGACGTGATTAGTGAGCGGCAAAACCTATAGGAACGAACTCCCATACAGGTCTAACAGGCTCGCTGATACCGGCACTGGCAATAGAGGGATGGCTCTAACGGACGTCGCCTGACGGAGGATGAATTTAGTGGCAAACCTATAGAGACAAACTCCCGTACAGGCTTCCACTCTTCGTACGCAGATACTGGCAGTGAAGGAAGTACACCAGTGAAGTCTGGAAACAGTACAAGAATAAACTCCTCGTATCGTTTTAGTGCCACGTTTAGTTTAAATCACAAACTATTGTTAGGCTATTACCGCACAACCAAAGTGAGTTCTTACCGCTAAGCGAGCTCCCAGCAGACTGACTTCTATATTATTTTGTCTTGCCTTTTATGCCTATACAATTGTCGATACACACGCATACACAGCGTAGTATATGTGTCGTATGCTTTGCATGGTTGTACAGCGAGCGGTTGTATTTTGATGGAGGTATCCATATCTGACATGCAGGGGGCGTTACTTTATCCGTTAATAAAGACGTTATAATTTGAAAGGGTAGTTTAACTTACTGACTAGTTTTAATATGATTAAATAAAATATATTTCCGTTTCGTTGAAACAAATTCAATAAGGAATACATATAATGTAAACTAGATACTACAAATTCAGGTAGTACAAAATAAATGGGGAATAATTCAATTAATAATAATAACAAAACAGGCGATACTTCGATCCATAAAGAAATATAGACAATATTCTATTTGCCAATTATTGTTGTGTGGGAAAAACAAGTGCAACGACTTTTGCCGTTACACTGCTCCCCCTCTATTCATTTAAGGTTGTGGGCGTAACCTCTGGATGCGCACGGGGCCATTGCGCGGATAGATGATGCGGTACTTTTGCTCTCGTATTTCTATTATCGTACGCACACGTCTCTGGGACGGTGCTACTGCGAAGCGTTTTTCAATTTCCTGTCGCAATTCTTCAGGCGCCTGCAACAGTGATATCTCCCGTGAATTAGTCGGGAGTGGCGGCGCTCTGGAGACCATTGACATTTGAGAAACTGTTAATGGTGTTACTCTGGCGAATTGCCTTGGAGGCGTGACTAGTGTTCTGGGCAACGTAACTGATGATGCGATTAATGATATTTCCTTGCACGATGGCCGACGATCTGGTGATAGTGGGGGACTGTTTACATGTGAATGTGCCCTCATTCGAAAATATTGTTCCGTGCTAGTACGTTTGGAACTATCTGTTGGTGATGTGGGTACTGGGCTCCCCTTTGTGAAGCGACGCGCTTTGTTTTTGGTGGTGCGTATTCTCCGTTTTCGACTTGTGCTGGGGATGTCGTCGTCATTGAGGACTATGGTTCGACGGCTTTTAGCTTGATCCTTTTTTAGGTTTTGTCGGAACTTTTCCCGTGACGCATCAAATTTTTCTTGGTTGTTACTCATCATCCGCACTTGTTTACTTTTTTCATGATTTTTCTTACCCGTAATCTTTGTGAAACGCTCCCTTCGACGTGGCCTACTCTGTTCGACTTTCCTGGAATGCGTGACAAGACCGGCACATGTGAATGTCGTGTTAAAATTGCGCAGGAAGTCAAGGCCTAAAGTGACACTTTCTGTCGCTTGGTCCATAATTAGAAATTCGTGCTCTGCGGTCACATTTCCCAAGCGCACGTTATATTTGACAGCCTTCGTGACGACTCTTTTTGAGCCATCGGCTAGTATCACGTCGATGTCCTCTTGGCCATATGGGGGCTTAGCTGTTAGCTGTTGGATGAGCGTCGGCACGATGAAGCTTCGCGTCGCACCGGTGTCAATGATGGCTGTGACCAAGTTTCCTTCGATTAATAATGTTGCCTTTAATTTCTCCTCTCCCCAAGTCAAGTGTGTGTTTTGACTTTGGTTTTTCGTAGCTTTGCTCGGTTTATATGGATGTCGTCCGGTCTTTGGAAAAAACTCCGTGGACAACATGCGATAGTGTTCCCCTCGATTCTGTTGTGCGTTACCCGGTATCGTTTCCATATCTGCCGCTAAATTAATAAGTTCGTCCAACGTTGTGAAATCACGCCGGCGGATATACCACTGGTAGTCTGGTAATGTGTTTCTGTAGATTCGTTCAAGTTTCTGGGTAGGATTAAGATCTGTGTGCCTCATTAGATCCTGTAAATTCAGCATATATTCTTTAAATGATTCGCGAGGTTTCTGGGTGCGTTTTCGGATCTCATCCTCCAGCTTTTCGAAGTACCGGGGAGGTGGAAAGAAGTCACAGAAATCTTTTTTGAACATTCGCCACTGGTCCCATTGTTTATTGTTATTCCGGAACCAGCTGAGCGCTTTGTCGCGGAAAAATTCTGACATCACTCTGAGGACGTCATTTAATTGAATTTCGTACATACCCGATAACTCTTCTACTCGCTCTATAAACCCTAGAGGGTCCTTTCCTCCATCATACTTGAGGCCCCATTTCCGCACTAGGTCGATTATGAGTACCTTGCTCTCTTTTCCCGTGTTCTGTACATCAAGATTGCACAGTCTTTGGGTTATAGTCTCTATTTTCAGTGGGGATGTATTATTTGATGCCTCGGTATCCCGTGGTGGAACAGACAAGCTGGCCCCGGGTGATACTGAGGAAACTTTCTCGTGTTGTGCCTGCAGTTCTAGCAGTCTGTTCATTATTGCCGCCTCGTGGTCGGTTGTTAAGAATTTGGCGAATCGCTTACGTAATTCTTCCACAGTACCTGTAGCAGTTTGCTCGAACTCCGCCAAGTAGCTGATTAGCTCTTCCCTTTTTAGTGAGTATACCCACGTGGTTTTCAGCATTTTTTTTAGATGGACAAAAATTTATGTGGTGGTTTCTGGGCACAGATCTCTTTTCGTTGTTGCAAATTTTTTCTTGTAGTTATAGTTGATTTTCGCTGTAAATTAATTAGAAAGGTTTTTTTTCCTTTTTTTTTTGTATATATATATTTTTTTTAATCTTTATTTTTGTTGGATTTAGACATTAAATGTCCCTGCTCGGGCGCCATGTAACGACACGTTTCCTCGCTGGATGCTGGGATAGGTTCAGCGGGGTCCAGGGTCGTTCGAATGAAATAAAACCACAGTGAACAACTTGGTTTTCTTATACTTTAAAATAATCCTTTATTTAATTTTCTACAGCTTTATATTAATTGTGAATCCGTAACGCCGCCTTACGAGAGTTGTAGTCGAAGGCTGTTTTGAGTTCAACGCTGGCCGTCCAAGATTTTGGGTATAGCACTCTCCTGGGGTAGGATGAAGTGGTCAGTGGGCGGCTGGCCTGTAGGAATAAACTCCCATACAGGTCAATCAGCTACCTGACACCGGCGCTGATGAAAAAGGGGCTGCACACAAAAACGTCACCTGGCTTAGAAGGACGTGATTAGTGAGCGGCAAAACCTATAGGAACGAACTCCCATACAGGTCTAACAGGCTCGCTGATACCGGCACTGGCAATAGAGGGATGGCTCTAACGGACGTCGCCTGACGGAGGATGAATTTAGTGGCAAACCTATAGAGACAAACTCCCGTACAGGCTTCCACTCTTCGTACGCAGATACTGGCAGTGAAGGAAGTACACCAGTGAAGTCTGGAAACAGTACAAGAATAAACTCCTCGTATCGTTTTAGTGCCACGTTTAGTTTAAATCACAAACTATTGTTAGGCTATTACCGCACAACCAAAGTGAGTTCTTACCGCTAAGCGAGCTCCCAGCAGACTGACTTCTATATTATTTTGTCTTGCCTTTTATGCCTATACAATTGTCGATACACACGCATACACAGCGTAGTATATGTGTCGTATGCTTTGCATGGTTGTACAGCGAGCGGTTGTATTTTGATGGAGGTATCCATATCTGACATGCAGGGGGCGTTACTTTATCCGTTAATAAAGACGTTATAATTTGAAAGGGTAGTTTAACTTACTGACTAGTTTTAATATGATTAAATAAAATATATTTCCGTTTCGTTGAAACAAATTCAATAAGGAATACATATAATGTAAACTAGATACTACAAATTCAGGTAGTACAAAATAAATGGGGAATAATTCAATTAATAATAATAACAAAACAGGCGATACTTCGATCCATAAAGAAATATAGACAATATTCTATTTGCCAATTATTGTTGTGTGGGAAAAACAAGTGCAACGACTTTTGCCGTTACAATCTTTTGAAAAATTATGAAATAAAGAATTGTAATAATCCAATAATGGAGAACTAAATTTACATATTTTCCTTACGATGTGATGCGTTTTTAGAGTAGCCAAAACGTTGTGGGACTCTAGTAAAACTTTTACACGCCGCTAAAGTCAAAGGTTGGGAGGGTACTGAGGCGTATGGCTGCCCATTTCTATCAGGGATAGCAATTTCTTTTTCTTTCTTTGTTCTTTTATGGCTGATCATATATAATAGTTTTAGCTCTTGTTGATCTCATAGGGGTTTCGTTAACATCGTTTGTATTTAAAAAGATCAACGCTTGGTCCATATAGTTATTTTTTATTTTTAACAGAATTTTTTTTAGGAGTCTATAAATTTATTTATGTAGACAAACCGAGGATTCGAAGAACCAGAACCCCCCCACACGGCTGACAGCTAGCGGTTATCAAAGGCTCCTACGCGGTCTCGAATTCCTCGATAGAACGACAAAGGTCAACAACAATTTTGTCCATTACATAGCACAGCCTATAGGGTAAAAATTGCGGAAAATGGCAAAACCAAGTTTTTTTTTCAATTTTCTATCGAAATAATCGTCCAATCGCTGTAATATTTCGCGTGGATAATCATTTTTAGTCGTTACATCGGTTACCAATACAAAAGATTAAAAAATACAAAAGTAATATTTTTGTCTAATTTTTAGCACAGCCTATACGGTAAAAATTGCGGATAATGGCAAAACCATGTTTTTTTTTCAATTTTCTATCGAAATAATCGTCCAATCGCTGTAATATTTCGTGTGGATAATTATTTTTAGTCGTTACATCGGTTACCAATACAAAAGATTAAAAAATACAAAATTAAAATTTATGTCTAATTTTTAGCACAGCCTATAGGGTAAAAATTGCGGAAAATGGCAAAACCATGTTTTTTTTCAATTTTCTATTGAAATAATCGTCCAATCGCTGTAATATTTCGCGTGGATAATCATTTTTAGTCGTTACATCGGTTACCAATACAAAAGATTAAAAAATACAAAAGTAATATTTTTGTCTAATTTTTAGCACAGCCTATAGGGTAAAAATTGCGGAAAATGGCAAAACCAAGTTTTTTTTTCAATTTTCTATCGAAATAATCGTCCAGACGCTGTAATATTTCGCGTGGATAATCATTTTTAGTCGTTGCATCGGTTACCAATACAAAAGATTAAAATATACAAAATTAAAATTTATGTCTAATTTTTAGCACAGCCTATAGGGTAAAAATTGCGGAAAATGGCAAAACCAAGTTTTTTTTTAAATTTTCTATCGAAATAATCGTCCAATCGCTGTAATATTTCGTGTGGATAATCATTTTTAGTCGTTACATCGGTTACCAATACAAAAGATTAAAATATACAAAATTAATATTTTTGTCTAATTTTTAGCACAGCCTATACGGTAAAAATTGCGGATATTACAAAACCATGTATTTTTCAATTTTCTAACGAAATAATAGTCCAATTGCTGTAATATTTCGCGTGGATAATCATTAATAGCCGTTAGATCGATTACCAACACAAAAGATTAAAAAAATACAAAACTAAAATTTATGTCTAATTTTTAGCACAGCCTATAGGGTAAAAATTGCGGAAAATGGCAAAACCATGTTTTTTTTTCAAGTTTCTATCGAATTCATCGTCCAATCGCGTGGATACTCATTTTTAATCGTTACATCGGTTACCAATACAAAAGATTAAAAAATACAAAATTAAAATTTATGTCTAATTTTTAGGACAGCCTATAGGGTAAAAATTGCGGAAAATGGCTAAACCATGTTTTTTTTTTCAATTTTCTATCGAAATAATCGTCCAATCGCTGTAATATTTCGCGTGGATAATCATTTTTAGTCGTTACATCGGTTACCAATACAAAAGGTTAAAAAATACAAAATTAAAATTTATGTCTAATTTTTAGCACAGCCTATAGGGTAAAAATTGCGGAAAATGGCAAAACCATGTTTTTTTTTCAATTTTCTATTGAAATAATCGTCCAATCGCTGTAATATTTCGCGTGGATAATCATTTTAAGTCGTTACATCGGTTACCAATACAAAAGATTAAAAAATACAAAATTAAAATTTATGTCTAATTTTTAGCACAGCCTATAGGGTAAAAATTGCGGAAAATGGCAAAACCAAGTTTTTTTTCAATTTTCTATCGAAATAATCGTCCAATCGCTGTAATATTTCGCGTGGATAATCATTTTTAGTCGTTACATCGGTTACCAATACAAAAGATTAAAAAATACAAAATTAAAATTTATGTCTAATTTTTAGCACAGCCTATAGGGTAAAAATTATGGAAAATGGCAAAACCATGTTTTTTTTTCAATTTTCTATTGAAATAATCGTCCAATCGCTGTAATATTTCGCGTGGATAATCATTTTTAGTCGTTACATTGGTTACCAATACAAAAGATTAAAAAATACAAAACTAAAATTTATGTCTAATTTTTAGCACAGCCTATAGGGTAAAAATTGCGGAAAATGGCAAAACCATGTTTTTTTTTTCAATTCTCTATTGAGATAATTGTCCAATCGCTGTAATATTTCGCATGGATAATCATTTTTAGTCGTTACATTGGTTACCAATACAAAAGATTAAAAAATACAAAACTAAAATTTATGTCTAATTTTTAGCACAGCCTATAGGGTAAAAATTGCGGAAAATGGCAAAACCATGTTTTTTTTTCAAGTTTCTATCGAAATCATCGTCCAATCGCTGTAATATTTCGCGTGGATAATCATTTTTAATCGTTACATCGGTTACCAATACAAAAGATTAAAAAATACAAAATTAAAATTTATGTCTAATTTTTAGCACAGCCTATAGGGTAAAAATTGCGGAAAATGGCAAAACCAAGTTTTTTTTTTCAATTTTCTATCGAAATAATCGTCCAATCGCTGTAATATTTCGCGTGGATAATCATTTTTAGTCGTTGCATCGGTTACCAATACAAAAGATTAAAATATACAAAATTAAAATTTATGTCTAATTTTTAGAACAGCCTATAGGGTAAAAATTGCGGAAAATGGCAAAACCAAGTTTTTTTTTCAATTTTCTATCGAAATAATCGTCCAATCGCTGTAATATTTCGCGTGGATAATCATTTTTAGTCGTTACATCGGTTACCAATACAAAAGATTAAAAAATACAAAAGTAATATTTTTGTCTAATTTTTAGCACAGCTTATACGGTAAAAATTGCGGAAAATGGCAAACCATGTATTTTCTATTTCTAACGAAATAATCGTCCAATCGCTGTAATATTTCGCGTGGATAATCATTTTTAGTCGTTACATCGGTTACCAATACAAAAGATTAAAAAATACAAAATTAAAATTTATGTCTAATTTTTAGCACAGCCTATAGGGTAAAAATTGCGGAAAATGGCAAAACCAAGTTTTTTTTTCAATTTTCTATCGAAATAATAGTCCAATCGCTGTAATATTTCGCGTGGATAATCATTTTTAGTCGTTACATCGGTTACCAATACAAAAGATTAAAAAATACAAAATTAAAATTTATGTCTAATTTTTAGCACAGCCTATAGGGTAAAAATTGCGGAAAATGGCAAAACCATGTTTTTTTTCAATTTTCTATTGAAATAATCGTCCAATCGCTGTAATATTTCGCGTGGATAATCATTTTTAGTCGTTACATCGGTTACCAATACAAAAGATTAAAAAATACAAAATTAAAATTTATGTCTAATTTTTAGCACAGCCTATAGGGTAAAAATTGCGGAAAATGGCAAAACCAAGTTTTTTTTTTTTAATTTTGTATTGAAATAATCGTCCAATCGCTGTAATATTTCGCGTGGATAATCATTTTTAGTCGTTACATCGGTTACCAATACAAAAGATTAAAAAATACAAAATTAAAATTTATGTCTAATTTTTAGCACAGCCTATAGGGTAAAAATTGCGGAAAATGGCAAAACCAAGTTTTTTTTTCAATTTTCTATCGAAATAATCGTCCAATCGCTGTAATATTTCGCGTGGATAATCATTTTTAGTCGTTACATCGGTTACCAATACAAAAGATTAAAAAATACAAAATTAAAATTTATGTCTAATTTTTAGCACAGCCTATAGGGTAAAAATTGCGGAAAATGGCAAAACCAAGTTTTTTTTCAATTTTCTATCGAAATAATCGTCCAATCGCTGTAATATTTCGCGTGGATAATCATTTTTAGTCGTTACATCGGTTACCAATACAAAAGATTAAAAAATACAAAATTAAAATTTATGTCTAATTTTTAGCACAGCCTATAGGGTAAAAATTGCGGAAAATGGCAAAACCATGTTTTTTTTTTCAATTTTCTATTGAAATAATCGTCCAATCGCTGTAATATTTCGCGTGGATAATCATTTTTAGTCGTTACATCGGTTACCAATACAAAAGATTAAAAAATACAAAATTAAAATTTATGTCTAATTTTTAGCACAGCCTATAGGGTAAAAATTGCGGAAAATGGCAAAACCATGTTTTTTTTTTTAATTTTCTATTGAAATAATCGTCCAATCGCTGTAATATTTCGCGTGGATAATCATTTTTAGTCGTTACATCGGTTACCAATACAAAAGATAAAAAAATACAAAAGTAATATTTTTGTCTAATTTTTAGCACAGCTTATACGGTAAAAATTGCGGAAAATGGCAAACCATGTATTTTCTATTTCTATCGAAATAATCGTCCAATCGCTGTAATATTTCGCGTGGATAATCATTTTTAGTCGTTACATCGGTTACCAACACAAAAAATTAAAAAAATACAAAACTAAAATTTATGTCTAATTTTTAGCACAGCCTATAGGGTAAAAATTGCGGAAAATGGCAAAACCAAGTTTTTTTTTTCAATTTTCTATCGAAATAATCGTCCAATCGCTGTAATATTTCGCGTGGATAATCATTTTTAGTCGTTGCATCGGTTACCAATACAAAAGATTAAAATATACAAAATTAAAATTTATGTCTAATTTTTAGCACAGCCTATAGGTAAAAATTGCGGAAAATGGCAAAACCAAGTTTTTTTTTCAATTTTCTATCGAAATAATCGTCCAATCGCTGTAATATTTCGCGTGGATAATCATTTTTAGTCGTTACATCGGTTACCAATACAAAAGATTAAAAAATACAAAAGTAATATTTTTGTCTAATTTTTAGCACAGCTTATACGGTAAAAATTGCGGAAAATGGCAAACCATGTATTTTCTATTTCTAACGAAATAATCGTCCAATCGCTGTAATATTTCGCGTGGATAATCATTTTTAGTCGTTACATCGGTTACCAATACAAAAGATTAAAAAATACAAAATTAAAATTTATGTCTAATTTTTAGCACAGCCTATAGGGTAAAAATTGCGGAAAATGGCAAAACCAAGTTTTTTTTCAATTTTCTATCGAAATAATAGTCCAATCGCTGTAATATTTCGCGTGGATAATCATTTTTAGTCGTTACATCGGTTACCAATACAAAAGATTAAAAAATACAAAATTAAAATTTATGTCTAATTTTTAGCACAGCCTATAGGGTAAAAATTGCGGAAAATGGCAAAACCATGTTTTTTTTTCAATTTTCTATTGAAATAATCGTCCAATCGCTGTAATATTTCGCGTGGATAATCATTTTTAGTCGTTACATCGGTTACCAATACAAAAGATTAAAAAATACAAAATTAAAATTTATGTCTAATTTTTAGCACAGCCTATAGGGTAAAAATTGCGGAAAATGGCAAAACCAAGTTTTTTTTTTAATTTTGTATTGAAATAATCGTCCAATCGCTGTAATATTTCGCGTGGATAATCATTTTTAGTCGTTACATCGGTTACCAATACAAAAGATTAAAAAATACAAAATTAAAATTTATGTCTAATTTTTAGCACAGCCTATAGGGTAAAAATTGCGGAAAATGGCAAAACCAAGTTTTTTTTCAATTTTCTATCGAAATAATCGTCCAATCGCTGTAATATTTCGCGTGGATAATCATTTTTAGTCGTTACATCGGTTACCAATACAAAAGATTAAAAAATACAAAATTAAAATTTATGTCTAATTTTTAGCACAGCCTATAGGGTAAAAATTGCGGAAAATGGCAAAACCAAGTTTTTTTTCAATTTTCTATCGAAATAATCGTCCAATCGCTGTAATATTTCGCGTGGATAATCATTTTTAGTCGTTACATCGGTTAACAATACAAAAGATTAAAAAATACAAAATTAAAATTTATGTCTAATTTTTAGCACAGCCTATAGGGTAAAAATTGCGGAAAATGGCAAAACCATGTTTTTTTTTTTTCAATTTTCTATTGAAATAATCGTCCAATCGCTGTAATATTTCGCGTGGATAATCATTTTTAGTCGTTACATCGGTTACCAATACAAAAGATTAAAAAATACAAAATTAAAATTTATGTCTAATTTTTAGCACAGCCTATAGGGTAAAAATTGCGGAAAATGGCAAAACCATGTTTTTTTTTTTAATTTTCTATTGAAATAATCGTCCAATCGCTGTAATATTTCGCGTGGATAATCATTTTTAGTCGTTACATCGGTTACCAATACAAAAGATTAAAAAATACAAAAGTAATATTTTTGTCTAATTTTTAGCACAGCTTAAACGGTAAAAATTGCGGAAAATGGCAAAACCAAGTTTTTTTTTAATTTTCTATCGAAATAATCGTCCAATCGCTGTAATATTTCGCGTGGATAATCATTTTTAGTCGTTACATCGGTTACCAATACAAAAGATTAAAAAATACAAAATTAAAATTTATGTCTAATTTTTAGCACAGCCTATAGGGTAAAAATTGCGGAAAATGGCAAAACCATGTTTTTTTTTTTTTTCAATTTTCTATTGAAATAATCGTCCAATCGCTGTAATATTTCGCGTGGATAATCATTTTTAGTCGTTACATTGGTTACCAATACAAAAGATTAAAAAATACAAAACTAAAATTAATGTCTAATTTTTAGCACAGCCTATAGGGTAAAAAAATAATCGTCCAATCGCTGTAATATTTCGCGTGGATAATCATTTTTAGTCGTTACATTGGTTACCAATACAAAAGATTAAAAAATACAAAACTAAAATTTATGTCTAATTTTTAGCACAGCCTATAGGGTAAAAATTGCGGAAAATGGCAAAACCATGTTTTTTTTCAATTTTCTATCGAAATCATCGTCCAATCGCTGTAATATTTCGCGTGGATAATCATTTTTAATCGTTACATCGGTTACCAATACAAAAGATTAAAAAATACAAAATTAAAATTTATGTCTAATTTTTAGCACAGCCTATAGGGTAAAAATTGCGGAAAATGGCAAAACCAAGTTTTTTTTTTCAATTTTCTATCGAAATAATCGTCCAATCGCTGTAATATTTCGCGTGAATAATCATTTTTAGTCGTTGCATCGGTTACCAATACAAAAGATTAAAATATACAAAATTAAATTTTTTTTGTATAATTTTTAGCACAGCCTATACGGTAAAAATTGCAGATATTACAAAACCATGTATTTTTAAATTTTCTAACGAAATAATAGTCCAATCGCTGTAATATTTCGCGTGGATAATCATTTATAGCCGTTAGATCGATTACCAACACAAAAGATTAAAAAAATAAAAAACTAAAATTTATGTCTAATTTTTAGCACAGCCTATAGGGTAAAAATTGCGGAAAATGGCAAAACTAGGTATTTTTCAATTTTCTAACAAAATAATCGTCCAATCGCTGTAATATTTCGCGTGGATAATCATTTTTAGTTGTTACATCGGTTACCAATACAAAAGATTAAAAAATACAAAAGTAATATTTTTGTCTAATTTTTAGCACAGCCTATACGGTAAAAATTGCGGAAAATGGCAAACCATGTATTTTCAATTTCTAACGAAATAATCGTCCAATCGCTGTAATATTTCGCGTGGATAATCATTTTTAGTCGTTACATCGGTTACCAATACAAAAGATTAAAAAATACAAAATTAAAATTTATGTCTAATTTTTAGCACAGCCTATAAGGAAAAAATTGCGGAAAATGGCAAAACCATGTTTTTTTTTAATTTTCTATCGAAATAATCGTCCAATCGCTGTAATATTTCGCGTGGATAATCATTTTTAGTCGTTACATCGGTTACCAATACAAAAGATTAAAAAATACAAAATTAAAATTTATGTCTAATTTTTAGCACAGCTTATACGGTAAAAATTGCGGAAAATGGCAAACCATGTATTTTCTATTTCTAACGAAATAATCGTCCAATCGCTGTAATATTTCGCGTGGATAATCATTTTTAGTCGTTACATCGGTTACCAATACAAAAGATTAAAAAATACAAAATTAAAATTTATGTCTAATTTTTAGCACAGCCTATAGGTAAAAATTGCGGAAAATGGCAAAACCAAGTTTTTTTTTCAATTTTCTATCGAAATAATCGTCCAATCGCTGTAATATTTCGCGTGGATAATCATTTTTAGTCGTTACATCGGTTACCAACACAAAAGATTAAAAAAATACAAAACTAAAATTTATGTCTAATTTTTAGCACAGCCTATAGGGTAAAAATTGCGGAAAATGGCAAAACCATGTTTTTTTTCAAGTTTCTATCGAAATCATCGTCCAATCGCTGTAATATTTCGCATGGATAATCATTTTTAGTCGTTACATCGGTTACAAATACAAAAGATTAAAAAATACAAAATTAAAATTTATGTCTAATTTTTAGGACAGCCTATAGGGTAAAAATTGCGGTAAATGGCAAAACCATGTTTTTTTCAATTTTCTATTCAAATAATCGTCCAATCGCTGTAATATTTCGCGTGGATAATCATTTTTAGTCGTTACATCGGTTACCAATACAAAAGATTAAAAAATACAAAATTAAAATTTATGTCTAATTTTTAGCACAGCCTATAGGGTAAAAATTGCGGAAAATGGCAAAACCATGTTTTTTTTCAATTTTCTATTGAAATAATCGTCCAATCGCTGTAATATTTCGCGTGGATAATCATTTTTAGTCGTTACATCGGTTACCAATACAAAAGATTAAAAAATACAAAAGTAATATTTTTGTCTAATTTTTAGCACAGCTTATACGGTAAAAATTGCGGAAAATGGCAAACCATGTATTTTCTATTTCTAACGAAATAATCGTCCAATCGCTGTAATATTTCGCGTGGATAATCATTTTTAGTCGTTACATCGGTTACCAATACAAAAGATTAAAAAATACAAAATTAAAATTTATGTCTAATTTTTAGCACAGCCTATAGGGTAAAAAATTGCGGAAAATGGCAAAACCAAGATTTTTTTCAATTTTCTATCGAAATAATCGTCCAATCGCTGTAATATTTCGCGTGGATAATCATTTTTAGTCGTTACATCGGTTACCAATACAAAAGATTAAAAAATACAAAATTAAAATTTATGTCTAATTTTTAGCACAGCCTATAGGGTAAAAATTGCGGAAAATGGCAAAACCATGTTTTTTTTTTCAATTTTCTATTGAAATAATCGTCCAATCGCTGTAATATTTCGCGTGGATAATCATTTTTAGTCGTTACATTGGTTACCAATACAAAAGATTAAAAAATACAAAACTAAAATTTATGTCTAATTTTTAGCACAGCCTATAGGGTAAAAAAATAATCGTTCAATCGCAGTAATATTTCGCGTGGATAATCATTTTTAGTCGTTACATTGGTTACCAATACAAAAGATTAAAAAATACAAAACTAAAATTTATGTCTAATTTTTAGCACAGCCTATAGGGTAAAAATTGCGGAAAATGGCAAAACCATGTTTTTTTTTCAATTTTCTATTGAGATAATCGTCCAATCGCTGTAATATTTTGCGTGGATAATCATTTTTAGTCGTTACATTGGTTACCAATACAAAAGATTAAGAAATACAAAACTAAAATTTATGTCTAATTTTTAGCACAGCCTATAGGGTAAAAATTGCGGAAAATGGCAAAACCATGTTTTTTTTTCAAGTTTCTATCGAAATCATCGTCCAATCGCTGTAATATTTCGCGTGGATAGTCATTTTTAATCGTTACATCGGTTACCAATACAAAAGATTAAAAAATACAAAATTAAAATTTATGTCTAATATTTAGCACAGCCTATAGGGTAAAAATTGCGGAAAATGGCAAAACCAAGTTTTTTTTCAATTTTCTATCGAAATAATCGTCCAATCGCTGTAATATTTCGCGTAGATAATCATTTTTAGTCGTTGCATCGGTTACCAATACAAAAGATTAAAATATACAAAATTAATATTTTTGTATAATTTTTAGCACAGCCTATACGGTAAAAATTGCGGATATTACAAAACCATGTATTTTTCTATTTTCTAACGAAATAATAGTCCAATCGCTGTAATATTTCGCGTGGATAATCATTTATAGCCGTTAGATCGATTACTAACACAAAAGATTAAAAAAATACAAAACTAAAATTTATGTCTAATTTTTAGCACAGCCTATAGGGTAAAAATTGCGGAAAATGGCAAAACTAAGTATTTTTCAATTTTCTAACAAAATAATCGTCCAATCGCAGTAATATTTCGCGTGGATAATCATTTTTAGTTGTTACATCGGTTACCAATACAAAAGATTAAAAAATACAAAAGTAATATTTTTGTCTAATTTTTAGCACAGCCTATACGGTAAAAATTGCGGAAAATGGCAAACCATGTATTTTCAATTTCTAACGAAATAATCGTCCAATCGCTGTAATATTTCGCGTGGATAATCATTTTTAGTCGTTACATCGGTTACCAATACAAAATATTAAAAAATACAAAATTAAAATTTATGTCTAATTTTTAGCACAGCCTATAGCGTAAAAATTGCGGAAAATGGCAAAACCATGTTTTTTTTTAATTTTCTATAGAAATAATCGTCCAATCGCTGTAATATTTCGCGTGGATAATCATTTTTAGTCGTTACATCGGTTACCAATACAAAAGATTAAAAAATACAAAATTAAAATTTATGTCTAATTTTTAGCACAGCTTATACGGTAAAAATTGCGGAAAATGGCAAACCATATATCTTCTATTTCTAACGAAATAATCGTCCAATCGCTGTAATATTTCGCGTGGATAATAATTTTTAGTCGTTACATCGGTTACCAATACAAAAGATTAAAAAATACAAAATTAAAATTTATGTCTAATTTTTAGCACAGCTTATACGGTAAAAATTGCGGAAAATGGCAAACCATGTATTTTCTATTTCTAACGAAATAATCGTCCAATCGCTGTAATATTTCGCGTGGATAATCATTTTTAGTCGTTACATCGGTTACCAATACAAAAGATTAAAAAATACAAAATTAAAATTTATGTCTAATTTTTAGCACAGCCTATAGGGTAAAAATTGCGGAAAATGGCAAAACCATGTTTTTTTTTCAATTTTCTATTGAAATAATCGTCCAATCGCTGTAATATTTCGCGTGGATAATCATTTTTAGTCGTTACATCGGTTACCAATACAAAAGATTAAAAAATAAAATATTAAAATTTATGTCTAATTTTTAGCACAGCCTATAGGGTAAAAATTGCGGAAAATGGCAAAACCAAGTTTTTTTCAATTTTCTATCGAAATAATCGTCCAATCGCTGTAATATTTCGCGTGGATAATCATTTTTAGTCGTTACATCGGTTACTAATACAAAAGATTAAAATATACAAAATTAATATTTTTGTATAATTTTTAGCACAGCCTATACGGTAAAAATTGCGGAAAATGGCAAAACTAGGTATTTTTCAATTTTCTAAAGAAATAATCGTCCAATCGCTGTAATATTTCGCGTGGATAATCATTTATAGCCGTTAGATCAATTACCAACACAAAAGATTAAAAAGTACAAAACTAAAATTTATGTCTAATTTTTAGCACAGCCTATAGGGTAAAAATTGCGGAAAATGGCAAAACCATGTTTTTTTTTTTCAATTTTCTATTGAAATAATCGTCCAATCGCTGTAATATTTCGCGTGGATAATCATTTTTAGTCGTTACATCGGTTACCAATACAAAAGATTAAAAAATACAAAAGTAATATTTTTGTCTAATTTTTAGCCCAGCCTATACGGTAAAAATTGCGGAAAATGGCAAACCATGTATTTTCAATTTCTAACGAAATAATCGTCCAATCGCTGTAATATTTCGCGTGGATAATCATTTTTAGTCGTTACATCGGTTACCAATACAAAAGATTAAAAAATACAAAATTAAAATTTATGTTTAATTTTTAGCACAGCCTATAGGGTAAAAATTGCGGAAAATAGCAAAACCATGTTTTTTTTAATTTTCTATCGAAATATTCGTCTAATCGCTGTAATATTTCGCGTGGATAATCATTTTTAGTCGTTACATCGGTTACCAATACAAAAGATTAAAAAATACAAAATTAAAATTTTTGTCTAATTTTTAGCACAGCTTATACGGTAAAAATTGCGGAAAATGGCAAACCATGTATTTTCTATTTCTAACGAAATAATCGTCCAATCGCTGTAATATTTCGCGTGGATAATCATTTTTAGTCGTTACATCGGTTACCAATACAAAAGATTAAAAAATACAAAATTAAAATTTATGTCTAATTTTTAGCACAGCCTATAGGGTAAAAATTGCGGAATATGGCAAAACCAAGTTTTTTTTCAATTTTCTATCGAAATAATCGTCCAATCGCTGTAATATTTCGCGTGGATAATCATTTTTAGTCGTTACATCGGTTACCAATACAAAAGATTAAAATATACAAAATTAATATTTTTGTATAATTTTTAGCACAGCCTATACGGTAAAAATTGCGGATATTACAAAACCATGTATTTTTCAATTTTCTAACGAAATAATAGTCCAATCGCTGTAATATTTCGCGTGGATAATCATTTATAGCCGTTAGATCGATTACCAACACAAAAGATTAAAAAAATACAAAACTAAAATTTATGTCTAATTTTTAGCACAGCCTATAGGGTAAAAATTGCGGAAAATGGCAAACTATGTATTTTCAATTTCTAAAGAAATAATCGTCCAATCGCTGTAATATTTCGCGTGGATAATCATTTATAGCCGTTAGATCGGTTACCAATACAAAAGATTAAAAAATACAAAATTAAAATTTATGTCTAATTTTTAGCACAGCCTATAGGGTAAAAATTGCGGAAAATGGCAAAACCATGTTTTTTTTTTCAATTTTCTCTTGAAATAATCGTCCAATCGCTGTAATATTTCGCGTGGATAATCATTTTTAGTCGTTACATCGGTTACCAATACAAAAGATTAAAAAATACAAAAGTAATTTTTTATATTATTATTATTACGAATAAACGTAATTATTATTTGAACTTATATTGATTTACATATGAAAAGTAATATTATCAGGCTCAAGTTCAGTTTTATTGAATTAATGAAAATTCAAAATTACTAAGAGTTTTTTTTGTGTTGGAAAATATTATTATTTATATCCAATCAGTTTTTAGCAGAACGTATCAGTACTGATTTCAAGGCCGCTACACCTCTCATCAGCGTTCAATTGTCCAACTTTACAAATTTCGTAAAGTGGATACTAATTGAGAAGAATATCAACTATTTAACCAGTTTTCAACAGAAATAGAATATGAGAATTAATTTTTAATTCAATTTTTATTCTACAATGAAACAGTGCTGGTTAGTACGAAATTCCCTCATTACTGTTTGGAACTAATAATCAACACAAACTCATAGTCCGTTATCATCAAAGTATTTTGCTTTGTATTTTAACGTTTTTGTTGTTTTTACTCTATATTAGGGAAATTCACATATTACTGTGACCCCTTTTATTAGGGTATTTATAGCTCATGCCCAAGCGGAATTAATATTTTTATATTATTATTATTACGAATAAACGTAATTATTATTTGAACTTATATTGATTTACATATGAAAAGTAATATTATCAGGCTCAAGTTCAGTTTTATTGAATTAATGAAAATTCAAAATTACTAAGAGTTTTTTTGTGTTGGAAAATATTATTATTTATATCCAATCAGTTTTTAGCAGAACGTATCAGTACTGATTTCAAGGCCGCTACACCTCTCATCAGCGTTCAATTGTCCAACTTTACAAATTTCGTAAAGTGGATACTAATTGAGAAGAATATCAACTATTTAACCAGTTTTCAACAGAAATAGAATATGAGAATTAATTTTTAATTCAATTTTTATTCTACAATGAAACAGTGCTGGTTAGTACGAAATTCCCTCATTACTGTTTGGAACTAATAATCAACACAAACTCATAGTCCGTTATCATCAAAGTATTTTGCTTTGTATTTTAACGTTTTTGTTGTTTTTACTCTATATTAGGGAAATTCACATATTACTGTGACCCCTTTTATTAGGGTATTTATAGCTCATGCCCAAGCGGAATTAATATTTTTATATTATTATTATTACGAATAAACGTAATTATTATTTGAACTTATATTGATTTACATATGAAAAGTAATATTATCAGGCTCAAGTTCAGTTTTATTGAATTAATGAAAATTCAAAATTACTAAGAGTTTTTTTTGTGTTGGAAAATATTATTATTTATATCCAATCAGTTTTTAGCAGAACGTATCAGTACTGATTTCAAGGCCGCTACACCTCTCATCAGCGTTCAATTGTCCAACTTTACAAATTTCGTAAAGTGGATACTAATTGAGAAGAATATCAACTATTTAACCAGTTTTCAACAAAAACGTTAAAATACAAAGCAAAATACTTTGATGATAACGGACTATGAGTTTGTGTTGATTATTAGTTCCAAACAGTAATGAGGGAATTTCGTACTAACCAGCACTGTTTCATTGTAGAATAAAAATTGAATTAAAAATTAATTCTCATATTCTATTTCTGTTGAAAACTGGTTAAATAGTTGATATTCTTCTCAATTAGTATCCACTTTACGAAATTTGTAAAGTTGGACAATTGAACGCTGATGAGAGGTGTAGCGGCCTTGAAATCAGTACTGATACGTTCTGCTAAAAACTGATTGGATATAAATAATAATATTTTCCAACACAAAAAAAACTCTTAGTAATTTTGAATTTTCATTAATTCAATAAAACTGAACTTGAGCCTGATAATATTACTTTTCATATGTAAATCAATATAAGTTCAAATAATAATTACGTTTATTCGTAATAATAATAATATAAAAATATTAATTCCGCTTGGGCATGAGCTATAAATACCCTAATAAAAGGGGTCACAGTAATATGTGAATTTCCCTAATATAGAGTAAAAACAACAAAAACGTTAAAATACAAAGCAAAATACTTTGATGATAACGGACTATGAGTTTGTGTTGATTATTAGTTCCAAACAGTAATGAGGGAATTTCGTACTAACCAGCACTGTTTCATTGTAGAATAAAAATTGAATTAAAAATTAATTCTCATATTCTATTTCTGTTGAAAACTGGTTAAATAGTTGATATTCTTCTCAATTAGTATCCACTTTACGAAATTTGTAAAGTTGGACAATTGAACGCTGATGAGAGGTGTAGCGGCCTTGAAATCAGTACTGATACGTTCTGCTAAAAACTGATTGGATATAAATAATAATATTTTCCAACACAAAAAAAACTCTTAGTAATTTTGAATTTTCATTAATTCAATAAAACTGAACTTGAGCCTGATAATATTACTTTTCATATGTAAATCAATATAAGTTCAAATAATAATTACGTTTATTCGTAATAATAATAATATAAAAATATTAATTCCGCTTGGGCATGAGCTATAAATACCCTAATAAAAGGGGTCACAGTAATATGTGAATTTCCCTAATATAGAGTAAAAACAACAAAAACGTTAAAATACAAAGCAAAATACTTTGATGATAACGGACTATGAGTTTGTGTTGATTATTAGTTCCAAACAGTAATGAGGGAATTTCGTACTAACCAGCACTGTTTCATTGTAGAATAAAAATTGAATTAAAAATTAATTCTCATATTCTATTTCTGTTGAAAACTGGTTAAATAGTTGATATTCTTCTCAATTAGTATCCACTTTACGAAATTTGTAAAGTTGGACAATTGAACGCTGATGAGAGGTGTAGCGGCCTTGAAATCAGTACTGATACGTTCTGCTAAAAACTGATTGGATATAAATAATAATATTTTCCAACACAAAAAAAACTCTTAGTAATTTTGAATTTTCATTAATTCAATAAAACTGAACTTGAGCCTGATAATATTACAAAAGTAATATTTTTGTCTAATTTTAAGAACAGCCTAACGGTATAAATTGCGGAAAATGGCAAACCATTTATTTTCAATTTCTAAAGAAATAATCGTCCAATCGCTGTAATATTTCGCGTGGATAATCATTTATAGCCGTTAGATCAATTACCAACACAAAAGATTAAAAAGTACAAAGATTAAAAAGTACAAAACTTAAATTTATGTCTAATTTTTAGCACAGCCTATAGGGTAAAAATTGCGGAAAATGGCAAAACCATGTTTTTTTTCAATTTTCTATTGAAATAATCGTCCAATCGCTGTAATATTTCGCGTGGATAATCATTTTTAGTCGTTACATCGGTTACCAATACAAAAGATAAAAAAATACAAAAGTAATATTTTTGTCTAAATTTTAGCACAGCCTATAGGGTAAAAATTGCGGAAAATGGCAATACCATGTTTTTTTTCAAGTTTCTATCGAAATAATCGTCCAATCGCTGTAATATTTCGCGTGGATAATCATTTTTAGTCGTTACATCGGTTACCAATACAAAAGATTAAAAAGTACAAAACTAAAATTTATGTCTAATTTTTAGCACAGCCTATAGGGTAAAAATTGCGGAAAATGGCAAAACCATGTTTTTTTTTCAATTTTCTATTGAAATAATCGTCCAATCGCTGTAATATTTCGCGTGGATAATCATTTTTAGTCGTTACATCGGTTACCAATACAAAAGATTAAAAAATACAAAAGTAATATTTTTGTCTAATTTTTAGCACAGCTTATACGGTAAAAATTGCGGAAAATGGCAAACCATGTATTTTCTATTTCTAACGAAATAATCGTCCAATCGCTGTAATATTTCGCGTGGATAATCATTTTTAGTCTTTACATCGGTTACTAATACAAAAGATTAAAAAATACAAAATTAAAATTTATGTCTAATTTTTAGCACAGCCTATAGGGTAAAAATTGCGGAAAATGGCAAAACCAAGTTTTTTTTTCAATTTTCTATCGAAATAATCGTCCAATCGCTGTAATATTTCGCGTGGATAATCATTTTTAGTCGTTACATCGGTTACCAATACAAAAGATTAAAATATACAAAATTAATATTTTTGTATAATTTTTAGCACATCCTATACGGTAAAAATTGCGGATATTACAAAACCATGTATTTTTCAATTTTCTAACGAAATAATAGTCCAATCGCTGTAATATTTCGCGTGGATAATCATTTATAGCCGTTAGATCGATTACCAACACAAAAGATTAAAAAAATACAAAACTAAAATTTATGTCTAATTTTTAGCACAGCCTATAGGGTAAAAATTGCGGAAAATGGCAAACTATGTATTTTCAATTTCTAAAGAAATAATCGTCCAATCGCTGTAATATTTCGCGTGGATAATCATTTATAGCCGTTAGATCGGTTACCAATACAAAAGATTAAAAAATACAAAACTAAAATTTATGTCTAATTTTTAGCACAGCCTATAGGGTAAAAATTGCGGAAAATGGCAAAACCATGTTTTTTTTTCAATTTTCTATTGAAATAATCGTCCAATCGCTGTAATATTTCGCGTGGATAATCATTTTTAGTCGTTACATCGGTTACCAATACAAAAGATTAAAAAATACAAAAGTAATATTTTTGTCTAATTTTTAGCACAGCTTATACGGTAAAAATTGCGGAAAATGGCAAACCATGTATTTTCTATTTCTAACGAAATAATCGTCCAATCGCTGTAATATTTCGCGTGGATAATCATTTTTAGTCTTTACATCGGTTACTAATACAAAAGATTAAAAAATACAAAATTAAAATTTATGTCTAATTTTTAGCACAGCCTATAGGGTAAAAATTGCGGAAAATGGCAAAACCAAGTTTTTTTTCAATTTTCTATCGAAATAATCGTCCAATCGCTGTAATATTTCGCGTGGATAATCATTTTTAGTCGTTACATCGGTTACCAATACAAAAGATTAAAATATACAAAATTAATATTTTTGTATAATTTTTAGCACATCCTATACGGTAAAAATTGCGGATATTACAAAACCATGTATTTTTCAATTTTCTAACGAAATAATAGTCCAATCGCTGTAATATTTCGCGTGGATAATCATTTATAGCCGTTAGATCGATTACCAACACAAAAGATTAAAAAAATACAAAACTAAAATTTATGTCTAATTTTTAGCACAGCCTATAGGGTAAAAATTGCGGAAAATGGCAAACTATGTATTTTCAATTTCTAAAGAAATAATCGTCCAATCGCTGTAATATTTCGCGTGGATAATCATTTATAGCCGTTAGATCGGTTACCAATACAAAAGATTAAAAAATACAAAATTAAAATTTATGTCTAATTTTTAGCACAGCCTATAGGGTAAAAATTGCGGAAAATGGCAAAACCATGTTTTTTTTTTCAATTTTCTCTTGAAATAATCGTCCAATCGCTGTAATATTTCGCGTGGATAATCATTTTTAGTCGTTACATCGGTTACCAATACAAAAGATTAAAATATACAAAAGTAATATTTTTGTCTAATTTTAAGAACAGCCTAACGGTATAAATTGCGGAAAATGGCAAACCATTTATTTTCAATTTCTAAAGAAATAATCGTCCAATCGCTGTAATATTTCGCGTGGATAATCATTTATAGCCGTTAGATCAATTACCAACACAAAAGATTAAAAAGTACAAAGATTAAAAAGTACAAAACTTAAATTTATGTCTAATTTTTAGCACAGCCTATAGGGTAAAAATTGCGGAAAATGGCAAAACCAAGTTTTTTTTTCAATTTTCTATCGAAATAATCGTCCAGTCGCTGTAATATTTCGCGTGGATAATCATTTTTAGTCGTTACATCGGTTACCAATACAAAAGATTAAAAAATACAAAATTAAAATTTATGTCTAATTTTTAGCACAGCCTATAGGGTAAAAATTGCGGAAAATGGCAAAACCATGTTTTTTTTTCAATTTTCTATTGAAATAATCGTCCAATCGCTGTAATATTTCGCGTGGATAATCATTTTTAGTCGTTACATCGGTTACCAATACAAAAGATTAAAAAATAAAATATTAAAATTTATGTCTAATTTTTAGCACAGCCTATAGGGTAAAAATTGCGGAAAATGGCAAAACCAAGTTTTTTTCAATTTTCTATCGAAATAATCGTCCAATCGCTGTAATATTTCGCGTGGATAATCATTTTTAGTCGTTACATCGGTTACTAATACAAAAGATTAAAATATACAAAATTAATATTTTTGTATAATTTTTAGCACAGCCTATACGGTAAAAATTGCGGAAAATGGCAAAACTAGGTATTTATCAATTTTCTAAAGAAATAATCGTCCAATCGCTGTAATTTTTCGCGTGGATAATCATTTATAGCCGTTAGATCAATTACCAACACAAAAGATTAAAAAGTACAAAACTAAAATTTATGTCTAATTTTTAGCACAGCCTATAGGGTAAAAATTGCGGAAAATGGCAAAACCATGTTTTTTTTTCAATTTTCTATTGAAATAATCGTCCAATCGCTGTAATATTTCGCGTGGATAATCATTTTTAGTCGTTACATCGGTTACCAATACAAAAGATTAAAAAATACAAAAGTAATATTTTTGTCTAATTTTTAGCCCAGCCTATACGGTAAAAATTGCGGAAAATGGCAAACCATGTATTTTCAATTTCTAACGAAATAATCGTCCAATCGCTGTAATATTTCGCGTGGATAATCATTTTTAGTCGTTACATCGGTTACCAATACAAAAGATTAAAAAATACAAAATTAAAATTTATGTTTAATTTTTAGCACAGCCTATAGGGTAAAAATTGCGGAAAATAGCAAAACCATGTTTTTTTTAATTTTCTATCGAAATATTCGTCTAATCGCTGTAATATTTCGCGTGGATAATCATTTTTAGTCGTTACATCGGTTACCAATACAAAAGATTAAAAAATACAAAATTAAAATTTTTGTCTAATTTTTAGCACAGCTTATACGGTAAAAATTGCGGAAAATGGCAAACCATGTATTTTCTATTTCTAACGAAATAAACGTCCAATCGCTGTAATATTTCGCGTGGATAATCATTTTTAGTCGTTACATCGGTTACCAATACAAAAGATTAAAAAATACAAAATTAAAATTTATGTCTAATTTTTAGCACAGCCTATAGGGTAAAAATTGCGGAATATGGCAAAACCAAGTTTTTTTTCAATTTTCTATCGAAATAATCGTCCAATCGCTGTAATATTTCGCGTGGATAATCATTTTTAGTCGTTACATCGGTTACCAATACAAAAGATTAAAATATACAAAATTAATATTTTTGTATAATTTTTAGCACAGCCTATACGGTAAAAATTGCGGATATTACAAAACCATGTATTTTTCAATTTTCTAACGAAATAATAGTCCAATCGCTGTAATATTTCGCGTGGATAATCATTTATAGCCGTTAGATCGATTACCATCACAAAAGATTAAAAAAATACAAAACTAAAATTTATGTCTAATTTTTAGCACAGCCTATAGGGTAAAAATTGCGGAAAATGGCAAACCATGTATTTTCAATTTTCTAAAGAAATAATCGTCCAATCGCTGTAATATTTCGCGTGGATAATCATTTATAGCCGTTAGATCAATTACCAACACAAAAGATTAAAAAGTACAAAACTAAAATTTATGTCTAATTTTTAGCACAGCCTATAGGGTAAAAATTGCGGAAAATGGCAAAACCATGTTTTTTTTTCAATTTTCTATTGAAATAATCGTCCAATCGCTGTAATATTTCGCGTGGATAATCATTTTTAGTCGTTACATCGGTTACCAATACAAAAGATTAAAAAATACAAAAGTAATATTTTTGTCTAATTTTTAGCCCAGCCTATACGGTAAAAATTGCGGAAAATGGCAAACCATGTATTTTCAATTTCTAACGAAATAATCGTCCAATCGCTGTAATATTTCGCGTGGATAATCATTTTTAGTCGTTACATCGGTTACCAATACAAAAGATTAAAAAATACAAAATTAAAATTTATGTTTAATTTTTAGCACAGCTTATAGGGTAAAAATTGCGGAAAATAGCAAAACCATGTTTTTTTTAATTTTCTATCGAAATATTCGTCTAATGACTGTAATATTTCGCGTGGATAATCATTTTTAGTCGTTACATCGGTTACCAATACAAAAGATTATAAAATACAAAATTAAAATTTATGTCTAATTTTTAGCACAGCCTATAGGGTAAAAATTGCGGAAAATGGCAAAACCATGTTTTTTTTTTAATTTTCTATCGAAATAAACGTCCAATCGCTGTAATATTTCGCGTGGATAATCATTTTTAGTCGTTACATCGGTTACCAATACAAAAGATTAAAAAATACAAAAGTAATATTTTTGTCTAATTTTTAGCACAGCTTATACGGTAAAAATTGCGGAAAATGGCAAACCATGTATTTTCTATTTCTAACGAAATAATCGTCCAATCGCTGTAATATATCGCGTGGATAATCATTTTTAGTCTTTACATCGGTTACTAATACAAAAGATTAAAAAATACAAAATTAAAATTTATGTCTAATTTTTAGCACAGCCTATAGGGTAAAAATTGCGGAAAATGGCAAAACCAAGTTTTTTTTCAATTTTCTATCGAAATAATCGTCCAGTCGCTGTAATATTTCGCGTGGATAATCATTTTTAGTCGTTACATCGGTTACCAATACAAAAGATTAAAATATACAAAATTAATATTTTTGTATAATTTTTAGCACAGCCTATACGGTAAAAATTGCGGATATTACAAAACCATGTATTTTTCAATTTTCTAACGAAATAATAGTCCAATCGCTGTAATATTTCGCGTGGATAATCATTTATAGCCGTTAGATCGATTACCAACACAAAAGATTAAAAAAATACAAAACTAAAATTTATGTCTAATTTTTAGCACAGCCTATAGGGTAAAAATTGCGGAAAATGGCAAACTATGTATTTTCAATTTCTAAAGAAATAATCGTCCAATCGCTGTAATATTTCGCGTGGATAATCATTTATAGCCGTTAGATCGGTTACCAATACAAAAGATTAAAAAATACAAAATTAAAATTTATGTCTAATTTTTAGCACAGCCTATAGGGTAAAAATTGCGGAAAATGGCAAAACCATGTTTTTTTTTTCAATTTTCTCTTGAAATAATCGTCCAATCGCTGTAATATTTCGCGTGGATAATCATTTTTAGTCGTTACATCGGTTACCAATACAAAAGATTAAAAAATACAAAAGTAATATTTTTGTCTAATTTTAAGAACAGCCTAACGGTATAAATTGCGGAAAATGGCAAACCATTTATTTTCAATTTCTAAAGAAATAATCGTCCAATCGCTGTAATATTTCGCGTGGATAATCATTTATAGCCGTTAGATCAATTACCAACACAAAAGTTTAAAAAGTACAAAGATTAAAAAGTACAAAACTTAAATTTATGTCTAATTTTTAGCACAGCCTATAGGGTAAAAATTGCGGAAAATGGCAAAACCATGTTTTTTTTCAATTTTCTATTGAAATAATCGTCCAATCGCTGTAATATTTCGCGTGGATAATCATTTTTAGTCGTTACATCGGTTACCAATACAAAAGATTAAAAAATACAAAAGTAATATTTTTGTCTAATTTTTAGCCCAGCCTATACGGTAAAAATTGCGGAAAATGGCAAACCATGTATTTTCAATTTCTAACGAAATCGCTGTAATATTTCGCGTGGATAATCATTTTTAGTCGTTACATCGGTTACCAATACAAAAGATTAAAAAATACAAAATTAAAATTTATGTCTAATTTTTAGCACAGCCTATAGGGTAAAAATTGCGGAAAATGGCAAAACCAAGTTTTTTTTCAATTTTCTATCGAAATAATCGTCCAATCGCTGTAATATTTCGCGTGGATAATCATTTTTAGTCGTTACATCGGTTACCAATACAAAAGATTAAAATATACAAAATTAATATTTTTGTATAATTCTTAGCACAGCCTATACGGTAAAAATTGCGGATATTACAAAACCATGTATTTTTCAATTTTCTAACAAAATAATAGTCCAATCGCTGTAATATTTCGCGTGGATAATCATTTATAGCCGTTAGATCGATTACCAACACAAAAGATTAAAAAAATACAAAATTAATATTTTTGTATAATTTTTAGCACAGCCTATACGGTAAAAATTGCGGAAAATGGCAAAACTAGGTATTTTTCAATTTTCTAACGAAATAATCGTCCAATCGCTGTAATATTTCGCGTGGATAATCATTTTTAGTCGTTACATCGGTTACCAATACAAAAGATTAAAATATACAAAATTAATATTTTTGTCTAATTTTAAGAACAGCCTAACGGTAAAAATTGCGGAAAATGGCAAACCATGTATTTTCAATTTCTAAAGAAATAATCGTCCAATCGCTGTAATATTTCGCGTGGATAATCATTTATAGCCGTTAGATCAATTACCAACACAAAAGATTAAAAAATACAAAATTAAAATTTATGTCTAATTTTTAGCACAGCCTATAGGGTAAAAATTGCGGCAAATGGCAAAACCATGTTTTTTTTTTAATTTTCTATCGAAATAAACGTCCAATCGCTGTAATATTTCGCGTGGATAATCATTTTTAGTCGTTACATCGGTTACCAATACAAAAGATTAAAAAATACAAAATTAAAATTTATGTCTAATTTTTAGCACAGCCTATAGGGTAAAAATTGCGGAAAATGGCAAAACCAAGTTTTTTTTTCCATTTTCTATCGAAATAATCGTCCAATCGCTGTAATATTTCGCGTGGATAATCATTTTTAGTCGTTACATCGGTTACCAATACAAAAGATTAAAATATACAAAATTAATATTTTTGTATAATTTTTAGCTCAGCCTATACGGTAAAAATTGCGGATATTACAAAACCATGTATATTTCAATTTTCTAACGAAATAATAGTCCAATCGCTGTAATATTTCGCGTGGATAATCATTTATAGCCGTTAGATCGATTACCAACACAAAAGATTAAAAAAATACAAAACTAAAATTTATGTCTAATTTTTAGCACAGCCTATAGGGTAAAAATTGCGGAAAATGGCAAAACCAAGTTTTTTTTCAATTTTCTATCGAAATAATCGTCCAATCGCTGTAATATTTCGCGTGGATAATCATTTTTAGTCGTTACATCGGTTACCAATACAAAAGATTAAAATATACAAAATTAATATTTTTGTATAATTTTTAGCACAGCCTATACGGTAAAAATTGCGGAAAATGGCAAAACTAGGTATTTTTCAATTTTCTAACGAAATAATCGTCCAATCGCTGTAATATTTCGCGTAGATAATCATTTTTAGTCGTTACATCGGTTACCAATACAAAAGATTAAAATATACAAAATTAATATTTATGTCTAATTTTAAGAACAGCCTAACGGTAAAAATTGCGGAAAATGGCAAACCATGTATTTTCAATTTCTAAAGAAATAATCGTCCAATCGCTGTAATATTTCGCGTGGATAATCATTTATAGCCGTTAGATCAATTACCAACACAAAAGATTAAAAAGTACAAAACTAAAATTTATGTCTAATTTTTAGCACAGCCTATAGGGTAAAAATTGCGGAAAATGGCAAAACCATGTTTTTTTTTTCAATTTGCTATTGAAATAATCGTCCAATCGCTGTAATATTTCGCGTGCATAATCATTTTTAGTCGTTACATCGGTTACCAATACAAAAGATTAAAAAATACAAAAGTAATATTTTTGTCTAATTTTTAGCCCAGCCTATACGGTAAAAATTGCGGAAAATGGCAAACCATGTATTTTCAATTTCTAACGAAATCGCTGTAATATTTCGCGTGGATAATCATTTTTAGTCGTTACATCGGTTACCAATACAAAAGATTAAAAAATACAAAATTAAAATTTATGTCTAATTTTTAGCACAGCCTATAGGGTAAAAATTGCGGAAAATGGCAAAACCAAGTTTTTTTTCAATTTTCTATCGAAATAATCGTCCAATCGCTGTAATATTTCGCGTGGATAATCATTTTTAGTCGTTACATCGGTTACCAATACAAAAGATTAAAATATACAAAATTAATATTTTTGTATAATTCTTAGCACAGCCTATACGGTAAAAATTGCGGATATTACAAAACCATGTCTTTTTCAATTTTCTAACAAAATAATAGTCCAATCGCTGTAATATTTCGCGTGGATAATCATTTATAGCCGTTAGATCGATTACCAACACAAAAGATTAAAAAAATACAAAATTAATATTTTTGTATAATTTTTAGCACAGCCTATACGGTAAAAATTGCGGAAAATGGCAAAACTAGGTATTTTTCAATTTTCTAACGAAATAATCGTCCAATCGCTGTAATATTTCGCGTGGATAATCATTTTTAGTCGTTACATCGGTTACCAATACAAAAGATTAAAATATACAAAATTAATATTTTTGTCTAATTTTAAGAACAGCCTAACGGTAAAAATTGCGGAAAATGGCAAACCATGTATTTTCAATTTCTAAAGAAATAATCGTCCAATCGCTGTAATATTTCGCGTGGATAATCATTTATAGCCGTTAGATCAATTACCAACACAAAAGATTAAAAAATACAAAATTAAAATTTATGTCTAATTTTTAGCACAGCCTATAGGGTAAAAATTGCGCAAAATGGCAAAACCATGTTTTTTTTTTAATTTTCTATCGAAATAAACGTCCAATCGCTGTAATATTTCGCGTGGATAATCATTTTTAGTCGTTACATCGGTTACCAATACAAAAGATTAAAAAATAAAAAAGTAATATTTTTGTCTAATTTTTAGCACAGCTTATACGGTAAAAATTGCGGAAAATGGCAAACCATGTATTTTCTATTTCTAACGAAATAATCGTCCAATCGCTGTAATATTTCGCGTGGATAATCATTTTTAGTCGTTACATCGGTTACCAATACAAAAGATTAAAAAATACAAAATTAAAATTTATGTCTAATTTTTAGCACAGCCTATAGGGTAAAAATTGCGGAAAATGGCAAAACCAAGTTTTTTTTTCAATTTTCTATCGAAATAATCGTCCAATCGCTGTAATATTTCGCGTGGATAATCATTTTTAGTCGTTACATCGGTTACCAATACAAAAGATTAAAATATACAAAATTAATATTTTTGTATAATTTTTAGCACACCCTATACGGTAAAAATTGCGGATATTACAAAACCATGTATTTTTCAATTTTCTAACGAAATAATAGTCCAATCGCTGTAATATTTCGCGTGGATAATCATTTATAGCCGTTAGATCGATTACCAACACAAAAGATTAAAAAAATACAAAACTAAAATTTATGTCTAATTTTTAGCACAGCCTATAGGGTAAAAATTGCGGAAAATGGCAAAACCAAGTTTTTTTTCAATTTTCTATCGAAATAATCGTCCAATCGCTGTAATATTTCGCGTGGATAATCATTTTTAGTCGTTACATCGGTTACCAATACAAAAGATTAAAATATACAAAATTAATATTTTTGTATAATTTTTAGCACAGCCTATAAGGTAAAAATTGCGGAAAATGGCAAAACTAGGTATTTTTCAATTTTCTAACGAAATAATCGTCCAATCGCTGTAATATTTCGCGTAGATAATCATTTTTAGTCGTTACATCGGTTACCAATACAAAAGATTAAAATATACAAAATATATATTTTTGTCTAATTTTAAGAACAGCCTAACGGTAAAAATTGCGGAAAATGGCAAACCATGTATTTTCAATTTCTAAAGAAATAATCGTCCAATCGCTGTAATATTTCGCGTGGATAATCATTTATAGCCGTTAGATCAATTACCAACACAAAAGATTAAAAAGTACAAATTTAAAATTTATGTCTAATTTTTAGCACAGCCTATAGGGTAAAAATTGCGGAAAATGGCAAAACCATGTTTTTTTTTCAATTTTCTATTGAAATAATCGTCCAATCGCTGTAATATTTCGCGTGGATAATCATTTTTAGTCGTTACATCGGTTACCAATACAAAAGATTAAAAAATACAAAAGTAATATTTTTTTATAATTTTTAACCCAGCCTATACGGTAAAAATTGCGGAAAATGGCAAACCATGTATTTTCAATTTCTAACGAAATCGCTGTAATATTTCGCGTGGATAATCATTTTTAGTCGTTACATCGGTTACCAATACAAAAGATTAAAAAATACAAAAGTAATATTTTTGTCTAATTTTTAGCCCAGCCTATACGGTAAAAATTGCGGAAAATGGCAAACCATGTATTTTCAATTTCTAACGAAATCGCTGTAATATTTCGCGTGGATAATCATTTTTAGTCGTTACATCGGTTATTAATACAAAAGATTAAAAAATACAAAATTAAAATTTATGTCTAATTTTTAGCACAGCCTATAGGGTAAAAATTGCGGAAAATGGCAAAACCAAGTTTTTTTTCAATTTTCTATCGAAATAATCGTCCAATCGCTGTAATATTTCGCGTGGATAATCATTTATAGCCGTTAGATCGATTACCAACACAAAAGATTAAAAAAATACAAAACTAAAATTTATGTCTAATTTTTAGCACAGCCTATAGGGTAAAAATTGCGGAAAATGGCAAAACCAAGTTTTTTTTCAATTTTCTATCGAAATAATCGTCCAATCGCTGTAATATTTCGCGTGGATAATCATTTTTAGTCGTTACATCGGTTACCAATACAAAAGATTAAAATATACAAAATTAATATTTTTGTATAATTCTTAGCACAGCCTATACGGTAAAAATTGCGGATATTACAAAACCATGTATTTTTCAATTTTCTAACAAAATAATAGTCCAATCGCTGTAATATTTCGCGTGGATAATCATTTATAGCCGTTAGATCGATTACCAACACAAAAGATTAAAAAAATACAAAATTAATATTTTTGTATAATTTTTAGCACAGCCTATACGGTAAAAATTGCGGAAAATGGCAAAACTAGGTATTTTTCAATTTTCTAACGAAATAATCGTCCAATCGCTGTAATATTTCGCGTGGATAATCATTTTTAGTCGTTACATCGGTTACCAATACAAAAGATTAAAATATACAAAATTAATATTTTTGTATAATTCTTAGCACAGCCTATACGGTAAAAATTGCGGATATTACAAAACCATGTATTTTTCAATTTTCTAACAAAATAATAGTCCAATCGCTGTAATATTTCGCGTGGATAATCATTTATAGCCGTTAGATCGATTACCAACACAAAAGATTAAAAAAATACAAAATTAATATTTTTGTATAATTTTTAGCACAGCCTATACGGTAAAAATTGCGGAAAATGGCAAAACTAGGTATTTTTCAATTTTCTAACGAAATAATCGTCCAATCGCTGTAATATTTCGCGTGGATAATCATTTTTAGTCGTTACATCGGTTACCAATACAAAAGATTAAAATATACAAAATTAATATTTTTGTCTAATTTTAAGAACAGCCTAACGGTAAAAATTGCGGAAAATGGCAAACCATGTATTTTCAATTTCTAAAGAAATAATCGTCCAATCGCTGTAATATTTCGCGTGGATAATCATTTATAGCCGTTAGATCAATTACCAACACAAAAGATTAAAAAATACAAAATTAAAATTTATGTCTAATTTTTAGCACAGCCTATAGGGTAAAAATTGCGGAAAATGGCAAAACCATGTTTTTTTTTTAATTTTCTATCGAAATAAACGTCCAATCGCTGTAATATTTCGCGTGGATAATCATTTTTAGTCGTTACATCGGTTACCAATACAAAAGATTAAAAAATACAAAATTAAAATTTATGTCTAATTTTTAGCACAGCCTATAGGGTAAAAATTGCGGAAAATGGCAAAACCAAGTTTTTTTTTCCATTTTCTATCGAAATAATCGTCCAATCGCTGTAATATTTCGCGTGGATAATCATTTTTAGTCGTTACATCGGTTACCAATACAAAAGATTAAAATATACAAAATTAATATTTTTGTATAATTTTTAGCACAGCCTATACGGTAAAAATTGCGGATATTACAAAACCATGTATATTTCAATTTTCTAACGAAATAATAGTCCAATCGCTGTAATATTTCGCGTGGATAATCATTTATAGCCGTTAGATCGATTACCAACACAAAAGATTAAAAAAATACAAAACTAAAATTTATGTCTAATTTTTAGCACAGCCTATAGGGTAAAAATTGCGGAAAATGGCAAAACCAAGTTTTTTTTCAATTTTCTATCGAAATAATCGTCCAATCGCTGTAATATTTCGCGTGGATAATCATTTTTAGTCGTTACATCGGTTACCAATACAAAAGATTAAAATATACAAAATTAATATTTTTGTATAATTTTTAGCACAGCCTATACGGTAAAAATTGCGGAAAATGGCAAAACTAGGTATTTTTCAATTTTCTAACGAAATAATCGTCCAATCGCTGTAATATTTCGCGTAGATAATCATTTTTAGTCGTTACATCGGTTACCAATACAAAAGATTAAAATATACAAAATTAATATTTATGTCTAATTTTAAGAACAGCCTAACGGTAAAAATTGCGGAAAATGGCAAACCATGTATTTTCAATTTCTAAAGAAATAATCGTCCAATCGCTGTAATATTTCGCGTGGATAATCATTTATAGCCGTTAGATCAATTACCAACACAAAAGATTAAAAAGTACAAAACTAAAATTTATGTCTAATTTTTAGCACAGCCTATAGGGTAAAAATTGCGGAAAATGGCAAAACCATGTTTTTTTTTCAATTTGCTATTGAAATAATCGTCCAATCGCTGTAATATTTCGCGTGCATAATCATTTTTAGTCGTTACATCGGTTACCAATACAAAAGATTAAAAAATACAAAAGTAATATTTTTGTCTAATTTTTAGCCCAGCCTATACGGTAAAAATTGCGGAAAATGGCAAACCATGTATTTTCAATTTCTAACGAAATCGCTGTAATATTTCGCGTGGATAATCATTTTTAGTCGTTACATCGGTTACCAATACAAAAGATTAAAAAATACAAAATTAAAATTTATGTCTAATTTTTAGCACAGCCTATAGGGTAAAAATTGCGGAAAATGGCAAAACCAAGTTTTTTTTCAATTTTCTATCGAAATAATCGTCCAATCGCTGTAATATTTCGCGTGGATAATCATTTTTAGTCGTTACATCGGTTACCAATACAAAAGATTAAAATATACAAAATTAATATTTTTGTATAATTCTTAGCACAGCCTATACGGTAAAAATTGCGGATATTACAAAACCATGTCTTTTTCAATTTTCTAACAAAATAATAGTCCAATCGCTGTAATATTTCGCGTGGATAATCATTTATAGCCGTTAGATCGATTACCAACACAAAAGATTAAAAAAATACAAAATTAATATTTTTGTATAATTTTTAGCACAGCCTATACGGTAAAAATTGCGGAAAATGGCAAAACTAGGTATTTTTCAATTTTCTAACGAAATAATCGTCCAATCGCTGTAATATTTCGCGTGGATAATCATTTTTAGTCGTTACATCGGTTACCAATACAAAAGATTAAAATATACAAAATTAATATTTTTGTCTAATTTTAAGAACAGCCTAACGGTAAAAATTGCGGAAAATGGCAAACCATGTATTTTCAATTTCTAAAGAAATAATCGTCCAATCGCTGTAATATTTCGCGTGGATAATCATTTATAGCCGTTAGATCAATTACCAACACAAAAGATTAAAAAATACAAAATTAAAATTTATGTCTAATTTTTAGCACAGCCTATAGGGTAAAAATTGCGCAAAATGGCAAAACCATGTTTTTTTTTTAATTTTCTATCGAAATAAACGTCCAATCGCTGTAATATTTCGCGTGGATAATCATTTTTAGTCGTTACATCGGTTACCAATACAAAAGATTAAAAAATAAAAAAGTAATATTTTTGTCTAATTTTTAGCACAGCTTATACGGTAAAAATTGCGGAAAATGGCAAACCATGTATTTTCTATTTCTAACGAAATAATCGTCCAATCGCTGTAATATTTCGCGTGGATAATCATTTTTAGTCGTTACATCGGTTACCAATACAAAAGATTAAAAAATACAAAATTAAAATTTATGTCTAATTTTTAGCACAGCCTATAGGGTAAAAATTGCGGAAAATGGCAAAACCAAGTTTTTTTTTCAATTTTCTATCGAAATAATCGTCCAATCGCTGTAATATTTCGCGTGGATAATCATTTTTAGTCGTTACATCGGTTACCAATACAAAAGATTAAAATATACAAAATTAATATTTTTGTATAATTTTTAGCACACCCTATACGGTAAAAATTGCGGATATTACAAAACCATGTATTTTTCAATTTTCTAACGAAATAATAGTCCAATCGCTGTAATATTTCGCGTGGATAATCATTTATAGCCGTTAGATCGATTACCAACACAAAAGATTAAAAAAATACAAAACTAAAATTTATGTCTAATTTTTAGCACAGCCTATAGGGTAAAAATTGCGGAAAATGGCAAAACCAAGTTTTTTTTCAATTTTCTATCGAAATAATCGTCCAATCGCTGTAATATTTCGCGTGGATAATCATTTTTAGTCGTTACATCGGTTACCAATACAAAAGATTAAAATATACAAAATTAATATTTTTGTATAATTTTTAGCACAGCCTATACGGTAAAAATTGCGGAAAATGGCAAAACTAGGTATTTTTCAATTTTCTAACGAAATAATCGTCCAATCGCTGTAATATTTCGCGTAGATAATCATTTTTAGTCGTTACATCGGTTACCAATACAAAAGATTAAAATATACAAAATATATATTTTTGTCTAATTTTAAGAACAGCCTAACGGTAAAAATTGCGGAAAATGGCAAACCATGTATTTTCAATTTCTAAAGAAATAATCGTCCAATCGCTGTAATATTTCGCGTGGATAATCATTTATAGCCGTTAGATCAATTACCAACACAAAAGATTAAAAAGTACAAAACTAAAATTTATGTCTAATTTTTAGCACAGCCTATAGGGTAAAAATTGCGGAAAATGGCAAAACCATGTTTTTTTTTCAATTTTCTATTGAAATAATCGTCCAATCGCTGTAATATTTCGCGTGGATAATCATTTTTAGTCGTTACATCGGTTACCAATACAAAAGATTAAAAAATACAAAAGTAATATTTTTTTATAATTTTTAACCCAGCCTATACGGTAAAAATTGCGGAAAATGGCAAACCATGTATTTTAAATTTCTAACGAAATCGCTGTAATATTTCGCGTGGATAATCATTTTTAGTCGTTACATCGGTTACCAATACAAAAGATTAAAAAATACAAAATTAAAATTTATGTCTAATTTTTAGCACAGCCTATAGGGTAAAAATTGCGGAAAATGGCAAAACCAAGTTTTTTTTCAATTTTCTATCGAAATAATCGTCCAATCGCTGTAATATTTCGCGTGGATAATCATTTTTAGTCGTTACATCGAATACCAATACAAAAGATTAAAATATACAAAATTAATATTTTTGTATAATTTTTAGCACAGCCTATACGGTAAAAATTGCGGATATTACAAAACCATGTATTTTTCAATTTTCTAACAAAATAATAGTCCAATCGCTGTAATATTTCGCGTGGATAATCATTTATAGCCGTTAGATCGATTACCAACACAAAAGATAAAAAAAATACAAAACTAAAATTTATGTCTAATTTTTAGCACAGCCTATAGGGTAAAAATTGCGGAAAATGGCAAACCATGTATTTTCAATTTCTAAAGAAATAATCGTCCAATCGCTGTAATATTTCGCGTGGATAATCATTTATAGCCGTTAGATCGGTTACCAATACAAAAGATTAAAATATACAAAATTAATATTTTGTATAATTTTTAGCACAGCCTAACGTAAAAATTGCGGAAAATGGCAAACCATGTATTTTCAATTTCTAAAGAAATAATCGTCCAATCGCTGTAATATTTCGCGTGGATAATCATTTATAGCCGTTAGATGAATTACCAACACAAAAGATTAAAAAATACAAAATTAAAATTTATGTCTAATTTTTAGCACAGCCTATAGGGTAAAAATTGCGGAAAATGGCAAAACCATGTATTTTTTTAATTTTCTATCGAAATAAACGTCCAATCGCTGTAATATTTCGCGTGGATAATCATTTTTAGTCGTTACATCGGTTACCAATACAAAAGATTAAAAAATACAAAAGTAATATTTTTGTCTAATTTTTAGCACAGCTTATACGGTAAAAATTGCGGAAAATGGCAAACCATGTATTTTCTATTTCTAACGAAATAATCGTCCAATCGCTGTAATATTTCGCGTGGATAATCATTTTTAGTCGTTACATCGGTTACCAATACAAAAGAATAAAAAATACAAATAAAAATTTATGTCTAATTTTTAGCACAGCCTATAGGGTAAAAATTGCGGAAAATGGCAAAACCAAGTTTTTTTTTCAATTTTCTATCGAAATAATCGTCCAATCGCTGTAATATTTCGCGTGGATAATCATTTTTAGTCGTTACATCGGTTACCAATACATAAGATTAAAATATACAAAATTAATATTTTTGTATAATTTTTAGCACAGCCTATACGGTAAAAATTGCGGATATTACAAAACCATGTATTTTTCAATTTTCTAACGAAATAATAGTCCAATCGCTGTAATATTTCGCGTGGATAATCATTTATAGCCGTTAGATCGATTACCAACACAAAAGATTAAAAAATACAAAACTAAAATTTATGTCTAATTTTTAGCACAGCCTATATATAGGGTAAAAATTGCGGAAAATGGCAAACCATGTATTTTCAATTTCTAAAGAAATAATCGTCCAATCGCTGTAATATTTCGCGTGGATAATCATTTATAGCCGTTAGATCGGTTACCAATACAAAAGATTAAAATATACAAAATTAAAATTTATGTCTAATTTTTAGCACAGCCTATAGGGTAAAAATTGCGGAAAATGGCAAAACCATGTTTTTTTTTCAATTTTCTCTTGAAATAATCGTCCAATCGCTGTAATATTTCGCGTGGATAATCATTTTTAGTCGTTACATCGGTTACCAATACAAAAGATTAAAAAATACAAAATTAAAATTTATGCTTAATTTTTAGCACAGCCTATAGGGTAAAAATTGCGGAAAATGGCAAAACCATGTTTTTTTTTAATTTTCTATCGAAATAATCGTCCAATCGCTGTAATATTTCGCGTGGATAATCATTTTTAGTCGTTACATCGGTTACCAATACAAAAGATTAAAATATACAAAATTAATATTTTTGTCTTATTTTAAGAACAGCCTAACGGTAAAAATTGCGGAAAATGCCAAACCATGTATTTCCAATTTCTAAAGAAATAATCGTCCAATCGCTGTAATATTTCGCGTGGATAATCATTTATAGCCGTTAGATCAATTACCAACACAAAAGATTAAAAAGTACAAAACTAAAATTTATGTCTAATTTTTAGCACAGCCTATAGGGTAAAAATTGCGGAAAATGGCAAAACAAAGTTTTTTTTCAATTTTCTATCGAAATAATCGTCCAATCGCTGTAATATTTCGCGTGGATAATCATTTTTAGTCGTTACATCGGTTACCAATACAAAAGATTAAAATATACAAAATTAATATTTTTGTCTAATTTTTAGCCCAGCCTATACGGTAAAAATTGCGGAAAATGGCAAACCATGTATTTTCAATTTCTAACGAAATCGCTGTAATATTTCGCGTGGATAATCATTTTTAGTCGTTACATCGGTTACCAATACAAAAGATTAAAATATACAAAATTAATATTTTTGTATAATTTTTAGCACAGCCTATACGGTAAAAATTGCGGAAAATGGCAAAACTAGGTATTTTTCAATTTTCTAACGAAATAATCGTCCAATCGCTGTAATATTTCGCGTGGATAATCATTTTTAGTCGTTACATCGGTTACCAATACAAAAGATTAAAATATACAAAATTAATATTTTTGTCTAATTTTAAGAACCGCCTAACGGTAAAAATTGCGGAAAATGGCAAACCATGTATTTTCAATTTCTAAAGAAATAATCGTCCAATCGCTGTAATATTTCGCGTGGATAATCATTTAAAGCCGTTAGATAAATTACCAACACAAAAGATTAAAAAATACAAAATTAAAATTTATGTCTAATTTTTAGCACAGCCTATAGGGTAAAAATTGCGGAAAATGGCAAAACCATGTATTTTTTTAATTTTCTATCGAAATAAACGTCCAATCGCTGTAATATTTCGCGTGGATAATCATTTTTAGTCGTTACATCGGTTACCAATACAAAAGATTAAAAAATACAAAAGTAATATTTTTGTCTAATTTTTAGCACAGCTTATACGGTAAAAATTGCGGAAAATGGCAAAACCAAGTTTTTTTTTCAATTTTCTATCGAAATAATCGTCCAATCGCTGTAATATTTCGCGTGGATAATCATTTTTAGTCGTTACATCGGTTACCAATACAAAAGATTAAAATATACAAAATTAATATTTTTGTATAATTTTTAGCACAGCCTATAGGGTAAAAATTGCGGAAAATGGCAAAACCATGTTTTTTTTTTCAATTTTCTCTTGAAATAATCGTCCAATCGCTGTAATATTTCGCGTGGATAATCATTTTTAGTCGTTACATCGGTTACCAATACAAAAGATTAAAATATACAAAATTAATATTTTTGTCTAATTTTTAGCCCAGCCTATACGGTAAAAATTGCGGAAAATGGCAAACCATGTATTTTCAATTTCTAACGAAATCGCTGTAATATTTCGCGTGGATAATCATTTTTAGTCGTTACATCGGTTACCAATACAAAAGATTAAAATATACAAAATTAATATTTTTGTATAATTTTTAGCACAGCCTATACGGTAAAAATTGCGGAAAATGGCAAAACTAGGTATTTTTCAATTTTCTAACGAAATAATCGTCCAATCGCTGTAATATTTCGCGTGGATAATCATTTTTAGTCGTTACATCGGTTACCAATACAAAAGATTAAAATATACAAAATTAATATTTTTGTCTAATTTTAAGAACAGCCTAACGGTAAAAATTGCGGAAAATGGCAAACCATGTATTTTCAATTTCTAAAGAAATAATCGTCCAATCGCTGTAATATTTCGCGTGGATAATCATTTAAAGCCGTTAGATGAATTACCAACACAAAAGATTAAAAAATACAAAATTAAAATTTATGTCTAATTTTTAGCACAGCCTATAGGGTAAAAATTGCGGAAAATGGCAAAACCATGTTTTTTTTTAATTTTCTATCGAAATAAACGTCCAATCGCTGTAATATTTCGCGTGGATAATCATTTTTAGTCGTTACATCGGTTACCAATACAAAAGATTAAAAAATACAAAAGTAATATTTTTGTCTAATTTTTAGCACAGCTTATACGGTAAAAATTGCGGAAAATGGCAAACCATGTATTTTCTATTTCTAACGAAATAATCGTCCAATCGCTGTAATATTTCGCGTGGATAATCATTTTTAGTCGTTACATCGGTTACCAATACAAAAGATTAAAAAATAAATATTAAAATTTATGTCTAATTTTTAGCACAGCCTATAGGGTAAAAATTGCGGAAAATGGCAAAACCAAGTTTTTTTTTCAATTTTCTATCGAAATAATCGTCCAATCGCTGTAATATTTCGCGTGGATAATCATTTTTAGTCGTTACATCGGTTACCAATACAAAAGATTAAAATATACAAAATTAATATTTTTGTATAATTTTTAGCACAGCCTATACGGTAAAAATTGCGGATATTACAAAACCATGTATTTTTCAATTTTCTAACGAAATAATAGTCCAATCGCTGTAATATTTCGCGTGGATAATCATTTATAGCCGTTAGATCGATTACCAACACAAAAGATTAAAAAAATACAAAACTAAAATTTATGTCTAATTTTTAGCACAGCCTATATATAGGGTAAAAATTGCGGAAAATGGCAAACCATGTATTTTCAATTTCTAAAGAAATAATCGTCCAATCGCTGTAATATTTCGCGTGGATAATCATTTATAGCCGTTAGATCGGTTACCAATACAAAAGATTAAAATATACAAAATTAAAATTTATGTCTAATTTTTAGCACAGCCTATAGGGTAAAAATTGCGGAAAATGGCAAAACCATGTTTTTTTTTCAATTTTCTCTTGAAATAATCGTCCAATCGCTGTAATATGTCGCGTAGATAATCATTTTTAGTCGTTACATCGGTTACCAATACAAAAGATTAAAAAATACAAAATTAAAATTTATGTTTAATTTTTAGCACAGCCTATAGGGTAAAAATTGCGGAAAATGGCAAAACCATGTTTTTTTTTAATTTTCTATCGAAATAATCGTCCAATCGCTGTAATATTTCGCGTGGATAATCATTTTTAGTCGTTACATCGGTTACCAATACAAAAGATTAAAATATACAAAATTAATATTTTTGTCTAATTTTAAGAACAGCCTAACGGTAAAAATTGCGGAAAATGCCAAACCATGTATTTTCAATTTCTAAAGAAATAATCGTCCAATCGCTGTAATATTTCGCGTGGATAATCATTTATAGCCGTTAGATCAATTACCAACACAAAAGATTAAAAAGTACAAAACTAAAATTTATGTCTAATTTTTAGCACAGCCTATAGGGTAAAAATTGCGGAAAATGGCAAAACCAAGTTTTTTTTCAATTTTCTATCGAAATAATCGTCCAATCGCTGTAATATTTCGCGTGGATAATCATTTTTAGTCGCTACATCGGTTACCAATACAAAAGATTAAAATATACAAAATTAATATTTTTGTCTAATTTTTAGCCCAGCCTATACGGTAAAAATTGCGGAAAATGGCAAACCATGTATTTTCAATTTCTAACGAAATCGCTGTAATATTTCGCGTGGATAATCATTTTTAGTCGTTACATCGGTTACCAATACAAAAGATTAAAATATACAAAATTAATATTTTTGTCTAATTTTAAGAACAGCCTAACGGTAAAAATTGCGGAAAATGGCAAACCATGTATTTTCAATTTCTAAAGAAATAATCGTCCAATCGCTGTAATATTTCGCGTGGATAATCATTTAAAGCCGTTAGATGAATTACCAACACAAAAGATTAAAAAATACAAAATTAAAATTTATGTCTAATTTTTAGCACAGCCTATAGGGTAAAAATTGCGGAAAATGGCAAAACCATGTTTTTTTTTAATTTTCTATCGAAATAAACGTCCAATCGCTGTAATATTTCGCGTGGATAATCATTTTTAGTCGTTACATCGGTTACCAATACAAAAGATTAAAAAATACAAAAGTAATATTTTTGTCTAATTTTTAGCACAGCTTATACGGTAAAAATTGCGGAAAATGGCAAACCATATATTTTCTATTTCTAACGAAATAATCGTCCAATCGCTGTAATATTTCGCGTGGATAATCATTTTTAGTCGTTACATCGGTTACCAATACAAAAGATTAAAAAATAAATATTAAAATTTATGTCTAATTTTTAGCACAGCCTATAGGGTAAAAATTGCGGAAAATGGCAAAACCAAGTTTTTTTTCAATTTTCTATCGAAATAATCGTCCAATCGCTGTAATATTTCGCGTGGATAATCATTTTTAGTCGTTACATCGGTTACCAATACAAAAGATTAAAATATACAAAATTAATATTTTTGTATAATTTTTAGCACAGCCTATACGGTAAAAATTGCGGATATTACAAAACCATGTATTTTTCAATTTTCTAACGAAATAATAGTCCAATCGCTGTAATATTTCGCGTGGATAATCATTTATAGCCGTTAGATCGATTACCAACACAAAAGATTAAAAAAATACAAAACTAAAATTTATGTCTAATTTTTAGCACAGCCTATATATAGGGTAAAAATTGCGGAAAATGGCAAACCATGTATTTTCAATTTCTAAAGAAATAATCGTCCAATCGCTGTAATATTTCGCGTGGATAATCATTTATAGCCGTTAGATCGGTTACCAATACAAAAGATTAAAATATACAAAATTAAAATTTATGTCTAATTTTTAGCACAGCCTATAGGGTAAAAATTGCGGAAAATGGCAAAACCATGTTTTTTTTTCAATTTTCTCTTGAAATAATCGTCCAATCGCTGTAATATTTCGCGTAGATAATCATTTTTAGTCGTTACATCGGTTACCAATACAAAAGATTAAAAAATACAAAATTAAAATTTATGTTTAATTTTTAGCACAGCCTATAGGGTAAAAATTGCGGAAAATGGCAAAACCATGTTTTTTTTTAATTTTCTATCGAAATAATCGTCCAATCGCTGTAATATTTCGCGTGGATAATCATTTTTAGTCGTTACATCGGTTACCAATACAAAAGATTAAAATATACAAAATTAATATTTTTGTCTAATTTTAAGAACAGCCTAACGGTAAAAATTGCGGAAAATGCCAAACCATGTATTTTCAATTTCTAAAGAAATAATCGTCCAATCGCTGTAATATTTCGCGTGGATAATCATTTATAGCCCTTAGATCAATTACCAACACAAAAGATTAAAAAGTACAAAACTAAAATTTATGTCTAATTTTTAGCACAGCCTATAGGGTAAAAATTGCGGAAAATGGCAAAACCAAGTTTTTTTTCAATTTTCTATCGAAATAATCGTCCAATCGCTGTAATATTTCGCGTGGATAATCATTTTTAGTCGTTACATCGGTTACCAATACAAAAGATTAAAATATACAAAATTAATATTTTTGTCTAATTTTTAGCCCAGCCTATACGGTAAAAATTGCGGAAAATGGCAAACCATGTATTTTCAATTTCTAACGAAATCGCTGTAATATTTCGCGTGGATAATCATTTTTAGTCGTTACATCGGTTACCAATGCAAAAGATTAAAATATACAAAATTAATATTTTTGTATAATTTTTAGCACAGCCTATACGGTAAAAATTGCGGAAAATGGCAAAACTAGGTATTTTTCAATTTTCTAACGAAATAATCGTCCAATCGCTGTAATATTTCGCGTGGATAATCATTTTTAGTCGTTACATCGGTTACCAATACAAAAGATTAAAATATACAAAATTAATATTTTTGTCTAATTTTAAGAACAGCCTAACGGTAAAAATTGCGGAAAATGGTAAACCATGTATTTTCAATTTCTAAAGAAATAATCGTCCAATCGCTGTAATATTTCGCGTGGATAATCATTTAAAGCCGTTAGATGAATTACCAACACAAAAGATTAAAAAATACAAAATTAAAATTTATGTCTAATTTTTAGCACAGCCTATAGGGTAAAAATTGCGGAAAATGGCAAAACCATGTTTTTTTTTAATTTTCTATCGAAATAAACGTCCAATCGCTGTAATATTTCGCGTGGATAATCATTTTTAGTCGTTACATCGGTTACCAATACAAAAGATTAAAAAATACAAAAGTAATATTTTTGTCTAATTTTTAGCACAGCTTATACGGTAAAAATTGCGGAAAATGGCAAACCATGTATTTTCTATTTCTAACGAAATAATCGTCCAATCGCTGTAATATTTCGCGTGGATAATCATTTTTAGTCGTTACATCGGTTACCAATACAAAAGATTAAAAAATAAATATTAAAATTTATGTCTAATTTTTAGCACAGCCTATAGGGTAAAAATTGCGGAAAATGGCAAAACCAAGTTTTTTTTCAATTTTCTATCGAAATAATCGTCCAATCGCTGTAATATTTCGCGTGGATAATCATTTTTAGTCGTTACATCGGTTACCAATACAAAAGATTAAAATATACAAAATTAATATTTTTGTATAATTTTTAGCACAGCCTATACGGTAAAAATTGCGGATATTACAAAACCATGTATTTTTCAATTTTCTAACGAAATAATAGTCCAATCGCTGTAATATTTCGCGTGGATAATCATTTATAGCCGTTAGATCGATTACCAACACAAAAGATTAAAAAAATACAAAACTAAAATTTATGTCTAATTTTTAGCACAGCCTATATATAGGGTAAAAATTGCGGAAAATGGCAAACCATGTATTTTCAATTTCTAAAGAAATAATCGTCCAATCGCTGTAATATTTCGCGTGGATAATCATTTATAGCCGTTAGATCGATTACCAATACAAAAGATTAAAATATACAAAATTAAAATTTATGTCTAATTTTTAGCACAGCCTATAGGGTAAAAATTGCGGAAAATGGCAAAACCATGTTTTTTTTCAATTTTCTCTTGAAATAATCGTCCAATCGCTGTAATATTTCGCGTAGATAATCATTTTTAGTCGTTACATCGGTTACCAATACAAAAGATTAAAAAATACAAAATTAAAATTTATGTTTAATTTTTAGCACAGCCTATAGGGTAAAAATTGCGGAAAATGGCAAAAACATGTTTTTTTTTTAATTTTCTATCGAAATAATCGTCCAATCGCTGTAATATTTCGCGTGGATAATCATTTTTAGTCGTTACATCGGTTACCAATACAAAAGATTAAAATATACAAAATTAATATTTTTGTCTAATTTTAAGAACAGCCTAACGGTAAAAATTGCGGAAAATGCCAAACCATGTATTTTCAATTTCTAAAGAAATAATCGTCCAATCGCTGTAATATTTCGCGTGGATAATCATTTATAGCCGTTAGATCAATTACCAACACAAAAGATTAAAAAGTACAAAACTAAAATTTATGTCTAATTTTTAGCACAGCCTATAGGGTAAAAATTGCGGAAAATGGCAAAACCAAGTTTTTTTTCAATTTTCTATCGAAATAATCGTCCAATCGCTGTAATATTTCGCGTGGATAATCATTTTTAGTCGTTACATCGGTTACCAATACAAAAGATTAAAATATACAAAATTAATATTTTTGTCTAATTTTAAGAACAGCCTAACGGTAAAAATTGCGGAAAATGCCAAACCATGTATTTTCAATTTCTAAAGAAATAATCGTCCAATCGCTGTAATATTTCGCGTAGATAATCATTTTTAGTCGTTACATCGGTTACCAATACAAAAGATTAAAAAATACAAAATTAAAATTTATGTTTAATTTTTAGCACAGCCTATAGGGTAAAAATTGCGGAAAATGGCAAAACCATGTTTTTTTTTAATTTTCTATCGAAATAATCGTCCAATCGCTGTAATATTTCGCGTGGATAATCATTTTTAGTCGTTACATCGGTTACCAATACAAAAGATTAAAATATACAAAATTAATATTTTTGTCTAATTTTAAGAACAGCCTAACGGTAAAAATTGCGGAAAATGCCAAACCATGTATTTTCAATTTCTAAAGAAATAATCGTCCAATCGCTGTAATATTTCGCGTGGATAATCATTTATAGCCGTTAGATCAATTACCAACACAAAAGATTAAAAAGTACAAAACTAAAATTTATGTCTAATTTTTAGCACAGCCTATAGGGTAAAAATTGCGGAAAATGGCAAAACCAATTTTTTTTCAATTTTCTATCGAAATAATCGTCCAATCGCTGTAATATTTCGCGTGGATAATCATTTTTAGTCGTTACATCGGTTACCAATACAAAAGATTAAAATATACAAAATTAATATTTTTGTCTAATTTTTAGCCCAGCCTATACGGTAAAAATTGCGGAAAATGGCAAACCATGTATTTTCAATTTCTAACGAAATCGCTGTAATATTTCGCGTGGATAATCATTTTTAGTCGTTACATCGGTTACCAATACAAAAGATTAAAATATACAAAATTAATATTTTTGTCTAATTTTAAGAACAGCCTAACGGTAAAAATTGCGGAAAATGGCAAACCATGTATTTTCAATTTCTAAAGAAATAATCGTCCAATCGCTGTAATATTTCGCGTGGATAATCATTTAAAGCCGTTAGATGAATTACCAACACAAAAGATTAAAAAATACAAAATTAAAATTTATGTCTAATTTTTAGCACAGCCTATAGGGTAAAAATTGCGGAAAATGGCAAAACCATGTTTTTTTTTAATTTTCTATCGAAATAAACGTCCAATCGCTGTAATATTTCGCGTGGATAATCATTTTTAGTCGTTACATCGGTTACCAATACAAAAGATTAAAAAATACAAAAGTAATATTTTTGTCTAATTTTTAGCACAGCTTATACGGTAAAAATTGCGGAAAATGGCAAACCATGTATTTTCTATTTCTAACGAAATAATCGTCCAATCGCTGTAATATTTCGCGTGGATAATCATTTTTAGTCGTTACATCGGTTACCAATACAAAAGATTAAAAAATAAATATTAAAATTTATGTCTAATTTTTAGCACAGCCTATAGGGTAAAAATTGCGGAAAATGGCAAAACCAAGTTTTTTTTCAATTTTCTATCGAAATAATCGTCCAATCGCTGTAATATTTCGCGTGGATAATCATTTTTAGTCGTTACATCGGTTACCAATACAAAAGATTAAAATATACAAAATTAATATTTTTGTATAATTTTTAGCACAGCCTATACGGTAAAAATTGCGGATATTACAAAACCATGTATTTTTCAATTTTCTAACGAAATAATAGTCCAATCGCTGTAATATTTCGCGTGGATAATCATTTATAGCCGTTAGATCGATTACCAACACAAAAGATTAAAAAAATACAAAACTAAAATTTATGTCTAATTTTTAGCACAGCCTATATATAGGGTAAAAATTGCGGAAAATGGCAAACCATGTATTTTCAATTTCTAAAGAAATAATCGTCCAATCGCTGTAATATTTCGCGTGGATAATCATTTATAGCCGTTAGATCGGTTACCAATACAAAAGATTAAAATATACAAAATTAAAATTTATGTCTAATTTTTAGCACAGCCTATAGGGTAAAAATTGCGGAAAATGGCAAAACCATGTTTTTTTTTCAATTTTCTCTTGAAATAATCGTCCAATCGCTGTAATATTTCGCGTAGATAATCATTTTTAGTCGTTACATCGGTTACCAATACAAAAGATTAAAAAATACAAAATTAAAATTTATGTTTAATTTTTAGCACAGCCTATAGGGTTAAAATTGCGGAAAATGGCAAAACCATGTTTTTTTTTAATTTTCTATCGAAATAATCGTCCAATCGCTGTAATATTTCGCGTGGATAATCATTTTTAGTCGTTACATCGGTTACCAATACAAAAGATTAAAATATACAAAATTAATATTTTTGTCTAATTTTAAGAACAGCCTAACGGTAAAAATTGCGGAAAATGCCAAACCATGTATTTTCAATTTCTAAAGAAATAATCGTCCAATCGCTGTAATATTTCGCGTGGATAATCATTTATAGCCGTTAGATCAATTACCAACACAAAAGATTAAAAAGTACAAAACTAAAATTTATGTCTAATTTTTAGCACAGCCTATAGGGTAAAAATTGCGGAAAATGGCAAAACCAAGTTTTTTTTCAATTTTCTATCGAAATAATCGTCCAATCGCTGTAATATTTCGCGTGGATAATCATTTTTAGTCGTTACATCGGTTACCAATACAAAAGATTAAAATATACAAAATTAATATTTTTGTCTAATTTTTAGCCCAGCCTAACGGTAAAAATTGCGGAAAATGGCAAACCATGTATTTTCAATTTCTAACGAAATCGCTGTAATATTTCGCGTGGATAATCATTTTTAGTCGTTACATCGGTTACCAATGCAAAAGATTAAAATATACAAAATTAATATTTTTGTATAATTTTTAGCACAGCCTATACGGTAAAAATTGCGGAAAATGGCAAAACTAGGTATTTTTCAATTTTCTAACGAAATAATCGTCCAATCGCTGTAATATTTCGCGTGGATAATCATTTTTAGTCGTTACATCGGTTACCAATACAAAAGATTAAAATATACAAAATTAATATTTTTGTCTAATTTTAAGAACAGCCTAACGGTAAAAATTGCGGAAAATGGCAAACCATGTATTTTCAATTTCTAAAGAAATAATCGTCCAATCGCTGTAATATTTCGCGTGGATAATCATTTAAAGCCGTTAGATGAATTACCAACACAAAAGATTAAAAAATACAAAATTAAAATTTATGTCTAATTTTTAGCACAGCCTATAGGGTAAAAATTGCGGAAAATGGCAAAACCAAGTTTTTTTTCAATTTTCTATCGAAATAAACGTCCAATCGCTGTAATATTTCGCGTGGATAATCATTTTTAGTCGTTACATCGGTTACCAATACAAAAGATTAAAAAATACAAAAGTAATATTTTTGTCTAATTTTTAGCACAGCTTATACGGTAAAAATTGCGGAAAATGGCAAACCATGTATTTTCTATTTCTAACGAAATAATCGTCCAATCGCTGTAATATTTCGCGTGGATAATCATTTTTAGTCGTTACATCGGTTACCAATACAAAAGATTAAAAAATAAATATTAAAATTTATGTCTAATTTTTAGCACAGCCTATAGGGTAAAAATTGCGGAAAATGGCAAAACCAAGTTTTTTTTCAATTTTCTATCGAAATAATCGTCCAATCGCTGCAATATTTCGCGTGGATAATCATTTTTAGTCGTTACATCGGTTACCAATACAAAAGATTAAAATATACAAAATTAATATTTTTGTATAATTTTTAGCACAGCCTATACGGTAAAAATTGCGGATATTACAAAACCATGTATTTTTCAATTTTCTAACGAAATAATAGTCCAATCGCTGTAATATTTCGCGTGGATAATCATTTATAGCCGTTAGATCGATTACCAACACAAAAGATTAAAAAAATACAAAACTAAAATTTATGTCTAATTTTTAGCACAGCCTATATATAGGGTAAAAATTGCGGAAAATGGCAAACCATGTATTTTCAATTTCTAAAGAAATAATCGTCCAATCGCTGTAATATTTCGCGTGGATAATCATTTATAGCCGTTAGATCGGTTACCAATACAAAAGATTAAAATATACAAAATTAAAATTTATGTCTAATTTTTAGCACAGCCTATAGGGTAAAAATTGCGGAAAATGGCAAAACCATGTTTTTTTTTCAATTTTCTCTTGAAATAATCGTCCAATCGCTGTAATATTTCGCGTAGATAATCATTTTTAGTCGTTACATCGGTTACCAATACAAAAGATTAAAAAATACAAAATTAAAATTTATGTTTAATTTACATATGAAAAGTAATATTATCAGGCTCAAGTTCAGTTTTATTGAATTAATGAAAATTCAAAATTACTAAGAGTTTTTGTATGTTGGAAAATATTATTATTTATATCCAATCAGTTTTTAGCAGAACGTATCAGTACTGATTTCAAGGCCGCTACACCTCTCATCAGCGTTCAAATGTCCATCTTTACAATTTTCGTAAAGTGGATACTGAGTGAGAAGAATATCAACTATTTAACCAGTTTTCAACAGAAATAGAATATGAGAATTAATTTTTAATTCAATTTTTATTCTACAATGAAACAGTGCTGGTTAGTACGAAATTCCCTCATTACTGTTTGGAACTAATAATCAACACAAACTCATAGTCCGTTATCATCAAAGTATTCTACTTTGTATTCTAACGTTTTTGTTGTTTTTACTCTATATTAGGGAAATTCACATATTACTGTGACCCCTCTTATTAGGGTATGTATAGCTCGTGCCCAAGCGGAATTAATATTTTTATATTATTATTATTACGAATAAACGTAATTATTATTTGAACTTATATTGATTTACATATGAAAAGTAATATTATCAGGCTCAAGTTCAGTTTTATTGAATTAATGAAAATTCAAAATTACTAAGAGTTTTTGTATGTTGGAAAATATTATTATTTATATCCAATCAGTTTTTAGCAGAACGTATCAGTACTGATTTCAAGGCCGCTACACCTCTCATCAGCGTTCAAATGTCCATCTTTACAATTTTCGTAAAGTGGATACTGAGTGAGAAGAATATCAACTATTTAACCAGTTTTCAACAGAAATAGAATATGAGAATTAATTTTTAATTCAATTTTTATTCTACAATGAAACAGTGCTGGTTAGTACGAAATTCCCTCATTACTGTTTGGAACTAATAATCAACACAAACTCATAGTCCGTTATCATCAAAGTATTCTACTTTGTATTCTAACGTTTTTGTTGTTTTTACTCTATATTAGGGAAATTCACATATTACTGTGACCCCTCTTATTAGGGTATGTATAGCTCGTGCCCAAGCGGAATTAATATTTTTATATTATTATTATTACGAATAAACGTAATTATTATTTGAACTTATATTGATTTACATATGAAAAGTAATATTATCAGGCTCAAGTTCAGTTTTATTGAATTAATGAAAATTCAAAATTACTAAGAGTTTTTGTATGTTGGAAAATATTATTATTTATATCCAATCAGTTTTTAGCAGAACGTATCAGTACTGATTTCAAGGCCGCTACACCTCTCATCAGCGTTCAAATGTCCATCTTTACAATTTTCGTAAAGTGGATACTGAGTGAGAAGAATATCAACTATTTAACCAGTTTTCAACAGAAATAGAGTATGAGAATTAATTTTTAATTCAATTTTTATTCTACAATGAAACAGTGCTGGTTAGTACGAAATTCCCTCATTACTGTTTGGAACTAATAATCAACACAAACTCATAGTCCGTTATCATCAAAGTATTCTACTTTGTATTCTAACGTTTTTGTTGTTTTTACTCTATATTAGGGAAATTCACATATTACTGTGACCCCTCTTATTAGGGTATGTATAGCTCGTGCCCAAGCGGAATTAATATTTTTATATTATTATTATTACGAATAAACGTAATTATTATTTGAACTTATATTGATTTACATATGAAAAGTAATATTATCAGGCTCAAGTTCAGTTTTATTGAATTAATGAAAATTCAAAATTACTAAGAGTTTTTGTATGTTGGAAAATATTATTATTTATATCCAATCAGTTTTTAGCAGAACGTATCAGTACTGATTTCAAGGCCGCTACACCTCTCATCAGCGTTCAAATGTCCATCTTTACAATTTTCGTAAAGTGGATACTGAGTGAGAAGAATATCAACTATTTAACCAGTTTTCAACAGAAATAGAATATGAGAATTAATTTTTAATTCAATTTTTATTCTACAATGAAACAGTGCTGGTTAGTACGAAATTCCCTCATTACTGTTTGGAACTAATAATCAACACAAACTCATAGTCCGTTATCATCAAAGTATTCTACTTTGTATTCTAACGTTTTTGTTGTTTTTACTCTATATTAGGGAAATTCACATATTACTGTGACCCCTCTTATTAGGGTATGTATAGCTCGTGCCCAAGCGGAATTAATATTTTTATATTATTATTATTACGAATAAACGTAATTATTATTTGAACTTATATTGATTTACATATGAAAAGTAATATTATCAGGCTCAAGTTCAGTTTTATTGAATTAATGAAAATTCAAAATTACTAAGAGTTTTTGTATGTTGGAAAATATTATTATTTATATCCAATCAGTTTTTAGCAGAACGTATCAGTACTGATTTCAAGGCCGCTACACCTCTCATCAGCGTTCAAATGTCCATCTTTACAATTTTCGTAAAGTGGATACTGAGTGAGAAGAATATCAACTATTTAACCAGTTTTCAACAGAAATAGAATATGAGAATTAATTTTTAATTCAATTTTTATTCTACAATGAAACAGTGCTGGTTAGTACGAAATTCCCTCATTACTGTTTGGAACTAATAATCAACACAAACTCATAGTCCGTTATCATCAAAGTATACCCTAATAAGAGGGGTCACAGTAATATGTGAATTTCCCTAATATAGAGTAAAAACAACAAAAACGTTAGAATACAAAGTAGAATACTTTGATGATAACGGACTATGAGTTTGTGTTGATTATTAGTTCCAAACAGTAATGAGGGAATTTCGTACTAACCAGCACTGTTTCATTGTAGAATAAAAATTGAATTAAAAATTAATTCTCATATTCTATTTCTGTTGAAAACTGGTTAAATAGTTGATATTCTTCTCACTCAGTATCCACTTTACGAAAATTGTAAAGATGGACATTTGAACGCTGATGAGAGGTGTAGCGGCCTTGAAATCAGTACTGATACGTTCTGCTAAAAACTGATTGGATATAAATAATAATATTTTCCAACATACAAAAACTCTTAGTAATTTTGAATTTTCATTAATTCAATAAAACTGAACTTGAGCCTGATAATATTACTTTTCATATGTAAATCAATATAAGTTCAAATAATAATTACGTTTATTCGTAATAATAATAATATAAAAATATTAATTCCGCTTGGGCACGAGCTATACATACCCTAATAAGAGGGGTCACAGTAATATGTGAATTTCCCTAATATAGAGTAAAAACAACAAAAACGTTAGAATACAAAGTAGAATACTTTGATGATAACGGACTATGAGTTTGTGTTGATTATTAGTTCCAAACAGTAATGAGGGAATTTCGTACTAACCAGCACTGTTTCATTGTAGAATAAAAATTGAATTAAAAATTAATTCTCATATTCTATTTCTGTTGAAAACTGGTTAAATAGTTGATATTCTTCTCACTCAGTATCCACTTTACGAAAATTGTAAAGATGGACATTTGAACGCTGATGAGAGGTGTAGCGGCCTTGAAATCAGTACTGATACGTTCTGCTAAAAACTGATTGGATATAAATAATAATATTTTCCAACATACAAAAACTCTTAGTAATTTTGAATTTTCATTAATTCAATAAAACTGAACTTGAGCCTGATAATATTACTTTTCATATGTAAATCAATATAAGTTCAAATAATAATTACGTTTATTCGTAATAATAATAATATAAAAATATTAATTCCGCTTGGGCACGAGCTATACATACCCTAATAAGAGGGGTCACAGTAATATGTGAATTTCCCTAATATAGAGTAAAAACAACAAAAACGTTAGAATACAAAGTAGAATACTTTGATGATAACGGACTATGAGTTTGTGTTGATTATTAGTTCCAAACAGTAATGAGGGAATTTCGTACTAACCAGCACTGTTTCATTGTAGAATAAAAATTGAATTAAAAATTAATTCTCATATTCTATTTCTGTTGAAAACTGGTTAAATAGTTGATATTCTTCTCACTCAGTATCCACTTTACGAAAATTGTAAAGATGGACATTTGAACACTGATGAGAGGTGTAGCGGCCTTGAAATCAGTACTGATACGTTCTGCTAAAAACTGATTGGATATAAATAATAATATTTTCCAACATACAAAAACTCTTAGTAATTTTGAATTTTCATTAATTCAATAAAACTGAACTTGAGCCTGATAATATTACTTTTCATATGTAAATCAATATAAGTTCAAATAATAATTACGTTTATTCGTAATAATAATAATATAAAAATATTAATTCCGCTTGGGCACGAGCTATACATACCCTAATAAGAGGGGTCACAGTAATATGTGAATTTCCCTAATATAGAGTAAAAACAACAAAAACGTTAGAATACAAAGTAGAATACTTTGATGATAACGGACTATGAGTTTGTGTTGATTATTAGTTCCAAACAGTAATGAGGGAATTTCGTACTAACCAGCACTGTTTCATTGTAGAATAAAAATTGAATTAAAAATTAATTCTCATATTCTATTTCTGTTGAAAACTAGTTAAATAGTTGATATTCTTCTCACTCAATATCCACTTTACGAAAATTGTAAAGATGGACATTTGAACGCTGATGAGAGGTGTAGCGGCCTTGAAATCAGTACTGATACGTTCTGCTAAAAACTGATTGGATATAAATAATAATATTTTCCAACATACAAAAACTCTTAGTAATTTTGAATTTTCATTAATTCAATAAAACTGAACTTGAGCCTGATAATATTACTTTTCATATGTAAATCAATATAAGTTCAAATAATAATTACGTTTATTCGTAATAATAATAATATAAAAATATTTATGTTTAATTTTTAGCACAGCCTATAGGGTAAAAATTGCGGAAAATGGCAAAACCATGTTTTTTTTTAATTTTCTATCGAAATAATCGTCCAATCGCTGTAATATTTCGCGTGGATAATCATTTTTAGTCGTTACATCGGTTACCAATACAAAAGATTAAAATATACAAAATTAATATTTTTGTCTAATTTTAAGAACAGCCTAACGGTAAAAATTGCGGAAAATGCCAAACCATGTATTTTCAATTTCTAAAGAAATAATCGTCCAATCGCTGTAATATTTCGCGTGGATAATCATTTATAGCCGTTAGATCAATTACCAACACAAAAGATTAAAAAGTACAAAACTAAAATTTATGTCTAATTTTTAGCACAGCCTATAGGGTAAAAATTGCGGAAAATGGCAAAACCAAGTTTTTTTTCAATTTTCTATCGAAATAATCGTCCAATCGCTGTAATATTTCGCGTGGATAATCATTTTTAGTCGTTACATCGGTTACCAATACAAAAGATTAAAATATACAAAATTAATATTTTTGTCTAATTTTTAGCCCAGCCTATACGGTAAAAATTGCGGAAAATGGCAAACCATGTATTTTCAATTTCTAACGAAATCGCTGTAATATTTCGCGTGGATAATCATTTTTAGTCGTTACATCGGTTACCAATGCAAAAGATTAAAATATACAAAATTAATATTTTTGTATAATTTTTAGCACAGCCTATACGGTAAAAATTGCGGAAAATGGCAAAACTAGGTATTTTTCAATTTTCTAACGAAATAATCGTCCAATCGCTGTAATATTTCGCGTGGATAATCATTTTTCGTCGTTACATCGGTTACCAATACAAAAGATTAAAATATACAAAATTAATATTTTTGTCTAATTTTAAGAACAGCCTAACGGTAAAAATTGCGGAAAATGGCAAACCATGTATTTTCAATTTCTAAAGAAATAATCGTCCAATCGCTGTATAATTTCGCGTGGATAATCATTTATAGCTGTTAGATCAATTACCAACACAAAAGATTAAAAAGTACAAAACTAAAATTTATGTCTAATTTTTAGCCCAGCCTATACGGTAAAAATTGCGGAAAATGGCAAAACCATGTTTTTTTTTCAAGTTTCTATCGAAATCATCGTCCAATCGCTGTAATATTTCGCGTGGATAATCATTTTTAGTCGTTACATCAGTTACCAATACAAAAGATTAAAAAATACAAAATTAAAATTTATGTCTAATTTTTAGCACAGCCTATACGGTAAAAATTGCGGAAAATGGCAAAACCATGTTTTTTTTTAATTTTCTATCGAAATAATCGTCCAATCGCTGTAATATTTCGCGTGGATAATCATTTTTAGTCGTTACATCGGTTACCAATACAAAAGATTAAAAAATACAAAATTAAAATTTATGTTTAATTTTTAGCACAGCCTATAGGGTGAAAATTGCGGAAAATGGCAAAACCATGTTTTTTTTAATTTTCTATCGAAATAATCGTCCAATCGCTGTAATATTTCGCGTGGATAATCATTTTTAGTCGTTACATCGGTTACCAATACAAAAGATTAAAAAATACAAAATTAAAATTTATGTCTAATTTTTAGCACAGCCTATACGGTAAAAATTGCGGAAAATGGCAAAACCATGTTTTTTTTAATTTTCTATCGAAATAATCGTCCAATCGCTGTAATATTTCGCGTGGATAATCATTTTTAGTCGTTACATCGGTTACCAATACAAAAGATTAAAAAATACAAAATTAAAATTTATGTTTAATTTTTAGCACAGCCTATAGGGTAAAAATTGCGGAAAATGGCAAAACCATGTTTTTTTTAATTTTCTATCGAAATAATCGTCCAATCGCTGTAATATTTCGCGTGGATAATCATTTTTAGTCGTTACATCGGTTACAAATACAAAAGATTAAAAAATACAAAATTAAAATTTATGTCTAATTTTTAGCACAGCCTATAGGGTAAAAATTGCGGAAAATGGCAAAACCATGTTTTTTTTAATTTTCTATCGAAATAAACGTCCAATCGCTGTAATATTTCGCGTGGATAATCATTTTTAGTCGTTACATCGGTTACCAATACAAAAGATTAAAAAATACAAAAGTAATATTTTTGTCTAATTTTTAGCACGCCTATACGGTAAAAATTGCGGATATTACAAAACCATGTATTTTTCAATTTTCTAACGAAATAATAGTCCAATCGCTGTAATATTTCGCGTGGATAATCATTTATAGCCGTTAGATCGATTACCAACACAAAAGATTAAAAAAATACAAAACTAAAATTTATGTCTAATTTTTAGCACAGCCTATAGGGTAAAAATTGCGGAAAATGGCAAACCATGTATTTTCAATTTCTAAAGAAATAATCGTCCAATCGCTGTAATATTTCGCGTGGATAATCATTTATAGCCGTTAGATATGTTACCAATACAAAAGATTAAAAAAAGAAGAGAGGTGTCTTAGGACACCCGGTTATAGCTTTGCTCATTTTTTTTATAAGGAACGAAGGCGAATAAGAAGAAGTAAGTATGTACATATGTATGTACACATAATATTTTCGGTTTTTTGTTAAAGTTGAAATCAAAATAAAAAAAAGCAATTTCGTTTCTTGCAAGGCGAATATGATGTAAATTTGCCAAATTGTGGTGGTTTTTTACTTGCATACACACATATGTACATATACATACATATATATACATACTTGATAAATTCTGATATATTGCAGATATTATAGTGATAAAATACAAACGATCACTGAAAACAAACTTTAATTAATTAAATAATAAAATAAATATTTCACATACATACATATGTATTCATATGAGTATATTTATTGTTTTGTTTTTGTTATTGCGGTTGAATGTGAGTAACACACTATATATGTACATACATATTTTCTCGTCTTGATTTTAAAAAACAACAACAAAGTCGCTTTTAAAGGATGAGCTAATCAAAACAAAAAAAGAAAAACATAACGGGAATAGTGTCGACTATTTATCTTACGAAAAATAAAATTCAACCCCTACCGCGCCATAAATAGCAAAGCTATAAAAATACAAAATTAAAATTTATGTCTAATTTTTAGCACAGCCTATAGGGTAAAAATTGCGGAAAATGGCAAAACCATGTTTTTTTTAATTTTCTATCGAAATAAACGTCCAATCGCTGTAATATTTCGCGTGGATAATCATTTTTAGTCGTTACATCGGTTACCAATACAAAAGATTAAAAAATACAAAAGTAATATTTTTGTCTAATTTTTAGCACGCCTATACGGTAAAAATTGCGGATATTACAAAACCATGTATTTTTCAATTTTCTAACGAAATAATAGTCCAATCGCTGTAATATTTCGCGTGGATAATCATTTATAGCCGTTAGATCGATTACCAACACAAAAGATTAAAAAAATACAAAACTAAAATTTATGTCTAATTTTTAGCACAGCCTATAGGGTAAAAATTGCGGAAAATGGCAAACCATGTATTTTCAATTTCTAAAGAAATAATCGTCCAATCGCTGTAATATTTCGCGTGGATAATCATTTATAGCCGTTAGATATGTTACCAATACAAAAGATTAAAAAAAGAAGAGAGGTGTCTTAGGACACCCGGTTATAGCTTTGCTCATTTTTTTTATAAGGAACGAAGGCGAATAAGAAGAAGTAAGTATGTACATATGTATGTACACATAATATTTTCGGTTTTTTGTTAAAGTTGAAATCAAAATAAAAAAAAGCAATTTCGTTTCTTGCAAGGCGAATATGATGTAAATTTGCCAAATTGTGGTGGTTTTTTACTTGCATACACACATATGTACATATACATACATATATATACATACTTGATAAATTCTGATATATTGCAGATATTATAGTGATAAAATACAAACGATCACTGAAAACAAACTTTAATTAATTAAATAATAAAATAAATATTTCACATACATACATATGTATTCATATGAGTATATTTATTGTTTTGTTTTTGTTATTGCGGTTGAATGTGAGTAACACACTATATATGTACATACATATTTTCTCGTCTTGATTTTAAAAAACAACAACAAAGTCGCTTTTAAAGGATGAGCTAATCAAAACAAAAAAAGAAAAACATAACGGGAATAGTGTCGACTATTTATCTTACGAAAAATAAAATTCAACCCCTACCGCGCCATAAATAGCAAAGCTATAAAAATACAAAATTAAAATTTATGTCTAATTTTTAGCACAGCCTATAGGGTAAAAATTGCGGAAAATGGCAAAACCATGTTTTTTTTTTTCAATTTTCTATTGAAATAATCGTCCAATCGCTGTAATATTTCGCGTGGATAATCATTTTTAGTCGTTACATCGGTTACCAATACAAAAGATTAAAAAATACAAAAGTAATATTTTTGTCTAATTTTAAGAACAGCCTAACGGTAAAAATTGCGGAAAATGGCAAACCATGTATTTTCAATTTCTAAAGAAATAATCGTCCAATCGCTGTAATATTTCGCGTGGATAATCATTTATAGCCGTTAGATCAATTACCAACACAAAAGATTAAAAAGTACAAAACTAAAATTTATGTCTAATTTTTAGCACAGCCTATAGGGTAAAAATTGCGGAAAATGGCAAAACCAAGTTTTTTTTCAATTTTCTATCGAAATAATCGTCCAATCGCTGTAATATTTCGCGTGGATAATCATTTTTAGTCGTTACATCGGTTACCAATACAAAAGATTAAAATATACAAAATTAATATTTTTGTATAATTTTTAGCACAGCCTATACGGTAAAAATTGCGGAAAATGGCAAACCATGTATTTTCAATTTCTAAAGAAATAATCGTCCAATCGCTGTAATATTTCGCGTGGATAATCATTTATAGCCGTTAGATCAATTACCAACACAAGAGATTAAAAAGTACAAAACTAAAATTTATGTCTAATTTTTAGCACAGCCTATAGGGTAAAAATTGCGGTAAATGGCAAAACCAAGTTTTTTTTCAATTTTCTATCGAAATAATCGTCCAATCGCTGTAATATTTCGCGTGGATAATCATTTTTAGTCGTTACATCGGTTACCAATACAAAAGATTAAAATATACAAAATTAATATTTTTGTATAATTTTTAGCACAGCCTATAGGGTAAAAATTGCGGAAAATGGCAAAACCATGTTTTTTTTCAATTTTCTATTGTATTTTCAATTTCTAACGAAATAATCGTCCAATCGCTGTAATATTTCGCGTGGATAATCATTTTTAGTCGTTACATCGGTTACCAATACAAAAGATTAAAGAATACAAAATTAATATTTTTGTATAATTTTTAGCACAGCCTATACGGTAAAAATTGTGGATATTACAAAACCATGTATTTTTCAATTTTCTAACGAAATAATCGTCCAATCGCTGTAATATTTCGCGTGGATAATCATTTTTAGTCGTTACATCGGTTACCAATACAAAAGATTAAAATATACAAAATTAATATTTTTGTATAATTTTTAGCACAGCCTATACGGTAAAAATTGCGGAAAATGGCAAAACTAAGTATTTTTCAATTTTCTAACGAAATAATCGTCCAATCGCTGTAATATTTCGCGTGGATAATCATTTTTAGTCGTTACATCGGTAACCAATACAAAAGATTAAAATATACAAAATTAATATTTATGTCTAATTTTAAGAACAGCCTAACGGTAAAAATTGCGGAAAATGGCAAACCATGTATTTTCAATTTCTAAAGAAATAATCGTCCAATCGCTGTAATATTTCGCGTGGATAATCATTTATAGCCGTTAGATCAATTACCAACACAAAAGATTAAAAAGTACAAAACTAAAATTTATGTCTAATTTTTAGCACAGCCTATAGGGTAAAAATTGCGGAAAATGGCAAAACCATGTTTTTTTTCAATTTTCTATTGAAATAATCGTCCAATCGCTGTAATATTTCGCGTGGATAATCATTTTTAGTCGTTACATCGGTTACCAATACAAAAGATTAAAAAATACAAAAGTAATATTTTTGTCTAATTTTTAGCCCAGCCTATACGGTAAAAATTGCGGAAAATGGCAAACCATGTATTTTCATATTTCGCGTGGATAATCATTTTTAGTCGTTACATCGGTTACCAATACAAAAGATTAAAAAATACAAAATTAAAATTTATGTCTAATTTTTAGCACAGCCTATACGGTAAAAATTGCGGAAAATGGCAAAACCATGTTTTTTTTTAATTTTCTATCGAAATAATCGTCCAATCGCTGTAATATTTCGCGTGGATAATCATTTTTAGTCGTTTCATCGGTTACCAATACAAAAGATTAAAAAATACAAAATTAAAATTTATGTTTAATTTTTAGCACAGCCAATAGGGTAAAAATTGCGGAAAATGGCAAAACCATGTTTTTTTTAATTTTCTATCGAAATAATCGTCCAATCGCTGTAATATTTCGCGTGGATAATCATTTTTAGTCGTTACATCGGCTACCAATACAAAAGATTAAAATATACAAAATTAATATTTTTGTCTAATTTTAAGAACAGCCTAACGGTAAAAATTGCGGAAAATGGCAAACCATGTATTTTCAATTTCTAAAGAAATAATCGTCCAATCGCTGTAATATTTCGCGTGGATAATCATTTATAGCCGTTAGATCAATTACCAACACAAAAGATTAAAAAATACAAAAGTAATATTTTTGTCTAATTTTTAGCCCAGCCTATACGGTAAAAATTGCGGAAAATGGCAAACCATGTATTTTCAATTTCTAACGAAATCGCTGTAATATTTCGCGTGGATAATCATTTTTAGTCGTTACATCGGTTACCAATACAAAAGATTAAAATATACAAAATTAATATTTTTGTCTAATTTTAAGAACAGCCTAACGGTAAAAATTGCGGAAAATGGCAAACCATGTATTTTCAATTTCTAAAGAAATAATCGTCCAATCGCTGTAATATTTCGCGTGGATAATCATTTTTAGTCGTTACATCGGTTACCAATACAAAAGATTAAAAAATACAAAAGTAATATTTTTGTCTAATTTTTAGCCCAGCCTATACGGTAAAAATTGCGGAAAATGGCAAACCATGTATTTTCAATTTCTAACGAAATCGCTGTAATATTTCACGTGGATAATCATTTTTAGTCGTTACATCGGTTACCAATACAAAAGATTAAAAAATACAAAATTAAAATTTATGTCTAATTTTTAGCACAGCCTATACGGTAAAAATTGCGGAAAATGGCAAAACCATGTTTTTTTTTTATTTTCTATCGAAATAATCGTCCAATCGCTGTAATATTTCGCGTGGATAATCATTTTTAGTCGTTACATCGGTTACCAATACAAAAGATTAAAAAATACAAAATTAAAATTTATGTTTAATTTTTAGCACAGCCTATAGGGTAAAAATTGCGGAAAATGGCAAAACCATGTTTTTTTTAATTTTCTATCGAAATAATCGTCCAATCGCTGTAATATTTCGCGTGGATAATCATTTTTAGTCGTTACATCGGTTACCAATACAAAAGATTATAAAATACAAAAGTAATATTTTTGTCTAATTTTTAGCCCAGCCTATACGGTAAAAATTGCGGGAAATGGCAAACCATGTATTTTCAATTTCTGACGAAATCGCTGTAATATTTCGCGTGGATAATCATTTTTAGTCGTTACATCGGTTACCAATACAAAAGATTAAAAAATACAAAATTAAAATTTATGTCTAATTTATAGCACAGCCTATACGGTAAAAATTGCGGAAAATGGCAAAACCATGTTTTTTTTTAATTTTCTATCGAAATAATCGTCCAATCGCTGTAATATTTCGCGCGGATAATCATTTTTAGTCGTTACATCGGTTACCAATACAAAAGATTAAAAAATACAAAATTAAAATTTATGTCTAATATTTAGCACAGCCTATAGGGTAAAAATTGCGGAAAATGGCAAAACCATGTTTTTTTTTTAATTTTCTATCGAAATAATCGTCCAATCGCTGTAATATTTCACGTGGATAATCATTTTTAGTCGTTACATCAGTTACCAATACAAAAGATTAAAAAATACAAAAGTAATATTTTTGTCTAATTTTTAGCACAGCTTATACGGTAAAAATTGCGGAAAACGGCAAACCATGTATTTTCTATTTCTAACGAAATAATCGTCCAATCGCTGTAATATTTCGCGTGGATAATCATTTTTAGTCGTTACATCGGTTACCAATACAAAAGATTAAAAAATACAAAATTAAAATTTATGTCAAATTTTTAGCACAGCCTATAGGGTAAAAATTGCGGAAAATGGCAAAACCAAGTTTTTTTTCTATTTTCTATAGAAATAATCGTCCAATCGCTGTAATATTTCGCGTGGATAATCATTTTTAGTCGTTACATCGGTTACCAATACAAAAGATTAAAATATACAAAATAATATTTTTGTATAATTTTTAGCACAGCCTATACGGTAAAAATTGCGGATATTACAAAACCATTAATTTTTCAATTTTCTAACGAAATAATAGTCCAATCGCTGTAATATTTCGCGTGGATAATCATTTATAGCCGTTAGATCGATTACCAACACAAAAGATTAAAAAAATACAAAACTAAAATTTATGTCTAATTTTTAGCACAGCCTATAGGGTAGAAATTGCGGAAAATGGCAAAACCATGTTTTTTTTCAAGTTTCTATCGAAATCATCGTCCAATCGCTGTAATATTTCGCGTGGATAATCATTTTTAATCGTTACATCGGTTACCAATACAAAAGATTAAAAAATACAAAATTAAAACTTATGTCTAATTTTTAGGACAGCTTATAGGGTAAAAATTGCGGAAAATGGCTAAACCATGTTTTTTTTTCAATTTTCTATTGAAATAATCGTCCAATCGCTGTAATATTTCGCGTGGATAAATTTTTAGTCGTTACATCGATTACCAACACAAAAGATTAAAAAATACAAAAGTAATATTTTTGTCTAATTTTTAGCACAGCTTATACGGTAAAAATTGCGGAAAATGGCTAAACCATGTTTTTTTTTTCAATTTTCTATCGAAATAATCGTCCAATCGCTGTAATATTTCGCGTGGATAAATTTTTAGTCGTTACATCGATTACCAACACAAAAGATTAAAAAATACAAAAGTAATATTTTTGTCTAATTTTTAGCACATCTTATACGGTAAAAATTGCGGAAAACGGCAAACCATGTATTTTCTATTTCTAACGAAATAATCGTCCAATCGCTGTAATATTTCGCGTGGATAATCATTTTTAGTCGTTACATCGGTTACCAATACAAAAGATTAAAAAATACAAAATTTAAATTTATGTCTAATTTTTAGCACAGCCTATAGGGTAAAAATTCCGGAAAATGGCAAAACCAAGTTTTTTTTTAAATTTTCTATCGAAATAATCGTCCAATCGCTATAATATTTCGCGTGGATAATCATTTTTAGTCGTTACATCGGTTACCAATACAAAAGATTAAAATATACAAAATTAATATTTTTGTCTAATTTTAAGAACAGCCTAACGGTAAAAATTGCGGAAAATGGCAAACCATGTATTTTCAATTTCTAACGAAAAAATCGTCCAATCGCTGTAATATTTCGCGTGGATAATCATTTTTAGTCGTTACATCGGTTACCAATACAAAAGATTAAAAAATACAAAATTAAAATTTATGTCTAATTTTTAGCACAGCCTATAGGGTAAAAATTGCGGAAAATGGCAAAACCATGTTTTTTTTTAATTTTCTATCGAAATAATCGTCCAATCGCTGTAATATTTCGCGTGGATAATCATTTTTAGTCGTTCCATCGGTTACCAATACAAAAGATTAAAAAATACAAAATTAAAATTTATGTCTAATTTTTAGCACAGCCTATAGGGTAAAAATTGCGGAAAATGGCAATACCATGTTTTTTTTAAATTTTCTATCGAAATAATCGTCCAATCGCTGTAATATTTCGCGTGGATAATCATTTTTCATTTTTAGTCGTTACATCGGTTACCAATACAAAAGATTAAAAAATACAAAAGTAAAATTTTTGTCTAATTTTTAGCACAGCTTATACGGTAAAAATTGCGGAAAATGGCAAACCATGTATTTTCTATTTCTAACGAAATAATAGTCCAATCGCTGTAATATTTCGCGTGGATAATCATTTTTAGTCGTTACATCGGTTACCAATACAAAAGATTAAAAAATACAAAATTAAAATTTATGTCTAATTTTTAGCACAGCCTATAGGGTAAAAATTGCGGAAAATGGCAAAACCATGTTTTTTTTTTAATTTTCTATCGAAATAATCGTCCAATCGCTGTAATATTTCGCGTGGATAATCATTTTTAGTCGTTACATCGGTTACCAATACAAAAGATTAAAAAATACAAAAGTAAAATTTTTGTCTAATTTTTAGCACAGCTTATACGGTAAAAATTGCGGAAAATGGCAAACCATGTATTTTCTATTTCTAACGAAATAATCGTCCAATCGCTGTAATATTTCGCGTGGATAATCATTTTTAGTCGTTACATCGGTTACCAATACAAAAGATTAAAAAATACAAAATTAAAATTTATGTCTAATTTTTAGCACAGCCTATAGGGTAAAAATTGCGGAAAATGGCAAAACCAAGTTTTTTTTCAATTTTCTATCGAAATAATCGTCCAATCGCTGTAATATTTCGCGTGGATAATCATTTTTAGTCGTTACATCGCTTACCAATACAAAAGATTAAAATATACAAAATTAATATTTTTGTATAATTTTTAGCACAGCCTATACGGTAAAAATTGCGGATATTACAAAACCATGTATTTTTCAATTTTCTAACGAAATAATATTCCAATCGCTGTAATATTTCGCGTGGATAATCATTTATAGCCGTTAGATCGATTACCAACACAAAAGATTAAAAAATACAAAATTAAAATTTATGTCTAATTTTTAGCACAGCCTATAGGGTAAAAATTGCGGAAAATGGCAAAACCATGTTTTTTTTTTCAATTTTCTATTGAAATAATCGTCCAATCGCTGTAATATTTCGCGTGGATAATCATTTTTAGTCGTTACATCGGTTACCAATACAAAAGATTAAAAAATACAAAAGTAATATTTTTGTCTAATTTTTAGCACAGCTTATACGGTAAAAATTGCGGAAAATGGCAAACCATGTATTTTCAATTTCTAACGAAATAATCGTCCAATCGCTGTAATATTTCGCGTGGATAATCATTTTTAGTCGTTACATCGGTTACCAATACAAAAGATTAAAAAATACAATATTAAAATTTATGTCTAATTTTTAGCACAGCCTATAGGGTAAAAATTGCGGAAAATGGCAAAACCAAGTTTTTTTTCAATTTTCTATCGAAATAATCGTCCAATCGCTGTAATATTTCGCGTGGATAATCATTTTTAGTCGTTACATCGGTTACCAATACAAAAGATAAAAATATACAAAATTAATATTTTTGTATAATTTTTAGCACAGCCTATACGGTAAAAATTGCAGATTTTACAAAACCATGTATTTTTCAATTTTCTAACGAAATAATAGTCCAATCGCTGTAATATTTCGTGTGGATAATAATTTTTAGTCGTTACATCGGTTACCAATACAAAAGATTAAAAAATACAATATTAAAATTTATGTCAAATTTTTAGCACAGCCTATACGGTAAAAATTGCGGAAAATGGCAAAACTAGGTATTTTTCAATTTTCTAACGAAATAATCGTCCAATCGCTGTAATATTTCGCGTGGATAATCATTTTTAGTCGTTACATCGGTTACCAATACAAAAGATTAAAAAATACAAAATTAAAATTTATGTCTAATTTTTAGCACAGCCTATAGGGTAAAAATTGCGGAAAATGGCAAAACCATGTTTTTTTTTAATTTTCTATCGAAATAATCGTCCAATCGCTGTAATATTTCGCGTGGATAATCATTTTTAGTCGTTCCATCGGTTACCAATACAAAAGATTAAAAAATACAAAATTAAAATTTATGTCTAATTTTTAGCACAGCCTATAGGGTAAAAATTGCGGAAAATGGCAATACCATGTTTTTTTTAAATTTTCTATCGAAATAATCGTCCAATCGCTGTAATATTTCGCGTGGATAATCATTTTTCATTTTTAGTCGTTACATCGGTTACCAATACAAAAGATTAAAAAATACAAAAGTAAAATTTTTGTCTAATTTTTAGCACAGCTTATACGGTAAAAATTGCGGAAAATGGCAAACCATGTATTTTCTATTTCTAACGAAATAATAGTCCAATCGCTGTAATATTTCGCGTGGATAATCATTTTTAGTCGTTACATCGGTTACCAATACAAAAGATTAAAAAATACAAAATTAAAATTTATGTCTAATTTTTAGCACAGCCTATAGGGTAAAAATTGCGGAAAATGGCAAAACCATGTTTTTTTTTTAATTTTCTATCGAAATAATCGTCCAATCGCTGTAATATTTCGCGTGGATAATCATTTTTAGTCGTTACATCGGTTACCAATACAAAAGATTAAAAAATACAAAAGTAAAATTTTTGTCTAATTTTTAGCACAGCTTATACGGTAAAAATTGCGGAAAATGGCAAACCATGTATTTTCTATTTCTAACGAAATAATCGTCCAATCGCTGTAATATTTCGCGTGGATAATCATTTTTAGTCGTTACATCGGTTACCAATACAAAAGATTAAAAAATACAAAATTAAAATTTATGTCTAATTTTTAGCACAGCCTATAGGGTAAAAATTGCGGAAAATGGCAAAACCAAGTTTTTTTTCAATTTTCTATCGAAATAATCGTCCAATCGCTGTAATATTTCGCGTGGATAATCATTTTTAGTCGTTACATCGCTTACCAATACAAAAGATTAAAATATACAAAATTAATATTTTTGTATAATTTTTAGCACAGCCTATACGGTAAAAATTGCGGATATTACAAAACCATGTATTTTTCAATTTTCTAACGAAATAATATTCCAATCGCTGTAATATTTCGCGTGGATAATCATTTATAGCCGTTAGATCGATTACCAACACAAAAGATTAAAAAATACAAAATTAAAATTTATGTCTAATTTTTAGCACAGCCTATAGGGTAAAAATTGCGGAAAATGGCAAAACCATGTTTTTTTTTTCAATTTTCTATTGAAATAATCGTCCAATCGCTGTAATATTTCGCGTGGATAATCATTTTTAGTCGTTACATCGGTTACCAATACAAAAGATTAAAAAATACAAAAGTAATATTTTTGTCTAATTTTTAGCACAGCTTATACGGTAAAAATTGCGGAAAATGGCAAACCATGTATTTTCAATTTCTAACGAAATAATCGTCCAATCGCTGTAATATTTCGCGTGGATAATCATTTTTAGTCGTTACATCGGTTACCAATACAAAAGATTAAAAAATACAATATTAAAATTTATGTCTAATTTTTAGCACAGCCTATAGGGTAAAAATTGCGGAAAATGGCAAAACCAAGTTTTTTTTCAATTTTCTATCGAAATAATCGTCCAATCGCTGTAATATTTCGCGTGGATAATCATTTTTAGTCGTTACATCGGTTACCAATACAAAAGATAAAAATATACAAAATTAATATTTTTGTATAATTTTTAGCACAGCCTATACGGTAAAAATTGCAGATTTTACAAAACCATGTATTTTTCAATTTTCTAACGAAATAATAGTCCAATCGCTGTAATATTTCGTGTGGATAATAATTTTTAGTCGTTACATCGGTTACCAATACAAAAGATTAAAAAATACAATATTAAAATTTATGTCAAATTTTTAGCACAGCCTATACGGTAAAAATTGCGGAAAATGGCAAAACTAGGTATTTTTCAATTTTCTAACGAAATAATCGTCCAATCGCTGTAATATTTCGCGTGGATAATCATTTTTAGTCGTTACATCGGTTACCAATACAAAAGATTAAAATATACAAAATTAATATTTTTGGCTAATTTTAAGAACAGCCTAACGGTAAAAATTACGGAAAATGGCAAACCATGTATTTTCAATTTCTAAAGAAATAATCGTCCAATCGCTGTAATATTTCGCGTGGATAATCATTTATAGCCGTTAGATCAATTACCAACACAAAAGATTAAAAAGTACAAAACTAAAATTTATGTCTAATTTTTAGCACAGCCTATAGGGTAAAAATTGCGGAAAATGGCAAAACCATGTTTTTTTTCAATTTTCTAACGAAATAATCGTCCAATCGCTGTAATATTTCGCGTGGATAATCATTTTTAGTCGTTACATCGGTTACCAATACAAAAGATTAAAAAATACAAAAGTAATATTTTTGTTTAATTTTTAGCCCAGCCTATACGGTAAAAATTGCGGAAAATGGCAAAACCATGTTTTTTTTTCATTTTCTATCGAAATAATCGTCCAATCGCTGTAATATTTCGCGTGGATAATCATTTTTAGTCGTTACATCGGTTACCAATACAAAAGATTAAAAAATACAAAATTAAAATTTATGTCTAATTTTTAGCACAGCCTATAGGGTAAAAATTGCGGAAAATGGCAAAACCATGTTTTTTTTTAATTTTCTATCGAAATAATCGTCCAATCGCTGTAATATTTCGCGTGGATAATCATTTCGGTTACCAATACAAACGATTAAAAAATACAAAATTAAAATTATTGTCTAATTTTTAGCACAGCCTATAGGGTAAAAATTGCGGAAAATGGCTAAACCATGTTTTTTTTTTCAATTTTCTATCGAAATAATCGTCCAATCGCTGTAATATTTCGCGTGGATAATCATTTTTAGTCGTTACATCGGTTACCAATACAAAAGATTAAAAAATACAAAATTAAAATTTATGTCTAATTTTTAGCACAGCCTACAGGGTAAAAATTGCGGAAAATGGCAAAACCATGTTTTTTTTTTAATTTTCTATCGAAATAATCGTCCAATCGCTGTAATATTTCGCGTGGATAATCATTTTTAGTCGTTACATCGGTAACCAATACAAAAGATTAAAAAATTCAAAATTAAAATATATGTCTAATTTTTAGCACAGCCTATAGGGTAAAAATTGCGGAAAATGGCAAAACCATGTTTTTTTTTAATTTTCTATCGAAATAATCGTCCAATCGCTGTAATATTTCGCGTGGATAATCATTTTTAGTCGTTACATCGGTTACCAATACAAAAGATTAAAAAATACAAAAGTAATATTTTTGTCTAATTTTTAGCACAGCTTATACGGTAAAAATTGCGGAAAATGGCAAACGATGTATTTTCTATTTCTAACGAAATAATCGTCCAATCGCTGTAATATTTCGCGTGGATAATCATTTTTAGTCGTTACATCGGTTACCAATACAAAAGATTAAACAATACAAAATTAAAATTTATGTCTAATTTTTAGCACAGCCTATAGGGTAAAAATTGCGGAAAATGGCAAAACCAAGTTTTTTTTAAATTTTCTATCGAAATAATCGTCCAATCGCTGTAATATTTCGCGTGGATAATCATTTGTAGTCGTTACATCGGTTACCAATACAAAAGATTAAAAAATACAAAAGTAATATTTTTGTCTAATTTTTAGCCCAGCCTATACGGTAAAAATTGCGGAAAATGGCAAAACTAGGTATTTTTCAATTTTCTAACGAACTAATCGTCCAATCGCTGTAATATTTCGCGTGGATAATTATTTATAGCCGTTAGATCAATTACCAACACAAAAGATTAAAAAGTACAAAACTAAAATTTATGTCTAATTTTTAGCACAGCCTATAGGGAAAAAATTGCGGAAAATGGCAAAACCATGTTTTTTTTTCAATTTTCTATCGAAATAATCGTCCAATCGCTATAATATTTCGCGTGGATAATCATTTTTAGTCGTTACATCGGTTACCAATACAAAAGATTAAAAAATACAAAATTAAAATTTATGTCTAATTTTAAGAACAGCCTAACGGTAAAAATTGCGGAAAATGGCAAAACTAGGTATTTTTCAATTTTCTAACGAACTAATCGTCCAATCGCTGTAATATTTCGCGTGGATAATTATTTATAGCCGTTAGATCAATTACCAACACAAAAGATTAAAAAGTACAAAATTAATATTTTTGTCTAATTTTAAGAACAGCCTAACGGTAAAAATTGCGGAAAATGGCAAACCATGTATTTTCAATTTCTAACGAAAAAATCGTCCAATCGCTGTAATATTTCGCGTGGATAATCATTTTTAGTCGTTACATCGGTTACCAATACAAAAGATTAAAAAATACAAAATTAAAATTTATGTCTAATTTTTAGCACAGCCTATAGGGTAAAAATTGCGGAAAATGGCAAAACCATGTTTTTTTTTAATTTTCTATCGAAATAATCGTCCAATCGCTGTAATATTTCGCGTGGATAATCATTTTTAGTCGTTCCATCGGTTACCAATACAAAAGATTAAAAAATACAAAATTAAAATTTATGTCTAATTTTTAGCACAGCCTATAGGGTAAAAATTGCGGAAAATGGCAAAACCATGTTTTTTTTAAATTTTCTATCGAAATAATCGTCCAATCGCTGTAATATTTCGCGTGGATAATCATTTTTCATTTTTAGTCGTTACATCGGTTACCAATACAAAAGATTAAAAAATACAAAAGTAAAATTTTTGTCTAATTTTTAGCACAGCTTATACGGTAAAAATTGCGGAAAATGGCAAACCATGTATTTTCTATTTCTAACGAAATAATAGTCCAATCGCTGTAATATTTCGCGTGGATAATCATTTTTAGTCGTTACATCGGTTACCAATACAAAAGATTAAAAAATACAAAATTAAAATTTATGTCTAATTTTTAGCACAGCCTATAGGGTAAACATTGCGGAAAATGGCAAAACCATGTTTTTTTTTTAATTTTCTATCGAAATAATCGTCCAATCGCTGTAATATTTCGCGTGGATAATCATTTTTAGTCGTTACATCGGTTACCAATACAAAAGATTAAAAAATACAAAAGTAAAATTTTTGTCTAATTTTTAGCACAGCTTATACGGTAAAAATTGCGGAAAATGGCAAACCATGTATTTTCTATTTCTAACGAAATAATCGTCCAATCGCTGTAATATTTCGCGTGGATAATCATTTTTAGTCGTTACATCGGTTACCAATACAAAAGATTAAAAAATACAAAATTAAAATTTATGTCTAATTTTTAGCACAGCCTATAGGGTAAAAATTGCGGAAAATGGCAAAACCAAGTTTTTTTTCAATTTTCTATCGAAATAATCGTCCAATCGCTGTAATATTTCGCGTGGATAATCATTTTTAGTCGTTACATCGCTTACCAATACAAAAGATTAAAATATACAAAATTAATATTTTTGTATAATTTTTAGCACAGCCTATACGGTAAAAATTGCGGATATTACAAAACCATGTATTTTTCAATTTTCTAACGAAATAATATTCCAATCGCTGTAATATTTCGCGTGGATAATCATTTATAGCCGTTAGATCGATTACCAACACAAAAGATTAAAAAATACAAAATTAAAATTTATGTCTAATTTTTAGCACAGCCTATAGGGTAAAAATTGCGGAAAATGGCAAAACCATGTTTTTTTTTTCAATTTTCTATTGAAATAATCGTCCAATCGCTGTAATATTTCGCGTGGATAATCATTTTTAGTCGTTACATCGGTTACCAATACAAAAGATTAAAAAATACAAAAGTAATATTTTTGTCTAATTTTTAGCACAGCTTATACGGTAAAAATTGCGGAAAATGGCAAACCATGTATTTTCAATTTCTAACGAAATAATCGTCCAATCGCTGTAATATTTCGCGTGGATAATCATTTTTAGTCGTTACATCGGTTACCAATACAAAAGATTAAAAAATACAATATTAAAATTTATGTCTAATTTTTAGCACAGCCTATAGGGTAAAAATTGCGGAAAATGGCAAAACCAAGTTTTTTTTCAATTTTCTATCGAAATAATCGTCCAATCGCTGTAATATTTCGCGTGGATAATCATTTTTAGTCGTTACATCGGTTACCAATACAAAAGATAAAAATATACAAAATTAATATTTTTGTATAATTTTTAGCACAGCCTATACGGTAAAAATTGCAGATTTTACAAAACCATGTATTTTTCAATTTTCTAACGAAATAATAGTCCAATCGCTGTAATATTTCGTGTGGATAATAATTTTTAGTCGTTACATCGGTTACCAATACAAAAGATTAAAAAATACAATATTAAAATTTATGTCAAATTTTTAGCACAGCCTATACGGTAAAAATTGCGGAAAATGGCAAAACTAGGTATTTTTCAATTTTCTAACGAAATAATCGTCCAATCGCTGTAATATTTCGCGTGGATAATCATTTTTAGTCGTTACATCGGTTACCAATACAAAAGATTAAAATATACAAAATTAATATTTTTGGCTAATTTTAAGAACAGCCTAACGGTAAAAATTACGGAAAATGGCAAACCATGTATTTTCAATTTCTAAAGAAATAATCGTCCAATCGCTGTAATATTTCGCGTGGATAATCATTTATAGCCGTTAGATCAATTACCAACACAAAAGATTAAAAAGTACAAAACTAAAATTTATGTCTAATTTTTAGCACAGCCTATAGGGTAAAAATTGCGGAAAATGGCAAAACCATGTTTTTTTTCAATTTTCTAACGAAATAATCGTCCAATCGCTGTAATATTTCGCGTGGATAATCATTTTTAGTCGTTACATCGGTTACCAATACAAAAGATTAAAAAATACAAAAGTAATATTTTTGTTTAATTTTTAGCCCAGCCTATACGGTAAAAATTGCGGAAAATGGCAAACCATGTATTTTCAATTTCTAACGAAATAATCGTCCAATCGCTGTAATATTTCGCGTGGATAATCATTTTTAGTCGTTACATCGGTTACCAATACAAAAGATTAAAAAATAAAAAATTAAAATTTATGTTTAATTTTTAGCACAGCCTATAGGTAAAAATTGCGGAAAATGGCAAAACCATGTTTTTTTTTCATTTTCTATCGAAATAATCGTCCAATCGCTGTAATATTTCGCGTGGATAATCATTTTTAGTCGTTACATCGGTTACCAATACAAAAGATTAAAAAATACAAAATTAAAATTTATGTCTAATTTTTAGCACAGCCTATAGGGTAAAAATTGCGGAAAATGGCAAAACCGTGTTTTTTTTTAATTTTCTATCGAAATAATCGTCCAATCGCTGTAATATTTCGCGTGGATAATCATTTCGGTTACCAATACAAACGATTAAAAAATACAAAATTAAAATTATTGTCTAATTTTTAGCACAGCCTATAGGGTAAAAATTGCGGAAAATGGCTAAACCATGTTTTTTTTTTCAATTTTCTATCGAAATAATCGTCCAATCGCTGTAATATTTCGCGTGGATAATCATTTTTAGTCGTTACATCGCTTACCAATACAAAAGATTAAAAAATACAAAATTAAAATTTATGTCTAATTTTTAGCACAGCCTACAGGGTAAAAATTGCGGAAAATGGCAAAACCATGTTTTTTTTTTAATTTTCTATCGAAATAATCGTCCAATCGCTGTAATATTTCGCGTGGATAATCATTTTTAGTCGTTACATCGGTAACCAATACAAAAGATTAAAAAATTCAAAATTAAAATATATGTCTAATTTTTAGCACAGCCTATAGGGTAAAAATTGCGGAAAATGGCAAAACCATGTTTTTTTTTATGTCTATCGAAATAATCGTCCAATCGCTGTAATATTTCGCGTGGATAATCATTTTTAGTCGTTACATCGGTTACCAATACAAAAGATTAAAAAATACAAAAGTAATATTTTTGTCTAATTTTTAGCACAGCTTATACGGTAAAAATTGCGGAAAATGGCAAACGATGTATTTTCTATTTCTAACGAAATAATCGTCCAATCGCTGTAATATTTCGCGTGGATAATCATTTTTAGTCGTTACATCGGTTACCAATACAAAAGATTAAACAATACAAAATTAAAATTTATGTCTAATTTTTAGCACAGCCTATAGGGTAAAAATTGCGGAAAATGGCAAAACCAAGTTTTTTTTAAATTTTCTATCGAAATAATCGTCCAATCGCTGTAATATTTCGCGTGGATAATCATTTGTAGTCGTTACATCGGTTACCAATACAAAAGATTAAAAAATACAAAAGTAATATTTTTGTCTAATTTTTAGCCCAGCCTATACGGTAAAAATTGCGGAAAATGGCAAAACTAGGTATTTTTCAATTTTCTAACGAACTAATCGTCCAATCGCTGTAATATTTCGCGTGGATAATTATTTATAGCCGTTAGATCAATTACCAACACAAAAGATTAAAAAGTACAAAACTAAAATTTATGTCTAATTTTTAGCACAGCCTATAGGGAAAAAATTGCGGAAAATGGCAAAACCATGTTTTTTTTTCAATTTTCTATTGAAATAATCGTCCAATCGCTGTAATATTTCGCGTGGATAATAATTTTTAGTCGTTACATCGGTTACCAATACAAAAGATTAAAAAATACAAAAGTAATATTTTTGTCTAATATTTAGCACAGCCTATAGGGTAAAAATTGCGGAAAATGGCTAAACCATGTTTTTTTTTTCAATTTTCTATCGAAATAATCGTCAAATCGCTGTAATATTTCGCGTGGATACTCATTTTTAGTCGTTACATCGGTTACCAATACAAAAGATTAAAAAATACAAAAGTAATATTTTTTCTAATTTTTAGCACAGCCTATAGGGTAAAAATTGCGGAAAATGGCTAAACCATGTTTTTTTTAATTTTCTATCGAAATAATCCTCCAATCGCTGTAATATTTCGCGTGGATAATCATTTTTAGTCGTTACATCGGTTACCAATACAAAAGATTAAAAATTACAAAAGTAATAGTTTTGTCTAATTTTTAGCACAGCCTATAGGGTAAAAATTGCGGAAAATGGCTAAACCATGTTTTTTTTTCAATTTTTTATCGAAATAATCGTCCAATCGCTGTAATAATTCGCGTGGATAATCATTTTTAGTCGTTACATCGGTTACCAATACAAAAGTTTAAAAAACACAAAATTAAAATTTATGTCTAATTTTTAGCACAGCCTATAGGGTAAAAATTGCGGAAAATGGCAAAACCATGTTTTTTTTTCAATTTTCTATTGAAATAATCGTCCAATCGCTGTAATATTTCGCGTGGATAATCATTTTTAGTCGTTACATCGGTTACCAATACAAAAGATTAAAAAATACAAAAGTAATATTTTTGTCTAATTTTTAGCACAGCCTATAGGGTAAAAATTGCGGAAAATGGCTAAACAATGTTTTTTTTTTAAATTTTCTATCGAAATAATCGTCCAATCGCTGTAATATTTCGCGTGGATAATCATTTTTAGTCGTTACATCGGTAACCAATACAAAAGATTAAAAAATACAAAATTAAAATTTATGTCTAATTTTTAGCACAGCCTATAGGGTAAAAATTGCGGAAAATGGCTAAATCATGTTTTTTTTTTTTCAATTTTCTATCGAAATAATCGTGCAATCGCTGTAATATTTCGCGTGGATAATCATTTTTAGTCGTTACATCGGTTACCAATACAAAAGATTAAAAAATACAAAATTAAAATTTATGTCTTATTTTTAGCACAGCCTATAGGTAAAAAATGCGGAAAATGGCAAAACCATGTTTTTTTTTTCAATTTTCTATTGAAATAATCGTCCAATCGCTGTAATATTTCGCGTGGATAATCATTTTTAGTCGTTACATCGGTTACCAATACAAAAGATTAAAAAATACAAAAGTAATATTTTTGTCTAATTTTTAGCACAGCCTATAGGGTAAAAAATGCGGAAAATGGCTAAACAATGTTTTTTTTCCAATTTTCTATCGAAATAATCGTCCAATCGCTGTAATATTTCGCGTGGATAATCATTTTTGATCGTTACATCGGTAACCAATACAAAAGATTAAAAAATACAAAATTTAAATTTATGTCTAATTTTTAGCACAGCCTATAGGGTAAAAATTGCGGAAAATGGCAAAACCATGTTTTTTTTTCAATTTTCTATTGAAATAATCGTCCATTCGCTGTAATATTTCGCGTGGATAATCATTTTTAATCGTTACATCGGTTACCAATACAAAAGATTAAAAAATACAAAAGTAATATTTTTGTCTAATTTTTAGCACAGCCTATAGGGTAAAAATTGCGGAAAATGGCTAAACCATGTTTTTTTTTCAATTTTCTATCGAAATAATCATCCAATCGCTGTAATATTTCGCGTGGATAATCATTTTTAATCGTTACATCGGTTACCAATACAAAAGATTAAAAAATACAAAATTAAAATTTATGTCTAATTTTTAGGACAGCCTATAGGTAAAAATTGCGGAAAATGGCTAAACCATGTTTTTTTTTTTTCAATTTTCTATCGAAATAATCGTTCAATCGCTGTAATATTTCGCGTGGATAATCATTTTTAGTCGTTACATCGGTTACCAATACAAAAGATTAAAAAATACAAAAGTAATATTTGTGTCTAATTTTTAGCACAGCCTATAGGGTAAAAATTGCGGAAAATGGCTAAACCATGTTTTTTTTTCAATTTTCTATTGAAATAATCGTCCAATCGCTGTAATATTTCGCGTGGATAATCATTTTTAGGCGTTACATCGGTTACCAATACAAAAGATTAAAAAATACAAAAGTAATATTTTTGTCTAATTTTTAGCACAGCCTATACGGTAAAAATTGCGGAAAATGGCAAAACTAGGTATTTTTCAATTTTCTAACGAAATAATCGTCCAATCGCTGTAAAATTTCGCGTGGATAATCATTTTTAGTCGTTACATCGGTTACCAATACAAAAGATTAAAATATACAAAATTAATATTTTTGTCTAATTTTAAGAACAGCCTAACGGTAAAAATTGCGGAAAATGGCAAACCATGTATTTTCAATTTCTAAAGAAATAATCGTCCAATCGCTGTAATATTTCGCGTGGATAATCATTTATAGCCGTTAGATCAATTACCAACACAAAAGATTAAAAAGTAAAAAACTAAAATTTATGTCTAATTTTTAGCACAGCCTATAGGGTAAAAATTGCGGAAAATGGAAAAAACATGTTTTTTTTTCAATTTTCTATTGAAATAATCGTCCAATCGCTGTAATATTTCGCGTGGATAATCATTTTTAGTCGTTACATCGGTTACTAATACAAAAGATTAAAAAATACAAAAGTAATATTTTTGTCTAATTTTTAGCCCAGCCTATACGGTAAAAATTGCGGAAAATGGAAAACCATGTATTTTCAATTTCTAACGAAATAATCGTCCAATCGCTGTAATATATCGCGTGGATAATCATTTTTAGCCGTTAGATCAATTACCAACACAAAAGATTAAAAAATACAAAATTAAAATTTATGTCTAATTTTTAGGACAGCCTATAGGGTAAAAATTGCGGAAAATGGCTAAACCATGTTTTTTTTTCAATTTTCTATCGAAATAATCGTCCAATCGCTGTAATATTTCGCGTGGATAATCAGTTTTAGTCGTTACATCGGTTACCAATACAAAAGATTAAAAAATACAAAATTAAAATTTATGTCTAATTTTTAGCACAGCCTATAGGTAAAAATTGCGGAAAATGGCAAAACCATGTTTTTTTTTTCTATTTTCTATTGAAATAATCGTCCAATCGCTGTAATATTTCGCGTGGATAATCATTTTTAGTCGTTACATCGGTTACCAATACAAAAGATTAAAAAATGCAAAAGTAATATTTTTGTCTAATTTTTAGCACAGCCTATAGGGTAAAAATTGCGGAAAATGGCTAAACCATGTTTTTTTTTCAATTTTCTATTGAAATAATCGTCCAATCGCTGTAATATTTCGCGTGGATAATCATTTTTAGTCGTTACATCGGTTACCAATACAAAAGATTAAAAAATACAAAAGTAATATTTTTGTCTAATTTTAAGAACAGCCTAACGGTAAAAATTGCGGAAAATGGCAAAACTAGGTATTTTTAATTTTCTAACGAAATAATCGTCCAATCGCTGTAATATTTCGCGTGGATAATCATTTTTAGTCGTTACATCGGTTACCAATACAAAAGATTAAAATATACAAAATTAATATTTTTGTCTAATTTTAAGAACAGCCTAACGGTAAAAATTGCGGAAAATGGCAAACCATGTATTTTCAATTTCTAAAGAAATAATCGTCCAATCGCTGTAATATTTCGCGTGGATAATCATTTATAGCCGTTAGATCAATTACCAACACAAAAGATTAAAAAGTACAAAACTAAAATTTATGTCTAATTTTTAGCACAGCCTATAGGGTAAAAATTGCGGAAAATGGCAAAACCATGTTTTTTTTCAATTTTCTATTGAAATTATCGTCCAATCGCTGTAATATTTCGCGTGGATAATCATTTTTAGTCGTTACATCGGTTACCAATACAAAAGATTAAAAAATACAAAAGTAATATTTTTGTCTAATTTTTAGCCCAGCCTATACGGTAAAAATTGCGGATAATGGCAAACCATGTATTTTCAATTTCTAACGAAATAATCGTCCAATCGCTGTAATATTTCGCGTGGATAATCATTTTTAGTCGTTACATCGGTTACCAATACAAAAGATTAAAAAATACAAAAGTAATATTTTTGTCTAATTTTTAGCCCAGCCTATACGGTAAAAATTGCGGATAATGGCAAAGCATGTATTTTCAATTTCTAACGAAATAATCGTGCAATCGCTGTAATATTTCGCGTGGATAATCATTTTTAGTCGTTACATCGGTTACCAATACAAAAGATTAAAAAATACAAAATTAAAATTTATGTCTAATTTTTAGCACAGCCTATAGGTAAAAATTGCGGAAAATGGCAAAACCATGTTTTTTTTTTCAATTTTCTATTGAAATAATCGTCCAATCGCTGTAATATTTCGCGTGGATAATCATTTTTAGTCGTTACATCGGTTACCAATACAAAAGATTAAAATATAAAAAATTAATATTTTTGTCTAATTTTAAGAACAGCCTAACGGTAAAAATTGCGGAAAATGGCAAACCATGTATTTTCAATTTCTAAAGAAATAATCGTCCAATCGCTGTAATATTTCGCGTGGATAATCATTTATAGCCGTTAGATCAATTACCAACACAAAAGATTAAAAAGTACAAAACTAAAATTTATGTCTAATTTTTAGCACAGCCTATAGGGTAAAAATTGCGGAAAATGGCAAAACCATGTTTTTTTTTCAATTTTCTATTGAAATTATCGTCCAATCGCTGTAATATTTCGCGTGGATAATCATTTTTAGTCGTTACATCGGTTACCAATACAAAAGATTAAAAAATACAAAAGTAATATTTTTGTCTAATTTTTAGCCCAGCCTATACGGTAAAAATTGCGGATAATGGCAAAACTAGGTATTTTTAATTTTCTAACGAAATAATCGTCCAATCGCTGTAATATTTCGCGTGGATAATCATTTTTAGTCGTTACATCGGTTACCAATACAAAAGATTAAAATATACAAAATTAATATTTTTGTCTAATTTTAAGAACAGCCTAACGGTAAAAATTGCGGAAAATGGCAAACCATGTATTTTCAATTTCTAAAGAAATAATCGTCCAATCGCTGTAATATTTCGCGTGGATAATCATTTATAGCCGTTAGATCAATTACCAACACAAAAGATTAAAAAATACAAAATTAAAATTTATGTCTAATTTTTAGGACAGCCTATAGGTAAAAATTGCGGAAAATGGCTAAACCATGTTTTTTTTTTTTAAATTTTCTATCGAAATAATCGTTCAATCGCTGTAATATTTCTCGTGGATAATCATTTTTAGTCGTTACATCGGTTACCAATACAAAAGATTAAAAAATACAAAAGTAATATTTGTGTCTAATTTTTAGCACAGCCTATAGGGTAAAAATTGCGGAAAATGGCAAACCATGTATTTTCAATTTCTAAAGAAATAATCGTCCAATCGCGTAATATTTCGCGTGGATAATCATTTATAGCCGTTAGATCGGTTACCAATACAAAAGATTAAAAAATACAAAATTAAAATTTATGTCTAATTTTTAGCACAGCCTATAGTGTAAAAATTGCGGAAAATGGCTAAACCATGTTTTTTTTTCAATTTTCTATTGAAATAATCGTCCAATCGCTGTAATATTTCGCGTGGATAATCATTTTTAGTCGTTACATCGGTTACCAATACAAAAGATTAAAAAATACAAAAGTAATATTTGTGTCTAATTTTTAGCACAGCCTATAGGGTAAAAATTGCGGAAAATGGCAAACCATGTATTTTCAATTTCTAAAGAAATAATCGTCCAATCGCGTAATATTTCGCGTGGATAATCATTTATAGCCGTTAGATCAATTACCAACACAAAAGATTAAAAAATACAAAATTAAAATTTATGTCTAATTTTTAGGACAGCCTATAGGGTAAAAATTGCGGATAATGGCAAAACCATGTTTTTTTTTCAATTTTCTATTGAAATAATCGTCCAATCGCTGTAATATTTCGCGTGGATAATCATTTTTAGTCGTTACATCGGTTACCAATACAAAAGATTAAAAAATACAAAAGTAATATTTTTGTCTAATTTTTAGCACAGCCTATAGGGTAAAAATTGCGGAAAATGGCAAACCATGTATTTTCAATTTCTAAAGAAATAATCGTCCAATCGCGTAATATTTCGCGTGGATAATCATTTATAGCCGTTAGATCGGTTACCAATACAAAAGATTAAAAAATACAAAATTAAAATTTATGTCTAATTTTTAGCACAGCCTATAGGGTAAAAATTGCGGAAAATGGCAAAACCATGTTTTTTTTTCAATTTTCTATTGAAATAATCGTCCAATCACTGTAATATTTCGCGTGGATAATCATTTTTAGTCGTTACATTGGTTACCAATACAAAATATTTAAAAAATACAAAATTAAAATTTATGTCTAATTTTTAGGACAGCCTATAGGGTAAAAATTGCGGAAAATGGCTAAACCATGTTTTTTTTTTCAATTTTCTATCGAAATAATCGTCCAATCGCTGTAATATTTCGCGTGGATAATCAGTTTTAGTCGTTACATCGGTTACCAATACAAAAGATTAAAAAATACAAAATTAAAATTTATGTCTAATTTTTAGCACAGCCTATAGGTAAAAATTGCGGAAAATGGCAAAACCATGTTTTTTTTTTCTATTTTCTATTGAAATAATCGTCCAATCGCTGTAATATTTCGCGTGGATAATCATTTTTAGTCGTTACATCGGTTACCAATACAAAAGATTAAAAAATGCAAAAGTAATATTTTTGTCTAATTTTTAGCACAGCCTATAGGGTAAAAATTGCGGAAAATGGCTAAACCATGTTTTTTTTTCAATTTTCTATTGAAATAATCGTCCAATCGCTGTAATATTTCGCGTGGATAATCATTTTTAGTCGTTACATCGGTTACCAATACAAAAGATTAAAAAATACAAAAGTAATATTTTTGTCTAATTTTAAGAACAGCCTAACGGTAAAAATTGCGGAAAATGGCAAAACTAGGTATTTTTAATTTTCTAACGAAATAATCGTCCAATCGCTGTAATATTTCGCGTGGATAATCATTTTTAGTCGTTACATCGGTTACCAATACAAAAGATTCAAATATACAAAATTAATATTTTTGTCTAATTTTAAGAACAGCCTAACGGTAAAAATTGCGGAAAATGGCAAACCATGTATTTTCAATTTCTAAAGAAATAATCGTCCAATCGCTGTAATATTTCGCGTGGATAATCATTTATAGCCGTTAGATCAATTACCAACACAAAAGATTAAAAAGTACAAAACTAAAATTTATGTCTAATTTTTAGCACAGCCTATAGGGTAAAAATTGCGGAAAATGGCAAAACCATGTTTTTTTTCAATTTTCTATTGAAATTATCGTCCAATCGCTGTAATATTTCGCGTGGATAATCATTTTTAGTCGTTACATCGGTTACCAATACAAAAGATTAAAAAATACAAAAGTAATATTTTTGTCTAATTTTTAGCCCAGCCTATACGGTAAAAATTGCGGATAATGGCAAACCATGTATTTTCAATTTCTAACGAAATAATCGTCCAATCGCTGTAATATTTCGCGTGGATAATCATTTTTAGTCGTTACATCGGTTACCAATACAAAAGATTAAAAAATACAAAAGTAATATTTTTGTCTAATTTTTAGCCCAGCCTATACGGTAAAAATTGCGGATAATGGCAAACCATGTATTTTCAATTTCTAACGAAATAATCGTGCAATCGCTGTAATATTTCGCGTGGATAATCATTTTTAGTCGTTACATCGGTTACCAATACAAAAGATTAAAAAATACAAAATTAAAATTTATGTCTAATTTTTAGCACAGCCTATAGGTAAAAATTGCGGAAAATGGCAAAACCATGTTTTTTTTTTCAATTTTCTATTGAAATAATCGTCCAATCGCTGTAATATTTCGCGTGGATAATCATTTTTAGTCGTTACATCGGTTACCAATACAAAAGATTAAAATATAAAAAATTAATATTTTTGTCTAATTTTAAGAACAGCCTAACGGTAAAAATTGCGGAAAATGGCAAACCATGTATTTTCAATTTCTAAAGAAATAATCGTCCAATCGCTGTAATATTTCGCGTGGATAATCATTTATAGCCGTTAGATCAATTACCAACACAAAAGATTAAAAAGTACAAAACTAAAATTTATGTCTAATTTTTAGCACAGCCTATAGGGTAAAAATTGCGGAAAATGGCAAAACCATGTTTTTTTTTTCAATTTTCTATTGAAATTATCGTCCAATCGCTGTAATATTTCGCGTGGATAATCATTTTTAGTCGTTACATCGGTTACCAATACAAAAGATTAAAAAATACAAAAGTAATATTTTTGTCTAATTTTTAGCCCAGCCTATACGGTAAAAATTGCGGATAATGGCAAAACTAGGTATTTTTAATTTTCTAACGAAATAATCGTCCAATCGCTGTAATATTTCGCGTGGATAATCATTTTTAGTCGTTACATCGGTTACCAATACAAAAGATTAAAATATACAAAATTAATATTTTTGTCTAATTTTAAGAACAGCCTAACGGTAAAAATTGCGGAAAATGGCAAACCATGTATTTTCAATTTCTAAAGAAATAATCGTCCAATCGCTGTAATATTTCGCGTGGATAATCATTTATAGCCGTTAGATCAATTACCAACACAAAAGATTAAAAAATACAAAATTAAAATTTATGTCTAATTTTTAGGACAGCCTATAGGTAAAAATTGCGGAAAATGGCTAAACCATGTTTTTTTTTTTTCAATTTTCTATCGAAATAATCGTTCAATCGCTGTAATATTTCTCGTGGATAATCATTTTTAGTCGTTACATCGGTTACCAATACAAAAGATTAAAAAATACAAAAGTAATATTTGTGTCTAATTTTTAGCACAGCCTATAGGGTAAAAATTGCGGAAAATGGCAAAACTAGGTATTTTTCAATTTTCTAACGAAATAATCGTCCAATCGCTGTAAAATTTCGCGTGGATAATCATTTTTAGTCGTTACATCGGTTACCAATACAAAAGATTAAAATATACAAAATTAATATTTTTGTCTAATTTTAAGAACAGCCTAACGGTAAAAATTGCGGAAAATGGCAAACCATGTATTTTCAATTTCTAAAGAAATAATCGTCCAATCGCTGTAATATTTCGCGTGGATAATCATTTATAGCCGTTAGATCAATTACCACCACAAAAGATTAAAAAGTAAAAAACTAAAATTTATGTCTAATTTTTAGCACAGCCTATAGGGTAAAAATTGCGGAAAATGGCAAAACCATGTTTTTTTTTCAATTTTCTATTGAAATAATCGTCCAATCGCTGTAATATTTCGCGTGGATAATCATTTTTAGTCGTTACATCGGTTACCAATACAAAAGATTAAAAAATACAAAAGTAATATTTTTGTCTAATTTTTAGCCCAGCCTATACGGTAAAAATTGCGGAAAATGGAAAACCATGTATTTTCAATTTCTAACGAAATAATCGTCCAATCGCTGTAATATATCGCGTGGATAATCATTTTTAGCCGTTAGATCAATTACCAACACAAAAGATTAAAAAATACAAAATTAAAATTTATGTCTAATTTTTAGGACAGCCTATAGGGTAAAAATTGCGGAAAATGGCTAAACCATGTTTTTTTTTTAAATTTTCTATCGAAATAATCGTCCAATCGCTGTAATATTTCGCGTGGATAATCATTTTTAGTCGTTACATCGGTTACCAATACAAAAGATTAAAAAATACAAAATTAAAATTTATGTCTAATATTTAGCACAGCCTATAGGTAAAAATTGCGGAAAATGGCAAAACCATGTTTTTTTTTTTCAATTTTCTATTGAAATAATCGTCCAATCGCTGTAATATTTCGCGTGGATAATCATTTTTAGTCGTTACATCGGTTACCAATACAAAAGATTAAAAAAATGCAAAAGTAATATTTTTGTCTAATTTTTAGCACAGCCTATAGGGTAAAAATTGCGGAAAATGGCTAAACCATGTTTTTTTTTCAATTTTCTATTGAAATAATCGTCCAATCGCTGTAATATTTCGCGTGGATAATCATTTTTAGTCGTTACATCGGTTACCAATACAAAAGATTAAAAAATACAAAAGTAATATTTTTGTCTAATTTTTAGCACAGCCTATACGGTAAAAATTGCGGAAAATGGCAAAACTAGGTATTTTTAATTTTCTAACGAAATAATCGTCCAATCGCTGTAATATTTCGCGTGGATAATCATTTTTAGTCGTTACATCGGTTACCAATACAAAAGATTAAAATATACAAAATTAATATTTTTGTCTAATTTTAAGAACAGCCTAACGGTAAAAATTGCGGAAAATGGCAAACCATGTATTTTCAATTTCTAAAGAAATAATCGTCCAATCGCTGTAATATTTCGCGTGGATAATCATTTATAGCCGTTAGATCAATTACCAACACAAAAGATTAAAAAGTACAAAACTAAAATTTATGTCTAATTTTTAGCACAGCCTATAGGGTAAAAATTGCGGAAAATGGCAAAACCATGTTTTTTTTTCAATTTTCTATTGAAATTATCGTCCAATCGCTGTAATATTTCGCGTGGATAATCATTTTTAGTCGTTACATCGGTTACCAATACAAAAGATTAAAAAATAAAAAAGTAATATTTTTGTCTAATTTTTAGCCCAGCCTATACGGTAAAAATTGCGGATAATGGCAAACCATGTATTTTCAATTTCTAACGAAATAATCGTCCAATCGCTGTAATATTTCGCGTGGATAATCATTTTTAGTCGTTACATCGGTTACCAATACAAAAGATTAAAAAATACAAAATTAAAATTTATGTCTAATTTTTAGCACAGCCTATAGGGTAAAAATTGCGGAAAATGGCTAAATCATGTTTTTTTTTCAATTTTCTATCGAAATAATCGTGCAATCGCTGTAATATTTCGCGTGGATAATCATTTTTAGTCGTTACATCGGTTACCAATACAAAAGATTAAAAAGTACAAAACTAAAATTTATGTCTAATTTTTAGCACAGCCTATAGGGTAAAAATTGCGGAAAATGGCAAAACCATGTTTTTTTTTCAATTTTCTATTGAAATTATCGTCCAATCGCTGTAATATTTCGCGTGGATAATCATTTTTAGTCGTTACATCGGTTTCCAATACAAAAGATTAAAAAATACAAAAGTAATATTTTTGTCTAATTTTTAGCCCAGCCTATACGGTAAAAATTGCGGATAATGGCAAACCATGTATTTTCAATTTCTAACGAAATAATCGTCCAATCGCTGTAATATTTCGCGTGGATAATCATTTTTAGTCGTTTCATCGGTTACCAATACAAAAGATTAAAAAATACAAAATTAAAATTTATGTCTAATTTTTAGCACAGCCTATAGGGTAAAAATTGCGGAAAATGGCTAAATCATGTTTTTTTTTCAATTTTCTATCGAAATAATCGTGCAATCGCTGTAATATTTCGCGTGGATAATCATTTTTAGTCGTTACATCGGTTACCAATACAAAAGATTAAAAAATACAAAATTAAAATTTATGTCTAATTTTTAGCACAGCCTATAGGTAAAAATTGCGGAAAATGGCAAAACCATGTTTTTTTTTTCAATTTTCTATTGAAATAATCGTCCAATCGCTGTAATATTTCGCGTGGATAATCATTTTTAGTCGTTACATCGGTTACCAATACAAAAGATTAAAATATAAAAAATTAATATTTTTGTCTAATTTTAAGAACAGCCTAACGGTAAAAATTGCGGAAAATGGCAAACCATGTATTTTCAATTTCTAAAGAAATAATCGTCCAATCGCTGTAATATTTCGCGTGGATAATCATTTATAGCCGTTAGATCAATTACCAACACAAAAGATTAAAAAGTACAAAACAAAAATTTATGTCTAATTTTTAGCACAGCCTATAGGGTAAAAATTGCGGAAAATGGCAAAACCATGTTTTTTTTTCAATTTTCTATTGAAATTATCGTCCAATCGCTGTAATATTTCGCGTGGATAATCATTTTTAGTCGTTACAGCGGTTACCAATACAAAAGATTAAAAAATACAAAAGTAATATTTTTGTCTAATTTTTAGCCCAGCCTATACGGTAAAAATTGCGGATAATGGCAAAACTGGGTATTTTTAATTTTCTAACGAAATAATCGTCCAATCGCTGTTATATTTCGCGTGGATAATCATTTTTAGTCGTTACATCGGTTACCAATACAAAAGATTAAAATATACAAAATTAATATTTTTGTCTAATTTTAAGAACAGCCTAACGGTAAAAATTGCGGAAAATGGCAAACCATGTATTTTCAATTTCTAAAGAAATAATCGTCCAATCGCTGTAATATTTCGCGTGGATAATCATTTATAGCCGTTAGATCAATTACCAACACAAAAGATTAAAAAGTACAAAACTAAAATTTATGTCTAATTTTTAGCACAGCCTATAGGGTAAAAATTGCGGAAAATGGCTAAACCATGTTTTTTTTTTCAATTTTCTATTGAAATAATCGTCCAATCGCTGTAATATTTCGCGTGGAAAATCATTTATAGCCGTTAGATCAATTACCAATACAAAAGATTAAAAAATGCAAAAGTAATATTTTTGTCTAATTTTTAGCACAGCCTATAGGGTAAAAATTGCGGAAAATGGCTAAACCATGTTTTTTTTTCAATTTTTTATTGAAATAATCGTCCAATCGCTGTAATATTTCGCGTGGATAATCATTTTTAGTCGTTACATCGGTTACCAATACAAAAGATTAAGAAATACAAAAGTAATATTTTTGTCTAATTTTTAGCACAGCCTATACGGTAAAAATTGCGGAAAATGGCAAAACTAGGTATTTTTAATTTTCTAACGAAATAATCGTCCAATCGCTGTAATATTTCGCGTGGATAATCATTTTTAGTCGTTACATCGGTTACCAATACAAAAGATTAAAATATACAAAATTAATATTTTTGTCTAATTTTAAGAACAGCCTAACGGTAAAAATTGCGGAAAATGGCAAACCATGTATTTTCAATTTCTAAAGAAATAATCGTCCAATCGCTGTAATATTTCGTGTGGATAATCATTTATAGCCGTTAGATCAATTACCAACACAAAAGATTAAAAAGTACAAAACTAAAATTTATGTCTAATTTTTAGCACAGCCTATAGGGTAAAAATTGCGGAAAATGGCAAAACCATGTTTTTTTTTCAATTTTCTATTGAAATTATCGTCCAATCGCTGTAATATTTCGCGTGGATAATCATTTTTAGTCGTTACATCGGTTACCAATACAAAAGATTAAAAAATACAAAAATAATATTTTTGTCTAATTTTTAGCCCAGCCTATACGGTAAAAATTGCGGAAAATGGAAAACCATGTATTTTCAATTTCTAACGAAATAATCGTCCAATCGCTGTAATATATCGCGTGGATAATCATTTTTAGCCGTTAGATCAATTACCAACACAAAAGATTAAAAAATACAAAATTAAAATTTATGTCTAATTTTTAGGACAGCCTATAGGGTAAAAATTGCGGAAAATGGCTAAACCATGTTTTTTTTTCAATTTTCTATCGAAATAATCGTCCAATCGCTGTAATATTTCGCGTGGATAATCATTTATAGCCGTTAGATCAATTACCAACACAAAAGATTAAAAAGTACAAAACTAAAATTTATGTCTAATTTTTAGCACAGCCTATAGGGTAAAAATTGCGGAAAATGGCAAAACCATGTTTTTTTTTCAATTTTCTATTGAAATTATCGTCCAATCGCTGTAATATTTCGCGTGGATAATCATTTTTAGTCGTTACATCGGTTACCAATACAAAAGATTAAAAAATACAAAATTAAAATTTATGTCTAATTTTTAGCACAGCCTATAGGTAAAAATTGCGGAAAATGGCAAAACCATGTTTTTTTTTTTCAATTTTCTATTGAAATAATCGTCCAATCGCTGTAATATTTCGCGTGGATAATCATTTTTAGTCGTTACATCGGTTACCAATACAAAAGATTAAAAAAATCCAAAAGTAATATTTTTGTCTAATTTTTAGCACAGCCTATAGGGTAAAAATTGCGGAAAATGGCTAAACCATGTTTTTTTTTCAATTTTCTATTGAAATAATCGTCCAATCGCTGTAATATTTCGCGTGGATAATCATTTTTAGTCGTTACATCGGTTACCAATACAAAAGATTAAAAAATACAAAAGTAATATTTTTGTCTAATTTTTAGCACAGCCTATACGGTAAAAATTGCGGAAAATGGCAAAACTAGGTATTTTTAATTTTCTAACGAAATAATCGTCCAATCGCTGTAATATTTCGCGTGGATAATCATTTTTAGTCGTTACATCGGTTACCAATACAAAAGATTAAAATATACAAAATTAATATTTTTGTCTAATTTTAAGAACAGCCTAACGGTAAAAATTGCGGAAAATGGCAAACCATGTATTTTCAATTTCTAAAGAAATAATCGTCCAATCGCTGTAATATTTCGCGTAAATAATCATTTATAGCCGTTAGATCAATTACCAACACAAAAGATTAAAAAGTACAAAATTAAAATTTATGTCTAATTTTTAGCACAGCCTATAGGGTAAAAATTGCGGAAAATGGCAAAACCATGTTTTTTTTCAATTTTCTATTGAAATTATCGTCCAATCGCTGTAATATTTCGCGTGGATAATCATTTTTAGTCGTTACATCGGTTACCAATACAAAAGATTAAAAAATACAAAAGTAATATTTTTGTCTAATTTTTAGCCCAGCCTATACGGTAAAAATTGCGGATAATGGCAAACCATGTATTTTCAATTTCTAACGAAATAATGGTCCAATCGCTGTAATATTTCGCGTGGATAATCATTTTTAGTCGTTACATCGGTTACCAATACAAAAGATTAAAAAATACAAAATTAAAATTTATGTCTAATATTTAGCACAGCCTATAGGTAAAAATTGCGGAAAATGGCAAAACCATGTTTTTTTTTTTCAATTTTCTATTGAAATAATCGTCCAATCGCTGTAATATTTCGCGTGGATAATCATTTTTAGTCGTTACATCGGTTACCAATACAAAAGATTAAAATATACAAAATTAATATTTTTGTCTAATTTTAAGAACAGCCTAACGGTAAAAATTGCGGAAAATGGCAAACCATGTTTTTTTTTTTCAATTTTCTATTGAAATAATCGTGCAATCGCTGTAATATTTCGCGTGGATAATCATTTTTAGTCGTTACATCGGTTACCAATACAAAAGATTAAAAAATACAAAATTAAAATTTATGTCTAATATTTAGCACAGCCTATAGGTAAAAATTGCGGAAAATGGCAAAACCATGTTTTTTTTTTTCAATTTTCTATTGAAATAATCGTCCAATCGCTGTAATATTTCGCGTGGATAATCATTTTTAGTCGTTACATCGGTTACCAATACAAAAGATTAAAATATACAAAATTAATATTTTTGTCTAATTTTAAGAACAGCCTAACGGTAAAAATTGCGGAAAATGGCTAAATCATGTTTTTTTTCAATTTTCTATCGAAATAATCGTGCAATCGCTGTAATATTTCGCGTGGATAATCATTTTTAGTCGTTACATCGGTTACCAATACAAAAGATTAAAAAATACAAAATTAAAATTTATGTCTAATATTTAGCACAGCCTATAGGTAAAAATTGCGGAAAATGGCAAAACCATGTTTTTTTTTTTCAATTTTCTATTGAAATAATCGTCCAATCGCTGTAATATTTCGCGTGGATAATCATTTTTAGTCGTTACATCGGTTACCAATACAAAAGATTAAAATATACAAAATTAATATTTTTGTCTAATTTTAAGAACAGCCTAACGGTAAAAATTGCGGAAAATGGCAAACCATGTATTTTCAATTTCTAAAGAAATAATCGTCCAATCGCTGTAAAATTTCGCGTGGATAATCATTTATAGCCGTTAGATCAATTACCAACACAAAAGATTAAAAAGTACAAAACTAAAATTTATGTCTAATTTTTAGCACAGCCTATAGGGTAAAAATTGCGGAAAATGGCAAAACCATGTTTTTTTTTCAATTTTCTATTGAAATTATCGTCCAATCGCTGTAATATTTCGCGTGGATAATCATTTTTAGTCGTTACATCGGTTACCAATACAAAAGATTAAAAAATACAAAAGTAATATTTTTGTCTAATTTTTAGCCCAGCCTATACGGTAAAAATTGCGGATAATGGCAAACCATGTATTTTCAATTTCTAACGAAATAATCGTCCAATCGCTGTAATATTTCGCGTGGATAATCATTTTTAGTCGTTACATCGGTTACCAATACAAAAGATTAAAAAATACAAAATTAAAATTTATGTCTAATTTTTAGCACAGCCTATAGGGTAAAAATTGCGGAAAATGGCAAAACCATGTTTTTTTTAATTTTCTATCGAAATAATCGTCCAATCGCTGTAATATTTCGCGTGGATAATCATTTTTAGTCGTTACATCGGTTACCAATACAAAAGATTAAAAAATACAAAAGTAATATTTTTGTCTAATTTTTAGCACAGCTTATACGGTAAAAATTGCGGAAAATGGCAAACCATGTATTTTCTATTTCTAACTAAATAATCGTCCAATCGCTGTAATATTTCGCGTGGATAATCATTTTTAGTCTTTACATCGGTTACCAATACAAAAGATTAAAAAATACAAAATTAAAATTTATGTCTAATTTTTAGCACAGCCTATAGGGTAAAAATTGCGGAAAATGGCAAAACCAAGTTTTTTTTCAATTTTCTATCGAAATAATCGTCCAATCGCTGTAATATTTCGCGTGGATAATCATTTTTAGTCGTTACATCGGTTACCAATACAAAAGATTAAAATATATAAAATTAATATTTTTGTATAATTTTTAGCACAGCCTATACGGTAAAAATTGCGGATATTACAAAACCATGTATTTTTCAATTTTCTAACGAAATAATAGTCCAATCGCTGTAATATTTCGCGTGGATAATCATTTATAGCCTTTAGATCGATTACCAACACAAAAGATTAAAAAAATACAAAACTAAAATTTATGTCTAATTTTTAGCACAGCCTATAGGGTAAAAATTGCGGAAAATGGCAAAACCATGTTTTTTTCAAGTTTCTATCGAAATCATCGTCCTATCGCTGTAATATTTCGCGTGGATAATCATTTTTAATCGTTACATCGGTTATCAATACAAAAGATTAAAAAATACAAAATTAAAATTTATGTCTAATTTTTAGGACAGCCTATAGGGTAAAAATTGCGGAAAATGGCAAAACCATGTTTTTTTTCAATTTTCTATTGAAATAATCGTCCAATCGCTGTAATATTCCGCGTGGATAATCCTTTTTATAGTCGTTACATCGGTTACCAATACAAAAGATTAAAAAATACAAAAGTAATATTTTTGTCTAATTTTTAGCCCAGCCTATACGGTAAAAATTGCGGAAAATGGCAAACCATGTATTTTCAATTTCTAACGAAATAATCGTCCAATCGCTGTAATATTTCGCGTGGATAATCATTTTTAGTCGTTACATCGGTTACCAATACAAAAGATTAAAAAATACAAAATTAAAATTTATGTCTAATTTTTAGCACAGCCTATAGGGTAAAAATTGCGGAAAATGGCAAAACCAGGTTTTTTTTTTAATTTTCTATCGAAATAATCGTCAAATCGCTGTAATATTTCGCGTGGATAATCATTTTTAGTCGTTACATCGGTTAGCAATACAAAAGTTTAAAAAATACAAAATTAAAATTTATGTCTAATTTTTAGCACAGCCTATAGGGTAAAAATTGCGGAAAATGGCAAAACCATGTTTTTTTTTAATTTTCTATCGAAATAATCGTCCAATCGCTGTAATATTTCGCGTGGATAATCATTTTTAGTCGTTACATCGGTTACCAATACAAAAGATTAAAAAATACAAAAGTAATATTTTTGTCTAATTTTTAGCACAGCTTATACGGTAAAAATTGCGGAAAATGGCAAACCATGTATTTTCTATTTCTAACGAAATAATCGTCCAATCGCTGTAATATTTCGCATGGATAATCATTTTTAGTCGTTACATCGGTTACCAATACAAAAGATTAAAAAATACAAAATTAAAATTTATGTCTAATTTTTAGCACAGCCTATAGGGTAAAAATTGCGGTAAATGGCAAAACCAAGTTTTTTTTCAATTTTCTATCGAAATAATCGTCCAATCGCTGTAATATTTCGCGTGGATAATCATTTTTAGTCGTTACATCGGTTACCAATACAAAAGATTAAAATATACAAAATTAATATTTTTGTATAATTTTTAGCACAGCCTATACGGTAAAAATTGCGGATATTACAAAACCATGTATTTTTCAATTTTCTAACGAAATAATAGTACAATCGCTGTAATATTTCGCGTGGATAATCATTTATAGCCTTTAGATCGATTACCAACACAAAAGATTAAAAAAATACAAAACTAAAATTTATGTCTAATTTTTAGCACAGCCTATAGGTAAAAATTGCGGAAAATGGCAAAACCATGTTTTTTTTCAAGTTTCTATCGAAATCATCGTCCAATCGCTGTAATATTTCGCGTGGATAATCATTTTTAATGGTTACATCGGTTACCAATACAAAAGATTAAAACATACAAAATTAAAATTTATGTCTAATTTTTAGGACAGCCTATAGGGTAAAAATTGCGGAAAATGGCTACACCATGTTTTTTTTTCAATTTTCTATCGAAATAATCGTCCAATCGCTGTAATATTTCGCGTGGATAATCATTTTTAGTCGTTACATCGGTTCCAATACAAAAGATTAAAAAATACAAAATTAAAATTTATGTCTAATTTTTAGGACAGCCTATAGGGTAAAAATTGCGGAAAATGGCTACACCATGTTTTTTTTTCAATTTTCTATCGAAATAATCGTCAAATCGCTGTAATATTTCGCGTGGATAATCATTTTTAGTCGTTACATCGGTTACCAATACAAAAGATTAAAAAATACAAAATTAAAATTTATGTCTAATTTTTAGCACAGCCTATAGGGTAAAAATTGCGGAAAATGGCAAAACCAGGTTTTTTTTTTAATTTTCTATCGAAATAATCGTCAAATCGCTGTAATATTTCGCGTGGATAATCATTTTTAGTCGTTACATCGGTTACCAATACAAAAGTTTAAAAAATACAAAATTAAAATTTATGTCTAATTTTTAGCACAGCTTATACGGTAAAAATTGCGGAAAATGGCAAACCATGTATTTTCTATTTCTAACGAAATAATCGTCCAATCGCTGTAATATTTCGCGTGGATAATCATTTTTAGTCGTTACATCGGTTACCAATACAAAAGATTAAAAAATACAAAATTAAAATTTATGTCTAATTTTTAGCACAGCCTATAGGGTAAAAATTGCGGAAAATGGCAAAACCAAGTTTTTTTTCAATTTTCTATCGAAATAATCGTCCAATCGCTGTAATATTTCGCGTGGATAATCATTTTTAGTCGTTACATCGGTTACCAATACAAAAGATTAAAATATACAAAATTAATATTTTTGTATAATTTTTAGCACAGCCTATACGGTAAAAATTGCGGATATTACAAAACCATGTATTTTTCAATTTTCTAACGAAATAATAGTCCAATCGCTGTAATATTTCGCGTGGATAATCATTTATAGCCTTTAGATCGATTACCAACACAAGAGATTAAAAAAATACAAAACTAAAATTTATGTCTAATTTTTAGCACAGCCTATAGGGTAAAAATTGCGGAAAATGGCAAAACCATGTTTTTTTCAAGTTTCTATCGAAATCATCGTCCAATCGCTGTAATATTTCGCGTGGATAATCATTTTTAATCGTTACATCGGTTATCAATACAAAAGATTAAAAAATACAAAATTAAAATTTATGTCTAATTTTTAGGACAGCCTATAGGGTAAAAATTGCGGAAAATGGCAAAACCATGTTTTTTTTTCAATTTTCTATTGAAATAATCGTCCAATCGCTGTAATATTTCGCGTGGATAATCATTTTTAGTCGTTAGTCGGTTACCAATACAAAAGATTAAAAAATACAAAAGTAATATTTTTGTCTAATTTTTAGCACAGCCTATAGGGTAAAAATTGCGGAAAATGGCTAAACCATGTTTTTTTTCAATTTTCTATCGAAATAATCGTCCAATCGCTGTAATATTTCGCGTGGATAATCATTTATAGCCGTTAGATCAATTACCAACACAAAAGATTAAAAAGTACAAAACTAAAATTTATGTCTAATTTTTAGCACAGCCTATAGGGTAAAAATTGCGGAAAATGGCAAAACCATGTTTTTTTTTCAATTTTCTATCGAAATAATCGTCAAATCGCTGTAATATTTCGCGTGGATAATCATTTTTAGTCGTTACATCGGTTACCAATACAAAAGATTAAAAAATACATAAGTAATATTTTTGTCTAATTTTTAGCCCAGCCTATACGGTAAAAATTGCGGACAATGGCAAACCATGTATTTTCAATTTCTAACGAAATAATCGTCCAATCGCTGTAATATTTCGCGTGGATAATCATTTTTAGTCGTTACATCGGTTACCAATACAAAAGATTTAAAAATAAAAAATTAAAATTTATGTCTAATTTTTAGCACAGCCTATAGGGTAAAAATTGCGGAAAATGGCAAAACCAGGTTTTTTTTTAATTTTCTATCGAAATAATCGTCAAATCGCTGTAATATTTCGCGTGGATAATCATTTTTAGTCGTTACATCGGTTACCAATACAAAAGTTTAAAAAATACAAAACTAAAATTTATGTCTAATTTTTAGCACAGCCTATAGGGTAAAAATTGCGGAAAATGGCAAAACCATGTTTTTTTTTTTAATTTTCTATCGAAATAATCGTCCAATCGCTGTAATATTTCGCGTGGATAATCATTTTTAGTCGTTACATCGGTTACCAATACAAAAGATTAAAAAATACAAAAGTAATATTTTTGTCTAATTTTTAGCACAGCTTATACGGTAAAAATTGCGGAAAATGGCAAACCATGTATTTTCTATTTCTAACGAAATAATCGTCCAATCGCTGTAATATTTCGCGTGGATAATCATTTTTAGTCGTTACATCGGTTACCAATACAAAAGATTAAAAAATACAAAATTAAAATTTATGTCTAATTTTTAGCACAGCCTATAGGGTAAAAATTGCGGTAAATGGCAAAACCAAGTTTTTTTTCAATTTTCTATCGAAATAATCGTCCAATCGCTGTAATATTTCGCGTGGATAATCATTTTTAGTCGTTACATCGGTTACCAATACAAAAGATTAAAATATACAAAATTAATATTTTTGTATAATTTTTAGCACAGCCTATACGGTAAAAATTGCGGATATTACAAAACCATGTATTTTTCAATTTTCTAACGAAATAATAGTACAATCGCTGTAATATTTCGCGTGGATAATCATTTATAGCCTTTAGATCGATTACCAACACAAAAGATTAAAAAAATACAAAACTAAAATTTATGTCTAATTTTTAGCACAGCCTATAGGTAAAAATTGCGGAAAATGGCAAAACCATGTTTTTTTTCAAGTTTCTATCGAAATCATCGTCCAATCGCTGTAATATTTCGCGTGGATAATCATTTTTAATCGTTACATCGGTTACCAATACAAAAGATTAAAAAATACAAAATTAAAATTTATGTCTAATTTTTAGGACAGCCTATAGGGTAAAAATTGCGGAAAATGGCTACACCATTTTTTTTTTTCAATTTTCTATCGAAATAATCGTCCAATCGCTGTAATATTTCGCGTGGATAATCATTTTTAGTCGTTACATCGGTTCCAATACAAAAGATTAAAAAATACAAAATTAAAATTTATGTCTAATTTTTAGCACAGCCTATAGGGTAAAAATTGCGGAAAATGGCAAAACCATGTTTTTTTTCTATTTTCTATTGAAATAATCGTCCAATCGCTGTAATATTTCGCGTGGATAATCATTTTTAATCGTTACATCGGTTACCAATACAAAAGATTAAAAAATACAAAAGTAATATTTTTGTCTAATTTTTAGCACAGCCTATAGGGTAAAAATTGCGGAAAATGGCTAAACCATGTTTTTTTTTTCAATTTTCTATCGAAATAATCGTCCAATCGCTGTAATATTTCGCGTGGATAATCATTTTTAGTCGTTACATCGGTTACCAATACAAAAGATTAAAAAAAGACAAAATTAAAATTTATGTCTAATTTTTAGCACAGCCTATAGGGTAAAAATTGCGGAAAATGGCTAAACCATGTTTTTTTTTTCAATTTTCTATCGAAATAATCGTCCAATCGCTGTAATATATCGCGTGGATAATCATTTTTAGTCGTTACATCGGTTACCAATACAAAAGATTAAAAAATACAAAATTAAAATTTATGTCTAATTTTTAGCACAGCCTAACGGTAAAAATTGCGGAAAATAGCAAACCATGTATTTTCAATTTCTAAAGAAATAATCGTCCAATCGCTGTAATATTTCGCGTGGATAATCATTTATAGCCGTTAGATCAATTACCAACACAAAAGATTAAAAAATACAAAACTAAAATTTATGTCTAATTTTTAGCACAGCCTATAGGGTAAAAATTGCGGAAAATGGCAAAACCATGTTTTTTTTTTCAATTTTCTATTGAAATAATCGTCCAATCGCTGTAATATTTCGCGTGGATAATCATTTTTAGTCGTTACATCGGTTACCAATACAAAAGATTAAAAAATACAAAAGTAATATTTTTGTATAATTTTTAGCCCAGCCTATACGGTAAAAATTGCGGAAAATGGCAAAACTAGGTTTTTTTTTTCAATTTTCTATTGAAATAATCGTCCAATCGCTGTAATATTTCGCGTGGATAATCATTTATAGCCGTTAGATCAATTACCAACACAACAGATTAAAAAGTACAAAACTAAAATTTATGTCTAATTTTTAGCACAGCCTATAGGGTAAAAATTGCGGAAAATGGCAAAACCATGTTTTTTTTTCAATTTTCTATTGAAATAATCGTCCAATCGCTGTAATATTTCGCGTGGATAATCATTTTTAGTCGTTACATCGGTTACCAATACAAAAGATTAAAATATACAAAATTAATATTTTTGTCTAATTTTAAGAACAGCCTAACGGTAAAAATTGCGGAAAATGGCAAACCATGTATTTTCAATTTCTAAAGAAATAATCGTCCAATCGCTGTAATATTTCGCGTGGATAATCATTTATAGCCGTTAGATCAATTACCAACACAAAAGATTTAAAAATACAAAACTAAAATTTATGTCTAATTTTTAGCACAGCCTATAGGGTAAAAATTGCGGAAAATGGCAAAACCATGTTTTTTTTTCAATTTTCTATTGAAATAATCGTCCAATCGCTGTAATATTTCGCGTGGATAATCATTTTTAGTCGTTACATCGGTTACCAATACAAAAGATTAAAAAATACAAAAGTAATATTTTTGTATAATTTTTAGCCCAGCCTATACGGTAAAAATTGCGGAAAATGGCAAAACTAGGTATTTTTCAATTTTCTAACGAAATAATCGTCCAATCGCTGTAATATTTCGCGTGGATAATCATTTTTAGTCGTTACATCGGTTACCAATACAAAAGATTAAAAAATACAAAATTAAAATTTATGTCTAATTTTTAGCACAGCCTATAGGGTAAAAATTGCGGTAAATGGCAAAACCAAGTTTTTTTTCAATTTTCTATCGAAATAATCGTACAATCGCTGTAATATTTCGGGTGGATAATCATTTTTAGTCGTTACATCGGTTACCAATACAAAAGATTAAAATATACAAAATTAATATTTTTGTATAATTTTTAGCACAGCCTATACGGTAAAAATTGCGGATATTACAAAACCATGTATTTTTCAATTTTCTAACGAAATAATAGTACAATCGCTGTAATATTTCGCGTGGATAATCATTTATAGCCTTTAGATCGATTACCAACACAAAAGATTAAAAAAATACAAAACTAAAATTTATGTCTAATTTTTAGCACAGCCTATAGGTAAAAATTGCGGAAAATGGCAAAACCATGTTTTTTTTCAAGTTTCTATCGAAATCATCGTCCAATCGCTGTAATATTTCGCGTGGATAATCATTTTTAATCGTTACATCGGTTACCAATACAAAAGATTAAAAAATACAAAATTAAAATTTATGTCTAATTTTTAGGACAGCCTATAGGGTAAAAATTGCGGAAAATGGCTACACCATTTTTTTTTTTCAATTTTCTATCGAAATAATCGTCCAATCGCTGTAATATTTCGCGTGGATAATAATTTTTAGTCGTTACATCGGTTCCAATACAAAAGATTAAAAAATACAAAATTAAAATTTATGTCTAATTTTTAGCACAGCCTATAGGGTAAAAATTGCGGAAAATGGCAAAACCATGTTTTTTTTTCTATTTTCTATTGAAATAATCGTCCAATCGCTGTAATATTTCGCGTGGATAATCATTTTTAATCGTTACATCGGTTACCAATACAAAAGATTAAAAAATACAAAAGTAATATTTTTGTCTAATTTTTAGCACAGCCTAACGGTAAAAATTGCGGAAAATAGCAAACCATGTATTTTCAATTTCTAAAGAAATAATCGTCCAATCGCTGTAATATTTCGCGTGGATAATCATTTATAGCCGTTAGATCAATTACCAACACAAAAGATTTAAAAATACAAAACTAAAATTTATGTCTAATTTTTAGCACAGCCTATAGGGTAAAAATTGCGGAAAATGGCTAAACCATGTTTTTTTTTTTCAATTTTCTATCGAAATAATCGTCCAATCGCTGTAATATTTCGCGTGGATAATCATTTTTAGGCGTTACATCGGTTACCAATACAAAAGATTAAAAAAGACAAAATTAAAATTTATGTCTAATTTTTAGCACAGCCTATAGGGTAAAAATTGCGGAAAATGGCTAAACCATGTTTTTTTTTTCAATTTTCTATCGAAATAATCGTCCAATCGCTGTAATATATCGCGTGGATAATCATTTTTAGTCGTTACATCGGTTACCAATACAAAAGATTAAAAAATACAAAATTAAAATTTATGTCTAATTTTTAGCACAGCCTAACGGTAAAAATTGCGGAAAATAGCAAACCATGTATTTTCAATTTCTAAAGAAATAATCGTCCAATCGCTGTAATATTTCGCGTGGATAATCATTTATAGCCGTTAGATCAATTACCAACACAAAAGATTTAAAAATACAAAACTAAAATTTATGTCTAATTTTTAGCACAGCCTATAGGGTAAAAATTGCGGAAAATGGCAAAACCATGTTTTTTTTTCAATTTTCTATTGAAATAATCGTCCAATCGCTGTAATATTTCGCGTGGATAATCATTTTTAGTCGTTACATCGGTTACCAAAACAAAAGATTAAAAAATACAAAAGTAATATTTTTGTATAATTTTTAGCCCAGCCTATACGGTAAAAATTGCGGAAAATGGCAAAACTAGGTATTTTTCAATTTTCTAACGAAATAATCGTCCAATCGCTGTAATATTTCGCGTGGATAATCATTTATAGCCGTTAGATCAATTACCAACACAAAAGATTAAAAAGTACAAAACTAAAATTTATGTCTAATTTTTAGCACAGCCTATAGGGTAAAAATTGCGGAAAATGGCAAAACCATGTTTTTTTTTCAATTTTCTATTGAAATAATCGTCCAATCGCTGTAATATTTCGCGTGGATAATCATTTTTAGTCGTTACATCGGTTACCAATACAAAAGATTAAAATATACAAAATTAATATTTTTGTCTAATTTTAAGAACAGCCTAACGGTAAAAATTGCGGAAAATGGCAAACCATGTATTTTCAATTTCTAAAGAAATAATCGTCCAATCGCTGTAATATTTCGCGTGGATAATCATTTATAGCCGTTAGATCAATTACCAACACAAAAGATTTAAAAATACAAAACTAAAATTTATGTCTAATTTTTAGCACAGCCTATAGGGTAAAAATTGCGGAAAATGGCAAAACCATGTTTTTTTTTCAATTTTCTATTGAAATAATCGTCCAATCGCTGTAATATTTCGCGTGGATAATCATTTTTAGTCGTTACATCGGTTACCAATACAAAAGATTAAAAAATACAAAAGTAATATTTTTGTATAATTTTTAGCCCAGCCTATACGGTAAAAATTGCGGAAAATGGCAAAACTAGGTATTTTTCAATTTTCTAACGAAATAATCGTCCAATCGCTGTAATATTTCGCGTGGATAATCATTTTTAGTCGTTACATCGGTTACCAATACAAAAGATTAAAAAATACAAAATTAAAATTTATGTCTAATTTTTAGCACAGCCTATAGGGTAAAAATTGCGGTAAATGGCAAAACCAAGTTTTTTTTCAATTTTCTATCGAAATAATCGTCCAATCGCTGTAATATTTCGGGTGGATAATCATTTTTAGTCGTTACATCGGTTACCAATACAAAAGATTAAAATATACAAAATTAATATTTTTGTATAATTTTTAGCACAGCCTATACGGTAAAAATTGCGGATATTACAAAACCATGTATTTTTCAATTTTCTAACGAAATAATAGTACAATCGCTGTAATATTTCGCGTGGATAATCATTTATAGCCTTTAGATCGATTACCAACACAAAAGATTAAAAAATTACAAAACTAAAATTTATGTCTAATTTTTAGCACAGCCTATAGGTAAAAATTGCGGAAAATGGCAAAACCATGTTTTTTTTCAAGTTTCTATCGAAATCATCGTCCAATCGCTGTAATATTTCGCGTGGATAATCATTTTTAATCGTTACATCGGTTACCAATACAAAAGATTAAAAAATACAAAATTAAAATTTATGTCTAATTTTTAGGACAGCCTATAGGGTAAAAATTGCGGAAAATGGCTACACCATTTTTTTTTTCAATTTTCTATCGAAATAATCTTCCAATCGCTGTAATATTTCGCGTGGATAATCATTTTTAGTCGTTACATCGGTTCCAATACAAAAGATTAAAAAATACAAAATTAAAATTTATGTCTAATTTTTAGCACAGCCTATAGGGTAAAAATTGCGGAAAATGGCAAAACCATGTTTTTTTTTCTATTTTCTATTGAAATAATCGTCCAATCGCTGTAATATTTCGCGTGGATAATCATTTTTAATCGTTACATCGGTTACCAATACAAAAGATTAAAAAATACAAAAGTAATATTTTTGTCTAATTTTTAGCACAGCCTATAGGGTAAAAATTGCGGAAAATGGCTAAACCATGTTTTTTTTGTTCAATTTTCTATCGAAATAATCGTCCAATCGCTGTAATATTTCGCGTGGATAATCATTTTTAGTCGTTACATCGGTTACCAATACAAAAGATTAAAAAAGACAAAATTAAAATTTATGTCTAATTTTTAGCACAGCCTATAGGGTAAAAATTGCGGAAAATGGCTAAACCATGTTTTTTTTTTCAATTTTCTATCGAAATAATCGTCCAATCGCTGTAATATATCGCGTGGATAATCATTTTTAGTCGTTACATCGGTTACCAATACAAAAGATTAAAAAATACAAAATTAAAATTTATGTCTAATTTTTAGCACAGCCTAACGGTAAAAATTGCGGAAAATAGCAAACCATGTATTTTCAATTTCTAAAGAAATAATCGTCCAATCGCTGTAATATTTCGCGTGGATAATCATTTATAGCCGTTAGATCAATTACCAACACAAAAGATTAAAATATACAAAAGTAATATTTTTGTATAATTTTTAGCCCAGCCTATACGGTAAAAATTGCGGAAAATGGCAAAACTAGGTATTTTTCAATTTTCTAACGAAATAATCGTCCAATCGCTGTAATATTTCGCGTGGATAATCATTTATAGCCGTTAGATCAATTACCAACACAAAAGATTAAAAAGTACAAAACTAAAATTTATGTCTAATTTTTAGCACAGCCTATAGGGTAAAAATTGCGGAAAATGGCAAAACCATGTTTTTTTTTCAATTTTCTATTGAAATAATCGTCCAATCGCTGTAATATTTCGCGTGGATAATCATTTTTAGTCGTTACATCGGTTACCAATACAAAAGATTAAAATATACAAAATTAATATTTTTGTCTAATTTTAAGAACAGCCTAACGGTAAAAATTGCGGAAAATGGCAAACCATGTATTTTCAATTTCTAAAGAAATAATCGTCCAATCGCTGTAATATTTCGCGTGGATAATCATTTATAGCCGTTAGATAAATTACCAACACAAAAGATTAAAAAGTACAAAACTAAAATTTATGTCTAATTTTTAGCACAGCCTATAGGGTAAAAATTGCGGAAAATGGCAAAATCATGTTTTTTTTTCAATTTTCTATTGAAATAATCGTCCAATCGCTGTAATATTTCGCGTGGATAATCATTTTTACTCGTTACATCGGTTACCAATACAAAAGATTAAAAAATATAAAAGTAATATTTTTGTCTAATGTTTAGCCCAGCCTATACGGTAAAAATTGCGGAAAATGGCAAACCATGTATTTTCAATTTCTAACGAAATAATCGTCCAATCGCTGTAATATTTCGCGTGGATAATCATTTTTAGTCGTTACATCGGTTACCAATACAAAAGATTAAAGAATACAAAATTAATATTTTTGTATAATTTTTAGCACAGCCTATACGGTAACAATTGCGGATATTACAAAACCATGTATTTTTCAATTTTCTAACGAAATAATAGTCCAATCGCTGTAATATTTCGCGTGGATAATCATTTATAGCCGTTAGATCGATTACCAACACAAAAGATTAAAAAAATACAAAATTAAAATTTATGTCTAATTTTTAGCACAGCCTATAGGGTAAAAATTGCGGAAAATGGCAAAACCATGTTTTTTTTCAAGTTTCTATCGAAATCATCGTCCAATCGCTGTAATATTTCGCGTGGATAATCATTTTTAATCGTTACATCGGTTACCAATACAAAAGATTAAAAAATACAAAATTAAAATTTATGTCTAATTTTTAGGACAGCCTATAGGGTAAAAATTGCGGAAAATGGCTACACCATGTTTTTTTTTCAATTTTCTATCGAAATAATCGTCCAATCGCTGTAATATTTCGCGTGGATAATCATTTTTAGTCGTTACATCGGTTCCAATACAAAAGATTAAAAAATACAAAATTAAAATTTATGTCTAATTTTTAGCACAGCCTATAGGGTAAAAATTGCGGAAAATGGTAAAACCATGTTTTTTTTTTCAATTTTCTATTGAAATAATCGTCCAATCGCTGTAATATTTCGCGTGGATAATCATTTTTAGTCGTTACATCGGTTACCAATACAAAAGATTAAAAAATACAAAAGTAATATTTTTGTCTAATTTTTAGCACAGCCTATAGGGTAAAAATTGCGGAAAATGGCTAAACCATGTTTTTTTTTCAATTTTCTATCGAAATAATCGTCCAATCGCTGTAATATTTCGCGTGGATAATCATTTTTAGTCGTTACATCGGTTACCAATACAAAAGATTAAAAAATACAAAAGTAATATTTTTGTCTAATTTTTAGCACAGCCTATAGGGTAAAAATTGCGGAAAATGGCTAAACCATGTTTTTTTTTTTTCAATTTTCTATCGAAATAATCGTCCAATCGCTGTAATATTTCGCGTGGATAATCATTTTTAGTCGTTACATCGGTTACCAATACAAAAGATTAAAAAATACAAAATTAAAATTTATGTCTAATTTTTAGCACAGCCTATAGGGTAAAAATTGCGGAAAATGGCTAAACCATGTTTTTTTTTTCAATTTTCTATCGAAATAATCGTCCAATCGCTGTAATATTTCGCGTGGATAATCATTTTTAGTCGTTACATCGGTTACCAATACAAAAGATTAAAAAAGACAAAATTAAAATTTATGTCTAATTTTTAGCACAGCCTATAGGGTAAAAATTGCGGAAAATGGCTAAACCATGTTTTTTTTTCAATTTTCTATCGAAATAATCGTCCAATCGCTGTAATATATCGCGTGGATAATCATTTTTAGTCGTTACATCGGTTACCAATACAAAAGATTAAAAAATACAAAAGTAATATTTTTGTCTAATATTTAGCCCAGCCTATACGGTAAAAATTGCGGAAAATGGCAAAACTAGGTATTTTTCAATTTTCTAACGAAATAATCGTCCAATCGCTGTAATATTTCGCGTGGATAATCATTTATAGCCGTTAGATCAATTACTAACACAAAAGATTAAAAAGTACAAAACTAAAATTTATGTCTAATTTTTAGCACAGCCTATAGGGTAAAAATTGCGGAAAATGGCAAAACCATGTTTTTTTTTTCAATTTTCTATTGTATTTTCAATTTCTAACGAAATAATCGTCCAATCGCTGTAAAATTTCGCGTGGATAATCATTTTTAGTCGTTACATCGGTTACCAATACAAAAGATTAAAGAATACAAAATTAATATTTTTGTATAATTTTTAGCACAGCCTATACGGTAAAAATTGTGGATATTACAAAACCATGTATTTTTCAATTTTCTAACGAAATAATAGTCCAATCGCTGTAATATTTCGCGTGGATAATCATTTATAGCCGTTAGATCGATTACCAACACAAAAGATTAAAAAATACAAAATTAAAATTTATGTCTAATTTTTAGCACAGCCTATAGGGTAAAAATTGCGGAAAATGGCAAAACCATGTTTTTTTTCAATTTTCTATTGAAATAATCGTCCAATCGCTGTAATATTTTGCGTGGATAATCATTTTTAGTCGTTACATCGGTTACCAATACAAAAGATTAAAATATACAAAATTAATATTTTTGTCTAATTTTAAGAACAGCCTAACGGTAAAAATTGCGGAAAATGGCAAACCATGTATTTTCAATTTCTAAAGAAAAAATCGTCCAATCGCTGTAATATTTCGCGTGGATAATCATTTATAGCCGTTAGATAAATTACCAACACAAAAGATTAAAAAGTACAAAACTAAAATTTATGTCTAATTTTTAGCACAGCCTATAGGGTAAAAATTGCGGAAAATGGCAAAACCATGTTTTTTTTTTCAATTTTCTATTGTATTTTCAATTTCTAACGAAATAATCGTCCAATCGCTGTAAAATTTCGCGTGGATAATCATTTTTAGTCGTTACATCGGTTACCAATACAAAAGATTAAAGAATACAAAATTAATATTTTTGTATAATTTTTAGCACAGCCTATACGGTAAAAATTGTGGATATTACAAAACCATGTATTTTTCAATTTTCTAACGAAATAATAGTCCAATCGCTGTAATATTTCGCGTGGATAATCATTTATAGCCGTTAGATCGATTACCAACACAAAAGATTAAAAAATACAAAATTAAAATTTATGTCTAATTTTTAGCACAGCCTATAGGGTAAAAATTGCGGAAAATGGCAAAACCATGTGTTTTTTTCAATTTTCTATTGAAATAATCGTCCAATCGCTGTAATATTTCGCGTGGATAATCATTTTTAGTCGTTACATCGGTTACCAATACAAAATATTAAAAAATACAATATTAAAATTTATGTCTAATTTTTAGCACAGCCTATAGGGTAAAAATTGCGGAAATGGCAAAACCAAGTTTTTTTTTCAATTTTCTATCGAAATAATCGTCCAATCGCTGTAATATTTCGCGTGGATAATCATTTTTAGTCGTTACATCGGTTACCAATACAAAAGATTAAAATATACATGTCTAATTATAGGGTAAAAATTGCGGAAAATGGCAAAACCATGTTTTTTTTTTTTCAATTTTCTATTGAAATAATCGTCCAATCGCTGTAATATTTCGCGTGGATAATCATTTTTAGTCGTTACATCGGTTACCAATACAAAAGATTAAAAAATACAAAAGTAATATTTTTGTCTAATATTTAGCCCAGCCTATACGGTAAAAATTGCGGAAAATGGCAAAACTAGGTATTTTTCAATTTTCTAACGAAATAATCGTCCAATCGCTGTAATATTTCGCGTGGATAATCATTTTTAGTCGTTACATCGGTTACCAATACAAAAGATAAAAGAATACAAAATTAATATTTTTGTATAATTTTTAGCACAGCCTATACGGTAAAAATTGTGGATATTACAAAACCATGTATTTTTCAATTTTCTAACGAAATAATAGTCCAATCGCTGTAATATTTCGCGTGGATAATCATTTATAGCCGTTAGATCGAATACCAACACAAGAGATTAAAAAATACAAAATTAAAATTTATGTCTAATTTTTAGCACAGCCTATAGGGTAAAAATTGCGGAAAATGGCAAAACCATGTTTTTTTTTCAATTTTCTATTGAAATAATCGTCCAATCGCTGTAATATTTCGCGTGGATAATAATTTTTAGTCGTTACATCGGTTACCAATACAAAAGATTAAAATATACAAAATTAATATTTTTGTCTAATTTTAAGAACAGCCTAACGGTAAAAATTGCGGAAAATGGCAAACCATGTATTTTCAATTTCTAAAGAAATAATCGTCCAATCGCTGTAATATTTCGCGTGGATAATCATTTATAGCCGTTAGATAAATTACCAACACAAAAGATTAAAAAGTACAAAACTAAAATTTATGTCTAATTTTTAGCACAGCCTATAGGGTAAAAATTGCGGAAAATGGCAAAACCATGTTTTTTTTTTTCAATTTTCTATTGTATTTTCAATTTCTAACGAAATAATCGTCCAATCGCTGTAATATTTCGCGTGGATAATCATTTTTAGTCGTTACATCGGTTACCAATACAAAAGATTAAAAAATACAAAATTAAAATTTATGTCTAATTTTTAGCACAGCCTATAGGGTAAAAATTGCGGAAAATGGCTAAACCATGTTTTTTTTTTCAATTTTCTATCGAAATAATCGTCCAATCGCTGTAATATTTCGCGTGGATAATCATTTTTAGTCGTTACATCGGTTACCAATACAAAAGATTAAAAAAGACAAAATTAAAATTTATGTCTAATTTTTAGCACAGCCTATAGGGTAAAAATTGCGGAAAATGGCTAAACCATGTTTTTTTTTCAATTTTCTATCGAAATAATCGTCCAATCGCTGTAATATATCGCGTGGATAATCATTTTTAGTCGTTACATCGGTTACCAATACAAAAGATTAAAAAATACAAAAGTAATATTTTTGTCTAATATTTAGCCCAGCCTATACGGTAAAAATTGCGGAAAATGGCAAAACTAGGTATTTTTCAATTTTCTAACGAAATAATCGTCCAATCGCTGTAATATTTCGCGTGGATAATCATTTATAGCCGTTAGATCAATTACTAACACAAAAGATTAAAAAGTACAAAACTAAAATTTATATCTAATTTTTAGCACAGCCTATAGGGTAAAAATTGCGGAAAATGGCAAAACCATGTTTTTTTTTTCAATTTTCTATTGTATTTTCAATTTCTAACGAAATAATCGTCCAATCGCTGTAATATTTCGCGTGGATAATCATTTTTAGTCGTTACATCGGTTACCAATACAAAAGATTAAAGAATACAAAATTAATATTTTTGTATAATTTTTAGCACAGCCTATACGGTAAAAATTGTGGATATTACAAAACCATGTATTTTTCAATTTTCTAACGAAATAATATTCCAATCGCTGTAATATTTCGCGTGGATAATCATTTATAGCCGTTAGATCGATTACCAACACAAAAGATTAAAAAATACAAAATTAAAATTTATGTCTAATTTTTAGCACAGCCTATAGGGTAAAAATTGCGGAAAATGGCAAAACCATGTTTTTTTTCAATTTTCTATTGAAATAATCGTCCAATCGCTGTAATATTTTGCGTGGATAATCATTTTTAGTCGTTACATCGGTTACCAATACAAAAGATTAAAATATACAAAACTAAAATTTATGTCTAATTTTTAGCACAGCCTATAGGGTAAAAATTGCGGAAAATGGCAAAACCATGTTTTTTTTCAATTTTCTATTGAAATAATCGTCCAATCGCTGTAATATTTTGCGTGGATAATCATTTTTAGTCGTTACATCGGTTACCAATACAAAAGATTAAAGAATACAAAATTAATATTTTTGTATAATTTTTAGCACAGCCTATACGGTAAAAATTGTGGATATTACAAAACCATGTGTTTTTTTCAATTTTCTATTGAAATAATCGTCCAATCGCTGTAATATTTCGCGTGGATAATCATTTATAGCCGTTAGATCGATTACCAACACAAAAGATTAAAAAATACAAAATTAAAATTTATGTCTAATTTTTAGCACAGCCTATAGGGTAAAAATTGCGGAAATGGCAAAACCAAGTTTTTTTTTCAATTTTCTATCGAAATAATTGTCCAATCGCTGTAATATTTCGCGTGGATAATCATTTTTAGTCGTTACATCGGTTACCAATACAAAAGATTAAAATATACATGTCTAATTATAGGGTAAAAATTGCGGAAAATGGCAAAACCATGTTTTTTTTTTTTCAATTTTCTATTGAAATAATCGTCCAATCGCTGTAATATTTCGCGTGGATAATCATTTTTAGTCGTTACATCGGTTACCAATACAAAAGATTAAAAAATACAAAAGTAATATTTTTGTCTAATATTTAGCCCAGCCTATACGGTAAAAATTGCGGAAAATGGCAAAACTAGGTATTTTTCAATTTTCTAACGAAATAATCGTCCAATCGCTGTAATATTTCGCGTGGATAATCATTTATAGCCGTTAGATCAATTACCAACACAAAAGATTAAAAAGTACAAAACTAAAATTTATGTCTAATTTTTAGCACAGCCTATAGGGTAAAAATTGCGGAAAATGGCAAAACCATGTTTTTTTTCAATTTTCTATTGTATTTTCAATTTCTAACGAAATAATCGTCCAATCGCTGTAATATTTCGCGTGGATAATCATTTTTAGTCGTTACATCGGTTACCAATACAAAAGATTAAAGAATACAAAATTAATATTTTTGTATAATTTTTAGCACAGCCTATACGGTAAAAATTGTGGATATTACAAAACCATGTATTTTTAAATTTTCTAACGAAATAATAGTCCAATCGCTGTAATATTTCGCGTGGATAATCATTTATAGCCGTTAGATCGAATACCAACACAAAAGATTAAAAAATACAAAATTAAAATTTATGTCTAATTTTTAGCACAGCCTATAGGGTAAAAATTGCGGAAAATGGCAAAACCATGTTTTTTTTTCAATTTTCTATTGAAATAATCGTCCAATCGCTGTAATATTTCGCGTGGATAATAATTTTTAGTCGTTACATCGGTTACCAATACAAAAGATTAAAATATACAAAATTAATATTTTTGTCTAATTTTAAGAACAGCCTAACGGTAAAAATTGCGGAAAATGGCAAACCATGTATTTTCAATTTCTAAAGAAATAATCGTCCAATCGCTGTAATATTTCGCGTGGATAATCATTTATAGCCGTTAGATAAATTACCAACACAAAAGATTAAAAAGTACAAAACTAAAATTTATGTCTAATTTTTAGCACAGCCTATAGGGTAAAAATTGCGGAAAATGGCAAAACCATGTTTTTTTTTTCAATTTTCTATTGAAATAATCGTCCAATCGCTGTAATATTTCGCGTGGATAATCATTTTTAGTCGTTACATCGGTTACCAATACAAAAGATTAAAAAATATAAAAGTAATATTTTTGTATAATTTTTAGCCCAGCCTATACGGTAAAAATTACGGAAAATGGCAAACCATGTATTTTCAATTTCTAACGAAATAATCGTCCAATCGCTGTAATATTTCGCGTGGATAATCATTTTTAGTCGTTACATCGGTTACCAATACAAAAGATTAAAGAATACAAAATTAATATTTTTGTATAATTTTTAGCACAGCCTATACGGTAAAAATTGTGGATATTACAAAACCATGTATTTTTCAATTTTCTAACGAAATAATAGTCCAATCGCTGTAATATTTCGCGTGGATAATCAATTATAGCCGTTAGATCGATTACCAACACAAAAGATTAAAAAATACAAAATTAAAATTTATGTCTAATTTTTAGCACAGCCTATAGGGTAAAAATTGCGGAAAATGGCAAAACCATGTGTTTTTTTCAATTTTCAATTGAAATAATCGTCCAATCGCTGTAATATTTCGCGTGGATAATCATTTTTAGTCGTTACATCGGTTACCAATACAAAAGATTAAAAAATACAATATTAAAATTTATGTCTAATTTTTATAACAGCCTATAGGGTTAAAATTGCGGAAATGGCAAAACCAAGTTTTTTTTTAAATTTTCTATCGAAATAATCGTCCAATCGCTGTAATATTTCGCGTGGATAATCATTTTTAGTCGTTACATCGGTTACCAATACAAAAGATTAAAATATACATGTCTAATTATAGGGTAAAAATTGCGGAAAATGGCAAAACCATGTTTTTTTTTCAATTTTCTATTGAAATAATCGTCCAATCGCTGTAATATTTCGCGTGGATAATCATTTTTAGTCGTTACATCGGTTACCAATACAAAAGATTAAAAAATACAAAAGTAATATTTTTGTCTAATATTTAGCCCAGCCTATACGGTAAAAATTGCGGAAAATGGCAAAACTAGGTATTTTTCAATTTTCTAACGAAATAATCGTCCAATCGCTGTAATATTTCGCGTGGATAATCATTTATAGCCATTAGATCAATTACCAACACAAAAGATTAAAAAGTACAAAACTAAAATTTATGTCTAATTTTTAGCACAGCCTATAGGGTAAAAATAGCGGAAAATGGCAAAACCATGTTTTTTTTTTAATTTTCTATTGTATTTTCAATTTCTAACGAAATAATCGTCCAATCGCTGTAATATTTCGCGTGGATAATCATTTTTAGTCGTTACATCGGTTACCAATACAAAAGATTAAAGAATACAAAATTAATATTTTTGTATAATTTTTAGCACAGCCTTTACGGTAAAAATTGTGGATATTACAAAACCATGTATTTTTCAATTTTCTAACGAAATAATAGTCCAATCGCTGTAATATTTCGCGTGGATAATCATTTATAGCCGTTAGATCGATTACCAACACAAAAGATTAAAAAATACAAAATTAAAATTTATGTCTAATTTTTAGCACAGCCTATAGGGTAAAAATTGCGGAAAATGGCAAAACCATTTTTTTTTTCAATTTTCTATTGAAATAATCGTCCAATCGCTGTAATATTTCGCGTGGATAATCATTTTTAGTCGTTACATCGGTTACCAATACAAAAGATTAAAATATACAAAATTAATATTTTTGTCTAATTTTAAGAACAGCCTAACGGTAAAAATTGCGGAAAATGGCAAACCATGTATTTTCAATTTCTAAAGAAATAATCGTCCAATCGCTGTAATATTTCGCGTGGATAATCATTTATAGCCGTTAGATAAATTACCAACACAAAAGATTAAAAAGTACAAAACTAAAATTTATGTCTAATTTTTAGCACAGCCTATAGGGTAAAAATTGCGGAAAATGGCAAAACCATGTTTTTTTTTCAATTTTCTATTGAAATAATCGTCCAATCGCTGTAATATTTTGCGTGGATAATCATTTTTAGTCGTTACATCGGTTACCAATACAAAAGATTAAAAAATATAAAAGTAATATTTTTGTCTAATTTTTAGCCCAGCCTATACGGTAAAAATTACGGAAAATGGCAAACCATGTATTTTCAATTTCTAACGAAATAATCGTCCAATCGCTGTAATATTTCGCGTGGATAATCATTTTTAGTCGTTACATCGGTTACCAATACAAAAGATTAAAGAATACAAAATTAATATTTTTGTATAATTTTTAGCACAGCCTATACGGTAAAAATTGTGGATATTACAAAACCATGTATTTTTCAATTTTCTAACGAAATAATAGTCCAATCGCTGTAATATTTCGCGTGGATAATCATTTATAGCCGTTAGATCGATTACCAACACAAAAGATTAAAAAATACAAAATTAAAATTTATGTCTAATTTTTAGCACAGCCTATAGAGTAAAAATTGCGGAAAATGGCAAAACCATGTGTTTTTTTCAATTTTCTATTGAAATAATCGTCCAATCGCTGTAATATTTCGCGTGGATAATCATTTTTAGTCGTTACATCGGTTACCAATACAAAAGATTAAAAAATACAATATTAAAATTTATGTCTAATTTTTAGCACAGCCTATAGGGTAAAAATTGCGGAAATGGCAAAACCAAGTTTTTTTTTCAATTTTCTATCGAAATAATCGTCCAATCGCTGTAATATTTCGCGTGGATAATCATTTTTAGTCGTTACATCGGTTACCAATACAAAAGATTAAAGAATACAAAATTAATATTTTTGTATAATTTTTAGCACAGCCTATACGGTAAAAATTGTGGATATTACAAAACCATGTGTTTTTTTCAATTTTCTATTGAAATAATCGTCCAATCGCTGTAATATTTCGCGTGGATAATCATTTATAGCCGTTAGATCGATTACCAACACAAAAGATTAAAAAATACAAAATTAAAATTTATGTCTAATTTTTAGCACAGCCTATAGGGTAAAAATTGCGGAAATGGCAAAACCAAGTTTTTTTTTCAATTTTCTATCGAAATAATTGTCCAATCGCTGTAATATTTCGCGTGGATAATCATTTTTAGTCGTTACATCGGTTACCAATACAAAAGATTAAAATATACATGTCTAATTATAGGGTAAAAATTGCGGAAAATGGCAAAACCATGTTTTTTTTTTTTCAATTTTCTATTGAAATAATCGTCCAATCGCTGTAATATTTCGCGTGGATAATAATTTTTAGTCGTTACATCGGTTACCAATACAAAAGATTAAAAAATACAAAAGTAATATTTTTGTCTAATATTTAGCCCAGCCTATACGGTAAAAATTGCGGAAAATGGCAAAACTAGGTATTTTTCAATTTTCTAACGAAATAATCGTCCAATCGCTGTAATATTTCGCGTGGATAATCATTTATAGCCGTTAGATCAATTACCAACACAAAAGATTAAAAAGTACAAAACTAAAATTTATGTCTAATTTTTAGCACAGCCTATAGGGTAAAAATTGCGGAAAATGGCAAAACCATGTTTTTTTTCAATTTTCTATTGTATTTTCAATTTCTAACGAAATAATCGTCCAATCGCTGTAATATTTCGCGTGGATAATCATTTTTAGTCGTTACATCGGTTACCAATACAAAAGATTAAAGAATACAAAATTAATATTTTTGTATAATTTTTAGCACAGCCTATACGGTAAAAATTGTGTTTATTACAAAACCATGTATTTTTCAATTTTCTAACGAAATAATAGTCCAATCGCTGTAATATTTCGCGTGGATAATCATTTATAGCCGTTAGATCGAATACCAACACAAAAGATTAAAAAATACAAAATTAAAATTTATGTCTAATTTTTAGCACAGCCTATAGGGTAAAAATTGCGGAAAATGGCAAAACCATGTTTTTTTTTCAATTTTCTATTGAAATAATCGTCCAATCGCTGTAATATTTCGCGTGGATAATAATTTTTAGTCGTTACATCGGTTACCAATACAAAAGATTAAAATATACAAAATTAATATTTTTGTCTAATTTTAAGAACAGCCTAACGGTAAAAATTGCGGAAAATGGCAAACCATGTATTTTCAATTTCTAAAGAAATAATCGTCCAATCGCTGTAATATTTCGCGTGGATAATCATTTATAGCCGTTAGATAAATTACCAACACAAAAGATTAAAAAGTACAAAACTAAAATTTATGTCTAATTTTTAGCACAGCCTATAGGGTAAAAATTGCGGAAAATGGCAAAACCATGTTTTTTTTTTCAATTTTCTATTGAAATAATCGTCCAATCGCTGTAATATTTCGCGTGGATAATCATTTTTAGTCGTTACATCGGTTACCAATACAAAAGATTAAAAAATATAAAAGTAATATTTTTGTATAATTTTTAGCCCAGCCTATACGGTAAAAATTACGGAAAATGGCAAACCATGTATTTTCAATTTCTAACGAAATAATCGTCCAATCGCTGTAATATTTCGCGTGGATAATCATTTTTAGTCGTTACATCGGTTACCAATACAAAAGATTAAAGAATACAAAATTAATATTTTTGTATAATTTTTAGCACAGCCTATACGGTAAAAATTGTGGATATTACAAAACCATGTATTTTTCAATTTTCTAACGAAATAATAGTCCAATCGCTGTAATATTTCGCGTGGATAATCAATTATAGCCGTTAGATCGATTACCAACACAAAAGATTAAAAAATACAAAATTAAAATTTATGTCTAATTTTTAGCACAGCCTATAGGGTAAAAATTGCGGAAAATGGCAAAACCATGTGTTTTTTTCAATTTTCAATTGAAATAATCGTCCAATCGCTGTAATATTTCGCGTGGATAATCATTTTTAGTCGTTACATCGGTTACCAATACAAAAGATTAAAAAATACAATATTAAAATTTATGTCTAATTTTTATAACAGCCTATAGGGTTAAAATTGCGGAAATGGCAAAACCAAGTTTTTTTTTAAATTTTCTATCGAAATAATCGTCCAATCGCTGTAATATTTCGCGTGGATAATCATTTTTAGTCGTTACATCGGTTACCAATACAAAAGATTAAAATATACATGTCTAATTATAGGGTAAAAATTGCGGAAAATGGCAAAACCATGTTTTTTTTTTCAATTTTCTATTGAAATAATCGTCCAATCGCTGTAATATTTCGCGTGGATAATCATTTTTAGTCGTTACATCGGTTACCAATACAAAAGATTAAAAAATACAAAAGTAATATTTTTGTCTAATATTTAGCCCAGCCTATACGGTAAAAATTGCGGAAAATGGCAAAACTAGGTATTTTTCAATTTTCTAACGAAATAATCGTCCAATCGCTGTAATATTTCGCGTGGATAATCATTTATAGCCATTAGATCAATTACCAACACAAAAGATTAAAAAGTACAAAACTAAAATTTATGTCTAATTTTTAGCACAGCCTATAGGGTAAAAATAGCGGAAAATGGCAAAACCATGTTTTTTTTTTAATTTTCTATTGTATTTTCAATTTCTAACGAAATAATCGTCCAATCGCTGTAATATTTCGCGTGGATAATCATTTTTAGTCGTTACATCGGTTACCAATACAAAAGATTAAAGAATACAAAATTAATATTTTTGTATAATTTTTAGCACAGCCTTTACGGTAAAAATTGTGGATATTACAAAACCATGTATTTTTCAATTTTCTAACGAAATAATAGTCCAATCGCTGTAATATTTCGCGTGGATAATCATTTATAGCCGTTAGATCGATTACCAACACAAAAGATTAAAAAATACAAAATTAAAATTTATGTCTAATTTTTAGCACAGCCTATAGGGTAAAAATTGCGGAAAATGGCAAAACCATTTTTTTTTTTCAATTTTCTATTGAAATAATCGTCCAATCGCTGTAATATTTCGCGTGGATAATCATTTTTAGTCGTTACATCGGTTACCAATACAAAAGATTAAAATATACAAAATTAATATTTTTGTCTAATTTTAAGAACAGCCTAACGGTAAAAATTGCGGAAAATGGCAAACCATGTATTTTCAATTTCTAAAGAAATAATCGTCCAATCGCTGTAATATTTCGCGTGGATAATCATTTATAGCCGTTAGATAAATTACCAACACAAAAGATTAAAAAGTACAAAACTAAAATTTATGTCTAATTTTTAGCACAGCCTATAGGGTAAAAATTGCGGAAAATGGCAAAACCATGTTTTTTTTTCAATTTTCTATTGAAATAATCGTCCAATCGCTGTAATATTTTGCGTGGATAATCATTTTTAGTCGTTACATCGGTTACCAATACAAAAGATTAAAAAATATAAAAGTAATATTTTTGTCTAATTTTTAGCCCAGCCTATACGGTAAAAATTACGGAAAATGGCAAACCATGTATTTTCAATTTCTAACGAAATAATCGTCCAATCGCTGTAATATTTCGCGTGGATAATCATTTTTAGTCGTTACATCGGTTACCAATACAAAAGATTAAAGAATACAAAATTAATATTTTTGTATAATTTTTAGCACAGCCTATACGGTAAAAATTGTGGATATTACAAAACCATGTATTTTTCAATTTTCTAACGAAATAATAGTCCAATCGCTGTAATATTTCGCGTGGATAATCATTTATAGCCGTTAGATCGATTACCAACACAAAAGATTAAAAAATACAAAATTAAAATTTATGTCTAATTTTTAGCACAGCCTATAGAGTAAAAATTGCGGAAAATGGCAAAACCATGTGTTTTTTTCAATTTTCTATTGAAATAATCGTCCAATCGCTGTAATATTTCGCGTGGATAATCATTTTTAGTCGTTACATCGGTTACCAATACAAAAGATTAAAAAATACAATATTAAAATTTATGTCTAATTTTTAGCACAGCCTATAGGGTAAAAATTGCGGAAATGGCAAAACCAAGTTTTTTTTTCAATTTTCTATCGAAATAATCGTCCAATCGCTGTAATATTTCGCGTGGATAATCATTTTAGTCGTTACATCGGTTACCAATACAAAAGATTAAAATATACAAAATTAATATTTTTGTCTAATTTTAAGATCAGCCTAACGGTAAAAATTGCGGAAAATGGCAAACCATGTATTTTCAATTTCTAAAGAAATAATCGTCCAATCGCTGTAATATTTCGCGTGGATAATCATTTATAGCCGTTAGATCAATTACCAACACAAAAGATTAAAAAGTACAAAACTAAAATTTATGTCTAATTTTTAGCACAGCCTATAGGGTAAAAATTGCGGAAAATGGCAAAACCATGTTTTTTTTTAATTTTCTATTGAAATAATCGTCCAATCGCTGTAATATTTCGCGTGGATAATCATTTCTAGTCGTTACATCGGTTACCAATACAAAAGATTAAAAAATACAAAAGTAATATATTTGTCTAATTTTTAGCCCAGCCTATACGGTAAAAATTGCGGAAAATGGCAAACCATGTATTTTCAATTTCTAACGAAATAATCGTCCAATCGCTGTAATATTTCGCGTGGATAATCATTTGTAGTCGTTACATCGGTTACCAATACAAAAGATTAAAAAATTCAAAATTAAAATTTATGTCTAATTTTTAGCACAGCCTATAGGGTAAAAATTGCGGAAAATGGCAAAACCATGTTTTATTTTAATTTTCTATCGAAATAATCGTCCAATCGCTGTAATATTTTGCGTGGATAATCATTTTTAATCGTTACATCGGTTACCAATACAAAAGATTAAAAATACAAAAGTAATATTTTTGTCTAATTTTTAGCACAGCTTATACGGTAAAAATTGCGGAAAATGGCAAACCATGTTTTTTTTTCAATTTTCTATTGAAATAATCGTCCAATCGCTGTAATATTTCGCGTGGATAATCATTTTTAGTCGTTACATCGGTTACCAATACAAAAGATTAAAAAATATAAAAGTAATATTTTTGTCTAATTTTTAGCCCAGCCTATACGGTAAAAATTACGGAAAATGGCAAACCATGTATTTTCAATTTCTAACGAAATAATCGTCCAATCGCTGTAATATTTCGCGTGGATAATCATTTTTAGTCGTTACATCGGTTACCAATACAAAAGATTAAAGAATACAAAATTAATATTTTTGTATAATTTTTAGCACAGCCTATACGGTAAAAATTGTGGATATTACAAAACCATGTATTTTTCAATTTTCTAACGAAATAATAGTCCAATCGCTGTAATATTTCGCGTGGATAATCATTTATAGCCGTTAGATCGATTACCAACACAAAAGATTAAAAAATACAAAATTAAAATTTATGTCTAATTTTTAGCACAGCCTATAGAGTAAAAATTGCGGAAAATGGCAAAACCATGTGTTTTTTTCAATTTTCTATTGAAATAATCGTCCAATCGCTGTAATATTTCGCGTGGATAATCATTTTTAGTCGTTACATCGGTTACCAATACAAAAGATTAAAAAATACAATATTAAAATTTATGTCTAATTTTTAGCACAGCCTATAGGGTAAAAATTGCGGAAATGGCAAAACCAAGTTTTTTTTTCAATTTTCTATCGAAATAATCGTCCAATCGCTGTAATATTTCGCGTGGATAATCATTTTAGTCGTTACATCGGTTACCAATACAAAAGATTAAAATATACAAAATTAATATTTTTGTCTAATTTTAAGATCAGCCTAACGGTAAAAATTGCGGAAAATGGCAAACCATGTATTTTCAATTTCTAAAGAAATAATCGTCCAATCGCTGTAATATTTCGCGTGGATAATCATTTATAGCCGTTAGATCAATTACCAACACAAAAGATTAAAAGGTACAAAACTAAAATTTATGTCTAATTTTTAGCACAGCCTATAGGGTAAAAATTGCGGAAAATGGCAAAACCATGTTTTTTTTTTAATTTTCTATTGAAATAATCGTCCAATCGCTGTAATATTTCGCGTGGATAATCATTTCTAGTCGTTACATCGGTTACCAATACAAAAGATTAAAAAATACAAAAGTAATATATTTGTCTAATTTTTAGCCCAGCCTATACGGTAAAAATTGCGGAAAATGGCAAACCATGTATTTTCAATTTCTAACGAAATAATCGTCCAATCGCTGTAATATTTCGCGTGGATAATCATTTGTAGTCGTTACATCGGTTACCAATACAAAAGATTAAAAAATACAAAATTAAAATTTATGTCTAATTTTTAGCACAGCCTATAGGGTAAAAATTGCGGAAAATGGCAAAACCATGTTTTATTTTAATTTTCTATCGAAATAATCGTCCAATCGCTGTAATATTTTGCGTGGATAATCATTTTTAATCGTTACATCGGTTACCAATACAAAAGATTAAAAATACAAAAGTAATATTTTTGTCTAATTTTTAGCACAGCTTATACGGTAAAAATTGCGGAAAATGGCAAACCATGTTTTTTTTCAATTTTCTATTGAAATAATCGTCCAATCGCTGTAATATTTCGCGTGGATAATCATTTTTAGTCGTTACATCGGTTACCAATACAAAAGATTAAAAAATATAAAAGTAATATTTTTGTCTAATTTTTAGCCCAGCCTATACGGTAAAAATTACGGAAAATGGCAAACCATGTATTTTCAATTTCTAACGAAATAATCGTCCAATCGCTGTAATATTTCGCGTGGATAATCATTTTTAGTCGTTACATCGGTTACCAATACAAAAGATTAAAGAATACAAAATTAATATTTTTGTATAATTTTTAGCACAGCCTATACGGTAAAAATTGTGGATATTACAAAACCATGTATTTTTCAATTTTCTAACGAAATAATAGTCCAATCGCTGTAATATTTCGCGTGGATAATCATTTATAGCCGTTAGATCGATTACCAACACAAAAGATTAAAAAATACAAAATTAAAATTTATGTCTAATTTTTAGCACAGCCTATAGAGTAAAAATTGCGGAAAATGGCAAAACCATGTGTTTTTTTCAATTTTCTATTGAAATAATCGTCCAATCGCTGTAATATTTCGCGTGGATAATCATTTTTAGTCGTTACATCGGTTACCAATACAAAAGATTAAAAAATACAATATTAAAATTTATGTCTAATTTTTAGCACAGCCTATAGGGTAAAAATTGCGGAAATGGCAAAACCAAGTTTTTTTTTCAATTTTCTATCGAAATAATCGTCCAATCGCTGTAATATTTCGCGTGGATAATCATTTTAGTCGTTACATCGGTTACCAATACAAAAGATTAAAATATACAAAATTAATATTTTTGTCTAATTTTAAGATCAGCCTAACGGTAAAAATTGCGGAAAATGGCAAACCATGTATTTTCAATTTCTAAAGAAATAATCGTCCAATCGCTGTAATATTTCGCGTGGATAATCATTTATAGCCGTTAGATCAATTACCAACACAAAAGATTAAAAAGTACAAAACTAAAATTTATGTCTAATTTTTAGCACAGCCTATAGGGTAAAAATTGCGGAAAATGGCAAAACCATGTTTTTTTTTTAATTTTCTATTGAAATAATCGTCCAATCGCTGTAATATTTCGCGTGGATAATCATTTCTAGTCGTTACATCGGTTACCAATACAAAAGATTAAAAAATACAAAAGTAATATATTTGTCTAATTTTTAGCCCAGCCTATACGGTAAAAATTGCGGAAAATGGCAAACCATGTATTTTCAATTTCTAACGAAATAATCGTCCAATCGCTGTAATATTTCGCGTGGATAATCATTTGTAGTCGTTACATCGGTTACCAATACAAAAGATTAAAAAATACAAAATTAAAATTTATGTCTAATTTTTAGCACAGCCTATAGGGTAAAAATTGCGGAAAATGGCAAAACCATGTTTTATTTTAATTTTCTATCGAAATAATCGTCCAATCGCTGTAATATTTTGCGTGGATAATCATTTTTAATCGTTACATCGGTTACCAATACAAAAGATTAAAAATACAAAAGTAATATTTTTGTCTAATTTTTAGCACAGCTTATACGGTAAAAATTGCGGAAAATGGCAAACCATGTTTTTTTTTCAATTTTCTATTGAAATAATCGTCCAATCGCTGTAATATTTCGCGTGGATAATCATTTTTAGTCGTTACATCGGTTACCAATACAAAAGATTAAAAAATACAAAAGTAATATTTTTGTCTAATTTTTAGCCCAGCCTATACGGTAAAAATTGCGGAAAATGGCAAACCATGTATTTTCAATTTCTAACGAAATAATCGTCCAATCGCTGTAATATTTCGCGTGGATAATCATTTGTAGTCGTTACATCGGTTACCAATACAAAAGATTAAAAAATACAAAATTAAAATTTATGTCTAATTTTTAGCACAGCCTATAGGGTAAAAATTGCGGAAAATGGCAAAACCATGTTTTTTTTTTAATTTTCTATCGAAATAATCGTCCAATCGCTGTAATATTTCGCGTGGAAAATCATTTTTAGTCGTTACATCGGTTACCAATACAAAAGATTAAAAAATACAAAATTAAAATTTATGTCTAATTTTTAGCACAGCCTATAGGGTAAAAATTGCGGAAAATGGCAAAACCATGTTTTTTTTTAATTTTCTATCGAAATAATCGTCCAATCGCTGTAATATTTCGCGTGGATAATCATTTTTAGTCGTTACATCGGTTACCAATACAAAAGATTAAAAAATACAAAAGAAATATTTTTGTCTAATTTTTAGCACAGCTTATACGGTAAAAATTGCGGAAAATGGCAAACCATGTATTTTCTATTTCTAACGAAATAATCGTCCAATCGCTGTAATATTACGCGTGGATAATCATTTATAGCCGTTAGATCGGTTACCAATACAAAAGATTAAAAAATACAAAAGTAATATTTTTGTCTAATTTTTAGCACAGCTTATACGGTAAAAATTGCGGAAAATGGCAAACCATGTATTTTCTATTTCTAACGAAATAATCGTCCAATCGCTGTAATATTTCGCGTGGATAATCATTTTTAGTCGTTACATCGGTTACCAATACAAAAGATTAAAAAATATAAAAGTAATATTTTTGTCTAATTTTTAGCCCAGCCTATACGGTAAAAATTACGGAAAATGGCAAACCATGTATTTTCAATTTCTAACGAAATAATCGTCCAATCGCTGTAATATTTCGCGTGGATAATCATTTTTAGTCGTTACATCGGTTACCAATACAAAAGATTAAAGAATACAAAATTAATATTTTTGTATAATTTTTAGCACAGCCTATACGGTAAAAATTGTGGATATTACAAAACCATGTATTTTTCAATTTTCTAACGAAATAATAGTCCAATCGCTGTAATATTTCGCGTGGATAATCATTTATAGCCGTTAGATCGATTACTAACACAAAAGATTAAAAAATACAAAATTAAAATTTATGTCTAATTTTTAGCACAGCCTATAGAGTAAAAATTGCGGAAAATGGCAAAACCATGTGTTTTTTTCAATTTTCTATTGAAATAATCGTCCAATCGCTGTAATATTTCGCGTGGATAATCATTTTTAGTCGTTACATCGGTTACCAATACAAAAGATTAAAAAATACAATATTAAAATTTATGTCTAATTTTTAGCACAGCCTATAGGGTAAAAATTGCGGAAATGGCAAAACCAAGTTTTTTTTTCAATTTTCTATCGAAATAATCGTCCAATCGCTGTAATATTTCGCGTGGATAATCATTTTAGTCGTTACATCGGTTACCAATACAAAAGATTAAAATATACAAAATTAATATTTTTGTCTAATTTTAAGATCAGCCTAACGGTAAAAATTGCGGAAAATGGCAAACCATGTATTTTCAATTTCTAAAGAAATAATCGTCCAATCGCTGTAATATTTCGCGTGGATAATCATTTATAGCCGTTAGATCAATTACCAACACAAAAGATTAAAAAGTACAAAACTAAAATTTATGTCTAATTTTTAGCACAGCCTATAGGGTAAAAATTGCGGAAAATGGCAAAACCATGTTTTTTTTTTAATTTTCTATTGAAATAATCGTCCAATCGCTGTAATATTTCGCGTGGATAATCATTTCTAGTCGTTACATCGGTTACCAATACAAAAGATTAAAAAATACAAAAGTAATATATTTGTCTAATTTTTAGCCCAGCCTATACGGTAAAAATTGCGGAAAATGGCAAACCATGTATTTTCAATTTCTAACGAAATAATCGTCCAATCGCTGTAATATTTCGCGTGGATAATCATTTGTAGTCGTTACATCGGTTACCAATACAAAAGATTAAAAAATACAAAATTAAAATTTATGTCTAATTTTTAGCACAGCCTATAGGGTAAAAATTGCGGAAAATGGCAAAACCATGTTTTATTTTAATTTTCTATCGAAATAATCGTCCAATCGCTGTAATATTTTGCGTGGATAATCATTTTTAATCGTTACATCGGTTACCAATACAAAAGATTAAAAATACAAAAGTAATATTTTTGTCTAATTTTTAGCACAGCTTATACGGTAAAAATTGCGGAAAATGGCAAACCATGTTTTTTTTTCAATTTTCTATTGAAATAATCGTCCAATCGCTGTAATATTTCGCGTGGATAATCATTTTTAGTCGTTACATCGGTTACCAATACAAAAGATTAAAAAATACAAAAGTAATATTTTTGTCTAATTTTTAGCCCAGCCTATACGGTAAAAATTGCGGAAAATGGCAAACCATGTATTTTCAATTTCTAACGAAATAATCGTCCAATCGCTGTAATATTTCGCGTGGATAATCATTTGTAGTCGTTACATCGGTTACCAATACAAAAGATTAAAAAATACAAAATTAAAATTTATGTCTAATTTTTAGCACAGCCTATAGGGTAAAAATTGCGGAAAATGGCAAAACCATGTTTTTTTTTTAATTTTCTATCGAAATAATCGTCCAATCGCTGTAATATTTCGCGTGGAAAATCATTTTTAGTCGTTACATCGGTTACCAATACAAAAGATTAAAAAATACAAAATTAAAATTTATGTCTAATTTTTAGCACAGCCTATAGGGTAAAAATTGCGGAAAATGGCAAAACCATGTTTTTTTTTAATTTTCTATCGAAATAATCGTCCAATCGCTGTAATATTTCGCGTGGATAATCATTTTTAGTCGTTACATCGGTTACCAATACAAAAGATTAAAAAATACAAAAGAAATATTTTTGTCTAATTTTTAGCACAGCTTATACGGTAAAAATTGCGGAAAATAGCAAACCATGTATTTTCTATTTCTAACGAAATAATCGTCCAATCGCTGTAATATTTCGCGTGGATAATCATTTATAGCCGTTAGATCGGTTACCAATACAAAAGATTAAAAAATACAAAAGTAATATTTTTGTCTAATATTTAGCCCAGCCTATACGGTAAAAATTGCGGAAAATGGCAAAACTAGGTATTTTTTTTAATTTTCTATCGAAATAATCGTCCAATCGCTGTAATATTTCGCGTGGAAAATCATTTTTAGTCGTTACATCGGATACCAATACAAAAGATTAAAAAATACAAAATTAAAATTTATGTCTAATTTTTAGCACAGCCTATAGGGTAAAAATTGCGGAAAATGGCAAAACCATGTTTTTTTTTAATTTTCTATCGAAATAATCGTCCAATCGCTGTAATATTTCGCGTGGATAATCATTTTTAGTCGTTACATCGGTTACCAATACAAAAGATTAAAAAATACAAAAGAAATATTTTTGTCTAATTTTTAGCACAGCTTATACGGTAAAAATTGCGGAAAATAGCAAACCATGTATTTTCTATTTCTAACGAAATAATCGTCCAATCGCTGTAATATTTCGCGTGGATAATTATTTTTAGTCGTTACATCGGTTACCAATACAAAAGATTAAAATATACATGTCTAATTATAGGGTAAAAATTGCGGAAAATGGCAAAACCATGTTTTTTTTTTTCAATTTTCTATTGAAATAATCGTCCAATCGCTGTAATATTTCGCGTGGATAATCATTTTTAGTCGTTACATCGGTAACCAATACAAAAGATTAAAAAATACAAAAGTAATATTTTTGTCTAATATTTAGCCCAGCCTATACGGTAAAAATTGCGGAAAATGGCAAAACTAGGTATTTTTCAATTTTCTAACGAAATAATCGTCCAATCGCTGTAATATTTCGCGTGGATAATCATTTATAGCCGTTAGATCAATTACCAACACAAAAGATTTAAAAGTACAAAACTAAAATTTATGTCTAATTTTTAGCACAGCCTATAGGGTAAAAATTGCGGAAAATGGCAAAACCATGTTTTTTTTCAATTTTCTATTGTATTTTCAATTTCTAACGAAATAATCGTCCAATCGCTGTAATATTTCGCGTGGATAATCATTTTTAGTCGTTACATCGGTTACCAATACAAAAGATTAAAGAATACAAAATTAATATTTTTGTATAATTTTTAGCACAGCCTATACGGTAAAAATTGTGGATATTACAAAACCATGTATTTTTCAATTTTCTAACGAAATAATAGTCCAATCGCTGTAATATTTCGCGTGGATAATCATGTATAGCCGTTAGATCGATTACCAACACAAAAGATTAAAAAATACAAAATTAAAATTTATGTCTAATTTTTAGCACAGCCTATAGGGTAAAAATTGCGGAAAATGGCAAAACCATGTTTTTTTTTCAATTTTCTATTGAAATAATCGTCCAATCGCTGTAATATTTCGCGTGGATAATAATTTTTAGTCGTTACATCGGTTACTAATACAAAAGATTAAAATATACAAAATTAATATTTTTGTCTAATTTTAAGAACAGCCTAACGGTAAAAATTGCGGAAAATGGCAAACCATGTATTTTCAATTTCTAAAGAAATAATCGTCCAATCGCTGTAATATTTCGCGTGGATAATCATTTATAGCCGTTAGATAAATTACCAACACAAAAGATTAAAAAGTACAAAACTAAAATTTATGTCTAATTTTTAGCACAGCCTATAGGGTAAAAATTGCGGAAAATGGCAAAACCATGTTTTTTTTTCAATTTTCTATTGAAATAATCGTCCAATCGCTGTAATATTTCGCGTGGATAATCATTTTTAGTCGTTACATCGGTTACCAATACAAAAGATTAAAAAATATAAAAGTAATATTTTTGTCTAATTTTTAGCCCAGCCTATACGGTAAAAATTACGGAAAATGGCAAACCATGTATTTTCAATTTCTAACGAAATAATCGTCCAATCGCTGTAATATTTCGCGTGGATAATCATTTTTAGTCGTTACATCGGTAACCAATACAAAAAATTAAAGAATACAAAATTAATATTTTTGTATAATTTTTAGCACAGCCTATACGGTAAAAATTGTGGATATTACAAAACCATGTATTTTTCAATTTTCTAACGAAATAATAGTCCAATCGCTGTAATATTTCGCGTGGATAATCATTTATAGCCGTTAGATCGATTACCAACACAAAAGATTAAAAAATACAAAATTAAAATTTATGTCTAATTTTTAGCACAGCCTATAGGGTAAAAATTGCGGAAAATGGCAAAACCATGTGTTTTTTTCAATTTTCTATTGAAATAATCGTCCAATCGCTGTAATATTTCGCGTGGATAATCATTTTTAGTCGTTACATCGGTTACCAATACAAAAGATTAAAAAATACAATATTAAAATTTATGTCTAATTTTTAGCACAGCCTATAGGGTAAAAATTGCGGAAATGGCAAAACCAAGTTTTTTTTTCAATTTTCTATCGAAATAATCGTCCAATCGCTGTAATATTTCGCGTGGATAATCATTTTTAGTCGTTACATCGGTTACCAATACAAAAGATTAAAATATACAAAATTAATATTTTTGTCTAATTTTAAGAACAGCCTAACGGTAAAAATTGCGGAAAATGGCAAACCATGTATTTTCAATATCTAAAGAAATAATCGTCCAATCGCTGTAATATTTCGCGTGGATAATCATTTATAGCCGTTAGATCAATTACCAACACAAAAGATTAAAAAGTACAAAACTAAAATTTATGTCTAATTTTTAGCACAGCCTATAGGGTAAAAATTGCGGAAAATGGCAAAACCATGTTTTTTTTTTCAATTTTCTATTGAAATAATCGTCCAATCGCTGTAATATTTCGCGTGTATAATCATTTCTAGTCGTTACATCAGTTACCAATACAAAAGATTAAAAAATACAAAAGTAATATTTTTGTCTAATTTTTAGCCCAGCCTATACGGTAAAAATTGCGGAAAATGGCAAACTATGTATTTTCAATTTCTAACGAAATAATCGTCCAATCGCTGTAATATTTCGCGTGGATAATCATTTGTAGTCGTTACATCGGTTACCAATACAAAAGATTAAAAAATACAAAATTAAAATTTATGTCTAATTTTTAGCACAGCCTATAGGGTAAAAATTGCGGAAAATGGCAAAACCATGTTTTTTTTTAATTTTCTATCGAAATAATCGTCCAATCGCTGTAATATTTCCCGTGGATAATCATTTTTAGTCGTTACATCGGTTACCAATACAAAAGATTAAAAAATACAAAATTAAAATTTATGTCTAATTTTTAGCACAGCCTATAGGGTAAAAATTGCGGAAAATGGCAAAACCATGTTTTATTTTAATTTTCTATCGAAATAATCGTCCAATCGCTGTAATATTTTGCGTGGATAATCATTTTTAATCGTTACATCGGTTACCAATACAAAAGATTAAAAATACAAAAGTAATATTTTTGTCTAATTTTTAGCACAGCTTATACGGTAAAAATTGCGGAAAATGGCAAACCATGTTTTTTTTCAATTTTCTATTGAAATAATCGTCCAATCGCTGTAATATTTCGCGTGGATAATCATTTTTAGTCGTTACATCGGTTACCAACACAAAAGATTAAAAAATACAAAAGTAATATTTTTGTCTAATTTTTAGCCCAGCCTATACGGTAAAAATTGCGGAAAATGGCAAACCATGTATTTTCAATTTCTAACGAAATAATCGTCCAATCGCTGTAATATTTCGCGTGGATAATCATTTGTAGTCGTTACATCGGTTACCAATACAAAAGATTAAAAAATACAAAATTAAAATTTATGTCTAATTTTTAGCACAGCCTATAGGGTAAAAATTGCGGAAAATGGCAAAACCATGTTTTTTTTTAATTTTCTATCGAAATAATCGTCCAATCGCTGTAATATTTCGCGTGGAAAATCATTTTTAGTCGTTACATCGGTTACCAATACAAAAGATTAAAAAATACAAAATTAAAATTTATGTCTAATTTTTAGCACAGCCTATAGGGTAAAAATTGCGGAAAATGGCAAAACCATGTTTTTTTTTAATTTTCTATCGAAATAATCGTCCAATCGCTGTAATATTTCGCGTGGATAATCATTTTTAGTCGTTACATCGGTTACCAATACAAAAGATTAAAAAATTCAAAAGAAATATTTTTGTCTAATTTTTAGCACAGCTTATACGGTAAAAATTGCGGAAAATTGCAAACCATGTATTTTCTATTTCTAACGAAATAATCGTCCAATCGCTGTAATATTTCGCGTGGATAATCATTTATAGCCGTTAGATCGGTTACCAATACAAAAGATTAAAATATACAAAATTAATATTTTTGTGTAATTTTTAGCACAGCCTATACGGTAAAAATTGCGGATATTACAAAACCATGTATTTTTCAATTTTCTAACGAAATAATAGTCCAATCGCTGTAATATTTCGCGTGGATAATCATTTATAGCCGTTAGATCGATTACCAACACAAAAGATTAAAAAAATACAAAACTAAATTTTATGTCTAATTTTTAGCACAGCCTATAGGGTAAAAATTGCGGAAAATGGCAAACCATGTATTTTCAATTTCTAAAGAAATAATCGTCCAATCGCTGTAATATTTCGCGTGGATAATCATTTATAGCCGTTAGATCGGTTACCAATACAAAAGATTAAAAGATACAAAATTAAAATTTATGTCTAATTTTTAGCACAGCCTATAGGGTAAAAATTGCGGAAAATGGCAAAACCATGTTTTTTTTTAATTTTCTATCGAAATAATCGTCCAATCGCTGTAATATTTCGCGTGGATAATCATTTTTAGTCGTTACATCGGTTACCAATACAAAAGATTAAAAAATTCAAAAGAAATATTTTTGTCTAATTTTTAGCACAGCTTATACGGTAAAAATTGCGGAAAATTGCAAACCATGTATTTTCTATTTCTAACGAAATAATCGTCCAATCGCTGTAATATTTCGCGTGGATAATCATTTATAGCCGTTAGATCGGTTACCAATACAAAAGATTAAAATATACAAAATTAATATTTTTGTGTAATTTTTAGCACAGCCTATACGGTAAAAATTGCGGATATTACAAAACCATGTATTTTTCAATTTTCTAACGAAATAATAGTCCGCTGTAATATTTCGCGTGGATAATCATTTATAGCCGTTAGATCGATTACCAACACAAAAGATTAAAAAAATACAAAACTAAATTTTATGTCTAATTTTTAGCACAGCCTATAGGGTAAAAATTGCGGAAAATGGCAAACCATGTATTTTCAATTTCTAAAGAAATAATCGTCCAATCGCTGTAATATTTCGCGTGGATAATCATTTATAGCCGTTAGATCGGTTACCAATACAAAAGATTAAAAGATACAAAATTAAAATTTATGTCTAATTTTTAGCACAGCCTATAGGGTAAAAATTGCGGAAAATGGCAAAACCATGTTTTTTTTTTAATTTTCTATCGAAATAATCGTCCAATCGCTGTAATATTTCGCGTGGATAATCATTTTTAGTCGTTACATCGGTTACCAATACAAAAGATTAAAAAATACAAAAGTAATATTTTTGTCTAATTTTTACCCCAGCCTATACGGTAAAAATTGCGGAAAATGGCAAAACTAGGTATTTTTCAATTTTCTAACGAAATAATCGTCCAATCGCTGTAATATTTCGCGTGGATAATCATTTTTAGTCGTTACATCGGTTACCAATACAAAAGATTAAAAAATACAAAATTAAAATTTATGTCTAATTTTTAGCACAGCCTATAGGGTAAAAATTGCGGAAAATGGCAAAACCATGTTTTTTTTTTAATTTTCTATCGAAATAATCGTCCAATCGCTGTAATATTTCGCGTGGATAATCATTTTTAGTCGTTACATCGGTTACCAATACAAAAGATTAAAAAATACAAAAGTAATATTTTTGTCTAATTTTTAGCACAGCCTATAGGGTAAAAATTGCGGAAAATGGCTAAACAATGTTTTTTTTTTCAATTTTCTATCGAAATAATCGTCCAATCGCTGTAATATTTCGCGTGGATAATCATTTTTAGTCGTTACATCGGTAACCAATACAAAAGATTAAAAAATACAAAATTAAAATTAATGTCTAATTTTTAGCACAGCCTATAGGGTAAAAATTGCGGAAAATGGCAAAACAATGTTTTTTTTCAATTTTCTATCGAAATAATCGTCCAATCGCTGTAATATTTCGCGTGGATAATCATTTTAGTCGTTACATCGGTAACCAATACAAAAGATTAAAAAATACAAAATTAAAATTAATGTCTAATTTTTAGCACAGCCTATAGGGTAAAAATTGCGGAAAATGGCAAAACCATGTTTTTTTTCAATTTTCTATCGAAATAATCGTCCAATCGCTGTAATATTTCGCGTGGATAATCATTTTTAGTCGTTACATCGGTAACCAATACAAAAGATTAAAAAATACAAAATTAAAATTTATGTCTAATTTTTAGCACAGCCTATAGGGTAAAAATTGCGGAAAATGGCTAAACCATGTTTTTTTTTCAATTTTCTATCGAAATAATCCTCCAATCGCTGTAATATTTCGCGTGGATAATCATTTTTAATCGTTACATCGGTTACCAATACAAAAGATTAAAAAATACAAAATTAAAATTTATGTCTAATTTTTAGGACAGCCTATAGGGTAAAAATTGCGGAAAATGGCAAAACCATGTTTTTTTTCAATTTTCTATCGAAATAATCGTCCAATCGCTGTAATATTTCGCGTGGATAATCATTTTTAGTCGTTACATCGGTTACCAATACAAAAGATTAAAAAATACAAAAGTAATATTTTTGTCTAATTTTTAGCACAGCCTATAGGGTAAAAATTGCGGAAAATGGCTAAACAATGTTTTTTTTTTCAATTTTCTATCGAAATAATCGTCCAATCGCTGTAATATTTCGCGTGGATAATCATTTTTAGTCGTTACATCGGTAACCAATACAAAAGATTAAAAAATACAAAATTAAAATTAATGTCTAATTTTTAGCACAGCCTATAGGGTAAAAATTGCGGAAAATGGCAAAACAATGTTTTTTTTCAATTTTCTATCGAAATAATCGTCCAATCGCTGTAATATTTCGCGTGGATAATCATTTTAGTCGTTACATCGGTAACCAATACAAAAGATTAAAAAATACAAAATTAAAATTAATGTCTAATTTTTAGCACAGCCTATAGGGTAAAAATTGCGGAAAATGGCAAAACCATGTTTTTTTTCAATTTTCTATCGAAATAATCGTCCAATCGCTGTAATATTTCGCGTGGAAAATCATTTTTAGTCGTTACATCGGTAACCAATACAAAAGATTAAAAAATACAAAATTAAAATTTATGTCTAATTTTTAGCACAGCCTATAGGGTAAAAATTGCGGAAAATGGCTAAACCATGTTTTTTTTTTCAATTTTCTATTGAAATAATCGTGCAATCGCTGTAATATTTCGCGTGGATAATCATTTTTAGTCGTTACATCGGTTACCAATACAAAAGATTAAAAAATACAAAATTAAAATTTATGTCTAATTTTTAGCACAGCCTATAGGTAAAAATTGCGGAAAATGGCAAAACCAAGTTTTTTTTTCAATTTTCTATTGAAATAATCGTCCAATTGCTGTAATATTTCGCGTGGATAATCATTTTTAGTCGTTACATCGGTCACCAATACAAAAGATTAAAAAATACAAAAGTAATATTTTTGTCTAATTTTTAGCACAGCCTATAGGGTAAAAATTGCGGAAAATGGCTAAACCATGTTTTTTTTTTCAATTTTCTATTGAAATAATCGTCCAATCGCTGTAATATTTCGCGTGGATAATCATTTTTAGTCGTTACATCGGTTACCAATACAAAAGATTAAAAAATACAAAAGTAATATTTTTGTCTAATTTTTAGCACAGCCTATACGGTAAAAATTGCGAAAAATGGCAAAACTAGGTATTTTTCAATTTTCTAACGAAATAATCGTCCAATCGCTGTAATATTTCGCGTGGATAATCATTTTTAGTCGTTACATCGGTTACCAATACAAAAGATTAAAATATACAAAATTAATATTTTTGTCTAATTTTAAGAACAGCCTAACGGTAAAAATTGCGGAAAATGGCAAACCATGTATTTTCAATTTCTAAAGAAATAATCGTCCAATCGCTGTAATATTTCGCGTGGATAATCATTTATAGCCGTTAGATCAATAACCTACACAAAAGATTAAAAAGTACAAAACTAAAATTTATGTCTAATTTTTAGCACAGCCTATAGGGTAAAAATTGCGGAAAATGGCAAAACCAAATTTTTTTTTCAATTTTCTATTGAAATTATCGTCCAATCGCTGTAATATTTCGCGTGGATTATCATTTTTAGTCCTTACATCGGTTACCAATACAAAAGATTAAAAAATACAAAAGTAATATTTATGTCTAATTTTTAGCACAGCCTATAGGGTAAAAATTGCGGAAAATGGCAAAACCAAGTTTTTTTTCAATTTTCTATCGAAATAATCGTCCAATCGCTGTAATATTTCGCGTGGATAATCATTTTTAGTCTTTACATCGGTTACCAATACAAAAGATTAAAAAATACAAAAGTAATATTTTTGTCTAATTTTTAGCACAGCTTATACGGTAAAAATTGCGGAAAATGGCAAACCATGTATTTTCTATTTCTAACGAAATAATCGTCCAATCGCTGTAATATTTCGCGTGGATAATCATTTTTAGTCGTTACATCGGTTACCAATACAAAAGATTAAAAAATACAAAATTAAAATTTATGTCTAATTTTTAGCACAGCCTATAGGGTAAAAATTGCGGAAAATGGCAAAACCAAGTTTTTTTTCAATTTTCTATCGAAATAATCGTCCAATCGCTGTAATATTTCGCGTGAATAATCATTTTTAGTCGTTACATCGGTTACCAATAAAAAAGATTAAAATATACAAAATTAATATTTTTGTATAATTTTTAGCACAGCCTATACGGTAAAAATTGCGGATATTACAAAACCATGTATTTTTCAATTTTCTAACGAAATAATAGTCCAATCGCTGTAATATTTTGCGTGGATAATCATTTATAGCCTTTAAATCGATTACCAACACAAAAGATTAAAAAAATACAAAACTAAAATTTATTTCTAATTTTTAGCACAGCCTATAGGGTAAAAATTGCGGAAAATGGCAAAACCATGTTTTTTTTCAAGTTTCTATCGAAATCATCGTCCAATCGCTGTAATATTTCGCGTGGATAATCATTTTTAATCGTTACATCGGTTACCAATACAAAAGATTAAAAAATACAAAATTAAAATTTATGTCTAATATTTAGGACAGCCTATAGGGTAAAAATTGCGGAAAATGGCAAAACCATGTTTTTTTTCAAGTTTCTATCGAAATCATCGTCCAATCGCTGTAATATTTCGCGTGGATAATCATTTTTAATCGTTACATCGGTTACCAATACAAAAGATTAAAAAATACAAAATTAAAATTTATGTCTAATATTTAGGACAGCCTATAGGGTAAAAATTGCGGAAAATGGCTAAACCATGTTTTTTTTTAATTTTCTATCGAAATAATCGTCCAATCGCTGTAATATTTCGCGTGGATAATCATTTATAGCCGTTAGATCAATTACCAACACAAAATATTAAAAAGTACAAAACTAAAATTTATGTCTAATTTTTAGCACAGCCTATAGGGTAAAAATTGCGGAAAATGGCAAAACCATGTTTTTTTTTCAATTTTCTATTGAAATTATCGTCCAATCGCTGTAATATTTCGCGTGGATAATCATTTTTAGTCGTTACATCGGCTACCAATACAAAAGATTAAAAAATACAAAAGTAATATTTTTGTCTAATTTTTAGCCCAGCCTATACGGTAAAAATTGCGGAAAATGGCAAACCATGTATTTTCAATTTCTAACGAAATAATCGTCCAATCGCTGTAATATTTCGCGTGGATAATCATTTTTAGTCGTTACATCGGTTACCAATACAAAAGATTAAAAAATACAAAATTAAAATTTATGTCTAATTTTTAGCACAGCCTATAGGGTAAAAATTGCGGAAAATGGCAAAACCATGTTTTTTTTTAATTTTCTATCGAAATAATCGTCCAATCGCTGTAATATTTCGCGTGGATAATCATTTTGAGTCGTTACATCGGTTACCAATACAAAAGATTAAAAAATACAAAATTAAAATTTATGTCTAATTTTTAGCACAGCCTATAGGGTAAAAATTGCGGTAAATGGCAAAACCATGTTTTTTTTTAATTTTCTATCGAAATAATCGTCCAATCGCTGGAATATTTCGCGTGGATAATCATTTATAGTCGTTACATCGGTTACCAATGCAAAAGATTAAAAAATACAAAAGTAATATTTTTGTCTAATTTTTAGCACAGCTTATACGGTAAAAATTGCGGAAATTGGCAAACCATGTATTTTCTATTTCTAACGAAATAATCGTCCAATCGCTGTAATATTTCGCGTGGATAATTATTTTAAGTCGTTACATCGGTTACCACTACAAAAGATTAAAAAATACAAAATTAAAATTTATGTCTAATTTTTAGCACAGCCTATAGGGTAAAAATTGCGAAAAATGGCAAAACTAGGTATTTTTTAATTTTCTAACGAAATAATCGTCCAATCGCTGTAATATTTCGCGTGGATAATCATTTTTAGTCGTTACATCGGTTACCAATACAAAAGATTAAAAAATACAAAAGTAATATTTTTGTCTAATTTTTAGCACAGCCTATACGGTAAAAATTGCGAAAAATGGCAAAACTAGGTATTTTTTAATTTTCTAACGAAATATTCGTCCAATCGCTGTAATATTTCGCGTGGATAATCATTTTTAGTCGTTACATCGGTTACCAATACAAAAGATTAAAATATACAAAATTAATATTTTTGTCTAATTTTAAGAACAGCCTAACGGTAAAAATTGCGGATATTACAAAACCATGTATTTTTCAATTTTCTAACGAAATAATAGTCCAATCGCTGTAATATTTTGCGTGGATAATCATTTATAGCCTTTAGATCGATTACCAACACAAAAGAAAAAAAAAATACAAAACTAAAATTTATGTCTAATTTTTAGCACAGCCTATAGGGTAAAAATTGCGGAAAATGGCAAAACCATGTTTTTTTTCAAGTTTCTATCGAAATCATCGTCCAATCGCTGTAATATTTCGCGTGGATAATCATTTTTAATCGTTACATCGGTTACCAATACAAAAGATTAAAAAATACAAAATTAAAATTTATGTTTAATATTTAGGACAGCCTATAGGGTAAAAATTGCGGAAAATGGCTAAACCATGTTTTTTTTTAATTTTCTATCGAAATAATCGTCCAATCGCTGAAATATTTCGCGTGGATAACATTTTTAGTCGTTACATCGGTTACCAATACAAAAGATTAAAAAATACAAAATTAAAATTTATGTCTAATTTTTAGCACAGCCTATAGGGTAAAAATTGCGGAAAACGGCAAAACCATGTTTTTTTTTCAATTTTCTATTGAAATAATCGTCCAATCGCTGTAATATTTCGCGTGGATAATCATTTTTAGTCGTTACATCGGTTACCAATACAAAAGATTAAAAAATACAAAAGTAATATTTTTGTCTAATTTTTAGCACAGCCTATAGGGTAAAAATTGCGGAAAATGGCTAAACCATGTTTTTTTTTAATTTTCTATCGAAATAATCGTCCAATCGCTGTAATATTTCGCGTGGATAATCATTTTTAGTCGTTACATCGGTTACCAATACAAAAGATTAAAATATACAAAATTAATATTTTTGTATAATTTTTAGCACAGCCTATACGGTAAAAATTGCGGATATTACAAAACCATGTATTTTTCAATTTTCTAACGAAATAATAGTCCAATCGCTGTAATATTTTGCGTGGATAATCATTTATAGCCTTTAGATCGATTACCAACACAAAAGATTAAAAAAAATACAAAACTAAAATTTATGTCTAATTTTTAGCACAGCCTATAGGGTAAAAATTGCGGAAAATGGCAAAACCATGTTTTTTTTCAAGTTTCTATCGAAATCATCGTCCAATCGCTGTAATATTTCGCGTGGATAATCATTTTTAATCGTTACATCGGTTACCAATACAAAAGATTAAAAAATACAAAATTAAAATTTATGTCTAATATTTAGGACAGCCTATAGGGTAAAAATTGCGGAAAATGGCTAAACCATGTTTTTTTTTAATTTTCTATCGAAATAATCGTCCAATCGCTGAAATATTTCGCGTGGATAACATTTTTAGTCGTTACATCGGTTACCAATACAAAAGATTAAAAAATACAAAATTAAAATTTATGTCTAATTTTTAGCAGAGCCTATAGGGTAAAAATTGCGGAAAATGGCAAAACCATGTTTTTTTTCAATTTTCTATTGAAATAATCGTCCAATCGCTGTAATATTTCGCGTGGATAATCATTTTTAGTCGTTACATCGGTTACCAATACAAAAGATTAAAATATACAAAATTAATATTTTTGTCTAATTTTAAGAACAGCCTAACGGTAAAAATTGCGGAAAATGGCAAACCATGTATTTTCAATTTCTAAAGAAATAATCGTCCAATCGCTGTAATATTTCGCGTGGATAATCATTTTTAGTCGTTACATCGGTTACCAATACAAAAGATTAAAAAGTACAAAACTAAAATTTATGTCTAATTTTTAGCACAGCCTATAGGGTAAAAATTGCGGAAAATGGCAAAACCAAGTTTTTTTTCAATTTTCTATCGAAATAATCGTCCAATCGCTGTAATATTTCGCGTGGATAATCATTTTTAGTCGTTACATCGGTTACCAATACAAAAGATTAAAATATACAAAATTAATATTTTTGTATAATTTTTAGCACAGCCTATACGGTAAAAATTGCGGATATTACAAAACCATGTATTTTTCAATTTTCTAACGAAATAATAGTCCAATCGCTGTAATATTTTGCGTGGATAATCATTTATAGCCTTTAGATCGATTACCAACACAAAAGATTAAAAAAATACAAAACTAAAATTTATGTCTAATTTTTAGCACAGCCTATAGGGTAAAAATTGCGGAAAATGGCAAAACCATGTTTTTTTCAAGTTTCTATCGAAATCATCGTCCAATCGCTGTAATATTTCGCGTGGATAATCATTTTTAATCGTTACATCGGTTACCAATACAAAAGATTAAAAAATACAAAATTAAAATTTATGTCTAATATTTAGGACAGCCTATAGGGTAAAAATTGCGGAAAATGGCTAAACCATGTTTTTTTTTAATTTTCTATCGAAATAATCGTCCAATCGCTGAAATATTTCGCGTGGATAACATTTTTAGTCGTTACATCGGTTACCAATACAAAAGATTAAAAAATACAAAATTAAAATTTATGTCTAATTTTTAGCACAGCCTATAGGGTAAAAATTGCGGAAAATGGCAAAACCATGTTTTTTTTTCAATTTTAAATTGAAATAATCTTCCAATCGCTGTAATATTTCGCGTGGATAATCATTTTTAGTCGTTACATCGGTTACCAATACAAAAGATTAAAAAATACAAAAGTAATATTTTTGTATAATTTTTAGCACAGCCTATAGGGTAAAAATTGCGGAAAATGGCTAAACCATGTTTTTTTTTAATTTTCTATCGAAATAATCGTCCAATCGCTGACATATTTCGCGTGGATAATCATTTTTAGTCGTTACATCGGTTACCAATACAAAAGATTAAAAAATACAAAATTAAAATTTATGTCTAATTTTTAGCACAGCCTATAGGGTAAAAATTGCGGAAAATGGCTAAACCATGTTTTTTTTTCAATTTTCTATCGAAATAATCGTCCAATCGCTGTAATATTTCGCGTGGATAATCATTTATAGCCGTTAGATCAATTACCAACACAAAAGATAAAAAGTACAAAACTAAAATTTATGTCTAATTTTTAGCACAGCCTATAGGGTAAAAATTGCGGAAAATGGCAAACCATGTATTTTCAATTTCTAACGAAATAATCGTCCAATCGCTGTAATATTTCGCGTGGATAATCATTTTTAGTCGTTACATCGGTTACCAATACAAAAGATTAAAAAATACAAAATTAAAATTTATGTCTAATTTTTAGCACAGCCTATAGGGTAAAAATTGCGGAAAATGGCAAAACCATGTTTTTTTTTAATTTTCTATCGAAATAATCGTCCAATCGCTGTAATATTTCGCGTGGATAATCATTTTGAGTCGTTACATCGGTTACCAATACAAAAGATTAAAAAATACAAAATTAAAATTTATGTCTAATTTTTAGCACAGCCTATAGGGTAAAAATTGCGGTAAATGGCAAAACCATGTTTTTTTTTAATTTTCTATCGAAATAATCGTCCAATCGCTGGAATATTTCGCGTGGATAATCATTTTTAGTCGTTACATCGGTTACCAATGCAAAAGATTAAAAAATACAAAAGTAATATTTTTGTCTAATTTTTAGCACAGCTTATACGGTAAAAATTGCGGAAAATGGCAAACCATGTATTTTCTATTTCTAACGAAATAATCGTCCAATCGCTGTAATATTTCGCGTGGATAATTATTTTAAGTCGTTACATCGGTTACCACAACAAAAGATTAAAAAATACAAAATTAAAATTTATGTCTAATTTTTAGCACAGCCTATAGGGTAAAAATTGCGAAAAATGGCAAAACTAGGTATTTTTTAATTTTCTAACGAAATAATCGTCCAATCGCTGTAATATTTCGCGTGGATAATCATTTTTAGTCGTTACATCGGTTACCAATACAAAAGATTAAAAAATACAAAAGTAATATTTTTGTCTAATTTTTAGCACAGCCTATACGGTAAAAATTGCGAAAAATGGCAAAACTAGGTATTTTTTAATTTTCTAACGAAATAATCGTCCAATCGCTGTAATATTTCGCGTGGATAATCATTTTTAGTCGTTACATCGGTTACCAATACAAAAGATTAAAATATACAAAATTAATATTTTTGTCTAATTTTAAGAACAGCCTAACGGTAAAAATTGCGGAAAATGGCAAACCATGTATTTTCAATTTCTAAAGAAATAATCGTCCAATCGCTGTAATATTTCGCGTGGATAATCATTTTTAGTCGTTACATCGGTTACCAATACAAAAGATTAAAAAGTACAAAACTAAAATTTATGTCTAATTTTTAGCACAGCCTATAGGGTAAAAATTGCGGAAAATGGCAAAACCAAGTTTTTTTTCAATTTTCTATCGAAATAATCGTCCAATCGCTGAAATATTTCGCGTGGATAACATTTTTAGTCGTTACATCGGTTACCAATACAAAAGATTAAAATATACAAAATTAATATTTTTGTATAATTTTTAGCACAGCCTATACGGTAAAAATTGCGGATATTACAAAACCATGTATTTTTCAATTTTCTAACGAAATAATAGTCCAATCGCTGTAATATTTTGCGTGGATAATCATTTATAGCCTTTAGATCGATTACCAACACAAAAGATTAAAAAAACACAAAACTAAAATTTATGTCTAATTTTTAGCACAGCCTATAGGGTAAAAATTGCGGAAAATGGCAAAACCATGTTTTTTTTCAAGTTTCTATCGAAATCATCGTCCAATCGCTGTAATATTTCGCGTGGATAATCATTTTTAATCGTTACATCGGTTACCAATACAAAAGATTAAAAAATACAAAATTAAAATTTATGTCTAATATTTAGGACAGCCTATAGGGTAAAAATTGCGGAAAATGGCTAAACCATGTTTTTTTTTAATTTTCTATCGAAATAATTGTCCAATCGCTGAAATATTTCGCGTGGATAACATTTTTAGTCGTTACATCGGTTACCAATACAAAAGATTAAAAAATACAAAATTAAAATTTATGTCTAATTTTTAGCACAGCCTATAGGGTAAAAATTGCGGAAAATGGCAAAACCATGTTTTTTTTTTCAATTTTCTATTGAAATAATCGTCCAATCGCTGTAATATTTCGCGTGGATAATCATTTTTAGTCGTTACATCGGTTACCAATACAAAAGATTAAAAAATACAAAAGTAATATTTTTGTCTAATTTTTAGCACAGCCTATAGGGTAAAAATTGCGGAAAATGGCTAAACCATGTTTTTTTTTTTTAATTTTCTATCGAAATAATCGTCCACTAGCTGTAATATTTCGCGTGGATAATCATTTTTAGTCGTTACATCGGTTACCAATACAAAAGATTAAAAAATACAAAAGTAATATTTTTGTCTAATTTTTAGCACAGCCTATAGGGTAAAAATTGCGGAAAATGGCTAAACCATGTTTTTTTTTTCAATTTTCTATCGAAATAATCGTCCAATCGCTGTAATATTTCGCGTGGATAATCATTTATAGCCGTTAGATCAATTACCAACACAAAAGATTAAAAAGTACAAAACTAAAATTTATGTCTAATTTTTAGCACAGCCTATAGGGTAAAAATTGCGGAAAATGGCAAAACCATGTTTTTTTTTAAATTTTCTATTGAAATTATCGTCCAATCGCTGTAATATTTCGCGTGGATAATCATTTTTAGTCGTTGCATCGGCTACCAATACAAAAGATTAAAAAATACAAAAGTAATATTTTTGTCCAATTTTTAGCCCAGCCTATACGGTAAAAATTGCGGAAAATGGCAAACCATGTATTTTCAATTTCTAACGAAATAATCGTCCAATCGCTGTAATATTTCGCGTGGATAATCATTTTAGTCGTTACATCGGTTACCAATACAAAAGATTAAAAAATACAAAATTAAAATTTATGTCTAATTTTTAGCACAGCCTATAGGGTAAAAATTGCGGAAAATGGCAAAACCATGTTTTTTTTTAATTTTCTATCGAAATAATCGTCCAATCGCTGTAATATTTCGCGTGGATAATCATTTTGAGTCGTTACATCGGTTACCAATACAAAAGATTAAAAAATACAAAATTCAAATTTATGTCTAATTTTTAGCACAGCCTATAGGGTAAAAATTGCGGAAAATGGCAAAACCATGTTTTTTTTTAATTTTCTATCGAAATAATCGTCCAATCGCTGGAATATTTCGCGTGGATAATCATTTTTAGTCGTTACATCGGTTACCAATGCAAAAAATTAAAAAATACAAAAGTAATATTTTTGTCTAATTTTTAGCACAGCTTATACGGTAAAAATTGCGGAAAATGGCAAAACATGTATTTTCTATTTCTAACGAAATAATCGTCCAATCGCTGTAATATTTCGCGTGGATAATTATTTTAAGTCGTTACATCGGTTACCACTACAAAAGATTAAAAAATACATAATTAAAATTTATGTCTAATTTTTAGCACAGCCTATAGGGTAAAAATTGCGAAAAATGGCAAAACTAGGTATTTTTCAATTTTCTAACGAAATAATCGTCCAATCGCTGTAATATTTCGCGTGGATAATTATTTTTAGTCGTTACATCGGTTACCAATACAAAAGATTAAAAAATACAAAAGTAATATTTTTGTCTAATTTTTAGCACAGCCTATACGGTAAAAATTGCGAAAAATGGCAAAACTAGGTATTTTTTAATTTTCTAACGAAATAATCGTCCAATCGCTGTAATATTTCGCGTGGATAATCATTTTTAGTCGTTACATCGGTTACCAATACAAAAGATTAAAATATACAAAATTAATATTTTTTGTCTAATTTTAAGAACAGCCTAACGGTAAAAATTGCGGAAAATGGCAAACCATGTATTTTCAATTTCTAAAGAAATAATCGTCCAATCGCTGTAATATTTCGCGTGGATAATCATTTTTAGTCGTTACATCGGTTACCAATACAAAATATTAAAAAGTACAAAACTAAAATTTATGTCTAATTTTTAGCACAGCCTATAGGGTAAAAATTGCGGAAAATGGCAAAACCAAGTTTTTTTTCAATTTTCTATCGAAATAATCGTCCAATCGCTGTAATATTTCGCGTGGATAATCATTTTTAGTCGTTACATTGGTTACCAATACAAAAGATTAAAATATACAAAATTAATATTTTTGTATAATTTTTAGCACAGCCTATACGGTAAAAATTGCGGATATTACAAAACCATGTATTTTTCAATTTTCTAACGAAATAATAGTCCAATCGCTGTAATATTTTGCGTGGATAATCATTTATAGCCTTTAGATCGATTACCAACACAAAAGATTAAAAAAATACAAAAGTAATATTTTTGTCTAATTTTTAGCACAGCCTATAGGGTAAAAATTGTGGAAAATGGCAAAACCATGTTTTTTTTTCAAGTTTCTATCGAAATCATCGTCCAATCGCTGTAATATTTCGCGTGGATAATCATTTTTAATCGTTACATCGGTTACCAATACAAAAGATTAAAAAATACAAAATTAAAATTTATGTCTAATATTTAGGACAGCCTATAGGGTAAAAATTGCGGAAAATGGCTAAACCATGTTTTTTTTTTAATTTTCTATCGAAATAATCGTCCAATCGCTGTAATATTTCGCGTGGATAACATTTTTAGTCGTTACATCGGTTACCAATACAAAAGATTAAAAAATACAAAATTAAAATTTATGTCTAATTTTTAGCACAGCCTATAGGGTAAAAATTGCGGAAAATGGCAAAACCATGTTTTTTTTCAATTTTCTATTGAAATAATCGTCCAATCGCTGTAATATTTCGCGTAGATAATCATTTTTAGTCGTTACATCGGTTACCAATACAAAAGATTAAAAAATACAAAAGTAATATTTTTGTCTAATTTTTAGCACAGCCTATAGGGTAAAAATTGCGGAAAATGGCTAAACCATGTTTTTTTTTTAATTTTCTATCGAAATAATCGTCCAATCGCTGTAATATTTCGCGTGGATAATCATTTTTAGTCGTTACATCGGTTACCAATACAAAAGATTAAAAAATACAAAATTAAAATTTATGTCTAATTTTTAGCACAGCCTATAGGGTAAAAATTGCGGAAAATGGCTAAACCATGTTTTTTTTTAATTTTCTATCGAAATAATCGTCCAATCGCTGTAATATTTCGCGTGGATAATCATTTTTAGTCGTTACATCGGTTACCAATACAAAAGATTAAAAAATACAAAAGTAATATTTTTGTCTAATTTTTAGCACAGCCTATAGGGTAAAAATTGCGGAAAATGGCAAAACCATGTTTTTTTTTAATTTTCTATCGAAATAATCGTCCAATCGCTGTAATATTTCGCGTGGATAATCATTTTTAGTCGTTACATCGGTTACCAATACAAAAGATTAAAAAATACAAAATTAAAATTTATGTCTAATTTTTAGCACAGCCTATAGGGTAAAAATTGCGGAAAATGGCTAAACCATGTTTTTTTTTCAATTTTCTATCGAAATAATCGTCCAATCGCTGTAATATTTCGCGTGGATAATCATTTATAGCCGTTAGATCAATTACCAACACAAAAGATTAAAAAGTACAAAACTAAAATTTATGTCTAATTTTTAGCACAGCCTATAGGGTAAAAATTGCGGAAAATGGCAAAACCATGTTTTTTTTTCAATTTTCTATTGAAATTATCGTCCAATCGCTGTAATATTTCGCGTGGATAATCATTTTTAGTCGTTACATCGGCTACCAATACAAAAGATTAAAAAATACAAAAGTAATATTTTTGTCTAATTTTTAGCCCAGCCTATACGGTAAAAATTGCGGAAAATGGCAAACCATGTATTTTCAATTTCTAACGAAATAATCGTCCAATCGCTGTAATATTTCGCGTGGATAATCATTTTTAGTCGTTACATCGGTTACCAATACAAAAGATTAAAAAATACAAAATTAAAATTTATGTCTAATTTTTAGCACAGCCTATAGGGTAAAAATTGCGGAAAATGGCAAAACCATGTTTTTTTTTAATTTTCTATCGAAATAATCGTCCAATCGCTGTAATATTTCGCGTGGATAATCATTTTGAGTCGTTACATCGGTTACCAATACAAAAGATTAAAAAATACAAAATTAAAATTTATGTCTAATTTTTAGCACAGCCTATAGGGTAAAAATTGCGGAAAATGGCAAAACCATGTTTTTTTTTAATTTTCTATCGAAATAATCGTCCAATCGCTGGAATATTTCGCGTGGATAATCATTTTTAGTCGTTACATCGGTTACCAATGCAAAAGATTAAAAAATACAAAAGTAATATTTTTGTCTAATTTTTAGCACAGCTTATACGGTAAAAATTGCGGAAAATGGCAAACCATGTATTTTCTATTTCTAACGAAATAATCGTCCAATCGCTGTAATATTTCGCGTTGATAATTATTTTTAGTCGTTACATCGGTTACCACTACAAAAGATTAAAAAATACAAAATTAAAATTTATGTCTAATTTTTAGCACAGCCTATAGGGTAAAAATTGCGGAAAATGGCAAAACCAAGTTTTTTTTCAATTTTCTATCGAAATAATCGTCCAATCGCCGTAATATTTCGCGTGGATAATCATTTTTAGTCGTTACATCGGTTACCAATACAAAAGATTAAAATATACAAAATTAATATTTTTGTATAATTTTTAGCACAGCCTATACGGTAAAAATTGCGGATATTACAAAACCATGTATTTTTAAATTTTCTAACGAAATAATAGTACAATCGCTGTAATATTTCGCGTGGATAATCATTTATAGCCTTTAGATCGATTACCAACACAAAAGATTAAAAAAATACAAAACTAAAATTTATGTCTAATTTTTAGCACAGCCTATAGGGTAAAAATTGCGGAAAATGGCAAAACCATGTTTTTTTTTCAAGTTTCTATCGAAATCATCGTCCAATCGCTGTAATATTTCGCGTGGATAATCATTTTTAATCGTTACATCGGTTACCAATACAAAAGATTAAAAAATACAAAATTAAAATTTATGTCTAATATTTAGGACAGCCTATAGGGTAAAAATTGCGGAAAATGGCTAAACCATGTTTTTTTTTAATTTTCTATCGAAATAATCGTCCAATCGCTGTAATATTTCGCGTGGATAATCATTTTTAGTCGTTACATCGGTTACCAATACAAAAGATTAAAAAATACAAAATTAAAATTTATGTCTAATTTTTAGCACAGCCTATAGGGTAAAAATTGCGGAAAATGGCAAAACCATGTTTTTTTTTCAATTTTCTATTGAAATAATCGTCCAATCGCTGTAATATTTCGCGTGGATAATCATTTTTAGTCGTTACATCGGTTACCAATACAAAAGATTAAAAAATACAAAAGTAATATTTTTGTCTAATTTTTAGCACAGCCTATAGGGTAAAAATTGCGGAAAATGGCTAAACCATGTTTTTTTTTCAATTTTCTATCGAAATAATCGTCCAATCGCTGTAATATTTCGCGTGGATAATCATTTATAGCCGTTAGATCAATTACCAACACAAAAGATTAAAAAGTACAAAACTAAAATTTATGTCTAATTTTTAGCACAGCCTATAGGGTAAAAATTGCGGAAAATGGCAAAACCATGTTTTTTTTTCAATTTTCTATTGAAATTATCGTCCAATCGCTGTAATATTTCGCGTGGATAATCATTTTTAGTCGTTACATCGGCTACCAATACAAAAGATTAAAAAATACAAAAGTAATATTTTTGTCTAATTTTTAGCACAGCCTATAGGTAAAAATTGCGGAAAATGGCAAAACCATGTTTTTTTTTCAATTTTCTATTGAAATAATCGTCCAATCGCTGTAATATTTCGCGTGGATAATCATTTTTAGTCGTTACATCGGTTACCACTACAAAAGATTAAAAAATACAAAATTAAAATTTATGTCTAATTTTTAGCACAGCCTAATCGTCCAATCGCTGTAATATTTCGCGTGGATAATCATTTTTAGTCGTTACATCGGTTACCAATACAAAAGATTAAAAAATACAAAAGTAATATTTTTGTCTAATTTTTAGCACAGCTTATACGGTAAAAATTGCGGAAAATGGCAAACCATGTATTTTCAATTTCTAACGGAATAATCGTCCAATCTCTGTAATATTTCGCGTGGATAATCATTTTTAGTCGTTACATCGGTTACCAATACAAAAGATTAAAAAATACAATATTAAAATTTATGTCTAATTTATATTTTTGTATAATATTTAGCACAGCCTATACGGTAAAAATTGCGGAAAATGGCAAAACTAGGTAGTTTTCAATTTTCTAACGAATTAATCGTCCAATCGCTGTAATATTTCGCGTGGATAATCATTTTTAGTCGTTACATCGGTTACCAATACAAAAGATTAAAAAATACAAAAGTAATATTTTTGTCTAATTTTTAGCACAGCTTTTACGGTAAAAATTGCGGAAAATGGCAAAACCATGTTTTTTTTAATTTCTATCGAAATAATCGTCCAATCGCTGTAATATTTCGCGTGGATAATCATTTTTAGTCGTTACATCGGTTACCAATACAAAAGATTAAAAAATACAAAATTAAAATTTATGTCTAATTTTTAGCATAGCCTATAGGGTAAAAATTGCGGAAAATGGCAAAACCAAGTTTTTTTTCAATTTTCTATCGAAATAATCGTCCAATCGCTGTTATATTTCGCGTGGATAATCATTATTAGTCGTTACATCGGTTACCAATACAAAAGATTAAAATATACAAAATTAATATTTTTGTATAATTTTTAGCACAGCCTATACGGTAAAAATTGCGGATATTACAAAACCATCTATTTTTCAATTTTCTAACGAAATAATAGTCCAATCGCTGTAATATTTCGCGTGGATAATCATTTATAGCCGTTAGATCGATTACCAACACAAAAGATTAAAAAAATACAAAACTTAAATTTATGTCTAATTTTTAGCACAGCCTATAGGGTAAAAATTGCGGAAAATGGCAAACCATGTTTTTTTTTCAAGTTTCTATCGAAATCATCGTCCAATCGCTGTAATATTTCGCGTGGATAATCATTTTTAATCGTTACATCGGTAACCAATACAAAAGATTAAAAAATACAAAATTAAAATTTATGTCTAATTTTTAGGACAGCCTATAGCGTAAAAATTGCGGAAAATGGCTAAACCATGTTTTTTTTTTAAATTTTCTATCGAAATAATCGTCCAATCGCTGTAATATTTCGCGTGGATAATCATTTTTAGTCGTTACATCGGTTACCAATACAAAAGATTAAAAAATACAAAATTAAAATTTATGTCTAATTTTTAGCACAGCATATATATAGGGTAAAAATTGCGGAAAATGGCAAAACCATGTTTTTTTTTCAATTTTCTATTGAAATAATCGTCCAATCGCTGTAATATTTCGCGTGGATAATCATTTTTAGTCGTTACATCGGTTACCAATACAAAAGATTAAAAAATACAAAAGTAATATTTTTGTCTAATTTTTAGCCCAGCTTATACGCTAAAAATTGCGGAAAATGGCAAACCATGTATTTTCTATTTCTAACGAAATAATCGTCCAATCGCTGTAATATTTCGCGTGGATAATCATTTTTAGTCGTTACATCGGTTACCAATACAAAAGATTAAAAAATACAAAATTAAAATTTATGTCTAATTTTTAGCACAGGCTATACGGTAAAAATTGCGGAAAATTTTCAATTTCTAAAGAAATAATCGTCCAATCGCTGTAATATTTCGCGTGGATAATCATTTTTAGTCGTTACATCGGTTACCAATACAAAAGATTAAAAAATACAAAAGTAATATTTTTGTCTAATTTTTAGCACAGCTTATACGCTAAAAATTGCGGAAAATGGCAAACCATGTATTTTCTATTTCTAACGAAATAATCGTCCAATCGCTGTAATATTTCGCGTGTATAATCATTTTTAGTCGTTACATCGGTTACCAATACAAAAGATTAAAAAATACAAAAGTAATATTTTTGTCTAATTTTTAGCACAGCTTATACGCTAAAAATTGCGGAAAATGGCAAACCATGTATTTTCTATTTCTAACGAAATAATCGTCCAATCGCTGTAATATTTCGCGTGGATAATCATTTTTAGTCGTTACATCGGTTACCAATACAAAAGATTAAAAAATACAAAATTAAAATTTATGTCTAATTTTTAGCACAGCCTATACGGTAAAAATTGCGGAAAATGGCAAACCATGTATTTTCAATTTCTAAAGAAATAATCGTCCAATCGCTGTAAAAATTCGCGTGGATAATCATTTATAGCCGTTAGATCAATTACCAACACAAAAGATTAAAAAATACAAAATTAAAATTTATGTCTAATTTTTAGCACAGCCTATAGGGTAAAATTTGCGGAAAATGGCAAAACCAAGTTTTTTTCAATTTTCTATCGAAATAATCGTCCAATCGCTGTAATATTTCGCGTGGATAATCATTTTTAGTCGTTACATCGGTTACCAATACAAAAGATTAAAATATACAAAATTAATATTTTTGTATAAATTTTAGCACAGCCTATACGGTAAAAATTGCGGAAAATGGCAAACCATGTATTTTCAATTTCTTAAGAAATAATCGTCCAATTGCTGTAATAATTCGCGTGGATAATCATTTATAGCCGTTAGATCAATTACCAACACAAAAGATTAAAAAATACAAAATTAAAATTTATGTCTAATTTTTAGCACAGCCTATAGGGTAAAAATTGCGGAAAATGGCAAAACCATGTTTTTTTTTTTAATTTTCTATCGAAATAATCGTCCAATCGCAGTAATATTTCGCGTGGATAATCATTTTTAGTCGTTACATCGGTTACCAATACAAAAGATTAAAAAATACAAAAGTAATATTTTTGTCTAATTTTTAGCACAGCTTATACGGTAAAAATTGCGGAAAATGGCAAACCATGTATTTTCTATTTCTAACGAAATAATCGTCCAATCGCTGTAATATTTCGCGTGGATAACCATTTTTAGTCGTTACATCGGTTACCAATACAAAAGATTAAAAAATACAAAATTAAAATTTATGTCTAATATTTAGCCCTATAGGGTAAAAATTGCGGAAAATGGCAAAACCAAGTTTTTTTCAATTTTCTATCGAAATTATCGTCCAATCGCTGTAATATTTCGCGTGGATAATCATTTTTAGTCGTTACATCGGTTACCAATACAAAAGATTAAAATATACAAAATTAATATTTTTGTATAATTTTTAGCACAGCCTATACGGTAAAAATTGCGGATATTACAAAACCATGTATTATTCAATTTTCTAACGAAATAATAGTCAAATCGCTGTAATATTTCGCGTGGATAATCATTTATAGCCGTTAGATACAAAAGATCAAAAAATACAAAATTAAAATTTATGTCTAATATTTAGCACAGCCTATAGGGTAAAAATTGCGGAAAATGGCAAAACCATGTTTTTTTTTAATTTTCTATCGAAATAATCGTCCAATCGCAGTAATATTTCGCGTGGATAATCATTTTTAGTCGTTACATCGGTTACCAATACAAAAGATTAAAAAATACAAAAGTAATATTTTTGTCTAATTTTTAGCACAGCTTATACGGTAAAAATTGCGGAAAATGGCAAACCATGTATTTTCTATTTCTAACGAAATAATCGTCCAATCGCTGTAATATTTCGCGTGGATAATCATTTTTAGTCGTTACATCGGTTACCAATACAAAAGATTAAAAAATACAAAATTAAAATTTATGTCTAATATTTAGCCCTATAGGGTAAAAATTGCGCAAAATGGCAAAACCAAGTTTTTTTCAATTTTCTATCGAAATAATCGTCCAATCGCTGTAATATTTCGCGTGGATAATCATTTTTAGTCGTTACATCGGTTACCAATACAAAAGATTAAAATATACAAAATTAATATTTTTGTATAATTTTTAGCACAGCCTATACGGTAAAAATTGCGGATATTACAAAACCATGTATTATTCAATTTTCTAACGAAATAATAGTCAAATCGCTGTAATATTTCGCGTGGATAATCATTTATAGCCGTTAGATCGATTACCAACACAAAAGATTGAAAAAATACAAAACTAAAATTTATGTCTAATTTTTAGCACAGCCTATAGGGTAAAAATTGTGGAAAATGGCTAAACCATGTTTTTTTTTTCAATTTTCTATCGAAAAAATCGTTCAATCGCTGTAATATTTCGCGTGGATAATCATTTTTAGTCGTTACATCGGTTACCAATACAAAAGATTAAAAAATAGAAAAGTAATATTTTTGTCTTTTTTTAGCACAGCTTATACGGTAAAAATTGCGGAAAATGGCAAACCATGTATTTTCTATTTCTAACGAAATAATCGTCCAATCGCTGTAATATTTCGCGTGGATAATCATTTATAGCCGTTAGATCAATTACCAACACAAAAGATTAAAAAATACAAAATTAAAATTTATGTCTAATTTTTAGCACAGCCTATAGGGTAAAAATTGCGGAAAATGGCAAAACCATGTTTTTTTTTAATTTTCTATCGAAATAATCGTCCAATCGCAGTAATATTTCGCGTGGATAATCATTTTTAGTCGTTACATCGGTTACCAATACAAAAGATTAAAAAATACAAAAGTAATATTTTTGTCTAATTTTTAGCACAGCTTATACGGTAAAAATTGCGGAAAATGGCAAACCATGTATTTTCTATTTCTAACGAAATAATCGTCCAATCGCTGTAATATTTCGCGTGGATAATCATTTTTAGTCGTTACATCGGTTACCAATACAAAAGATTAAAAGATACAAAATTAAAATTTATGTCTAATTTTTAGCCCTATAGGGTAAAAATTGCGGAAAATGGCAAAACCAAGTTTTTTTCAATTTTCTATCGAAATAATCGTCCAATCGCTGTAATATTTCGCGTGGATAATCATTTTTAGTCGTTACATCGGTTACCAATACAAAAGATTAAAATATACAAAATTAATATTTTTATATAATTTTTAGCACAGCCTATACGGTAAAAATTGCGGATATTACAAAACCATGTATTATTCAATTTTCTAACGAAATAATAGTCAAATCGCTGTAATATTTCGCGTGGATAATCATTTATAGCCGTTAAATCGATTACCAACACGAAAGATTGAAAAAATACAAAACTAAAATTTATGTCTAATTTTTAGCACAGCCTATAGGGTAAAAATTGCGGAAAATGGCTAAACCATGTTTTTTTTTCAATTTTCTATCGAAATAATCGTTCAATCGCTGTAATATTTCGCGTGGATAATCATTTTTAGTTGTTACATCGGTTACCAATACAAAAGATTAAAAAATACAAAAGTAATATTTTTGTCTAATTTTTAGCACAGCCTATAGGGTAAAAATTGCGGAAAATGGCTAAACCATGTTTTTTTTTCAATTTTCTATCGAAATAATCGTCCAATCGCTGTAATATTTCGCGTGGGTAATCATTTTTAGTCGTTACATCGGTTACCAATACAAAAAATTAAAAAATACAAAAGTAATATTTTTGTCTAATTTTTAGCACAGCCTATAGGTTAAAAATTGCGGAAAATGGCTAAACCATGTTTTTTTTTTTCAATTTTCTATCGAAATAATCGTCCAATCGCTGTATTATTTCGCGTGGGTAATCATTTTTAGTCGTTACATCGGTTACCAATACAAAAGATTAAAAAATACAAAAGTAATATTTTTGTCTAATTTTTAGCACAGCCTATAGGGTAAAAATTGCGGAAAATGGCTAAACTATGTTTTTTTTTTCAATTTTCTATCGAAATAATCGTCCAATGGCTGTAATATATCGCGTGGATAATCATTTTTAGTCGTTACATCGGTTACCAATACAAAAGATTAAAAAATACAAAATTAAAATTTATGTCTAAATTTTAGCACAGCCTATAGGGTAAAAATTGCGGAAAATGGCTAAACCATGTTTTTTTTTTCAATTTTCTATCGAAATAATCGTCCAATCGCTGTAATATTTCGCGTGGATAATCATTTTTAGTCGTTACATCGGTTACCAATACAAAAGATTAAAATATACAAAATTAATATTTTTGTCTAATTTTTAGCACAGCCTAACGGTAAAAATTGCGGAAAATGGCAAACCATGTATTTTCAATTTCTAAAGAAATAATCGTCCAATCGCTGTAATATTTCGCGTGGATAATCATTTATAGCCGTTAGATCAATTACCAAAACAAAAGATTAAAAAATACAAAACTAAAATTTATGTCTAATTTTTAGCACAGCCTATAGGGTAAAAATTGCGGAAAATGGCAAAACCATGTTTTTTTTTCAATTTTCTATTGAAATAATCGTCCAATCGCTGTAATATTTCGCGTGGATAATCATTTTTAGTCGTTACATCGGTTACCAATACAAAAGATTAAAAAATACAAAAGTAATATTTTTGTATAATTTTTAGCCCAGCCTATACGGTAAAAATTGCGGAAAATGGCAAAACTAGGTATTTTTCAATTTTCTAACGAAATAATCGTCCAATCGCTGTAATATTTCGCGTGGATAATCATTTTTAGTCGTTACATCGGTTACCAATACAAAAGATTAAAATATACAAAATTAATATTTTTGTCTAATTTTTAGCCCAGCCTATACGGTAAAAATTGCGGAAAATGGCAAACCATGTATTTTAAATTTCTAACGAAATAATCGTCCAATCGCTGTAATATTTCGCGTGGATAATCATTTTTAGTCGTTACATCGGTTACCAATACAAAAGATTAAAAAATACAAAATTAATATTTATGTATAATTTTTAGCACAGCCTATAGGGTAAAAATTGCGGAAAATGGCAAAACCATGTTTTTTTTTAAATTTTCTATTGAAATAATCGTCCAATCGCTTTAATATTTCGCGTGGATAATCATTTTTAGTCGTTACATCGGTTACCAATACAAAAGATTAAAAAATACAAAATTAATATTTTTGTATAATTTTTAGCACAGCCTATACGGTAAAAATTGCGGATATTACAAAACCATGTATTTTTCAATTTCCTAAGGAAATAATAGTCCAATCGCTGTAATATTTCGCGTGGATAATCATTTATAGCCGTTAGATCCATTACCAACACAAAAGATTAAAAAAATACAAAACTAAAATTTATGTCTAATTTTTAGCACAGCCTATAGGGTAAAAATTGCGGAAAATGGCAAAACAAAGTTTTTTTTTCAATTTTCTATTGAAATAATCGTCCAATCGCTGTAATATTTCGCGTGGATAATCATTTTTAGTCGTTACATCGGTTACCAATACAAAAGATTAAAATATACAAAAGTAATATTTTTGTCTAATTTTTAGCCCAGCCTATACGGTAAAAATTGCGGAAAATGGCAAACCATGTATTTTAAATTTCTAACGAATTAATCGTCCAATCGCTGTAATATTTCGCGTGGATAATCATTTTTAGTCGTTACATCGGTTACCAATACAAAAGATTAAAAAATACAAAATTAATATTTTTGTATAATTTTTAGCACAGCCTATACGGTAAAAATTGCGGATATTACAAAACCATGTATTTTTCAATTTCCTAAGGAAATAATAGTCCAATCGCTGTAATATTTCGCGTGGATAATCATTTATAGCCGTTAGATCGATTACCAACACAAAAGATTAAAAAAATACAAAACTAAAATTTATGTCTAATTTTTAGCACAGCCTATAGGGTAAAAATTGCGGAAAATGGCAAAACAAAGTTTTTTTTTCAATTTTCTATTGAAATAATCGTCCAATCGCTGTAATATTTCGCGTGGATAATCATTTTTAGTCGTTACATCGGTTACCAATACAAAAGATTAAAATATACAAAAGTAATATTTTTGTCTAATTTTTAGCCCAGCCTATACGGTAAAAATTGCGGAAAATGGCAAACCATGTATTTTAAATTTCTAACGAATTAATCGTCCAATCGCTGTAATATTTCGCGTGGATAATCATTTTTAGTCGTTACATCGGTTACCAATACAAAAGATTAAAAAATACAAAATTAATATTTTTGTATAATTTTTAGCACAGCCTATACGGTAAAAATTGCGGATATTACAAAACCATGTATTTTTCAATTTTCTAAGGAAATAATAGTCCAATCGCTGTAATATTTCGCGTGGATAATCATTTATAGCCGTTAGATCGATTACCAACACAAAAGATTAAAAAAATACAAAACTAAAATTTATGTCTAATTTTTAGCACAGCCTATAGGGTAAAAATTGCGGAAAATGGCAAAACCAAGTTTTTTTTTCAATTTTCTATCGAAATAATCGTCCAATCGCTGTAATATTTCGCGTGGATAATCATTTTTAGTCGTTACATCGGTTACCAATACAAAAGATTAAAAAATACAAAATTAAAATTTATGTCTAATTTTTAGCACAGCTTATACGGTAAAAATTGCGGAAAATGGCAAACCATGTATTTTCTATTTCTTACGAAATAATCGTCCAATCGCAGTAATATATCGCGTGGATAATCATTTTTAGTCGTTACATCGGTTACCAATACAAAAGATTAAAAAATACAAAATTAAAATTTATATCTAATTTTTAGCACAGCCTTTAGGGTAAAAATTGCGGAAAATGGCAAAACCATGTTTTTTTTTTCAATTTTCTATTGAAATAATCGTCCAATCGCTGTAATATTTCGCGTGGATAATCATTTTTAGTCGTTACATCGGTTACCAATACAAAAGATTAAAAAATACAATATTAAAATTTATGTCTAATTTTTAGCATAGCCTATAGGGTAAAAATTGCGAAAAATGGCAAAACCAAGTTTTTTTTCAATTTTCTATCGAAATAATCGTCCAATCGCTGTAATATTTCGCGTGGATAATCATTTTTAGTCGTTACATCGGTTACCAATACAAAAGATTAAAAAATACAAAAGTAACATTTTTGTCTAATTTTTAGCACAGCCTATAGGCTAAAAATTGCGGAAAATGGCTAAACCATGTTTTTTTTTTCAATTTTCTATCGAAATAATCCTCCAATCGCTGTAATATTTCGCGTGGATAATCATTTTTAGTCGTTACATCGGTTACCAATACAAAAGATTAAAAAATACAAAATTAAAATTTATGTCTAATTTTTAGCACAGCCTATAGGGTAAAAATTGCGGAAAATGGCAAAACCAAGTTTTTTTTCAATTTTCTATCGAAATAATCGTCCAATCGCTGTAATATTTCGCGTGGATAATCATTTTTAGTCGTTACATCGGTTACCAATACAAAAGATTAAAAAATACAAAAGTAATATTTTTGTCTATTTTTTAGCACAGCCTATAGGGTAAAAATTGCGGAAAATGGCAAAACCATGTTTTTTTTTTCAATTTTCTATTGAAATAATCGTCTAATCGCTGTAATATTTCGCGTGGATAATCATTTTTAGTCGTTACATTGGTTACCAATACAAAAGATTAAAAAATACAAAACTAAAATTTATGTCTAATTTTTAGCACAGCCTATAGGGTAAAAATTGCGGAAAATGGCAAAACCATGTTTTTTTTTTCAAGTTTCTATCGAAATCATCGTCCAATCGCTGTAATATTTCGCGTGAATAATCATTTTTAATCGTTACATCGGTTACCAATACAAAAGATTAAAAAATACAAAATTAAAATTTATGTCTAATTTTTAGCACAGCCTATAGGGTAAAAATTGCGGAAAATGGCAAAACCATGTTTTTTTTTTCAATTTTCTATTGAAATAATCGTCCAATCGCTGTAATATTTCGCGTGGATAATCATTTTTAGTCGTTACATTGGTTACCAATACAAAAGATTAAAAAATACAATATTAAAATTTTTGTCTAATTTTTAGCACAGCCTATAGGGTAAAAATTGCGGAAAATGGCAAACCATGTATTTTCAATTTCTAACGAAATAATCGTCCAATCGCTGTAATATTTCGCGTGGATAATCATTTTTAGTCGTTACATTGGTTACCAATACAAAAGATTAAAAAATACAAAACTAAAATTTATGTCTAATTTTTAGCACAGCCTATAGGGTAAAAATTGCGGAAAATGGCAAAACCATGTTTTTTTCAATTTTCTATTGAAATAATCGTCCAATCGCTGTAATATTTCGCGTGGATAATCATTTTTAGTCGTTACATCGGTTACCAATACAAAAGATTAAAAAATACAATATTAAAATTAATGTCTAATTTTTAGCACAGCCTATAGGGTAAAAATTGCGGAAAATGGCAAAACTAGGTATTTTTCAATTTTCTAACGAAATAATCGTCCAATCGCTGTAATATTTCGCGTGGATAATCATTTTTAGTCGTTACATCGGTTACCAATACAAAAGATTAAAAAATACAATATTAAAATTTATGTCTAATTTTTAGCACAGCCTATAGGGTAAAAATTGCGGAAAATGGCAAAACCAAGTTTTTTTTCAATTTTCTATCGAAATAATCGTCCAATCGCTGTAATATTTCGCGTGGATAATCATTTTTAGTCGTTACATCGGTTACCAATACAAAAGATTAAAAAATACAATATTAAAATTTATGTCTAATTTTTAGCACAGCCTATAGGGTAAAAATTGCGGAAAATGGCAAAACTAGGTATTTTTCAATTTTCTAACGAAATAATCGTCCAATCGCTGTAATATTTCGCGTGGATAATCATTTTTAGTCGTTACATCGGTTACCAATACAAAATATTAAAAAATACAATATTAAAATTTATGTCTAATTTTTAGCACAGCCTATAGGGTAAAAATTGCGGAAAATGGCAAAACCATGTTTTTTTTTCAATTTTCTATTGAAATAATCGTCCAATCGCTGTAATATTTCGCGTGGATAATCATTTTTAGTCGTTACATCGGTTACCAATACAAAAGATTAAAAAATACAAAAGTAATATTTTTGTCTAATTTTTAGCACACCTTATACACTAAAAATTGCGGAAAATGGCAAACCATGTATTTTCTATTTCTAACGAAATAATCGTCCAATCGCTGTAATATTTCGCGTGGATAATCATTTTTAGTCGTTACATCGGTTACCAATACAAAAGATTAAAAAATACAAAATTAAAATTTATGTCTAATTTTTAGCACGGCCTATAGGGTAATAATTGCGGAAAATGGCAAAACCAAGTTTTTTTCAATTTTCTATCGAAATAATCGTCCAATCGCTGTAATATTTCGCGTGGATAATCATTTTTAGTCGTTACATCGGTTACCAATACAAAAGATTAAAATATACAAAATTAATATTTTTGTATAAATTTTAGCACAGCCTATACGGTAAAAATTGCGGAAAATGGCAAACCATGTATTTTCAATTTCTAAAGAAATAATCGTCCAATCGCTGTAATAATTCGCGTGGATAATCATTTATAGCCGTTAGATCAATTACCAACACGAAAGATTAAAAAATACAAAATTAAAATTTATGTCGAATTTTTAGCACAGCCTATAGGGTAAAAATTGCGGAAAATGGCAAAACCATGTTTTTTTTTTAATTTTCTATCGAAATAATCGTCCAATCGCAGTAATATTTCGCGTGGATAATCATTTTTAGTCGTTACATCGGTTACCAATACAAAAGATTAAAAAATACAAAAGTAATATTTTTGTCTAATTTTTAGCACAGCTTATACGGTAAAAATTGCGGAAAATGGCAAACCATGTATTTTCTATTTCTAACGAAATAATCGTCCAATCGCTGTAATATTTCGCGTGGATAATCATTTTTAGTCGTTACATCGGTTACCAAAACAAAAGATTAAAAAATACAAAATTAAAATTTATGTCTAATATTTAGCCCTATAGGGTAAAAATTGCGGAAAATGGCAAAACCAAGTTTTTTTCAATTTTCTATCGAAATAATCGTCCAATCGCTGTAATATTTCGCGTGGATAATCATTTTTAGTCGTTACATCGGTTACCAATACAAAAGATTAAAATATACAAAATTAATATTTTTGTATAATTTTTAGCACAGCCTATACGGTAAAAATTGCGGATATTGCAAAACCATGTATTATTCAATTTTCTAACGAAATAATAGTCAAATCGCTGTAATATTTCGCGTGGATAATCATTTATAGCCGTTAGATCAATTATTAACACAAAAGATTAAAAAATACAAAATTAAAATTTATGTCTAATTTTTAGCACAGCCTATAGGGTAAAAATTGCGGAAAATGGCAAAACCATGTTTTTTTTTAATTTTCTATCGAAATAATCGTCCAATCGCAGTAATATTTCGCGTGGATAATCATTTTTAGTCGTTACATCGGTTACCAATACAAAAGATTAAAAAATACAAAAGTAATATTTTTGTCTAATTTTTAGCACAGCTTATACGGTAAAAATTGCGGAAAATGGCAAACCATGTATTTTCTATTTCTAACGAAATAATCGTCCAATCGCTGTAATATTTCGCGTGGATAATCATTTTTAGTCGTTACATCGGTTACCAATACAAAAGATTAAAAAATACAAAATTAAAATTTATGTCTAATATTTAGCCCTATAGGGTAAAAATTGCGGAAAATGGCAAAACCAAGTTTTTTTCAATTTTCTATCGAAATAATCGTCCTATCGCTGTAATATTTCGCGTGGATAATCATTTTTAGTCGTTACATCGGTTACCAATACAAAAGATTAAAATATACAAAATTAATATTTTTGTATAATTTTTAGCACAGCCTATACGGTAAAAATTGCGGATATTACAAAACCATGTATTATTCAATTTTCTAACGAAATAATAGTCAAATCGCTGTAATATTTCGCGTGGATAATCATTTATAGCCGTTAGATCGATTACCAACACAAAAGATTGAAAAAATACAAAACTAAAATTTATGTCTAATTTTTAGCACAGCCTATAGGGTAAAAATTGCGGAAAATGGCTAAACCATGTTTTTTTTTTTCAATTTTCTATCGAAATAATCGTTCAATCGCTGTAATATTTCGCGTGGATAATCATTTTTAGTCGTTACATCGGTTACCAATACAAAAGATTAAAAAATACAAAAGTAATATTTTTGTCTTTTTTTAGCACAGCTTATACGGTAAAAATTGCGGAAAATGGCAAACCATGTATTTTCTATTTCTAACGAAATAATCGTCCAATCGCTGTAATATTTCGCGTGGATAATCATTTATAGCCGTTAGATCAATTACCAACACAAAAGATTAAAAAATACAAAATTAAAATTTATGTCTAATTTTTAGCACAGCCTATAGGGTAAAAATTGCGGAAAATGGCAAAACCATGTTTTTTTTTTCAAGTTTCTATCGAAATCATCGTCCAATCGCTGTAATATTTCGCGTGAATAATCATTTTTAATCGTTACATCGGTTACCAATACAAAAGATTAAAAAATACAAAATTAAAATTTATGTCTAATTTTTAGCACAGCCTATAGGGTAAAAATTGCGGAAAATGGCAAAACCATGTTTTTTTTTTCAATTTTCTATTGAAATAATCGTCCAATCGCTGTAATATTTCGCGTGGATAATCATTTTTAGTCGTTACATTGGTTACCAATACAAAAGATTAAAAAATACAATATTAAAATTTTTGTCTAATTTTTAGCACAGCCTATAGGGTAAAAATTGCGGAAAATGGCAAACCATGTATTTTCAATTTCTAACGAAATAATCGTCCAATCGCTGTAATATTTCGCGTGGATAATCATTTTTAGTCGTTACATTGGTTACCAATACAAAAGATTAAAAAATACAAAACTAAAATTTATGTCTAATTTTTAGCACAGCCTATAGGGTAAAAATTGCGGAAAATGGCAAAACCATGTTTTTTTCAATTTTCTATTGAAATAATCGTCCAATCGCTGTAATATTTCGCGTGGATAATCATTTTTAGTCGTTACATCGGTTACCAATACAAAAGATTAAAAAATACAATATTAAAATTAATGTCTAATTTTTAGCACAGCCTATAGGGTAAAAATTGCGGAAAATGGCAAAACTAGGTATTTTTCAATTTTCTAACGAAATAATCGTCCAATCGCTGTAATATTTCGCGTGGATAATCATTTTTAGTCGTTACATCGGTTACCAATACAAAAGATTAAAAAATACAATATTAAAATTTATGTCTAATTTTTAGCACAGCCTATAGGGTAAAAATTGCGGAAAATGGCAAAACCAAGTTTTTTTTCAATTTTCTATCGAAATAATCGTCCAATCGCTGTAATATTTCGCGTGGATAATCATTTTTAGTCGTTACATCGGTTACCAATACAAAAGATTAAAAAATACAATATTAAAATTAATGTCTAATTTTTAGCACAGCCTATAGGGTAAAAATTGCGGAAAATGGCAAAACTAGGTATTTTTCAATTTTCTAACGAAATAATCGTCCAATCGCTGTAATATTTCGCGTGGATAATCATTTTTAGTCGTTACATCGGTTACCAATACAAAATATTAAAAAATACAATATTAAAATTTATGTCTAATTTTTAGCACAGCCTATAGGGTAAAAATTGCGGAAAATGGCAAAACCATGTTTTTTTTTCAATTTTCTATTGAAATAATCGTCCAATCGCTGTAATATTTCGCGTGGATAATCATTTTTAGTCGTTACATCGGTTACCAATACAAAAGATTAAAAAATACAAAAGTAATATTTTTGTCTAATTTTTAGCACACCTTATACACTAAAAATTGCGGAAAATGGCAAACCATGTATTTTCTATTTCTAACGAAATAATCGTCCAATCGCTGTAATATTTCGCGTGGATAATCATTTTTAGTCGTTACATCGGTTACCAATACAAAAGATTAAAAAATACAAAATTAAAATTTATGTCTAATTTTTAGCACGGCCTATAGGGTAATAATTGCGGAAAATGGCAAAACCAAGTTTTTTTCAATTTTCTATCGAAATAATCGTCCAATCGCTGTAATATTTCGCGTGGATAATCATTTTTAGTCGTTACATCGGTTACCAATACAAAAGATTAAAATATACAAAATTAATATTTTTGTATAAATTTTAGCACAGCCTATACGGTAAAAATTGCGGAAAATGGCAAACCATGTATTTTCAATTTCTAAAGAAATAATCGTCCAATCGCTGTAATAATTCGCGTGGATAATCATTTATAGCCGTTAGATCAATTACCAACACGAAAGATTAAAAAATACAAAATTAAAATTTATGTCGAATTTTTAGCACAGCCTATAGGGTAAAAATTGCGGAAAATGGCAAAACCATGTTTTTTTTTTAATTTTCTATCGAAATAATCGTCCAATCGCAGTAATATTTCGCGTGGATAATCATTTTTAGTCGTTACATCGGTTACCAATACAAAAGATTAAAAAATACAAAAGTAATATTTTTGTCTAATTTTTAGCACAGCTTATACGGTAAAAATTGCGGAAAATGGCAAACCATGTATTTTCTATTTCTAACGAAATAATCGTCCAATCGCTGTAATATTTCGCGTGGATAATCATTTTTAGTCGTTACATCGGTTACCAAAACAAAAGATTAAAAAATACAAAATTAAAATTTATGTCTAATATTTAGCCCTATAGGGTAAAAATTGCGGAAAATGGCAAAACCAAGTTTTTTTCAATTTTCTATCGAAATAATCGTCCAATCGCTGTAATATTTCGCGTGGATAATCATTTTTAGTCGTTACATCGGTTACCAATACAAAAGATTAAAATATACAAAATTAATATTTTTGTATAATTTTTAGCACAGCCTATACGGTAAAAATTGCGGATATTGCAAAACCATGTATTATTCAATTTTCTAACGAAATAATAGTCAAATCGCTGTAATATTTCGCGTGGATAATCATTTATAGCCGTTAGATCAATTATTAACACAAAAGATTAAAAAATACAAAATTAAAATTTATGTCTAATTTTTAGCACAGCCTATAGGGTAAAAATTGCGGAAAATGGCAAAACCATGTTTTTTTTTAATTTTCTATCGAAATAATCGTCCAATCGCAGTAATATTTCGCGTGGATAATCATTTTTAGTCGTTACATCGGTTACCAATACAAAAGATTAAAAAATACAAAAGTAATATTTTTGTCTAATTTTTAGCACAGCTTATACGGTAAAAATTGCGGAAAATGGCAAACCATGTATTTTCTATTTCTAACGAAATAATCGTCCAATCGCTGTAATATTTCGCGTGGATAATCATTTTTAGTCGTTACATCGGTTACCAATACAAAAGATTAAAAAATACAAAATTAAAATTTATGTCTAATATTTAGCCCTATAGGGTAAAAATTGCGGAAAATGGCAAAACCAAGTTTTTTTCAATTTTCTATCGAAATAATCGTCCTATCGCTGTAATATTTCGCGTGGATAATCATTTTTAGTCGTTACATCGGTTACCAATACAAAAGATTAAAATATACAAAATTAATATTTTTGTATAATTTTTAGCACAGCCTATACGGTAAAAATTGCGGATATTACAAAACCATGTATTATTCAATTTTCTAACGAAATAATAGTCAAATCGCTGTAATATTTCGCGTGGATAATCATTTATAGCCGTTAGATCGATTACCAACACAAAAGATTGAAAAAATACAAAACTAAAATTTATGTCTAATTTTTAGCACAGCCTATAGGGTAAAAATTGCGGAAAATGGCTAAACCATGTTTTTTTTTTTCAATTTTCTATCGAAATAATCGTTCAATCGCTGTAATATTTCGCGTGGATAATCATTTTTAGTCGTTACATCGGTTACCAATACAAAAGATTAAAAAATACAAAAGTTATATTTTTGTCTTTTTTTAGCACAGCTTATACGGTAAAAATTGCGGAAAATGGCAAACCATGTATTTTCTATTTCTAACGAAATAATCGTCCAATCGCTGTAATATTTCGCGTGGATAATCATTTATAGCCGTTAGATCAATTACCAACACAAAAGATTAAAAAATACAAAATTAAAATTTATGTCTAATTTTTAGCACAGCCTATAGGGTAAAAATTGCGGAAAATGGCAAAACCATGTTTTTTTTTAATTTTCTATCGAAATAATCGTCCAATCGCAGTAATATTTCGCGTGGATAATCATTTTTAGTCGTTACATCGGTTAGCAATACAAAAGATTAAAAAATACAAAAGTAATATTTTTGTCTAATTTTTAGCACAGCCTATAGGGTAAAAATTGCGGAAAATGGCAAAACCATGTTTTTTTTTAATTTTCTATCGAAATAATCGTCCAATCGCAGTAATATTTCGCGTGGATAATCATTTTTAGTCGTTACATCGGTTAGCAATACAAAAGATTAAAAAATACAAAAGTAATATTTTTGTCTAATTTTTAGCACAGCTTATACGGTAAAAATTGCGGAAAATGGCAAACCATGTATTTTCTATTTCTAACGAAATAATCGTCCAATCGCTGTAATATTTCGCGTGGATAATCATTTTTAGTCGTTACATCGGTTACCAATACAAAAGATTAAAATATACAAAATTAATATTTTTGTATAATTTTTAGCACAGCCTATACGGTAAAAATTGCGGATATTACAAAACCATGTATTATTCAATTTTCTAACGAAATAATAGTCAAATCGCTGTAATATTTCGCGTGGATAATCATTTATAGCCGTTAGATCGATTACCAACACAAAAGATTGAAAAAATACAAAACTAAAATGTATGTCTAATTTTTAGCACAGCCTATAGGGTAAAAATTGCGGAAAATGGCTAAACCATGTTTTTTTTTCAATTTTCTATCGAAATAATCGTTCAATCGCTGTAATATTTCGCGTGGATAATCATTTTTAGTTGTTACATCGGTTACCAATACAAAAGATTAAAAAATACAAAAGTAATATTTTTGTCTAATTTTTAGCACAGCCTATAGGGTAAAAATTGCGGAAAATGGCTAAACCATGTTTTTTTTTTTCAATTTTCTATCGAAATAATCGTCCAATCGCTGTAATATTTCGCGTGGGTAATCATTTTTAGTCGTTACATCGGTTACCAATACAAAAGATTAAAAAATACAAAATTAAAATTTATGTCTAATTTTTAGCACAGCCTATAGGCTAAAAATTGCGGAAAATGGCTAAACCATGTTTTTTTTTCAATTTTCTATCGAAATAATCGTCCAATCGCTGTAATATATCGCGTGGATAATCATTTTTAGTCGTTACATCGGTTACCAATACAAAAGATTAAAAAATACAAAATTAAAATTTATGTCTAATTTTTAGCACAGCCTATAGGGTAAAAATTGCGGAAAATGGCTAAACCATGTTTTTTTTTTCAATTTTCTATCGAAATAATCGTCCAATCGCTGTAATATTTCGCGTGGATAATCATTTTTAGTCGTTACATAGGTTACCAATACAAAAGATTAAAATATACAAAATTAATATTTTTGTCTAATTTTTAGCACAGCCTAACGGTAAAAATTGCGGAAAATGGCAAACCATGTATTTTCAATTTCTAAAGAAATAATCGTCCAATCGCTGTAATATTTCGCGTGGATAATCATTTATAGCCGTTAGATCAATTACCAAAACAAAAGATTAAAAAATACAAAACTAAAATTTATGTCTAATTTTTAGCACAGCCTATAGGGTAAAAATTGCGGAAAATGGCAAAACCATGTTTTTTTTTTCAATTTTCTATTGAAATAATCGTCCAATCGCTGTAATATTTCGCGTGGATAATCATTTTTAGTCGTTACATCGGTTACCAATACAAAAGATTAAAAAATACAAAAGTAATATTTTTGTCTAATTTTTAGCCCAGCCTATACGGTAAAAATTGCGGAAAATGGCAAAACTAGGTATTGTTCAATTTTCTAACGAAATAATCGTCCAATCGCTGTAATATTTCGCGTGGATAATCATTTTTAGTCGTTACATCGGTTACCAATACAAAAGATTATAATATAAAAAATTTATATTTTTGTCTAATTTTTAGCACAGCCTAAAGCTAAGATCCCACTATCGGCGCAATGCACCAATTTTCGTCGCAATTCATGTGCCGATAGTGTGACCGCACACAATTTTTCAAAATGCGACAATCTGCGCCGAAATTGTGCTGAGTATGGACAATCAAAATCAACCTTGATGCGCCGATAATGTGAACCCACTATTGCACAATGTTAAGCAATCAATTTGTAAAAAATGCGCCGATTTTTGTCGGCCACTCGTGCGCCGATCACAGTCGACAACCAGTGCCGATACACGGGCTTTGAAAACCGAATTTTGAAATTGCACACCTTGTAAAACTATTATATATATTATATATAAATTATATTTTTTAAGCTTAGTTGTACCAAAATTAATTTTTTATTATCTTTTATGCATTTAAATTTTATTTATTTGTTGTGGGTTAGCAAATCTACATACATATATGCAAAAAATTAATAAAAATTTTAAAATCAAATTCTTGAGTATTTGCTCGAATAAATGTTATATTTTATTCATATATTGTTAAAAAATTGTTATGGGGTAGGTAATCTATGTATATGCATTTCGTTGTTAGCTTAATACCAACTCATCAGTAGATATTTACTATTCACGTTTAAAAAGTTCCAAAACTCATCTTCTCATACATAAACTCGCAATAATAAGTTTGCGAATTACTAAAACCTACGCAAAATTGCTTTTAAAAAACTTTAAAAACATCACACAATTTTTTTTTTTTCATTCGATATAAATCTGTTTACTTTTCTTATAACTTTTATACCGTTATACAACATTTTGTTGGCAATAAAAGTTTTTATAAGGCAAAATAAAAACAAACTTCCCTTTTACAAAATATAACCTTTTACTCAAGTATTCATCTTTTTAGTAAAGATCAACTGATGAGTTGATATTTAACTACCAACGAAATGCACATATGTAAATTAGCTAACCCATAACAAGTAATAATATTTTAAAAACATATATTCCTAAGTATTTGTGCGAATAAGATGTTATATTTTATATATATATTAAAACATTTAATATAACATTTGTACTGTTGAACAGAAAAAAAAAAAACGATTTTACCATCCTTGAAAACATCTGTTTACAAAATAACAAGAATAGAAGTACGTGCTGCGTAGTAGTAAATTCAATTAAAATTCATTAATTTTTTATTATTATATACATATTAATACTCCTATATTAATTATATACACAATATATATGGCCAAAGCAGTTTTCTCTTTTTCATTGTAATAAATGCCGAAAATTAAACTGTATCTGCCAACAAGCAAATAAACAAACGCATATACATACTTACATATACGTACATACATACTCGTACATACAATACATACATGATTTAATTTGCCCAATAATGCACGATAGTGGGATCGCATTGTACCAATTATTGTCGCAATTGAGATTTGGCCGATATGAGCCGAAAAAAACTGTGGCAATATGCGACGATAATGGGAACGCCCAAAAATTAATTGTGCAATATTTTTACATGTGTGCGGATATAGCACGATAAAAATTGTCGCAGATTGTGCTGTTTGCGCCGATAGTGGGATCTTAGCTTAACGGTAAAAATTGCGGAAAATGGCAAACCATGTATTTTCAATTTCTAAAGAAATAATCGTCCAATCGCTGTAATATTTCGTGTGGATAATCATTTATAGCCGTTAGATCAATTACCAACACAAAAGATTAAAAAGTATAAAACTAAAATTTATGTCTAATTTTTAGCACAGCCTTATAGGGTAAAAATTGCGGAAAATGGCAAAACCATGTTTTTTTTTTCAATTTTTTATTGAAATAATCGTCCAATCGCTGTAATATTTCGCGTGGATAATCATTTTTAGTCGTTGCATCGGTTACCAATACAAAAGATTAAAAAATACAAAATTAATATTTTTGTATAATTTTTAGCACAGCCTATACGGTAAAAATTGCGGATATTACAAAACCATGTATTTTTCAATTTTCTAAGGAAATAATAGTCCAATCGCTGTAATATTTCGCGTGGATAATCATTTTTAGTCGTTACATCGGTTACCAATACAAAAGATTAAAAAATACAATATTAAAATTTATGTCTAATTTTTAGCACAGCCTATAGGGGAAAAATTGCGGAAAATGGCAAAACCAAGTTTTTTTTTCAATTTTCTATTGAAATAATAGTCCAATCGCTGTAATATTTCGCGTGGATAATCATTTATAGCCGTTAGATCGATTACCAATACAAAAGATTAAAAAATACAAAAGTAATATTTTTGTCTAATTTTTAGCACAGCCTATAGGCTAAAAATTGCGGAAAATGGCTAAACCATGTTTTTTTTTTTTCAATTTTCTATCGAAATAATCCTCCATTCGCTGTAATATTTCGCGTGGATAATCATTTTTAGTCGTTACATCGGTTACCAATACAAAAGATTAAAAAATACAATATTAAAATTTATGTCTAATTTTTAGCACAGCCTATAGGGGAAAAATTGCGGAAAATGGCAAAACCAAGTTTTTTTTCAATTTTCTATCGAAATAATCGTCCAATCGCTGTAATAATTCGCGTGGATAATCATTTTTAGTCGTTACATCGGTTACCAATACAAAAGAGTAAAAATACAAAAGTAATATTTTTGTCTAATTTTTAGCACAGCCTATAGGCTAAAAATTGCGGAAAATGTCTAAACCATGTTTTTTTTCAATTTTCTATCGAAATAATCGTCCAATCGCTGTAATATTTCGCGTGGATAATCATTTTTAGTCGTTACATCGGTTACCAATACAAAAGATTAAAAAATACAAAAGTAATATTTTTGTCTAATTTTTAGCACAGCCTATAGGGTAAAAATTGCGGAAAATGGCAAAACCATGTTTTTTTTTCAATTTTCTATTGAAATAATCGTCCAATCGCTGTAATATTTCGCGTGGATAATCATTTCTAGTCGTTACATTGGTTACCAATACAAAAGATTAAAAACTACAAAACTTAAATTTATGTCTAATTTTTAGCACAGCCTATAGGGTAAAAATTGCGGAAAATGGCAAAACAATGTTTTTTTTTCAAGTTTCTATCGAAATCATCGTCCAATCGCTGTAATAATTCGCGTGGATAATCATTTTTAATCGTTACATCGGTTACCAATACAAAAGATTAAAAAATACAAAATTAAAATTTATGTCTAATTTTTAGCGCAGCCTAGCGGTAAAAATTGCGGAAAATGGCAAACCATGTATTTTCAATTTCTAACGAAATAATCGTCCAATCGCTGTAATATTTCGCGTGGATAATCATTTTTAGTCGTTACATCAGTTACCAATACAAAAGATTAGAAAATACAATATTAAAATTTATGTCTAATTTTTAGCACAGCCTATAGGGTAAAAATTGCGGAAAATGGCAAAGCCATGTTTTTTTTTCAATTTTCTATTGAAATAATCGTCCAATCGCTGTAATATTTCGCGTGGATAATCATTTTTAGTCGTTACATTGGTTACCAATACAAAAGATTAAAAAATACAATATTAAAATTTTTGTCTAATTTTTAGCACAGCCTATAAGGTAAAAATTGCGGAAAATGGCAAAACCATGTTTTTTTTTTCAATTTTCTATCGAAATAATCGTCCAATCGCTGTAATATTTCGCGTGGATAATCATTTTTAGTCGTTACATCGGTTACCAATACAAAAGATTAAAAAATACAATATTAAAATTTATGTCTAATTTTTAGCACAGCATATAGGGTAAAAATTGCGGAAAATGGCAAAACCAAGTTTTTTTTTCAATTTTCTATCGAAATAATCGTCCAATCGCTGTAATATTTCGCGTGGATAATAATTTTTAGTCGTTACATCGGTTACCAATACAAAAGATTAAAAAATACAATATTAAAATTTATGTCTAATTTTTAGCACAGCCTATAGGGTAAAAATTGCGGAAAATGGCAAAACTAGGTATTTTTCAATTTTCTAACGAAATAATCGTCCAATCGCTGTAATATTTCGCGTGTAATAATCATTTTTAGTCGTTACATCGGTTACCAATACAAAAGATTAAAAAATACAATATTAAAATTTATGTCTAATTTTTAGCACAGCCTATAGGGTAAAAATTGCGGAAAATGGCAAAACTATGTATTTTTCAATTTTCTAACGAAATAATCGTCCAATCGCTGTAATATTTCGCGTGGATAATCATTTTTAGTCGTTACATCGGTTACCAATACAAAAGATTAAAAAATACAATATTAAAATTTATGTCTAATTTTTAGCACAGCCTATAGGGTAAAAATTGCGGAAAATGGCAAAACCAAGTTTTTTTTCAATTTTCTATCGAAATAATCGTCCAATCGCTGTAATATTTCGCGTGGATAATCATTTTTAGTCGTTACATCGGTTACCAATACAAAAGATTAAAATATACAAAATTAATATTTTTGTATAATTTTTAGCACAGCCTATACGGTAAAAATTGCGGAAAATGGCAAAACTAGGTATTTTTCAATTTTCTAACGAAATAATCGTCCAATCGCTGTAATATTTCGCGTGGATAATCATTTATAGCCGTTAGATCAATTACCAACACAAAAGATTAAAAAGTACAAAACTAAAATTTATGTCTAATTTTTAGCACAGCCTATAGGGTAAAAATTGCGGAAAATGGCAAAACCATGTTTTTCTTCAATTTTCTATTGAAATAATCGTCCAATCGCTGTAATATTTCGCGTAGATAATCATTTTTAGTCGTTACATCGGTTATCAATACAAAAGATTAAAAAATACAAAATTAAAATTTATGTCTAATTTTTAGCCCAGCCTATACGGTAAAAATTGCGGAAAATGGCAAAACCATGTTTTTTTTCAATTTTCTATTGAAATAATCGTCCAATCGCTGTAATATTTCGCGTGGATAATCATTTATAGCCGTTAGATCAATTACCAACACAAAAGATTAAAAAGTACAATATTAAAATTTATGTCTAATTTTTAGCACAGCCTATAGGGTAAAAATTGCGGAAAATGGCAAAACTAGGTATTTTTCAATTTTCTATTGAAATAATCGTCCAATCGCTGTAATATTTCGCGTGGATAATCATTTTTAGTCGTTACATTGGTTACCAATACAAAAGATTAAAGAATACAAAACTAAAATTTATGTCTAATTTTTAGCACAGCCTATAGGGTAAAAATTGCGGAAAATGGCAAAACCAAGTTTTTTTTCAATTTTCTATCGAAATAATCGTCCAATCGCTGTAATATTTCGCGTGGATATTCATTTTTAGTCGTTACATCGGTTACCAATACAAAAGATTAAAAAATACAATATTAAAATTTATGTCTAATTTTTAGCACAGCATATAGGGTAAAAATTGCGGAAAATGGCAAAACCAAGTTTTTTTTCAATTTTCTATCGAAATAATCGTCCAATCGCTGTAATATTTCGCGTGGATAATAATTTTTAGTCGTTACATCGGTTACCAATACAAAAGATTAAAAAATACAATATTAAAATTTATGTCTAATTTTTAGCACAGCCTATAGGGTAAAAATTGCGGAAAATGGCAAAACTAGGTATTTTTCAATTTTCTAACGAAATAATCGTCCAATCGCTGTAATATTTCGCGTGGATAATCATTTTTAGTCGTTACATCGGTTACCAATACAAAAGATTAAAAAATACAATATTAAAATTTATGTCTAATTTTTAGCACAGGGTAAAAATTGCGGAAAATGGCAAAACCAAGTTTTTTTTCAATTTTCTATCGAAATAATCGTCCAATCGCTGTAATATTTCGCGTGGATAATCATTTTTAGTCGTTACATCGGTTACCAATACAAAAGATTAAAATATACAAAATTAATATTTTTGTATAATTTTTAGCACAGCCTATACGGTAAAAATTGCGGAAAATGGCAAAACTAGGTATTTTTCAATTTTCTAACGAAATAATCGTCCAATCGCTGTAATATTTCGCGTGGATAATCATTTTTAGTCGTTATATCGGTTACCAATACAAAAGATTAAAATATACAAAATTAATATTTTTGTCTAATTTTAAGAACAGCCTAACGGTAAAAATTGCGGAAAATGGCAAACCATGTATTTTCAATTTCTAAAGAAATAATCGTCCAATCGCTGTAATATTTCGCGTGGATAATCATTTATAGCCGTTAGATCAATTACCAACACAAAAGATTAAAGAGTACAAAACTAAAATTTATGTCTAATTTTTAGCACAGCCTATAGGGTAAAAATTGCGGAAAATGGCAAAACCATGTTTTTTTTCAATTTTCTATTGAAATAATCGTCCAATCGCTGTAATATTTCGCGTAGATAATCATTTTTAGTCGTTACATCGGTTACCAATACAAAAGATTAAAAAATACAAAATTAAAATTTATGTCTAATTTTTAGCCCAGCCTATACGGTAAAAATTGCGGAAAATGGCAAAACCATGTTTTTTTTCAATTTTCTATTGAAATAATCGTCCAATCGCTGTAATATTTCGCGTGAATAATCATTTATAGCCGTTAGATCAATTACCAACACAAAAGATTAAAAAGTACAATATTAAAATTTATGTCTAATTTTTAGCACAGCCTATAGGGTAAAAATTGCGGAAAATGGCAAAACTAGGTATTTTTCAATTTTCTAACGAAATAATCGTCCAATCGCTGTAATATTTCGCGTGGATAATCATTTTTAGTCGTTACATCGGTTACCAATACAAAAGATTAAAAAATACAATATTAAAATTTATGTCTAATTTTTAGCACAGCCTATAGGGTAAAAATTGCGGAAAATGGCAAAACTAGGTATTTTTCAATTTTCTAACGAAATAATCGTCCAATCGCTGTAATATTTCGCGTGGATAATCATTTTTAGTCGTTACATCGGTTACCAATACAAAAGATTAAAAAATACAATATTAAAATTAATGTCTAATTTTTAGCACAGCCTCTATATAGGGTAAAAATTGCGGAAAATGGCAAAACCAAGTTTTTTTTCAATTTTCTAACGAAATAATCGTCCAATCGCTGTAATATTTCGCGTGGATAATCATTTTTAGTCGGTACATCGGTAACCAATACAAAAGATTAAAAAATACAATATTAAAATTTATGTCTAATTTTTAGCACAGCCTATAGGGTAAAAATTGCGGAAAATGGCAAAACTAGGTATTTTTCAATTTTCTAACGAAATAATCGTCCAATCGCTGTAATATTTCGCGTGGATAATCATTTTTAGTCGTTACATCGGTTACCAATACAAAAGATTAAAAAATACAATATTAAAATTTATGTCTAATTTTTAGCACAGGGTAAAAATTGCGGAAAATGGCAAAACCAAGTTTTTTTTCAATTTTCTATCGAAATAATCGTCCAATCGCTGTAATATTTCGCGTGGATAATCATTTTTAGTCGCTACATCGGTTACCAATACAAAAGATTAAAATATACAAAATTAATATTTTTGTATAATTTTTAGCACAGCCTATACGGTAAAAATTGCGGAAAATGGCAAAACTAGGTATTTTTCAATTTTCTAACGAAATAATCGTCCAATCGCTGTAATATTTCGCGTGGATAATCATTTTTAGTCGTTACATCGGTTACCAATACAAAAGATTAAAATATACAAAATTAATATTTTTGTCTAATTTTAAGAACAGCCTGACGGTAAAAATTGCGGAAAATGGCAAACCATGTATTTTCAATTTCTAAAGAAATAATCGTCCAATCGCTGTAATATTTCGCGTGGATAATCATTTATAGCCGTTAGATCAATTACCAACACAAAAGATTAAAAAGTACAATATTAAAATTTATGTCTAATTTTTAGCACAGCCTATAGGGTAAAAATTGCGGAAAATGGCAAAACTAGGTATTTTTCAATTTTCTAACGAAATAATCGTCCAATCGCTGTAATATTTCGCGTGGATAATCATTTTTAGTCGTTACATCGGTTACCAATACAAAAGATTAAAATATACAAAATTAATATTTTTGTATAATTTTTAGCACAGCCTATACGGTAAAAATTGCGGAAAATGGCAAAACTAGGTATTTTTCAATTTTCTAACGAAATAATCGTCCAATCGCTGTAATATTTCGCGTGGATAATCATTTTTAGTCGTTATATCGGTTACCAATACAAAAGATTAAAATATACAAAATTAATATTTTTGTCTAATTTTAAGAACAGCCTAACGGTAAAAATTGCGGAAAATGGCAAACCATGTATTTTCAATTTCTAAAGAAATAATCGTCCAATCGCTGTAATATTTCGCGTGGATAATCATTTATAGCCGTTAGATCAATTACCAACACAAAAGATTAAAAAGTACAATATTAAAATTTATGTCTAATTTTTAGCACAGCCTATAGGGTAAAAATTGCGGAAAATGGCAAAACCAAGTTTTTTTTCAATTTTCTATCGAAATAATCGTCCAATCGCTGTAATATTTCGCGTGGATAATCATTTTTAGTCGTTACATCGGTTACCAATACAAAAGATTAAAATATACAAAATTAATATTTTTGTATAATTTTTAGCACAGCCTATACGGTAAAAATTGCGGAAAATGGCAAAACTAGGTATTTTTCAATTTTCTAACGAAATAATCGTCCAATCGCTGTAATATTTCGCGTGGATAATCATTTTTAGTCGTTATATCGGTTACCAATACAAAAGATTAAAATATACAAAATTAATATTTTTGTCTAATTTTAAGAACAGCCTAACGGTAAAAATTGCGGAAAATGGCAAACCATGTATTTTCAATTTCTAAAGAAATAATCGTCCAATCGCTGTAATATTTCGCGTGGATAATCATTTATAGCCGTTAGATCAATTACCAACACAAAAGATTAAAGAGTACAAAACTAAAATTTATGTCTAATTTTTAGCACAGCCTATAGGGTAAAAATTGCGGAAAATGGCAAAACCATGTTTTTTTTCAATTTTCTATTGAAATAATCGTCCAATCGCTGTAATATTTCGCGTAGATAATCATTTTCAGTCGTTACATCGGTTACCAATACAAAAGATTAAAAAATACAAAATTAAAATTTATGTCTAATTTTTAGCCCAGCCTATACGGTAAAAATTGCGGAAAATGGCAAAACCATGTTTTTTTTCAATTTTCTATTGAAATAATCGTCCAATCGCTGTAATATTTCGCGTGAATAATCATTTTTAGTCGTTACATCGGTTACCAATACAAAAGATTAAAAAATACAAAATTAAAATTTATGTCTAATTTTTAGCCCAGCCTATACGGTAAAAATTGCGGAAAATGGCAAAACCATGTTTTTTTTCAATTTTCTATTGAAATAATCGTCCAATCGCTGTAATATTTCGCGTGAATAATCATTTATAGCCGTTAGATCAATTACCAACACAAAAGATTAAAAAGTACAATATTAAAATTTATGTCTAATTTTTAGCACAGCCTATAGGGTAAAAATTGCGGAAAATGGCAAAACTAGGTATTTTTCAATTTTCTAACGAAATAATCGTCCAATCGCTGTAATATTTCGCGTGGATAATCATTTTTAGTCGTTACATCGGTTACCAATACAAAAGATTAAAAAATACAATATTAAAATTTATGTCTAATTTTTAGCACAGCCTATAGGGTAAAAATTGCGGAAAATGGCAAAACTAGGTATTTTTCAATTTTCTAACGAAATAATCGTCCAATCGCTGTAATATTTCGCGTGGATAATCATTTTTAGTCGTTACATCGGTTACCAATACAAAAGATTAAAAAATACAATATTAAAATTAATGTCTAATTTTTAGCACAGCCTCTATAGGGTAAAAATTGCGGAAAATGGCAAAACCAAGTTTTTTTTCAATTTTCTAACGAAATAATCGTCCAATCGCTGTAATATTTCGCGTGGATAATCATTTTTAGTCGTTACATCGGTTACCAATACAAAAGATTAAAATATACAAAATTAATATTTTTGTCTAATTTTAAGAACAGCCTAACGGTAAAAATTGCGGAAAATGGCAAACCATGTATTTTCAATTTCTAAAGAAATAATCGTCCAATCGCTGTAATATTTCGCGTGGATAATCATTTATAGCCGTTAGATCAATTACCAACACAAAAGATTAAAGAGTACAAAACTAAAATTTATGTCTAATTTTTAGCACAGCCTATAGGGTAAAAATTGCGGAAAATGGCAAAACCATGTTTTTTTTCAATTTTCTATTGAAATAATCGTCCAATCGCTGTAATATTTCGCGTAGATAATCATTTTTAGTCGTTACATCGGTTACCAATACAAAAGATTAAAAAATACAAAATTAAAATTTATGTCTATTTTTTAGCCCAGCCTATACGGTAAAAATTGCGGAAAATGGCAAAACCATGTTTTTTTTCAATTTTCTATTGAAATAATCGTCCAATCGCTGTAATATTTCGCGTGAATAATCATTTATAGCCGTTAGATCAATTACCAACACAAAAGATTAAAAAGTACAATATTAAAATTTATGTCTAATTTTTAGCACAGCCTATAGGGTAAAAATTGCGGAAAATGGCAAAACAAGGTATTTTTCAATTTTCTAACGAAATAATCGTCCAATCGCTGTAATATTTCGCGTGGATAATCATTTTTAGTCGTTACATCGGTTACCAATACAAAAGATTAAAAAATACAATATTAAAATTTATGTCTAATTTTTAGCACAGCCTATAGGGTAAAAATTGCGGAAAATGGCAAAACTAGGTATTTTTCAATTTTCTAACGAAATAATCGTCCAATCGCTGTAATATTTCGCGTGGATAATCATTTTTAGTCGTTACATGGGTTACCAATACAAAAGATTAAAAAGTACAAAACTAAACTTTATGTCTAATTTTTAGCACAGCCTATAGGGTAAAAATTGCGGAAAATGGCAAAACCATGTTTTTTTTCAATTTTCTATTGAAATAATCGTCCAATCGCTGTAATATTTCGCGTAGATAATCATTTTTAGTCGTTACATCGGTTACCAATACAAAAGATTAAAAAATACAAAATTAAAATTGATGTCTAATTCTTAGCACAGCCTATAGGGTAAAAATTGCGGAAAATGGCAAAACCATGTTTTTTTTCAATTTTCTATTGAAATAATCGTCCAATCGCTGTAATATTTCGCGTGGATAATCATTTTTAGTCGTTACATCGGTTACCAATACAAAAGATTAAAAAATACAATATTAAAATTTATGTCTAATTTTTAGCACAGCCTATAGGGTAAAAATTGCGGAAAATGGCAAAACCAAGTTTTTTTTCAATTTTCTATCGAAATAATCGTCCAATCGCTGTAATATTTCGCGTGGATAATCATTTATAGCCGTTAGATCAATTACCAACACAAAAGATTAAAGAGTACAAAACTAAAATTTATGTCTAATTTTTAGCACAGCCTATAGGGTAAAAATTGCGGAAAATGGCAAAACCATGTTTTTTTTCAATTTTCTATTGAAATAATCGTCCAATCGCTGTAATATTTCGCGTAGATAATCATTTTTAGTCGTTACATCGGTTACCAATACAAAAGATTAAAAAATACAAAATTAAAATTTATGTCTAATTTTTAGCCCAGCCTATACGGTAAAAATTGCGGAAAATGGCTAAACCATGTTTTTTTTCAATTTTCTATTGAAATAATCGTCCAATCGCTGTAATATTTCGCGTGAATAATCATTTATAGCCGTTAGATCAATTACCAACACAAAAGATTAAAAAGTACAATATTAAAATTTATGTCTAATTTTTAGCACAGCCTATAGGGTAAAAATTGCGGAAAATGGCAAAACTAGGTATTTTTCAATTTTCTAACGAAATAATCGTCCAATCGCTGTAATATTTCGCGTGGATAATCATTTTTAGTCGTTAAATCGGTTACCAATACAAAAGATTAAAAAATACAATATTAAAATTAATGTCTAATTTTTAGCACAGCCTATAGGGTAAAAATTGCGGAAAATGGCAAAACCAAGTTTTTTTTCAATTTTCTATCGAAATAATCGTCCAATCGCTGTAATATTTCGCGTGGATAATCATTTTTAGTCGTTACATCGGTAACCAATACAAAAGATTAAAATATACAAAATTAATATTTTTGTATAATTTTTAGCACAGCCTATACGGTAAAAATTGCGGAAAATGGCAAAACTAGGTATTTTTCAATTTTCTAACGAAATAATCGTCCAATCGCTGTAATATTTCGCGTGGATAATCATTTTTAGTCGTTACATCGGTTACCAATACAAAAGATTAAAATATACAAAATTAATATTTTTGTCTAATTTTAAGAACAGCCTAACGGTAAAAATTGCGGAAAATGGCAAACCATGTATTTTCAATTTCTAAAGAAATAATCGTCCAATCGCTGTAATATTTCGCGTGGATAATCATTTATAGCCGTTAGATCAATTACCAACACAAAAGATTAAAAAGTACAAAACTAAAATTTATGTCTAATTTTTAGCACAGCCTATAGGGTAAAAATTGCGGAAAATGGCAAAACCATGTTTTTTTCAATTTTCTATTGAAATAATCGTCCAATCGCTGTAATATTTCGCGTGGATAATCATTTTTAGTCGTTACATCGGTTACCAATACAAAAGATTAAGAAATACAAAATTAAAATTTATGTCTAATTTTTAGCACAGCCTATAGGGTAAAAATTGCGGAAAATGGCAAAACCATGTTTTTTTTTCAATTTTCTATTGAAATAATCGTCCAATCGCTGTAATATTTCGCGTGGATAATCATTTTCAGTCGTTACATCGGTTAAAAATTGCGGAAAATGGCTAAACCATGTTTTTTTTTCAATTTTCTATCGAAATAATCGTCCAATCGCTGTAATATTTCGCGTGGATAATCATTTATAGCCGTTACATCGGTTACCAATACAAAAGATTAAAAAATACAAAAGTAATATTTTTGTCTAATTTTTAGCCCAGCCTATACGGTAAAAATTGCGGAAAATGGCAAACCATGTATTTTCAATTTCTAACGAAATAATCGTCCAATCGCTGTAATATTTCGCGTGGATAATCATTTTTAGTCGTTACATCGGTTACCAATACAAAAGATTAAAAAATACAATATTAAAATTAATGTCTAATTTTTAGCACAGCCTATAGGGTAAAAATTGCGGAAAATGGCGAAACCAAGTTTTTTTTCAATTTTCTATCGAAATAATCGTCCAATCGCTGTAATATTTCGCGTGGATAATCATTTTTAGTCGTTACATCGGTTACCAATACAAAAGATTAAAATATACAAAATTAATATTTTTGTATAATTTTTAGCACAGCCTATACGGTAAAAATTGCGGAAAATGGCAAAACTAGGTATTTTTCAATTTTCTAACGAAATAATCGTCCAATCGCTGTAATATTTCGCGTGGATAATCATTTTTAGTCGTTACATCGGTTACCAATACAAAAGATTAAAATATACAAAATTAATATTTTTGTCTAATTTTAAGAACAGCCTAACGGTAAAAATTGCGGAAAATGGCAAACCATGTATTTTCAATTTCTAAAGAAATAATCGTCCAATCGCTGTAATATTTCGCGTGGATAATCATTTATAGCCGTTAGATCAATTACCAACACAAAAGATTAAAATGTACAAAACTAAAATTTATGTCTAATTTTTAGCACAGCCTATAGGGTAAAAATTGCGGAAAATGGCAAAACCATGTTTTTTTTCAATTTTCTATTGAAATAATCGTCCAATCGCTGTAATATTTCGCGTGGATAATCATTTTTAGTCGTTACATCGGTTACCAATACAAAAGATTAAAAAATACAAAATTAAAATTTATGTCTAATTTTTAGCACAGCCTATAGGGTAAAAATTGCGGAAAATGGCAAAACCATGTTTTTTTTTCAATTTTCTATTGAAATAATCGTCCAATCGCTGTAATATTTCGCGTGGATAATCATTTTCAGTCGTTACATCGGTTAAAAATTGCGGAAAATGGCTAAACCATGTTTTTTTTTCAATTTTCTATCGAAATAATCGTCCAATCGCTGTAATATTTCGCGTGGATAATCATTTTTAGTCGTTACATCGGTTACCAATACAAAAGATTAAAAAATACAAAAGTAATATTTTTGTCTAATTTTTAGCCCAGCCTATACGGTAAAAATTGCGGAAAATGGCAAAACTAGGTATTTTTCAATTTTCTAACGAAATAATCGTCCAATCGCTGTAATATTTCGCGTGGATAATCATTTATAGCCGTTAGATCAATTACCAACACAAAAGATTAAAAAGTACAAAACTAAACTTTATGTCTAATTTTTAGCACAGCCTATAGGGTAAAAATTGCGGAAAATGGCAAAACCATGTTTTTTTCAATTTTCTATTGAAATAATCGTCCAATCGCTGTAATATTTCGCGTAGATAATCATTTTTAGTCGTTACATCGGTTACCAATACAAAAGATTAAAAAATACAAATTTAAAATTGATGTCTAATTCTTAGCACAGCCTATAGGGTAAAAATTGCGGAAAATGGCAAAACCATGTTTTTTTTCAATTTTCTATTGAAATAATCGTCCAATCGCTGTAATATTTCGCGTGGATAATCATTTTTAGTCGTTACATCGGTTACCAATACAAAAGATTAAAAATACAAAATTAAAATTTTTGTCTAATTCTTAGCACAGCCTATAGGGTAAAAATTGCGTAAAATGGCAAAACCATGTTTTTTTTTTTCAATTTTCTAACGAAATAATCGTCCAATCGCTGTAATATTTCGCGTGGATAATCATTTATAGCCGTTAGATCAATTACCAACACAAAAGATTAAAAAGTACAAAACTAAAATTTATGTCTAATTTTTAGCACAGCCTATATATAGGGTAAAAATTGCGGAAAATGGCAAAACCATGTTTTTTTTCAATTTTCTATTGAAATAATCGTCCAATCGCTGTAATATTTCGCGTAGATAATCATTTTTAGTCGTTACATCGGTTACCAAAAAATATAAAATTAAAATTTATGTCTAATTTTTAGCCCAGCCTATACGGTAAAAATTGCGGAAAATGGCAAAACCATGTTTTTTTTCAATTTTCTATTGAAATAATCGTCCAATCGCTGTAATATTTCGCGTGGATAATCATTTATAGCCGTTAGATCAATTACCAACACAAAAGATTAAAAAGTACAAAACTAAACTTTATGTCTAATTTTTAGCACAGCCTATAGGGTAAAAATTGCGGAAAATGGCAAAACCATGTTTTTTTTCAATTTTCTATTGAAATAATCGTCCAATCGCTGTAATATTTCGCGTAGATAATCATTTTTAGTCGTTACATCGGGTATTAATACAAAAGATTAAAAAATACAAAATTAAAATTGATGTCTAATTCTTAGCACAGCCTATAGGGTAAAAATTGCGGAAAATGGCAAAACCATGTTTTTTTTCAATTTTCTATTGAAATAATCGTCCAATCGCTGTAATATTTCGCGTAGATAATCATTTTTAGTCGTTACATCGGTTATTAATACAAAAGATTAAAAAATACAAAATTAAAATTGATGTCTAATTCTTAGCACAGCCTATAGGGTAAAAATTGCGGAAAATGGCTAAACCATGTTTTTTTTTTCAATTTTCTATCAAAATAATCGTCCAATCGCTGTAATATTTCGCGTGGATTATCATTTTTAGTCGTTACATCGGTTACCAATACAAAAGATTAAAAAATACAAAAGTAATATTTTTGTCTAATTTTTAGCCCAGCCTATACGGTAAAAATTGCGGAAAATGGCAAAACTAGGTATTTTTCAATTTTCTAACGAAATAATCGTCCAATCGCTGTAATATTTCGCGTGGATAATCATTTATAGCCGTTAGATCAATTACCAACACAAAAGATTAAAAAGTACAAAACTAAAATTTTTGTCTTATTCTTAGAACAGCCTATAGGGTAAAAATTGCGGAAAATGGCAAAACCATTTTTTTTTTAAATTTTCTAACGAAATAATCGTCCAATCGCTGTAATATTTCGCGTGGATAATCATTTTTAGTCGTTACATCGGTTACCAATACAAAAGATTAAAAAATACAAAATTAAAATTTATGTCTAATTTTTAGCACAGCCTATAGGGTAAAAATTGCGGAAAATGGCAAAACCATGTTTTTTTTCAATTTTCTAACGAAATAATCGTCCAATCGCTGTAATATTTCGCGTGGATAATCATTTATAGCCGTTAGATCAATTGCCAACACAAAAGATTAAAAAGTACAAAACTAAAATTTATGTCTAATTTTTAGCACAGCCTATAGGGTAAAAATTGCGGAAAATGGCTAAACCATGTTTTTTTTTCAATTTTCTATCGAAATAATCGTCCAATCGCTGTAATATTTCGCGTGGATAATCATTTTTAGTCGTTACATCGGTTACCAATACAAAAGATTAAAAAATACAAAAGTAATATTTTTGTCTAATTTTTAGCCCAGCCTATACGGTTAAAATTGCGGAAAATGGCAAAACTAGGTATTTTTCAATTTTCTAACGAAATAATCGTCCAATCGCTGTAATATTTCGCGTGGATAATCATTTATAGCCGTTACATCGGTTACCAATACAAAAGATTAAAAAATACAAAAGTAATATTTTTGTCTAATTTTTAGCCCAGCCTATACGGTAAAAATTGCGGAAAATGGCAAACCATGTATTTTCAATTTCTAACGAAATAATCGTCCAATCGCTGTAATATTTCGCGTGGATAATCATTTTTAGTCGTTACATCGGTTACCAATACAAAAGATTAAAAAATACAATATTAAAATTAATGTCTAATTTTTAGCACAGCCTATAGGGTAAAAATTGCGGAAAATGGCAAAACCAAGTTTTTTTTCAATTTTCTATCGAAATAATCGTCCAATCGCTGTAATATTTCGCGTGGATAATCATTTTTAGTCGTTACATCGGTTACCAATACAAAAGATTAAAATATACAAAATTAATATTTTTGTATAATTTTTAGCACAGCCTATACGGTAAAAATTGCGGAAAATGGCAAAACCATTTTTTTTTTAAATTTTCTAACGAAATAATCGTCCAATCGCTGTAATATTTCGCGTGGATAATCATTTTTAGTCGTTACATCGGTTACCAATACAAAAGATTAAAAAATACAAAATTAAAATTTATGTCTAATTTTTAGCACAGCCTATAGGGTAAAAATTGCGGAAAATGGCAAAACCATGTTTTTTTTCAATTTTCTAACGAAATAATCGTCCAATCGCTGTAATATTTCGCGTGGATAATCATTTATAGCCGTTAGATCAATTGCCAACACAAAAGATTAAAAAGTACAAAACTAAAATTTATGTCTAATTTTTAGCACAGCCTATAGGGTAAAAATTGCGGAAAATGGCTAAACCATGTTTTTTTTCAATTTTCTATCGAAATAATCGTCCAATCGCTGTAATATTTCGCGTGGATAATCATTTTTAGTCGTTACATCGGTTACCAATACAAAAGATTAAAAAATACAAAAGTAATATTTTTGTCTAATTTTTAGCCCAGCCTATACGGTTAAAATTGCGGAAAATGGCAAAACTAGGTATTTTTCAATTTTCTAACGAAATAATCGTCCAATCGCTGTAATATTTCGCGTGGATAATCATTTATAGCCGTTACATCGGTTACCAATACAAAAGATTAAAAAATACAAAAGTAATATTTTTGTCTAATTTTTAGCCCAGCCTATACGGTAAAAATTGCGGAAAATGGCAAACCATGTATTTTCAATTTCTAACGAAATAATCGTCCAATCGCTGTAATATTTCGCGTGGATAATCATTTTTAGTCGTTACATCGGTTACCAATACAAAAGATTAAAAAATACAATATTAAAATTAATGTCTAATTTTTAGCACAGCCTATAGGGTAAAAATTGCGGAAAATGGCAAAACCAAGTTTTTTTTCAATTTTCTATCGAAATAATCGTCCAATCGCTGTAATATTTCGCGTGGATAATCATTTTTAGTCGTTACATCGGTTACCAATACAAAAGATTAAAATATACAAAATTAATATTTTTGTATAATTTTTAGCACAGCCTATACGGTAAAAATTGCGGAAAATGGCAAAACTAGGTATTTTTCAATTTTCTAACGAAATAATCGTCCAATCGCTGTAATATTTCGCGTGGATAATCATTTTTAGTCGTTACATCGGTTACCAATACAAAAGATTAAAATATACAAAATTAATATTTTTGTCTAATTTTAAGAACAGCCTAACGGTAAAAATTGCGGAAAATGGCAAACCATGTATTTTCAATTTCTAAAGAAATAATCGTCCAATCGCTGTAATATTTCGCGTGGATAATCATTTATAGCCGTTAGATCAATTACCAACACAAAAGATTAAAAAGTACAAAACTAAAATTTATGTCTAATTTTTAGCACAGCCTATAGGGTAAAAATTGCGGAAAATGGCAAAACCATGTTTTTTTTCAATTTTCTATTGAAATAATCGTCCAATCGCTGTAATATTTCGCGTGGATAATCATTTTCAGTCGTTACATCGGTTAAAAATTGCGGAAAATGGCTAAACCATGTTTTTTTTTCAATTTTCTATCGAAATAATCGTCCAATCGCTGTAATATTTCGCGTGGATAATCATTTTTAGTCGTTACATCGGTTACCAATACAAAAGATTAAAAAATACAAAAGTAATATTTTTGTCTAATTTTTAGCCCAGCCTATACGGTAAAAATTGCGGAAAATGGCAAAACTAGGTATTTTTCAATTTTCTAACGAAATAATCGTCCAATCGCTGTAATATTTCGCGTGGATAATCATTTATAGCCGTTAGATCAATTACCAACACAAAAGATTAAAAAGTACAAAACTAAACTTTATGTCTAATTTTTAGCACAGCCTATAGGGTAAAAATTGCGGAAAATGGCAAAACCATGTTTTTTTTCAATTTTCTATTGAAATAATCGTCCAATCGCTGTAATATTTCGCGTAGATAATCATTTTTAGTCGTTACATCGGTTACCAATACAAAAGATTAAAAAATACAAATTTAAAATTGATGTCTAATTCTTAGCACAGCCTATAGGGTAAAAATTGCGGAAAATGGCAAAACCATGTTTTTTTTCAATTTTCTATTGAAATAATCGTCCAATCGCTGTAATATTTCGCGTGGATAATCATTTTTAGTCGTTACATCGGTTACCAATACAAAAGATTAAAAATACAAAATTAAAATTTTTGTCTAATTCTTAGCACAGCCTATAGGGTAAAAATTGCGGAAAATGGCAAAACCATGTTTTTTTTTTCAATTTTCTAACGAAATAATCGTCCAATCGCTGTAATATTTCGCGTGGATAATCATTTATAGCCGTTAGATCAATTACCAACACAAAAGATTAAAAAGTACAAAACTAAAATTTATGTCTAATTTTTAGCACAGCCTATATATAGGGTAAAAATTGCGGAAAATGGCAAAACCATGTTTTTTTTCAATTTTCTATTGAAATAATCGTCCAATCGCTGTAATATTTCGCGTAGATAATCATTTTTAGTCGTTACATCGGTTACCAATACAAAAGATTAAAAAATACAAAATTAAAATTTATGTCTAATTTTTAGCCCAGCCTATACGGTAAAAATTGCGGAAAATGGCAAAACCATGTTTTTTTTCAATTTTCTATTGAAATAATCGTCCAATCGCTGTAATATTTCGCGTGGATAATCATTTATAGCCGTTAGATCAATTACCAACACAAAAGATTAAAAAGTACAAAACTAAAATTTATGTCTAATTTTTAGCACAGCCTATAGGGTAAAAATTGCGGAAAATGGCTAAACCATGTTTTTTTTTTCAATTTTCTATCAAAATAATCGTCCAATCGCTGTAATATTTCGCGTGGATAATCATTTTTAGTCGTTACATCGGTTACCAATACAAAAGATTAAAAAATACAAAAGTAATATTTTTGTCTAATTTTTAGCCCAGCCTATACGGTAAAAATTGCGGAAAATGGCAAAACTAGGTATTTTTCAATTTTCTAACGAAATAATCGTCCAATCGCTGTAATATTTCGCGTGGATAATCATTTATAGCCGTTAGATCAATTGCCAACACAAAAGATTGAAAAGTACAAAACTAAAATTTATGTCTAATTTTTAGCACAGCCTATAGGGTAAAAATTGCGGAAAATGGCTAAACCATGTTTTTTCAATTTCTAACGAAATAATCGTCCAATCGCTGTAATATTTCGCGTGGATAATCATTTTTAGTCGTTACATCGGTTACCAATACAAAAGATTAAAAAATACAAAATTAAAATTTATGTCTAATTTTTAGCACAGCCTATAGGGTAAAAATTGCGGAAAATGGCAAAACCATGTTTTTTTTTAATTTTCTATCGAAATAATCGTCCAATCGCTGTAATATTTCGCGTGGATAATCATTTTTAGTCGTTACATCGGTTACCAATACAAAAGATTAAAAAATACAAAATTAAAATTTATGTCTAATTTTTCAATTTTCTAACGAAATAATCGTCCAATCGCTGTAATATTTCGCGTGGATAATCATTTATAGCCGTTACATCGGTTACCAATACAAAAGATTAAAAAATACAAAAGTAATATTTTTGTCTAATTTTTAGCCCAGCCTATACGGTAAAAATTGCGGAAAATGGCAAACCATGTATTTTCAATTTCTAACGAAATAATCGTCCAATCGCTGTAATATTTCGCGTGGATAATCATTTTTAGTCGTTACATCGGTTACCAATACAAAAGATTAAAAAATACAAAATTAAAATTTATGTCTAATTTTTAGCACAGCCTATAGGGTAAAAATTGCGGAAAATGGCAAAACCATGTTTTTTTTTAATTTTCTATCGAAATAATCGTCCAATCGCTGTAATATTTCGCGTGGATAATCATTTTTAGTCGTTACATCGGTTACCAATACAAAAGATTAAAAAATACAAAAGTAATATTTATGTCTAATTTTTAGCACAGCCTATAGGGTAAAAATTGCGGAAAATTGCAAAACCATGTTTTTTTTCAATTTTCTAACGAAATAATCGTCCAATCGCTGTAATATTTCGCGTGGATAATCATTTATAGCCGTTAGATCAATTACCAACACAAAAGATTAAAAAGTACAAAACTAAAATTTATGTCTAATTTTTAGCACAGCCTATAGGGTAAAAATTGCGGAAAATGGCTAAACCATGTTTTTTTTTTCAATTTTCTATCAAAATAATCGTCCAATCGCTGTAATATTTCGCGTGGATAATCATTTTTAGTCGTTACATCGGTTACCAATACAAAAGATTAAAAAATACAAAAGTAATATTTTTGTCTAATTTTTAGCCCAGCCTATACGGTAAAAATTGCGGAAAATGGCAAAACTAGGTATTTTTCAATTTTCTAACGAAATAATCGTCCAATCGCTGTAATATTTCGCGTAGATAATCATTTTTAGTCGTTACATCGGTTACCAATACAAAAGATTAAAATATACAAAATTAATATTTTTGTCTAATTTTAAGAACAGCCTAACGGTAAAAATTGCGGAAAATGGCAAACCATGTATTTTCAATTTCTAAAGAAATAATCGTCCAATCGCTGTAATATTTCGCGTGGATAATCATTTATAGCCGTTAGATCAATTACCAACACAAAAGATTAAAAAGTACAAAACTAAAATTTATGTCTAATTTTTAGCACAGCCTATAGGATAATTGCGGAAAATGGCAAAACCATGTTTTTTTTCAATTTTCTATTGAAATAATCGTCCAATCGCTGTAATATTTCGCGTGGATAATCATTTTCAGTCGTTACATCGGTTAAAAATTGCGGAAAATGGCTAAACCATGTTTTTTTTTCAATTTTCTATCGAAATAATCGTCCAATCGCTGTAATATTTCGCGTGGATAATCATTTTTAGTCGTTACATCGGTTACCAATACAAAAGATTAAAAAATACAAAAGTAATATTTTTGTCTAATTTTTAGCCCAGCCTATACGGTAAAAATTGCGGAAAATGGCAAAACTAGGTATTTTTCAATTTTCTAACGAAATAATCGTCCAATCGCTGTAATATTTCGCGTGGATAATCATTTATAGCCGTTAGATCAATTACCAACACAAAAGATTAAAAAGTACAAAACTAAACTTTATGTCTAATTTTTAGCACAGCCTATAGGGTAAAAATTGCGGAAAATGGCAAAACCATGTTTTTTTTCAATTTTCTATTGAAATAATCGTCCAATCGCTGTAATATTTCGCGTAGATAATCATTTTTAGTCGTTACATCGGTTACCAATACAAAAGATTAAAAAATACAAATTTAAAATTGATGTCTAATTCTTAGCACAGCCTATAGGGTAAAAATTGCGGAAAATGGCAAAACCATGTTTTTTTTCAATTTTCTATTGAAATAATCGTCCAATCGCTGTAATATTTCGCGTGGATAATCATTTTTAGTCGTTACATCGGTTACCAATACAAAAGATTAAAAATACAAAATTAAAATTTTTGTCTAATTCTTAGCACAGCCTATAGGGTAAAAATTGCGGAAAATGGCAAAACCATGTTTTTTTTTTCAATTTTCTAACGAAATAATCGTCCAATCGCTGTAATATTTCGCGTGGATAATCATTTATAGCCGTTAGATCAATTACCAACACAAAAGATTAAAAAGTACAAAACTAAAATTTATGTCTAATTTTTAGCACAGCCTATATATAGGGTAAAAATTGCGGAAAATGGCAAAACCATGTTTTTTTTCAATTTTCTATTGAAATAATCGTCCAATCGCTGTAATATTTCGCGTAGATAATCATTTTTAGTCGTTACATCGGTTACCAATACAAAAGATTAAAAAATACAAAATTAAAATTTATGTCTAATTTTTAGCCCAGCCTATACGGTAAAAATTGCGGAAAATGGCAAAACCATGTTTTTTTTCAATTTTCTATTGAAATAATCGTCCAATCGCTGTAATATTTCGCGTGGATAATCATTTATAGCCGTTAGATCAATTACCAACACAAAAGATTAAAAAGTACAAAACTAAAATTTATGTCTAATTTTTAGCACAGCCTATAGGGTAAAAATTGCGGAAAATGGCTAAACCATGTTTTTTTTTTCAATTTTCTATCAAAATAATCGTCCAATCGCTGTAATATTTCGCGTGGATAATCATTTTTAGTCGTTACATCGGTTACCAATACAAAAGATTAAAAAATACAAAAGTAATATTTTTGTCTAATTTTTAGCCCAGCCTATACGGTAAAAATTGCGGAAAATGGCAAAACTAGGTATTTTTCAATTTTCTAACGAAATAATCGTCCAATCGCTGTAATATTTCGCGTGGATAATCATTTATAGCCGTTAGATCAATTGCCAACACAAAAGATTGAAAAGTACAAAACTAAAATTTATGTCTAATTTTTAGCACAGCCTATAGGGTAAAAATTGCGGAAAATGGCTAAACCATGTTTTTTCAATTTCTAACGAAATAATCGTCCAATCGCTGTAATATTTCGCGTGGATAATCATTTTTAGTCGTTACATCGGTTACCAATACAAAAGATTAAAAAATACAAAATTAAAATTTATGTCTAATTTTTAGCACAGCCTATAGGGTAAAAATTGCGGAAAATGGCAAAACCATGTTTTTTTTTAATTTTCTATCGAAATAATCGTCCAATCGCTGTAATATTTCGCGTGGATAATCATTTTTAGTCGTTACATCGGTTACCAATACAAAAGATTAAAAAATACAAAATTAAAATTTATGTCTAATTTTTCAATTTTCTAACGAAATAATCGTCCAATCGCTGTAATATTTCGCGTGGATAATCATTTATAGCCGTTACATCGGTTACCAATACAAAAGATTAAAAAATACAAAAGTAATATTTTTGTCTAATTTTTAGCCCAGCCTATACGGTAAAAATTGCGGAAAATGGCAAACCATGTATTTTCAATTTCTAACGAAATAATCGTCCAATCGCTGTAATATTTCGCGTGGATAATCATTTTTAGTCGTTACATCGGTTACCAATACAAAAGATTAAAAAATACAAAATTAAAATTTATGTCTAATTTTTAGCACAGCCTATAGGGTAAAAATTGCGGAAAATGGCAAAACCATGTTTTTTTTTAATTTTCTATCGAAATAATCGTCCAATCGCTGTAATATTTCGCGTGGATAATCATTTTTAGTCGTTACATCGGTTACCAATACAAAAGATTAAAAAATACAAAATTAAAATTTATGTCTAATTTTTCAATTTTCTAACGAAATAATCGTCCAATCGCTGTAATATTTCGCGTGGATAATCATTTATAGCCGTTACATCGGTTACCAATACAAAAGATTAAAAAATACAAAAGTAATATTTTTGTCTAATTTTTAGCCCAGCCTATACGGTAAAAATTGCGGAAAATGGCAAACCATGTATTTTCAATTTCTAACGAAATAATCGTCCAATCGCTGTAATATTTCGCGTGGATAATCATTTTTAGTCGTTACATCGGTTACCAATACAAAAGATTAAAAAATACAAAATTAAAATTTATGTCTAATTTTTAGCACAGCCTATTGGGTAAAAATTGCGGAAAATGGCAAAACCATGTTTTTTTTTAATTTTCTATCGAAATAATCGTCCAATCGCTGTAATATTTCGCGTGGATAATCATTTTTAGTCGTTACATCGGTTACCAATACAAAAGATTAAAAAATACAAAAGTAATATTTATGTCTAATTTTTAGCACAGCCTATAGGGTAAAAATTGCGGAAAATGGCAAAACCATGTTTTTTTTCAATTTTCTAACGAAATAATCGTCCAATCGCTGTAATATTTCGCGTGGATAATCATTTATAGCCGTTAGATCAATTACCAACACAAAAGATTAAAAAGTACAAAACTAAAATTTATGTCTAATTTTTAGCACAGCCTATAGGGTAAAAATTGCGGAAAATGGCTAAACCATGTTTTTTTTTTCAATTTTCTATCAAAATAATCGTCCAATCGCTGTAATATTTCGCGTGGATAATCATTTTTAGTCGTTACATCGGTTACCAATACAAAAGATTAAAAAATACAAAAGTAATATTTTTGTCTAATTTTTAGCCCAGCCTATACGGTAAAAATTGCGGAAAATGGCAAAACTAGGTATTTTTCAATTTTCTAACGAAATAATCGTCCAATCGCTGTAATATTTCGCGTGGATAATCATTTATAGCCGTTAGATCAATTACCAACACAAAAGATTAAAAAGTACAAAACTAAAATTTTTGTCTAATTCTTAGCACAGCCTATAGGGTAAAAATTGCGGAAAATGGCAAAACCATGTTTTTTTTTAAATTTTCTAACGAAATAATCGTCCAATCGCTGTAATATTTCGCGTGGATAATCATTTTTAGTCGTTACATCGGTTACCAATACAAAAGATTAAAAAATACAAAATTAAAATTTATGTCTAATTTTTAGCACAGCCTATAGGGTAAAAATTGCGGAAAATGGCAAAACCATGTTTTTTTTCAATTTTCTAACGAAATAATCGTCCAATCGCTGTAATATTTCGCGTGGATAATCATTTATAGCCGTTAGATCAATTGCCAACACAAAAGATTGAAAAGTACAAAACTAAAATTTATGTCTAATTTTTACCACAGCCTATAGGGTAAAAATTGCGGAAAATGGCTAAACCATGTTTTTTTTTCAATTTTCTATCGAAATAATCGTCCAATCGCTGTAATATTTCGCGTGGATAATCATTTTTAGTCGTTACATCGGTTACCAATACAAAAGATTAAAAAATACAAAAGTAATATTTTTGTCTAATTTTTAGCCCAGCCTATACGGTTAAAATTGCGGAAAATGGTAAAACTAGGTATTTTTCAATTTTCTAACGAAATAATCGTCCAATCGCTGTAATATTTCGCGTGGATAATCATTTATAGCCGTTACATCGGTTACCAATACAAAAGATTAAAAAATACAAAAGTAATATTTTTGTCTAATTTTTAGCCCAGCCTATACGGTAAAAATTGCGGAAAATGGCAAACCATGTATTTTCAATTTCTAACGAAATAATCGTCCAATCGCTGTAATATTTCGCGTGGATAATCATTTTTAGTCGTTACATCGGTTACCAATACAAAAGATTAAAAAATACAAAATTAAAATTTATGTCTAATTTTTAGCACAGCCTATAGGGTAAAAATTGCGGAAAATGGCAAAACCATGTTTTTTTTTAATTTTCTATCGAAATAATCGTCCAATCGCTGTAATATTTCGCGTGGATAATCATTTTTAGTCGTTACATCGGTTACCAATACAAAAGATTAAAAAATACAAAATTAAAATTTATGTCTAATTTTTCAATTTTCTAACGAAATAATCGTCCAATCGCTGTAATATTTCGCGTGGATAATCATTTATAGCCGTTACATCGGTTACCAATACAAAAGATTAAAAAATACAAAAGTAATATTTTTGTCTAATTTTTAGCCCAGCCTATACGGTAAAAATTGCGGAAAATGGCAAACCATGTATTTTCAATTTCTAACGAAATAATCGTCCAATCGCTGTAATATTTCGCGTGGATAATCATTTTTAGTCGTTACATCGGTTACCAATACAAAAGATTAAAAAATACAAAATTAAAATTTATGTCTAATTTTTAGCACAGCCTATAGGGTAAAAATTGCGGAAAATGGCAAAACCATGTTTTTTTTTAATTTTCTATCGAAATAATCGTCCAATCGCTGTAATATTTCGCGTGGATAATCATTTTTAGTCGTTACATCGGTTACCAATACAAAAGATTAAAAAATACAAAATTAAAATTTATGTCTAATTTTTAGCACAGCCTATAGGGTTAAAATTGCGGAAAATGGCAAAACCATGTTTTTTTAATTTTCTATCGATTAAAATATACAAAATTAATATTTTTGTATAATTTTTAGCACAGCCTATACGGTAAAAATTGCGGAAAATGGCAAAACTAGGTATTTTTCAATTTTCTAACGAAATAATCGTCCAATCGCTGTAATATTTCGCGTGGATAATAATTTTTAGTCGTTACATCGGTTACCAATACAAAAGATTAAAATATACAGAATTAATATTTTTGTCTAATTTTAAGAACAGCCTAACGGTAAAAATTGCGGAAAAAGATTAAAAAATACAAAAGAAATATATTTTTGTCTAATTTTTAGCCCAGCTTTTACGGTAAAAATTGCGGAAAATGGCAAACCATGTATTTTCAACTTCTAACGAAATAATCGTCCAATCGCTGTAATATTTCACGTGGATAATCATTTTTAGTCGTTACATCGGTTACCAATACAAAAGATTAAAAAATACAAATTTAAAATTGATGTCTAATTCTTAGCACAGCCTATAGGGTAAAAATTGCGGAAAATGGCAAAACCATGTTTTTTTTCAATTTTCTATTGAAATAATCGTCCAATCGCTGTAATATTTCGCGTGGATAATCATTTTTAGTCGTTACATCGGTTACCAATACAAAAGATTAAAAAATACAAAATTAAAATTTTTGTCTAATTCTTAGCACAGCCTATAGGGTAAAAATTGCGGAAAATGGCAAAACCATGTTTTTTTTTTCAATTTTCTAACGAAATAATCGTCCAATCGCTGTAATATTTCGCGTGGATAATCATTTATAGCCGTTAGATCAATTACCAACACAAAAGATTAAAAAGTACAAAACTAAAATTTATGTCTAATTTTTAGCACAGCCTATATATAGGGTAAAAATTGCGGAAAATGGCAAAACCATGTTTTTTTTCAATTTTCTATTGAAATAATCGTCCAATCGCTGTAATATTTCGCGTAGATAATCATTTTTAGTCGTTACATCGGTTACCAATACAAAAGATTAAAAAATACAAAATTAAAATTTATGTCTAATTTTTAGCCCAGCCTATACGGTAAAAATTGCGGAAAATGGCAAAACCATGTTTTTTTTCAATTTTCTATTGAAATAATCGTCCAATCGCTGTAATATTTCGCGTGGATAATCATTTATAGCCGTTAGATCAATTACCAACACAAAAGATTAAAAAGTACAAAACTAAACTTTATGTCTAATTTTTAGCACAGCCTATAGGGTAAAAATTGCGGAAAATGGCAAAACCATGTTTTTTTTCAATTTTCTATTGAAATAATCGTCCAATCGCTGTAATATTTCGCGTAGATAATCATTTTTAGTCGTTACATCGGTTATTAATACAAAAGATTAAAAAATACAAAATTAAAATTGATGTCTAATTCTTAGCACAGCCTATAGGGTAAAAATTGCGGAAAATGGCAAAACCATGTTTTTTTTCAATTTTCTATTGAAATAATCGTCCAATCGCTGTAATATTTCGCGTGGATAATCATTTTTAGTCGTTACATCGGTTACCAATACAAAAGATTAAAAAATACAAAATTAAAATTTTTGTCTAATTCTTAGCACAGCCTATAGGGTAAAAATTGCGGAAAATGGCAAAACCATGTTTTTTTTCTCAATTTTCTAACGAAATAATCGTCCAATCGCTGTAATATTTCGCGTGGATAATCATTTATAGCCGTTAGATCAATTACCAACACAAAAGATTAAAAAGTACAAAACTAAAATTTATGTCTAATTTTTAGCACAGCCTATATATAGGGTAAAAATTGCGGAAAATGGCAAAACCATGTTTTTTTTCAATTTTCTATTGAAATAATCGTCCAATCGCTGTAATATTTCGCGTGGATAATCATTTTTAGTCGTTACATCGGTTACCAATACAAAAGATTAAAAAATACAAAATTAAAATTTATGTCTAATTTTTAGCACAGCCTATAGGGTAAAAATTGCGGAAAATGGCAAAACCATGTTTTTTTTCAATTTTCTAACGAAATAATCGTCCAATCGCTGTAATATTTCGCGTGGATAATCATTTATAGCCGTTAGATCAATTACCAACACAAAAGATTAAAAAGTACAAAACTAAAATTTATGTCTAATTTTTAGCACAGCCTATAGGGTAAAAATTGCGGAAAATGGCTAAACCATGTTTTTTTTTCAATTTTCTATCAAAATAATCGTCCAATCGCTGTAATATTTCGCGTGGATAATCATTTTTAGTCGTTATATCGGTTACCAATACAAAAGATTAAAAAATACAAAAGTAATATTTTTGTCTAATTTTTAGCCCAGCCTATACGGTAAAAATTGCGGAAAATGGCAAAACTAGGTATTTTTCAATTTTCTAACGAAATAATCGTCCAATCGCTGTAATATTTCGCGTGGATAATCATTTATAGCCGTTAGATCAATTACCAACACAAAAGATTAAAAAGTACAAAACTAAAATTTTTGTCTAATTCTTAGCACAGCCTATAGGGTAAAAATTGCGGAAAATGGCAAAACCATGTTTTTTTTTAAATTTTCTAACGAAATAATCGTCCAATCGCTGTAATATTTCGCGTGGATAATCATTTTTAGTCGTTACATCGGTTACCAATACAAAAGATTAAAAAATACAAAATTAAAATTTTTTCTAATTTTTAGCACAGCCTATAGGGTAAAAATTGCGGAAAATGGCAAAACCATGTTTTTTTTCAATTTTCTAACGAAATAATCGTCCAATCGCTGTAATATTTCGCGTGGATAATCATTTATAGCCGTTAGATCAATTGCCAACACAAAAGATTAAAAAGTACAAAACTAAAATTTATGTCTAATTTTTAGCAGAGCCTATAGGGTAAAAATTGCGGAAAATGGCTAAACCATGTTTTTTTTTCAATTTCTATCGAAATAATCGTCCAATCGCTGTAATATTTCGCGTGGATAATCATTTTTAGTCGTTACATCGGTTACCAATACAAAAGATTAAAAAATACAAAAGTAATATTTTTGTCTAATTTTTAGCCCAGCCTATACGGTTAAAATTGCGGAAAATGGTAAAACTAGGTATTTTTCAATTTTCTAACGAAATAATCGTCCAATCGCTGTAATATTTCGCGTGGATAATCATTTATAGCCGTTACATCGGTTACCAATACAAAAGATTAAAAAATACAAAAGTAATATTTTTGTCTAATTTTTAGCCCAGCCTATACGGTAAAAATTGCGGAAAATGGCAAACCATGTATTTTCAATTTCTAACGAAATAATCGTCCAATCGCTGTAATATTTCGCGTGGATAATCATTTTTAGTCGTTACATCGGTTACCAATACAAAAGATTAAAAAATACAAAATTAAAATTTATGTCTAATTTTTAGCACAGCCTATAGGGTAAAAATTGCGGAAAATGGCAAAACCATGTTTTTTTTTAATTTTCTATCGAAATAATCGTCCAATCGCTGTAATATTTCGCGTGGATAATCATTTTTAGTCGTTACATCGGTTACCAATACAAAAGATTAAAAAATACAAAATTAAAATTTATGTCTAATTTTTAGCACAGCCTATAGGGTTAAAATTGCGGAAAATGGCAAAACCATGTTTTTTTAATTTTCTATCGATTAAAATATACAAAATTAATATTTTTGTATAATTTTTAGCACAGCCTATACGGTAAAAATTGCGGAAAATGGCAAAACTAGGTATTTTTCAATTTTCTAACGAAATAATCGTCCAATCGCTGTAATATTTCGCGTGGATAATCATTTTTAGTCGTTACATCGGTTAACAATACAAAAGATTAAAATATACAGAATTAATATTTTTGTCTAATTTTAAGAACAGCCTAACGGTAAAAATTGCGGAAAAAGATTAAAAAATACAAAAGAAATATATTTTTGTCTAATTTTTAGCCCAGCTTTTACGGTAAAAATTGCGGAAAATGGCAAACCATGTATTTTCAATTTCTAACGAAATAATCGTCCAATCGCTGTAATATTTCGCGTGGATAATCATTTTTAGTCGTTACATCGGTTACCAATACAAAATATTAAAAAATACAATATTAAAATTTATGTCTAATTTTTAGCACAGCCTATAGGGTAAAAATTGCGGAAAATGGCAAACCATGTATTTTCAATTTCTAAAGAAATAATCGTCCAATCGCTGTAATATTTCGCGTGGATAATCATTTATAGCCGTTAGATCAATTACCAACACAAAAGATTAAAAAGTACAAAACTGAAATTTATGTCTAATTTTTAGCACAGCCTATAGGGTAAAAATTGCGGAAAATGGCAAAACCATGTTTTTTTTTCAATTTTCTATTGAAATAATCGTCCAATCGCTGTAATATTTCGCGTGGATAATCATTTTTAGTCGTTACATCGGTTACCAATACAAATGATTAAAAAATACAAAAGTAATATTTTTGTTTAATTTTTAGCCCAGCCTATACGGTAAAAATTGCGGAAAATGGCAAACCATGTATTTTCAATTTCTAACGAAATAATCGTCCAATCGCTGTAATATTTCGCGTGGATAATCATTTTTAGTCGTTACATCGGTTACCAATACAAAAGATTACAAAATACAAAATTAAAATTTATGTCTAATTTTTAGCACAGCCTATAGGGTAAAAATTGCGGAAAATGGCAAAACCATGTTTTATTTTTTAATTTTCTATCGAAATAATCGTCCAATCGCTGTAATATTTCGCGTGGATAATCATTTTTAGTCGTTACATCGGTTACCAATACAAAAGATTAAAAAATACAAAATTAAAATTTATGTCTAATTTTTAGCACAGCCTATAGGGTAAAAATTGCGGAAAATGGCAAAACCATGTTGTTTTTTAATTTTCTATCGAAATAATCGTCCAATCGCTGTAATATTTCGCGTGGATAATCATTTTTAGTCGTTACATCGGTTACCAATACAAAAGATTAAAAAATACAAAAGTAATATTTATGTCTAATTTTTAGCACAGCTTATACGGTAAAAATTGCGGAAAATTTCAAACCATGTATTTTCTATTTCTAACGAAATAATCGTCCAATCGCTGTAATATTTCGCGTGGATAATCATTTTTAGTCGTTACATCGGTTACCAATACAAAAGATTAAAAAATACAAAATTAAAATTTATGTCTAATTTTTAGCACAGCCTATAGGGTAAAAATTGCGGAAAATGGCAAAACCAAGTTTTTTTTCAATTTTCTATCGAAATAATCGTCCAATCGCTGTAATATTTCGCGTGGATAATCACTTTTAGTCGTTACATCGGTTACCAATACAAAAGATTAAAAAATACAAAAGTAATATTTTTGTCTAATTTTTAGCACAGCTTATACGGTAAAAATTGCGGAAAATGGCAAACCATGTATTTTCAATTTCTAACGAAATAATCGTCCAATCGCTGTAATATTTCGCGTGGATAATCATTTTTAGTCGTTACATCGGTTACCAATACAAAAGATTAAAAAATACAATATTAAAATTTATGTCTAATTTTTAGCACAGCCTATAGGGTAAAAATTGCGGAAAATGGCAAAACCAAGTTTTTTTTCAATTTTCTATCGAAATAATCGTCCAATCGCTGTAATATTTCGCGTGGATAATCATTTTTAGTCGTTACATCGGTTACCAATACAAAAGATTAAAATATACAAAATTAATATTTTTGTATAATTTTTAGCACAGCCTATACGGTAAAAATTGCGGAAAATGGCAAAACTAGGTATTTTTCAATTTTCTAACGAAATAATCGTCCAATCGCTGTAATATTTCGCGTGGATAATCATTTTTAGTCGTTACATCGGTTACCAATACAAAATATTAAAATATACAAAATTAATATTTTTGTCTAATTTTAAGAACAGCCTAACGGTAAAAATTGCGGAAAATGGCAAACCATGTATTTTCAATTTCTAAAGAAATAATCGTCCAATCGCTGTAATATTTCGCGTTGATAATCATTTATAGCCGTTTGATCAATTACCAACACAAAAGATTAAAAAGTACAAAACTGAAATTTATGTCTAATTTTTAGCACAGCCTATAGTGTAAAAATTGCGGAAAATGGCAAAACCATGTTTTTTTTCAATTTTCTATTGAAATAATCGTCCAATCGCTGTAATATTTCGCGTGGATAATCATTTTTAGTCGTTACATCGGTTACCAATACAAAAGATTAAAAAATACAAAAGTAATATTTTTGTTTAATTTTTAGCCCAGCCTATACGGTAAAAATTGCGGAAAATGGCAAACCATGTATTTTCAATTTCTAACGAAATAATCGTCCAATCGCTGTAATATTTCGCGTGGATAATCATTTTTAGTCGTTACATCGGTCACCAATACAAAAGATTAAAAAATACAAAATTAAAATTTATGTCTAATTTTTAGCACAGCCTATAGGGTAAAAATTGCGGAAAATGGCAAAACCAAGTTTTTTTTCAATTTTCTATCGAAATAATCGTCCAATCGCTGTAATATTTCGCGTGGATAATCATTTTTAGTCGTTACATCGGTTACCAATACAAAAGATTAAAATATACAAAATTAATATTTTTGTCTAATTTTAAGAACAGCCTAACGGTAAAAATTGCGGAAAATGGCAAACCATGTATTTTCAATTTCTAAAGAAATAATCGTCCAATCGCTGTAATATTTCGCGTGGATAATCATTTTTAGTCGTTACATCGGTTACCAATACAAAAGATTAAAAAATACAAAATTAAAATTTATGTCTAATTTTTAGCACAGCCTATAGGGTAAAAATTGCGGAAAATGGCAAAACTAGGTATTTTTCAATTTTCTAACGAAATAATCGTCCAATCGCTGTAATATTTCGCGTGGATAATCATTTTTAGTCGTTACATCGGTTACCAATACAAAAGATTAAAATATACAAAATTAATATTTTTGTCTAATTTTAAGAACAGCCTAACGGTAAAAATTGCGGAAAATGGCAAACCATGTATTTTCAATTTCTAAAGAAATAATCGTCCAATCGCTGTAATATTTCGCGTGGATAACCATTTATAGCCGTTAGATCAATTACCAACACAAAAGATTAAAAAGTAAAAAACTGAAATTTATGTCTAATTTTTAGCACAGCCTATAGGGTAAAAATTGCGGAAAATGGCAAAACCATGTTTTTTTTTCAATTTTCTATTGAAATAATCGTCCAATCGCTGTTATATTTCGCGTGGATAATCATTTTTAGTCTTTACATCGGTTAGCAATACAAAAGATTAAAAAATACAAAAGTAATATTTTTGTCTAATTTTTAGCACAGCTTATACGGTAAAAATTGCGGAAAATGGCAAACCATGTATTTTCAATTTCTAACGAAATAATCGTCCAATCGCTGTAATATTTCGCGTGGATAATCATTTTTAGTCGTTACATCGGTTACCAATACAAAAGATTAAAAAATACAATATTAAAATTTATGTCTAATTTTTAGCACAGCCTATAGGGTAAAAATTGCGGAAAATGGCAAAACCAAGTTTTTTTTTCAATTTTCTATCGAAATAATCGTCCAATCGCTGTAATATTTCGCGTGGATAATCATTTTTAGTCGTTACATCGGTTACCAATACAAAAGATTAAAATATACAAAATTAATATTTTTGTATAATTTTTAGCACAGCCTATACAATAAAAATTGCGGAAAATGGCAAAACTAGATTTTTTCAATTTTCTAACGAAATAATCGTCCAATCGCTGTAATATTTCGCGTGGATAATCATTTTTAGTCGTTACATCGGTTACCAATACAAAAGAATAAAATATACAAAATTAATATTTTTGTCTAATTTTAAGAACACCCTAACGGTAAAAATTGCGGAAAATGGCAAACCATGTATTTTCAATTTCTAAAGAAATAATCGTCCAATCGCTGTAATATTTCGCGTGGATAATCATTTATAGCCGTTAGATCAATTACCAACACAAGAGATTAAAAAATACAAAACTAAAATTTATGTCTAATTTTAAGCACAGCCTATAGGGTAAAAATTGCGGAAAATGGCAAAACCATGTTTTTTTTTTCAATTTTCTATTGAAATAATCGTCCAATCGCTGTAATATTTCGCGTGGATAATCATTTTTAGTCGTTACATTGGTTACCAATACAAAAGATTAAAAAATACAAAAGTAATATTTTTGTCTAATTTTTAGCCCAGCCTATACGGTAAAAATTGCGGAAAATGGCAAACCATGTATTTTCAATTTCTAACGAAATAATCGTCCAATCGCTGTAATATTTCGCGTGGATAATCATTTTTAGTCGTTACATCGGTTACCAATACAAAAGATTAAAAAATACAAAATTAAAATTTATGTCTAATTTTTAGCACAGCCTATAGGGTAAAAATTGCGGAAAATGGCAAAACCATGTTTTTTTTTTAATTTTCTATCGAAATAATCGTCCAATCGCTGTAATATTTCGCGTGGATAATCATTTTTAGTCGTTACATCGGTTACCAATACAAAAGATTAAAAAATACAAAATTAAAATTTATGTCTATTAAGTGAATGGTGTCGTCTTAACGGTTTGTGTTTGAACATTAATAAATGTGTACATGTCTCTTTTCATAGGTCTCTTGCCCCTACTGCGGTGGAATTTTATATTGATGGAGTTATGTTGAATAAATCTAATTCTAAACTTGACCTAGGCGTATTGTTTGATAATTCCTTGTCGTTTGTTGCTCATGTGGAATACATAGTTCCGAAAGCCTATAAGATGCTGGGTTTCCTGAAAGGAACTTGTTCTGAGTTTGCTGACCCATACACTCTTAAGTATGTTTATACGTCATTTGTTAGGTCTAAGTTGGAATATGCTTCTGTTATTTGGAGTCCTCACGTAGCTAATCTTATCACTCGTCTGGAGAGAATTCAACGTATTTTTGTTAAGTTTGCTACGCGCTCGCTATCTTATTTGTCTGCGGTTCCATATGAGTCAAAATGTTTATTTATTGGTTTGCGTACTTTGGAATCACGTAGAAAAGTTCAATCTGCCCTGCTGCTGTACGACATTATCAATGGCTCTATTGATTGCCCAGATTTGCTTAACGCTATACGGTTCTATATTCCGCCGACGAATCTAAGGTTAGCTAAGCTATTCGATGTTCCGTTTCGTCGTACTGATTATGCACGTAATGGTACCCTAACCCGCGCGTTTGGTCTCTTAAATGACTTAAATTTTAATTTGCAAAGAGACTCTAACTCATTTATCGAATTCAGCACTGGTAAAATTGAGTTTAAATTGTTACTTTTTAGTGTATTAAAATAGTTTGGCTCAAATCGTCTTAATAAAAGAGTTATGTATATGCACACTTAAGTATTATTTTTATATTTACATCTACTGTGATTATGTTTGGTGTGATTTTATTTGTTCTTTCTTATTTATTTTATTTTATATTGATATAAATTTTGTTGCTAGATAACCATAATTTTATTTATTTATATTATATTATACATATTATGTTATCTTAGTCTGTAAGGACTTTTTTGTCTATAGACTGAAATAAACAAACAAAAAAAAACAAAATAAACAAACAAAATTGCGGATATTACAAAACCATGTATTTTTCAATTTTCTAAAGAAATAATAGTCCAATCGCTGTAATATTTCGCGTGGATAATCATTTATAGCCTTTAGATCGATTACCAACACAAAAGATTAAAAAAATACAAAACTAAAATTTATATCTAATTTTTAGCACAGCCTATAGGGTAAAAATTGCGGAAAATGGCAAAACCATGTTTTTTTTTTAATTTTCTATCGAAATAATCGTCCAATCGCTGTAATATTTCGCGTGGATAATCATTTTTAGTCGTTACATCGGTTACCAATACAAAAGATTAAAAAATACAAAATTAAAATTTATGTCTAATTTTTAGCACAGCCTATAGGGTAAAAATTGCGGAAAATGGCAAACCATGTATTTTCAATTTCTAAAGAAATAATCGTCCAATCGCTGTAATATTTCGCGTGGATAATCATTTATAGCCGTTAGATCAATTACCAACACAAAAGATTAAAATATACAAAATTAATATTTTTGTATAATTTGTAGCACAGCCTATACGGTAAAAATTGCGGAAAATGGCAAAACTAGGTATTTTTCAATTTTCTATTGAAATAATCGTCCAATCGCTTTAATATTTCGCGTGGATAATCATTTTTTGTCGTTACATCGGTTACCAATACAAAAGATTAAAAAATACAAAAGTAATATTTTTGTCTAATTTTTAGCCCAGCCTATACGGTAAAAATTGCGGAAAATGGCAAACCATGTATTTTCAATTTCTAACGAAATAATCGTCCAATCGCTGTAATATTTCGCGTGGATAATCATTTTTAGTCGTTACATCGGTTACCAATACAAAAGTTTAAAAAATACAAAATTAAAATTTATGTCTAATTTTTAGCACAGCCTATAGGGTAAAAATTGCGGAAAATGGCAAAACCATGTTTTTTTTTTAATTTTCTATCGAAATAATCGTCCAATCGCTGTAATATTTCGCGTGGATAATCATTTTTAGTCGTTACATCGGTTACCAATACAAAAGATTAAAAAATACAAAATTAAAATTTATGTCTAATTTTTAGCACAGCCTATAGGGTAAAAATTGCGGAAAATGGCAAAACCATGTTTTTTTTAATTTTCTATCGAAATAATCGTTCAATCGCTGTAATATTTCGCGTGGATAATCATTTTTAGTCGTTACATCGGTTACCAATACAAAAGATTAAAAAATACAAAAGTAATATTTTTGTCTAATTTTTAGCACAGCTTATACGGTAAAAATTGCGGAAAATGGCAAACCATGTATTTTCTATTTCTAACGAAATAATCGTCCAATCGCTGTAATATTTCGCGTGGATAATCATTTTTAGTCGTTACATCGGTTACCAATACAAAAGATTAAAAAATACAAAATTAAAATTTATGTCTAATTTTTAGCACAGCCTATAGGGTAAAAATTGCGGAAAATGGCAAGACCAAGTTTTTTTCAATTTTCTATCGAAATAATCGTCCAATCGCTGTAATATTTCGCATGGATAATCATTTTTAGTCGTTACATCGGTTACCAATACAAAAGATTAAAATATACAAAATTAATATTTTTGTATAATTTTTAGCACAGCCTATACGGTAAAAATTGCGGATATTACAAAACCATGTATTTTTCAATTTTCTAACGAAATAATAGTCCAATCGCTGTAATATTTCGCGTGGATAATCATTTATAGCCTTTAGATCGATTACCAACACAAAAGATTAAAAAAATACAAAACTAAAATTTATATCTAATTTTTAGCACAGCCTTTAGGGTAAAAATTGCGGAAAATGGCAAAACCATGTTTTTTTTTTTAATTTTCTATCGAAATAATCGTCCAATCGTTGTAATATTTCGCGTGGATAATCATTTTTAGTCGTTACATAGGTTACCAATACAAAACATTAAAAAATACAAAATTAAAATTTATGTCTAATTTTTAGCACAGCCTATAGGGTAAAAATTGCGGAAAATGGCAAAACCATGTTTTTTTTTAATTTTCTATCGAAATAATCGTCCAATCGCTGTAATATTTCGCGTGGATAATCATTTTTAGTCGTTACATCGGTTACCAATACAAAAGATTAAAAAATACAAAAGTAATATTTTTGTCTAATTTTTAGCACAGCTTATACGGTAAAAATTGCGGAAAATGGCAAACCATGTATTTTCTATTTCTAACGAAATAATCGTCCAATCGCTGTAATATTTCGCGTGCATAATCATTTTTAGTCGTTACATCGGTTACCAATACAAAAGATTAAAAAATACAAAATTAAAATTTATGTCTAATTTTTAGCACAGCCTATAGGGTAAAAATTGCGGAAAATGGCAAAACCATGTTTTTTTTTAATTTTCTATCGAAATAATCGTCCAATCGCTGTAATATTTCGCGTGGATAATCATTTTTAGTCGTTACATCGGTTACCAATACAAAAGATTAAAAAATACAAAAGTAATATTTTTGTCTAATTTTTAGCACAGCTTCTACGGTAAAAATTGCGGAAAATGGCAAACCATGTATTTTCTATTTCTAACGAAATAATCGTCCAATCGCTGTAATATTTCGCGTGGATAATCATTTTTAGTCGTTACATCGGTTACCAAGACAAAAGATTAAAAAATACAAAATTAAAATTTATGTCTAATTTTTAGCACAGCCTATAGGGTAAAAATTGCGGAAAATGGCAAAACCAAGTTTTTTTCAATTTTCTATCGAAATAATCGTCCAATCGCTGTAATATTTCGCGTGGATAATCATTTTTAGTCGTTACATCGGTTACCAATACAAAAGATTAAAATATACAAAATTAATATTTTTGTATAATTTTTAGCACAGCCTATACGGTAAAAATTGCGGAAAATGGCAAAACTAGGTATTTTTCAATTTTCTAACGAAATAATCGTCCAATCGCTGTAATATTTCGCGTGGATAATCATTTTTAGTCGTTACATCGGTTACCAATACAAAAGATTAAAATATACAAAATTAATATTTTTGTCTAATTTTAAGAACAGCCTAACGGTAAAAATTGCGGAAAATGGCAAACCATGTATTTTCAATTTCTAAAGAAATAATCGTCCAATCGCTGAAATATTTCGCGTGGATAATCATTTATAGCCGTTAGATCAATTACCAACACAAAAGATTAAAATATACAAAATTAATATTTTTGTATAATTTTTAGCACAGCCTATAGGGTAAAAATTGCGGAAGATGGCAAAACCATTTTTTTTTTCAAGTTTCTATCGAAATCATCGTCCAATCGCTGTAATATTTCGCGTGGATAATCATTTTTAGTCGTTACATCGGTTACCAATACAAAAGATTAAAAAATACAAAATTAAAATTTATGTCTAATTTTTAGCACAGCCTATAGGGTAAAAATTGCGGAAAATGGCAAAACCAAGTTTTTTTTTCAATTTTCTATCGAAATAATCGTCCAATCGCTGTAATATTTCACGTGGATAATCATTTTTAGTCGTTACATCGGTTACCAATACAAAAGATTAAAAAATACAAAACTAAAATTTATGTCTAATTTTTAGCACAGCCTATAGGGTATAAATTGCGGAAAATGGCAAAACCATGTTTTTTTTTCAATTTTCTATTGAAATAATCGTCCAATCGCTGTAATATTTCGCGTGGATAATCATTTATAGCCGTTAGATCAATTACCAACACAAAAGATTAAAAAGTACAAAACTAAAATTTATGTCTAATTTTTAGCACAGCCTATAGGGTAAAAATTGCGGAAAATGGCAAAACCAAGTTTTTTTTTTCAATTTTCTATTGAAATAATCGTCCAATCGCTGTAATATTTCGCGTGGATAATCATTTTTAGTCGTTACATCGGTTACCAATACAAAAGATTAAAATATACAGAATGATTGTCCCCCCAGATGAAAAGTGCCCGTTTTCAGATTTGTCTGCTTATTTTCTCACCAAGACCTACCTGTGTACCGAATTTCAGCTTTCTAGCTATACTAGAAGTGCCCCATATAAAGAAGGGGCACTCAGGTCCCCCCGGGAAGGAAAGTGCCCGTTTTCAGATTTTTCTGGTTATTTTCTCGCCAGACCTACCTGTGTACCAAATTTCAGCTTTCTAGCTATACTGGAAATGCCCCATACAAAAAGGGGCACTCAGGTCCCCCTGGGAGAAAAGTGCCCGTTTTCAGATTTTTCTGCTTATTTTCTCACCAACACCTACCTGTGTACCGAATTTCAGCTTTCTAGCTATACTAGAAGTGCCCCATATAAAGAAGGGGCACTCAGGTCCCCCCTGGAAGGAAAGTGCCCGTTTTCAGATTTTTCTGGTTATTTTCTCACCAAGACCTACCTGTGTACCAAATTTCAGCTTTCTAGCTATACTAGAAGTGCCCCATACAAAGAAGGGGCACTCAGGTCCCCCTGGAAGGAAAGTGCCCGTTTTAAGATTTTTCTGGTTATTTTCTCGCCAAGACCTACCTGTGTATAAAATTTCAGCTTTCTAGCTATACTGGAAATGCCCCATACAAAGAAGGGGCACTCAGGTCCCCCTGGGAGAAAAGTGCCCGTTTTCAGATTTTTCTGCTTATTTTCTCACCAAGACCTACCTGTGTACCGAATTTCAGCTTTCTAGCTATACTAGAAGTGCCCCATATAAAGAAGGGGCACTCAGGTCCCCCCTGAAACGAAAGAGCCCGTTTTCAGATTTTTCTGGTTATTTTCTCGCCAAGACCTACCAGTGTACCAAATTTCAGCTTTCTAGCTATACTAGAAGTGCCCCATACAAAGAAGGGGCACTCAGGTCCCCCTGGAAGAAAAGTGCCCGTTTTCAGATTTTTCTGCTTATTTTCTCACCAAGACCTACCTGTGTACCGAATTTCAGCTTTCTAGCTATACTAGAAGTGCCCCATATAAAGAAGGGGCACTCAGGTCCCCCCTGGAACGAAAGTGCCCGTTTTCAGATTTTTCTGGTTATTTTCTCGCCAAGACCTACCTGTGTACCAAATTTCAGCTTTCTAGCTATACTAGAAGTGCCCCATACAAAGAAGGGGCACTCAGGTCCCCCTGGGAGAAAAGTGCCCGTTTTCAGATTTTTCTGCTTATTTTCTCACCAAGACCTACCTGTATACCGAATTTCAGCTTTCTAGCTATACTAGAAGTGCCCCATATAAAGAAGGGGCACTCAGGTCCCCCCTGGAAGGAAAGTGCCCGTTTTTAGATTTTTCTGGTTATTTTCTCGCCAAGACCTACCTGTGTACCAAATTTCAGCTTTCTAGCTATACTGGAAATGCCCCATACAAAGAAGGGGCACTCAGGTCCTCCCTGGGAGGAAAGTGCCCGTTTTCAGATTTTTCTGGTTATTTTCTCACCAAGACCTACCTGTGTACCAAATTTCAGCTTTCTAGCTATACTAGAAGTGCCCCATACAAAGAAGGGGCACTCAGGTCCCCCTGGAAGGAAAGTGCCCGTTTTAAGATTTTTCTGGTTATTTTCTCGCCAAGACCTACCTGTGTACAAAATTTCAGCTTTCTAGCTATACTAGAAGTGCCCCATATAAAGAAGGAGCACTCAGGTCCCCCTGGGAGAAAAGTGCCCGTTTTTAGATTTTTCTGCTTATTTTCTCACCAAGACCTACCTGTGTACCGAATTTCAGCTTTCTAGCTATACTAGAAGTGCCCCATATAAAGAAGGGGCACTCAGGTCCCCCATGGAAGGAAATCTCCCGTTTTCAGATTTTTCTGGTTATTTTCTCGCCAAGACCTACCTGTGTACCAAATTTCAGCTTTCTAGCTATACTGGAAATGCCCCATACAAAGAAGGGGCACTCAGGTCCTCCCTGAAAGGAAAGTGCCCGTTTTCAGATTTTTCTGGTTATTTTCTCACCAAGACCTACCTGTGTACCAAATTTCAGCTTTCTAGCTATACTAGAAGTGCCCCATACAAAGCAGGGGCACTCAGGTCCCCCTGGAAGGAAAGTGCCCGTTTTAAGATTTTTCTGGTTATTTTCTCGCCAAGACCTACCTGTGTACCAAATTTCAGCTTTCTAGCTATACTGGAAATACCCATACAAAGAAGGGGCACTCAGGTCCCCCTGGGAGAAAAGTGCCCGTTTTCAGATTTTTCTGCTTATTTTCTCACCAAGACCTACCTGTGTACCGAATTTCAGCTTTCTAGCTATACTAGAAGTGCCCCATATAAAGAAGGGGCACTCAGGTCCCGCCTGAAACGAAAGTGCCCGTTTTCAGATTTTTCTGGTTATTTTCTCGCCAAGACCTACCTGTGTACCAAATTTCAGCTTTCTAGCTATACTAGAAGTGCCCCATACAAAGAAGGGGCACTCAGGTCCCCCTGGAAGGAAAGTGCCCGTTTTAAGATTTTTCTGGTTATTTTCTCGCCAAGACCTACCTGTGTACCAAATTTCAGCTTTCTAGCTATACTAGAAGTGCCCCATACAAAAAAGGGGCACTCAGGTCCCCCTGGAAGGAAAGTGCCCGTTTTAAGATTTTTCTGGTTATTTTTCTCGCCAAGACCTACCTGTGTACCAAATTTTAGCTTTCTAGCTATACTGGAAATGCCCCATACAAAGAAGGGGCACTCAGGTCCCCCTGGGAGAAAAGTGCCCGTTTTCAGATTTTTCTGCTTATTTTCTCACCAAGACCTACCTGTGTACCGAATTTCAGCTTTCTAGCTATACTAGAAGTGCCCCATATAAAGAAGGGGCACTCAGGTCCCCCCTGAAACGAAAGTGCCCGTTTTCAGATTTTTCTGGTTATTTTCTCGCCAAGACCTACCAGTGTACCAAATTTCAGCTTTCTAGCTATACTAGAAGTGCCCCATACAAAAAAGGGGCACTCAGGTCCCCCTGGGAGAAAAGTGCCCGTTTTCAGATTTTTCTGCTTATTTTCTCACCAAGACCTACCTGTGTACCGAATTTCAGCTTTCTAGCTATACTAGAAGTGCCCCATATAAAGAAGGGGCACTCAGGTCCCCCTGGAACGAAAGTGCCCGTTTTCAGATTTTTCTGGTTATTTTCTCGCCAAGACCTACCTGTGTACCAAATTTCAGCTTTCTAGCTATACTAGAAGTGCCCCATACAAAGAAAGGGCACTCAGGTCCCCCGGGAGAAAAGTGCCCGTTTTCAGATTTTTCTGCTTATTTTCTCACCAAGACCTACCTGTGTACCGAATTTCAGCTTTCTAGCTATACTAGAAGTGCCCCATATAAAGAAGGGGCACTCAGGTCCCCCCTGGAAGGAAAGTGCCCGTTTTTAGATTTTTCTGGTTATTTTCTCGCCAAGACCTACCTGTGTACCAAATTTCAGCTTTCTAGCTATACTGGAAATGCCCCATCCAAAGAAGGGGCACTCAGGTCCTCCCTGGGAGGAAAGTGCCCGTTTTCAGATTTTTCTGGTTATTTTCTCACCAAGACCTACCTGTGTACCAAATTTCAGCTTTCTAGCTATACTAGAAGTGCCCCATACAAAGAAGGGGCACTCAGGTCCCCCTGGAAGGAAAGTGCCCGTTTTAAGATTTTTCTGGTTATTTTCTCGCCAAGACCTACCTGTGTACCAAATTTCAGCTTTCTAGCTATACTAGAAGTGCCCCATATAAAGAAGGGGCACTCAGGTCCCCCTGGGAAAAAAGTGCCCGTTTTTAGATTTTTCTGCTTATTTTCTCACCAAGACCTACCTGTGTACCGAATTTCAGCTTTCTAGCTATACTAGAAGTGCCCCATATAAAGAAGGGGCACTCAGGTCCCCCATGGAAAAAAATCTCCCGTTTTCAGATTTTTCTGGTTATTTTCTCGCCAAGACCTACCTGTGTACCAAATTTCAGCTTTCTAGCTATACTGGAAATGCCCCATACAAAGAAGGGGCACTCAGGTCCTCCCTGGGAGGAAAGTTCCCGTTTTCAGATTTTTCTGGTTATTTTCTCACCAAGACCTACCTGTGTACCAAATTTCAGCTTTCTAGCTATACTAGAAGTGCCCCATACAAAGAAGGGGCACTCAGGTCCCCCTGGAAGGAAAGTGCCCGTTTTAAGATTTTTCTGGTTATTTTCTCGCCAAGACCTACCTGTGTACCAAATTTCAGCTTTCTAGCTATACTGGAAATGCCCCATACAAAGAAGGGGCACTCAGGTCCCCTGGGAGAAAAGTGCCCGTTTTCAGATTTTTCTGCTTATTTTCTCACCAAGACCTACCTGTGTACCGAATTTCAGCTTTCTAGCTATACTAGAAGTGCCCCATATAAAGAAGGGGCACTCAGGTCCCCCCTGAAACGAAAGTGCCCGTTTTCAGATTTTTCTGGTTATTTTCTCGCCAAGACCTACCAGTGTACCAAATTTCAGCTTTCTAGCTATACTAGAAGTGCCCCATACAAAGAAGGGGCACTCAGGTCCCCCTGGGAGAAAAGTGCCCGTTTTCAGATTTTTCTGCTTATTTTCTCACCAAGACCTACCTGTGTACCGAATTTCAGCTTTCTAGCTATACTAGAAGTGCCCCATATAAAGAAGGGGCACTCAGGTCCCCCCTAGAACGAAAGTGCCCGTTTTCAGATTTTTCTGGTTATTTTCTCGCCAAGACCTACCTGTGTACCAAATTTCAGCTTTCTAGCTATACTAGAAGTGCCCCATACAAAGAAGGGGCACTCAGGTCCCCCTGGGAGAAAAGTGCCCGTTTTCAAATTTTTCTGCTTATTTTCTCACCAAGACCTACCTGTGTACCGAATTTCAGCTTTCTAGCTATACTAGAAGTGCCCCATATAAAGAAGGGGCACTCAGGTCCCCCCTGGAAGGAAAGTGCCCGTTTTTAGATTTTTCTGGTTATTTTCTCGCCAAGACCTACCTGTGTACCAAATTTCAGCTTTCTAGCTATACTGGAAATGCCCCATACAAAGAAGGGGCACTCAGGTCCCCCTGGGAGAAAAGTGCCCGTTTTCAGATTTTTCTGCTTATTTTCTCACCAAGACCTACCTGTGTACCGAATTTCAGCTTTCTAGCTATTCTAGAAGTGCCCCATATAAAGAAGGGGAACTCAGGTCCCCCCTGGAAGGAAAGTGCCCGTTTTCAGATTTTTCTGGTTATTTTCTCGCCAAGACCTACCTGTGTACCGAATTTCAGCTTTCTAGCTATACTAGAAGTGCCCCATATAAAGAAGGGGCACTCAGGTCCCCCCTGGAAGGAAAGTGCCCGTTTTCAGATTTTTCTGGTTATTTTCTCGCCAAGACCTACCTGTGTACCAAATTTCAGCTTTCTAGCTATACTGGAAATGGCCCATACAAAGAAGGGGCACTCAGGTCCCCCTGGGAGAAAAGTGCCCGTTTTTAGATTTTTCTAGCTATACTGGAAGTGCCCAATAATATTGATGAGTCAGTGAGTCAGTGAGTCAGTCAGTGAGTCAGTGAGTATGTACTAAAATATGGACTTTTCACACCTTAATATCTCGGGAAGCTTCCACGGTAGAACTTTCAAATTTAACCTGTGAGGTCACCTCTGTGGGGAGAACTTATGTTTCAAGTTTCATTATATTATGATCAAGAGGAGCAAAGTTATGAGGGGGGTAAAAACAGCTCGAACTGTTTCGTCTAAATATACACACTGTGTGGCCGAACTTGGCCTGGCGCACTACAGTGCGCCTAGATATTGTAACATTAGCACATAATTCAGCAAAATATAAAAAGAAGCAAAACATATGGGGCTAGATATCGGTAACGGCCCTCCCTAAAGTCGTAGAAGACTGAAAATTCGTAAGTAGCCTAGAAATGGCATATAAAGAAAGAAAAAATTGGGAAAGGGGAAACTTTTCCCCTCCAACTACTTGTAAATGGGGTAATATTTCTATCGGCCCTCCCTAAAGAAATGGTACTTGCTAAAGTCATAGAAGACTGAAACTTCGTAAGTAGCCTAGAAATGGCATATAAAGAAAGAAAAAGTTGAGAAAGGGGAAACTTTTCCCCTCCAACTACTTGTAAATGGGGTAATATTTCTATCGGCCCTCCCTAAAGAAATGGTACTTGCTAAAGTCGTAGAAGACTGAAAATTCGTAAGTAGCCTAGAAATGGCATATAAAGAAAGAAAAAATTGATAAAGGGGAAACTTTTCCCCTCCAACTACTTGTATATGGGGTAATATTTCTATCGGCCCTCCCTAAAGAAATGGTACTTGCTAAAGTCATAGAAGACTGAAACTTCGTAAGTAGCCTAGAAATGGCATATAAAGAAAGAAAAAGTTGTGAAAGGGGAAACTTTTCCCCTCCAACTACTTGTAAATGGGGTAATATTTCTATCGGCCCTCCCTAAAGAAATGGTACTTGCTAAAGTCATAGAAGACTGAAACTTCGTAAGTAGCCTAGAAATGGCATATAAAGAAAGAAAAAGTTGAGAAAGGGGAAACTTTTCCCCTCCAACTACTTGTAAATGGGGTAATATTTCTATCGGCCCTCCCTAAAGAAATGGTACTTGCTAAAGTCGTAGAAGACTGAAAATTCGTAAGTAGCCTAGAAATGGCATATAAAGAAAGAAACAATTGAGAAAGGGGATCTTTTCCCCTCCAACTACTCGTAAATGGGGTGCACATCTGTTTCGGCCCTCCTTAAAGAAATGGTACTTGCTAAAGTCGTAGAAGATTGAAAATTGGCAAGTATGCCTCTCGATGAACATATCCTATGGATAAAGTGCCCCATATAAAGAAGGGGCATCCTAGTCCCCCTCACACGAAAAGTATTCCTTTTAAAATCATTTTTGTTATTTTTTATCATGACCTACCTGTGTACCAAATTTCAGCTTTCTAGCTATACTGGAAGTGCCTTATGCAAGGAAGGGGAACACTAGTCCCCCAGGTAAAAAATGGCCGTTGAAAAATATTTTTTGTTAATTTCACATCAGGACCTACCTGTCTACAAAATTTAAGCTTTCTAGCTACACTGGAAGTTCCCCATAAAAAGAAGGGCATAATAGACCCCCCAGATGAAAAGTGCCCGTTAAAAAAACATTTTCGTTAATTTCTCATCAGAACCTACCTGTGTACCGAATTTCAGCTTTCTAGCTATACTAGAAGTGCCCCATATAAAGAAGGGACACTCAGGTCCCCCCTGGAATGAAAGTGCCCGTTTTCAGATTTTTCTGGTTATTTTCTCGCCAAGACCTACCTGTGTACCAAATTTCAGCTTTCTAGCTATAGAAATACTGGAAATGCCCCATACAAAGAAGTGGCACTCAGGTCCCCCCCTGGAAGGAAAGTGCCCGTTTTCAGATTTTTCTGGTTATTTTCTCGCCAAGAGCTACCTGTGTACCGAATTTCAGCTTTCTAGCTATACTAGAAGTGCCCCATATAAAGAAGGGGCACTCAGGTCCCCCTGGGAGGAAAGTGCCCGTTTTCAGATTTTTCTGGTTATTTTCTCGCCAAGACCTACCTGTGTACCAAATTTCAGCTTTCTAGCTATAGAAATACTGGAAATGCCCCATACAAAGAAGGGGCACTCAGGTCCCCCCTGGAAGGAAAGTGCCCGTTTTCAGATTTTTCTGGTTATTTTCTCGCCAAGACCTACCTGTGTACCGAATTTCAGCTTTCTAGCTATACTAGAAGTGCCCCATATAAAGAAGGGGCACTCAGGTCCCCCTGGGAGGAAAGTGCCCGTTTTCAGATTTTTGTGGTTATTTTCTCACCAAGACCTACCTGTGTACCAAATTTCAGCTTTCTAGCTATACTAAAAGTGCCCCATATAAAGAAGGGGCACTCAGGTCCCCCTGGGAGAAAAGTGCCCGTTTTCAGATTTTTCTGCTTATTTTCTCACCAAGACCTACCTGTGTACCGAATTTCAGCTTTCTAGCTATACTAGAAGTGCCCCATATAAAGAATGGGCACTCAGGTCCCCCTGGAAGGAAAGTGCCCGTTCTTTCGAATTTCAGCTTTCTAGCTATACTAGAAGTGCCCCATATAAAGAAGGGGCACTCAGGTCCCCCCTGGGAGGAAAGTGTTGTATATGAATTATATACTTTAATATTTTATACCTTAAATATTTTAATCAAATCTTGCATTGTTTTTGTTAACATTCTAATTTATAAATGAATATTATTTTTTAATCAATCTTGAAATAAACTTCGTATATATTACATTGAAATTGTTTTTTGTGTCATAATATTTTATCATAGGTTATGGGCCCAGTCCTAAACCTCCTGTAAAAAGAACATATTACAAATAATAAAATAAAAAATAATGAAACAATGAGTTATTCAGGATTCAAAATAGAACCATTGTGTAAAGATAACTTTGACACATGGAAAATTCAAGTTGAAGCATTGCTTATAAAAAACTAGCTGATCCCGGTGTACTTCGCTACCCCCCTCGTTATAAAATAAAATTAAAAGTATTTATATATCCTATTGTGAAAATTTAATGACCATCGGTCCAATAGTTAAGACTATATTAAGATTTTTTATTTTCCTATAAAGGGGCGTGGTCCCACTCACTTTTCTCCTAGTACGTATTCCTAATTATGTCAATACTATATGTACCAAATATCATCGGTGTAGGTCAAAAAATGCCCAAAATATGGCGATTTCAATTTTTGGGTTATATGGGAGCTGCCACGCCCACTTGTCGGATAACGCCCATTTTTGTCCTGATTACTCACATTAGTAACATATGAACTATTGCAATGTTTCAAAACTCTTGCTATCACAATAGTCAAGATATATGATGTTATTCAATTTATATGGGAGGGGCAACGCCCACTTGAAATATTAAAAGCCTAAAACCATCCTCTATAAATTCCCTTTTGAATGACACCAGTTTGGGTCAAATCGGTTGGATAGTTTCCGAGTCTATAGCGAACATGGGTACAAACATTTTTTGTATTTTATATATATAGATGATGCATGGAAATTTGTAAATGGAACGTTTCCAAAACCCGAAAATCCTCAAGAGAACGTAAGATTGTGGGAAAATGAAGACGCAAAAGCAAGAGCCGATTTAATATTATTGATATCTACAAGTGAGTTGAAGCAGATAAAGAACTGCAGTACGTCAAAAGACGTGTGGGACAAATTACATAGCATTTATCAATCCAAGGGTCCCGCAAGGAAGGCAATGCTGCTAAAGAATTTAATTTTATTAAAAATGAAAAATGGTGATGACGTTAGAAACCACATAAGAACATTTTTTGACATTGTGGATAAAATTAATGAAATGGAATTAGAAATAATTGATGATTTAATAACAATTTTACTCCTATATAGCATTCCTGAAGAATTCGAATCGTTCAGAATTGCAATTGAAACTCAAGAAAAACTTCCAACCCCAGAAATATTAAAAATTAAACTTTTAGAAGAATATGAAGCCCGGAAGAGAAATGTTCGTGAGGAATCAACAGATGCAATGGTTGCAAAGAAGAGAGACAAGAATATATTCAAACCAAATGAAAATCAACACATTAAAGGTGAGAGATTCAAGTTTTCCTGCAATAGTTGTGGGAAAATAGGACACAAAGCAAGAGACTGCTGGTTGAAAAATCAAAACCAACAAAGATATGTGAACAAGAATCAAGAAACAACAAGAAATGTTGAAGTCGCACTTCAAGTAAATGCAGAAGGCGATAGCTGGTGCTTACATTTCACATGTGTTCCGACAAAACAAAATTTTTTCAGATGGAATATTCATCTAACGAAGTGTTACATTTAGCAAATAATGAATCAACAAAAATTCAAGGTAATGGCATTGTGAAAATCAAAACTACAACTGGGTATACATCTAAGTTAGAGAATACACTTTATGTTCCGGATTTAAGATCAAATCTACTATCAGTATCAAAAATCACTGACCATGGATTCGAAGTATGCTTTAACAAAAAGGAAGCAGTTGTAAGAAATCCAAGAACAGGTGAAAGAATAATAATAGCAAAAAGAAGTAAAGATTTATATTATGTTGAAGAAATACCTGAAAACTGTAAAGCAGCATATAAATCGAGCATACAGGAATGGCATGAGCGTTATGGACATCTAAATGAAGCTGATTTAAAAGATTTATTGAAAAAGAAAAAGGTAAATGGAATAGATTTTAATATTAATGAAAAATTGCAGACTTGTGAACCATGTATGAAAGGTAAGCAAACGCAAAAACCGTTTAAAAGATCTATTTCAAAATCATCAGAATTATTAGAGCTAGTTCATACCGACGTCTGCGGCCCCATGAGAGTAAATTCCATAGGTGGATCAAGATATTTTTTAACTTTCATCGACGACAAGTCAAGATGGTGTGAAGTATATTTTCTAAAGAAAAAGAGCGAAGTTTTTGAAAAATTTAAAGAATTTAAAAACATTGCTGAAAACAGCACAAATCGAAAAATAAAAGCTATTCGATCAGATAATGGAACTGAGTACACAAGCAACGAGTTTAAAAATTTTTTAAAAAATTCAGGTATAAAACATGAAATATCTGTGGAATACACACCACAACAAAATGGAGTAGCCGAAAGAAAAAATCGTACCCTAGTTGAAATGGCCAGATGTATGATGTTACAATCGGGTCTAACCCCAAGTTTTTGGGCTGAAGCAATTCTAACGGCTAACCACATTCGAAACAGACGTCCTTCTAGAACTATAAATGGTGAAACACCTTTTAAAATATGGTTAGGGAGAAGTCCAACTGTAAGTTATTTTAAAAAGTTTGGTATCACGGCTTATACACTTATAAAATCTTGTAAACAAAATAAATTTAACGCAAAAGCAAAAAAATGTATATTTGTCGGATACTCAATAAAATCAAAAGCATATAGATTGTGGGATATAACGGAAAGGAAAATTATATGCGCAAGAGACGTTAATTTTACAAATTCGTATCAAAAGTCGTACAAAAATTGTTTGAAAAATGGGCCTGATACGAGTAATTTAGAAACTGAACCTGTAGAATTAATTTTTATACCAGAAGAAAAGCCCTATACACAATTTTATGAAAATATACAAGAAAATGAAGAAATTGACGAAAGCGAAATAGATGAATATTATGGTTTTTCCGAAGCTGATGAAGACACAATAATAGAAGAACCTAACAACGAATTAAATAATGAATTTGAAACACCTGTAGGAACAATACGAGGTCCTGGAAGACCACAGAAAGTAAGAACTGGTAAAAGAGGAAGACCAAGAAAATTATATAACATAATTCCAAGAAATGAAAATGAACAACATTTAGCAAATATAATAGACCAAAACGAGCCATTAACAGCCAAAGAAGCAATTTCTGGAGCGGAGGCTAATGAATGGAAGAAGGCAATGAAATCGGAATATGATGCATTATTGAAGAACAAAACCTGGTGCATAGCTGACTATCCTGAAAATAAAAAAGTTGTAGATTGTAAATGGGTACTACGAAAGAAGATCAAAGCAGATGGAGCAATAGATTTTTACAAGGCTAGATTGGTAGCGAAAGGCTTTCTGCAAATTCCTGGAATCGATTATACTGAAACTTTTGCACCTGTTGCAAGAATTGGTTCTATTCGCTTACTAATGGCACTTTCAGTACAATTAAAACTTGATGTTTACCAACTTGATTTTGTTAGTGCGTATTTGAATGGCAATTTAGAAGAAACAATTTACATGAAAATTCCTAGTGAAATCGAATCGTTTTAAGAAGAACATGAAAGCAAAAAATACAAAGGTAAAGCGTGTTTATTAAAGAAAGCATTGTATGGATTAAAACAATCTGGAAGACAATGGTACAAAAAATTGGATGATAAATTAAAAAACTTACAATTCAAACCATTAAATTCCGATAACTGTGTGTATATTTCAAAAGAAGGCGAAAATATTACTTTAATTGCTATTTACGTTGATGATTTAATAGTGGCAACAAATAATTATATCAAATGGAAAGAACTAAAAGTAAAACTAGGAAAGTTTTTTGAAATGAAGGATTTGGGTCGATTAAATTTATGTTTAGGTATTGAATTCAAACAAGACCCAAATACAAAAGAAATAACACTTTCACAGCAAAAGTACATAAAAAACGTTTTAGAGAAATTTAAAATGGAAAACTGTAAGCCTTCAAAAACACCATTGAACAGTGGAATTAAACTGTCAAAAGAAATGTGCCCAAAAGAGGATGAAAAAGCAGAAACAGAAATGTTGCCATAGCAAAATCTAGTCGGGTCTCTCATGTATCTAGCGGTATCAACAAGGCCAGATATCGCTCATGCAGTAAGCGTATTAAGTCAATATAATACTTGTTATGGAAAAGAACACTGGGTTGCTGCAAAAAGGGTTTTACGTTATTTAAAAGGTACGCATAATATAGGTTTACATTACAAAGCCGCAAGTGGAGAGCTGACTGGCTATGCTGATGCGGACTGGGGAGCTAACATAGATGATAGGAGATCTTATACAGGATATGTTTTTAAATTAGCAAATGCAGCTATAAGTTGGGACTCCAGAAAACAACGAACAGTGGCAATGTCAACCACAGAAGCTGAATACATGTCACTCTCAGAATCCACAAAAGAAGCAATTCACATAAAGCGATTTTTAGACGAAATTATAGGTAACCAAAACACAACTGTAATTTATAATGATAACCAAGGAGCTGGACTTTTAAGCAAGAATCAAATATTTCACAAACGAACAAAACATATGGATATACGACATCATTTTGTTAGAGAAAACGTAGCTAATGGAAGCATAAAAATCGCTTATATGCCAACAGACGAAATGCCAGCTGATATCTTAACAAAAGGTTTGCAAACAACAAAGCAGAACAAATGTATTAGACAATTAGGATTAATTATTATTGAAGAAATTAAAACATAATTTTTTTTTAAGTATTAATTCAGGGGAAGTGTTGTATATGAATTACATACTTTAATATTTTATACCTTAAATATTTTAATCAAATCTTGCATTGTTTTTGTTAACATTCTAATTTATAAATGAATATTATTTTTTAATCAATCTTCCAAGGGGAAAAAGGGGAGGGGAAAAGTTTCCCCTTTCTCAATTTTTTCTTTCTTTATATGCCATTTCTAGGCTACTTACGAATTTTCAGTCTTCTATGACTTTAGCAAGTACCATTTCTTTAGGGAGGGCCGATAGAAATATTACCCCATTTACAAGTAGTTGGAGGGGAAAAGTTTCCCCTTTATCAATTTTTTCCTTCTTTATATGCCATTTCTAGGCTACTTACGAATTTTCAGTCTTCTACGACTTTAGCAAGTACCATTTCTTTAGGGAGGGCCGATAGAAATATTACCCCATTTACAAGTAGTTGGAGGGGAAAAGTTTCCCCTTTCTCAATTTTTTCTTTCTTTATATGCCATTTCTAGGCTACTTACGAATTTTCAGTGTTCTACGACTTTAGCAAGTACCATTTCTTTAGGGAGGGCCGATAGAAATATTACCCCATTTACAAGTAGTTGGAGGGGAAAAGATTCCCCTTTCTCAATTTTTTCTTTCTTTATATGCCATTTCTAGGCTACTTACGAATTTTCAGTCTTCTACGACTTTAGGGAGGGCCGTTACCGATATCTACCCCCATATGTTTTGCTTCTTTTTATATTTTGCTGAATTATGTGCTAATGTTACAATATCTAGAGTGCCCCTTCTTTGTATGGGGAATTTCCAATATAGCTAGAAAGCTGAAATTTGGTACACAGGTAGGTCTTGGCGAGAAAATAACCAGAAAAATCTAAAAACGGGCACTTTCCTTCCAGGGGGGACCTGAGTGCCCCTTCTTTATATGGGGCACTTCTAGTATAGCTAGAAAGCTGAAATTCGGTACACAGGTAGGTCTTGGTGAGAAAATAAGCAGAAAAATCTGAAAACGGGCACTTTTTATCTGGGGGACAATCATTCCCCTTCTTTGTATGGGGCACTTCTAGTAGAGATAGAAAGCTGAAATTTGGTACACAGGAAGGTCTTCGCGAGAAAATAACCAGAAAAATCTGAAAACGGGCTTTTTTCTTCCAGGGGGACCTGAGTGCCCCTTATTTATATGGGGCACTTTTAGTATAGCTAGAAAGCTGAAACTTGGTACACAGGTAGGTCTTGGTGAGAAAATAACCAGAAAAATCTAAAAACGGGCACTTTCCTTCCAGGGGGGACCTGAGTGCCCCTTCTTTATATGGGGCACTTCTAGTATAGCTAGAAAGCTGAAATTCGGTACACAGGTAGGTCTTGGTGAGAAAATAAGCAGAAAAATCTGAAAACGGGCACTTTTTATCTGGGGGACAATCATTCCCCTTCTTTGTATGGGGCACTTTTAGTATAGCTAGAAAGCTGAAATTTGGTACACAGGTAGGTCTTGGTGAGAAAATAACCAGAAAAATCTGAAAACGGGCACTTTTCTTCCAGGGGGACCTGAGTGCCCCTTCTTTGTATGGGGCATTTCCAGTATAGCTAGAAAGCTGAAATTTGGTACACAGGTAGGTCTTGGCGAGAAAATAACCAGAAAAATATGAAAACGGGCACTTTCCTCCCAGGGGGGACCTGAGTGCCCCTTCTTTGTATGGGGCATTTCCAGTATAGCTAGAAAGTTGAAATTTGGTACACAGGTAGGTCTTGGTGAGAAAATAACCAGAAAAATCTGAAAACGGGCACTTTCTTCCCAGGGGGGACCTGAGTGCCCCTTCTTTATATGGGGCACTTCTAGTATAGCTAGAAAGCTGAAATTTGGTACACAGGTAGGTCTTGGTGAGAAAATAACCAGAAAAACCTTAAAACGGGCACTTTCCTCCCAGGGGGACCAGAGTGCCCCTTCTTTATATGGGGCACTTCTAGTATAGCTAGAAAGCTGAAATTCGAAAGAACGGGCACTTTCCTTCCAGGGGGGACCTGAGTGCCCTTTCTTTATATGGGGCACTTCTAGTATAGCTAGAAAGCTGAAATTCGGTACACAGGTAGGTCTTGGTGAGAAAATAAGCAGAAAAATCTGAAAACGGGCACTTTTCTCCCAGGGGGACCTGAGTGCCCCTTCTCTATATGGGGCACTTCTAGTATAGCTAGAAAGCTGAAATTCGGTACACAGGTAGTTCTTGGTGAGAAAACAAGCAGAAAAATCTGAAAACGGGCACTTTTCATCTGGGGGGACAATCATTCCCCTTCTTTGTATGGGGCACTTCTAGTAGAGATAGAAAGCTGAAATTTGGTACACAGGTAGGTCTTGGCGAGAAAATAACCAAAAAAAATCTGAAAACGGGCACTTTTCTTCCAGGGGGACCTGAGTGCCCCTTATTTATATGGGGCACTTTTAGTATAGCTAGAAAGCTGAAATTTGGTACACAGGTAAGTCTTGGTGAGAAAATAACCAGAAAAATCTGAAAACGGGCACTTTCCTCCCAGGGGGGACCTGAGTGCCCCTTCTTTGTATGGGGCATTTCCAGTATAGCTAGAAAGCTGAAATTTGGTACACAGGTAGGTCTTTCGCGTGGATAATCATTTTTAGTCGTTACATCGGTTACCAATACAAAAGATTAAAAAATACAAAAGTAATATTTTTGTCTAATTTTTAGCACAGCCTATAGGGTAAAAATTGCGGAAAATGGCAAAACCATGTTTTTGTTTTTCAATTTTCTATTGAAATAAGCGTCCAATCGCTGTAATATTTCGCGTGGATAATCATTTTTAGCCGTTAGATCAAATACCAACACAAAAGATTAAAAAGTACAAAACTAAAATTTATGTCTAATTTTTAGCACAGCCTATAGGGTAAAAATTGCGGAAAATGGCTAAACCATGTTTTTTTTTCAATTTTCTATCGAAATAATCGTCCAATCGCTGTAATATTTCGCGTGGATAATCATTTTTAGTCGTTACATCGGTTACCAATACAAAAGATTAAAATATACAAAATTAATATTTTTGTATTATTTTTAGCACAGCCTATACGGTAAAAATTGCGGATATTACAAAACCATGTTTTTTTTTTTTAATTTTCTATTGAAATAATCGTCCAATCGCTGTAATATTTCGCGTGGATAATCATTTTTAGTCGTTACATCGGTTACCAATACAAAAGATTAAAATATACAAAAGTAATATTTTTGTCTAAATTTTACCACAGCCTATGAGGTAAAAATTGCGGATATTACAAAACCATGAATTTTTAAATTTTTAAATAATAGTCCAATCGCTGAACAGCCTAACGGTAAAAATTGCGGAAAATGGCAAACCATGTATTTTCAATTTCTAAAGAAATAATCGTCCAATCGCTGTAATATTTCGCGTGGATAATCATTTATAGCCGTTAGATCGGTTACCAACACAAAAGATTAAAAAATACAAAATTAAAATTTATGTCTAATTTTTAGCACAGCCTATAGGGTAAAAATTGCGGAAAATGGCAAAACCATGTTTTTTTTTCAATTTTCTATCGAAATAATCGTCCAATCGCTGTAATATTTCGCGTGGATAATCATTTTTAGTCGTTACATCGGTTACCAATACAAAAGATTAAAAAATACAAAAATAATATTTTTGTCTAAATTTTAGCACAGCCTATGAGGTAAAAATTGCGGAAAATGGCAAAACTATGTATTTTTCAATTTTCTAACGAAATAATCGTCCAATCGCTGTAATATTACGCGTGGATAATCATTTTTAGCCGTTAGATCAATTACCAACACAAAAGATTAAAAAGTACAAAACTAAAATTTATGTCTAATTTTTAGCACAGCCTATAGGGTAAAAATTGCGGAAAATGGCTAACCATGTTTTTTTTCAATTTTCTATCGAAATAATCGTCCAATCGCTGTAATATTTCGCGTGGATAATCATTTTTAGTCGTTACATCGGTTACCAATACAAAAGATTAAAATATACAAAATTAATATTTTTGTATTATTTTTAGCACAGCCTATACGGTAAAAATTGCGGATATTACAAAACCATGTTTTTTTTTTTAATTTTCTATTGAAATAATCGTCCAATCGTTACAGCGGTTACCAATACAAAAGATTAAAATATACAAAAGTAATATTTTTGTCTAAATTTTACCACAGCCTATGAGGTAAAAATTGCGGATATTACAAAACCATGAATTTTTAAATAATAGTCCAATCGCTGTAATATTTCGCGTGGATAATCATTTATAGCCGTTAGATCGATTACCAACACAAAAGATTAAAAAATACAAAATTAAAATTTATGTCTAATTTTTAGCACAGCAGGGTAAAAATTGCGGAAAATGGCAAAACCATGTTTTTTTTTCAATTTTCTATCGAAATAATCGTCCAATCGCTGTAATATTTCGCGTGGATAATCATTTTTAGTCGTTACATCGGTTACCAATACAAAAGATTAAAAAATACAAAAATAATATTTTTGTCTAAATTTTAGCACAGCCTATGAGGTAAAAATTGCGGAAAATGGCAAAATTATGTATTTTTCAATTTTCTAACGAAATAATCGTCCAATCGCTGTAATATTACGCGTGGATAATCATTTTTAGTCGTTACATCGGTTACCAATACAAAAGATTAAAATATACAAAATTAATATTTTTGTCTAATTTTTAGAACAGCCTAACGGTAAAAATTGCGGAAAATGGCAAACCATATATATACCAAATATAATATTATTATCAATTTCTAAAGAAATAATCGTCCAATCGCTGTAATATTTCGCGTGGATAATCATTTATAGCCGTTAGATCGGTTACCAATACAAAAGATTAAAAAATACAAAATTAAAATTTATGTCTAATTTTTAGCACAGCCTAGAGGGTAAAAATTGCGGAAAATGGCAAAACCATGTTTTTTTTTCAATTTTCTATTGAAATAATCGTCCAATCGCTGTAATATTTCGCGTGGATAATCATTTTTAGTCGTTACATCGGTTACCAATACAAAAGATTAGCCTATAGGGTAAAAATTGCGGAAAATGGCAAAACCATGTTTTTTTTCAATTTTCTATTGAAATAATCGTCCAATCGCTGTAATATTTCGCGTGGATAATCATTTTTAGTCGTTACATCGGTTACCAATACAAAAGATTAAAAAATACAAAAGTAATATTTTTGTCTAATTTTTAGCACAGCCTATAGGGTAAAAATTGCGGAAAATGGCAAAACCATGTTTTTTTTCAATTTTCTATTGAAATAATCGTCCAATCGCTGTAATATTTCGCGTGGATAATCATTTTTAGTCGTTACATCGGTTACCAATACAAAAGATTAAAATATACAAAATTAATATTTTTGTCTAATTTTAAGAACAGCCTAACGGTAAAAATTGCGGAAAATGGCAAACCATGTATTTTCAATTTCTAAAGAAATAATCGTCCAATCGCTGTAATATTTCGCGTGGATAATCATTTTTAGTCTTTACATTGGTTACCAATACAAAAGATTAAAATATACAAAATTAATATTTTTGTATAATTTTTAGCACAGCCTATACGGTAAAAATTGCGGAAAATGGCAAAACTAGGTATTTTTCAATTTTCTATTGAAATAATCGTCCAATCGGTGTAATATTTCGCGTGGATAATCATTTTTAGTCGTTGCATCGGTTACCAATACAAAAGATTAAAATATACAAAATTAATATTTTTGTATAATTTTTAGCACAGCCTATACGGTAAAAATTGCGGATATTACAAAACCATGTTTTTTTTTTTCAATTTTCTTGGTGAGAAAATAAGCAGAAAAATCTGAAAACGGGCACTTTTCATCTGGGGGGACAATCATTCCCCTTCTTTGTATGGGGCACTTCTAGTAGAGATAGAAAGCTGAAATTTGGTACACAGGTAGGTCTTGCCGAGAAAATAACCAAAAAAATCTGAAAACGGGCACTTTTCTTCCAGGGGGACCTGAGTGCCCCTTATTTATATGAGGCACTTTTAGTATAGCTAGAAAGCTGAAATTTGGTACACAGGTAGGTCTTGGTGAGAAAATAACCAGAAAAATCTGAAAACGGGCACTTTATTCCCAGGGGGGACCTGAGTGCCCCTTCTTTGTATGGGGCATTTCCAGTATAGCTAGAAAGCTGAAATTTGGTACACAGGTAGGTCTTTCGCGTGGATAATCATTTTTAGTCGTTACATCGGTTACCAATACAAAAGATTAAAAAATACAAAATTAAAATTTATGTGTAATTTTTAGCACAGCCTATAGGGTAAAAATTGCGGAAAATGGCAAAACCATGTTTTTTTTTTCAATTTTCTATTGAAATAATCGTCCAATCGCTGTAATATTTCGCGTGGATAATCATTTATAGCCGTTAGATCAATTACCAACACAAAAGATTAAAAAGTACAAAACTAAAATTTATGTCTAATTTTTAGCACAGCCTATAGGGTAAAAATTGCAGAAAATGGCAAAACCAAGTTTTTTTCAATTTTCTATTGAAATAATCGTCCAATCGGTGTAATATTTCGCGTGGATAATCATTTTTAGTCGTTGCATCGGTTACCAATACAAAAGATTAAAATATACAAAATTAATATTTTTGTATAATTTTTAGCACAGCCTATACGGTAAAAATTGCGGATATTACAAAACCATGTTTTTTTTTTTCAATTTTCTTGGTGAGAAAATAAGCAGAAAAATCTGAAAACGGGCACTTTTCATCTGGGGGGACAATCATTCCCCTTCTTTGTATGGGGCACTTCTAGTAGAGATAGAAAGCTGAAATTTGGTACACAGGTAGGTCTTGCCGAGAAAATAACCAAAAAAATCTGAAAACGGGCACTTTTCTTCCAGGGGGACCTGAGTGCCCCTTATTTATATGAGGCACTTTTAGTATAGCTAGAAAGCTGAAATTTGGTACACAGGTAGGTCTTGGTGAGAAAATAACCAGAAAAATCTGAAAACGGGCACTTTATTCCCAGGGGGGACCTGAGTGCCCCTTCTTTGTATGGGGCATTTCCAGTATAGCTAGAAAGCTGAAATTTGGTACACAGGTAGGTCTTTCGCGTGGATAATCATTTATAGCCGTTAGATCAATTACCAACACAAAAGATTAAAAAGTACAAAACTAAAATTTATGTCTAATTTTTAGCACAGCCTATAGGGTAAAAATTGCAGAAAATGGCAAAACCAAGTTTTTTTCAATTTTCTATTGAAATAATCGTCCAATCGGTGTAATATTTCGCGTGGATAATCATTTTTAGTCGTTGCATCGGTTACCAATACAAAAGATTAAAATATACAAAATTAATATTTTTGTATAATTTTTAGCACAGCCTATACGGTAAAAATTGCGGATATTACAAAACCATGTTTTTTTTTTTCAATTTTCTTGGTGAGAAAATAAGCAGAAAAATCTGAAAACGGGCACTTTTCATCTGGGGGGACAATCATTCCCCTTCTTTGTATGGGGCACTTCTAGTAGAGATAGAAAGCTGAAATTTGGTACACAGGTAGGTCTTGCCGAGAAAATAACCAAAAAAATCTGAAAACGGGCACTTTTCTTCCAGGGGGACCTGAGTGCCCCTTATTTATATGAGGCACTTTTAGTATAGCTAGAAAGCTGAAATTTGGTACACAGGTAGGTCTTGGTGAGAAAATAACCAGAAAAATCTGAAAACGGGCACTTTATTCCCAGGGGGGACCTGAGTGCCCCTTCTTTGTATGGGGCATTTCCAGTATAGCTAGAAAGCTGAAATTTGGTACACAGGTAGGTCTTTCGCGTGGATAATCATTTTTAGTCGTTACATCGGTTACCAATACAAAAGATTAAAAAATACAAAATTAAAATTTATGTGTAATTTTTAGCACAGCCTATAGGGTAAAAATTGCTGAAAATGGCAAAACCATGTTTTTTTTTTCAATTTTCTATTGAAATAATCGTCCAATCGCTGTAATATTTCGCGTGGATAATCATTTTTAGTCGTTACATCGGTTACCAATACAAAAGATTAAAAAATACAAAAGTAATATTTTTGTCTAATTTTTAGCACAGCCTATAGGGTAAAAATTGCGGAAAATGGCAAAACCATGTTTATTTTTCAATTTTCTATTGAAATAATCGTCCAATCGCTGTAATATTTCGCGTGGATAATCATTTTTAGTCGTTACATCGGTTACCAATACAAAAGATTAAAAAATACAAAAGTAATATTTTTGTCTAATTTTTAGCACAGCCTATAGGGTAAAAATTGCGGAAAATGGCAAAACCATGTTTTTGTTTTTCAATTTTCTATTGAAATAATCGTCCAATCGCTGTAATATTTCGCGTGGATAATCATTTTTAGCCGTTAGATCAATTACCAACACAAAAGATTAAAAAGTACAAAACTAAAATTTATGTCTAATTTTTAGCACAGCCTATAGGGTAAAAATTGCGGAAAATGGCTAAACCATGTTTTTTTTTTCAATTTTTTATCGAAATAATCGTCCAATCGCTGTAATATTTCGCGTCGATAATCATTTTTAGTCGTTACATCGGTTACCAATACAAAAGATTAAAATATACAAAATTAATATTTTTGTATAATTTTTAGCACAGCCTATACGGTAAAAATTGCGGATATTACAAAACCATGTTTTTTTTTTTAATTTTCTATTGAAATAATCGTCCAATCGCTGTAATATTTCGCGTGGATAGTCATTTATAGCCGTTAGATCAATTACCAACACAAAAGATTAAAAAGTACAAAACTAAAATTTATGTCTAATTTTTAGCACAGCCTATGGGTAAAAATTGCGGATATTACAAAACCATGAATTTTTAAATTTTTAAATAATAGTCCAATCGCTGTAATATTTCGCGTGGATAATCATTTATAGCCGTTAGATCGATTACCAACACAAAAGATTAAAAAATACAAAATTAAAATTTATGTCTAATTTTTAGCACAGCCTATAGCGGAAAATGGCAAAACCATATTTTTTTTCAATTTTCTATCGAAATAATCGTCCAATCGCTGTAATATTTCGCGTGGATAATCGTTTTTAGTCGTTACATCGGTTACCAATACAAAAGATTAAAAAATACAAAAGTAATATTTTTGTCTAAATTTTAGCACAGCCTATGAGGTAAAAATTGCGGAAAATGGCAAAACTATGTATTTTTCAATTTTCTAACGAAATAATAGTCCAATCGCTGTAATATTTCGCGTGGATAATCATTTATAGCCGTTAGATCGATTACCAACACAAAATATTAAAAAATACAAAATTAAAATTTATGTCTAATTTTTAGCACAGCCTATAGGGTAAAAATTGCGGAAAATGGCAAAACCATGTTTTTTTTCAATTTTCTATCGAAATAATCGTCCAATCGCTGTAATATTTCGCGTGGATAATCATTTTTAGTCGTTACATCGGTTACCAATACAAAAGATTAAAAAATACAAAAGTAATATTTTTGTCTAAATTTTAGCACCGCCTATGAGGTAAAAATTGCGGAAAATGGCAAAACTATGTATTTTTCAATTTTCTAACGAAATAATCGTCCAATCGCTGTAATATTTCGCGTGGATAATCATTTTTAGTCGTTACATCGGTTACCAATACAAAAGATTAAAATATACAAAATTAATATTTTTGTCTAATTTTTAGAACAGCCTAACGGTAAAAATTGCGGAAAATGGCAAACCATGTATTTTCAATTTCTAAAGAAATAATCGTCCAATCGCTGTAATATTTCACGTGGATAATCATTTATAGCCGTTAGATCGGTTACCAATACAAAAGATTAAAAAATACAAAATTAAAATTTATGTCTAATTTTTAGCACAGCCTATAGGGTAAAAATTGCGGAAAATGGCAAAACCATGTTTTTTTTTAATTTTCTATTGAAATAATCGTCCAATCGCTGTAATATTTCGCGTGGATAATCATTTTTAGTCGTTACATCGGTTACCAATACAAAAGATTAGCCTATAGGGTAAAAATTGCGGAAAATGGCAAAACCATGTTTTTTTTTTCAATTTTCTATTGAAATAATCGTCCAATCGCTGTAATATTTCGCGTGGATAATCATTTATAGCCGTTAGATCGATTACCAACACAAAAGATTAAAAAATACAAAATTAAAATTTATGTCTAATTTTTAGCACAGCCTATAGGGTAAAAATTGCGGAAAATGGCAAAACCATATTTTTTATTCAATTTTCTATCGAAATAATCGTCCAATCGCTGTAATATTTCGCGTGGATAATCATTTTTAGTCGTTACATCGGTTACCAATACAAAAGATTAAAAAATACAAAAGTAATATTTTTGTCTAAATTTTAGCACAGCCTATGAGGTAAAAATTGCGGAAAATGGCAAAACTATGTATTTTTCAATTTTCTAACGAAATAATAGTCCAATCGCTGTAATATTTCGCGTAGATAATCATTTATAGTCGTTAGATCGATTACCAACACAAAAGATTAAAAAATACAAAATTAAAATTTATGTCTAATTTTTAGCACAGCCTATAGGGTAAAAATTGCGGAAAATGGCAAAACCATGTTTTTTTTCAATTTTCTATCGAAATAATCGTCCAATCGCTGTAATATTTCGCGTGGATAATCATTTTTAGTCGTTACATCGGTTACCAATACAAAAGATTAAAAAATACAAAATTAATATTTTTGTCTAATTTTTAGAACAGCCTAACGGTAAAAATTGCGGAAAATGGCAAACCATGTATTTTCAATTTCTAAAGAAATAATCGTCCAATCGCTGTAATATTTCGCGTGGATAATCATTTATAGCCGTTAGATCGGTTACCAATACAAAAGATTAAAAAATACAAAATTAAAATTTATGTCTAATTTTTAGCACAGCCTATAGGGTAAAAATTGCGGAAAATGGCAAAACCATGTTTTTTTTTCAATTTTCTATTGAAATAATCGTCCAATCGCTATAATATTTCGCGTGGATAATCATTTTTAGTCGTTACATCGGTTACCAATACAAAAGATTAGCCTATAGGGTAAAAATTGCGGAAAATGGCAAAACCATGTTTTTTTTTCAATTTTCTATTGAAATAATCGTCCAATCGCTGTAATATTTCGCGTGGATAATCATTTTTAGTCGTTACATCGGTTACCAATACAAAAGATTAAAAAATACAAAAGTAATATTTTTGTCTAATTTTTAGCACAGCCTATAGGGTAAAAATTGCGGAAAATGGCAAAACCACGTTTTTTTTCAATTTTCTATTGAAATAATCGTCCAATCGCTGTAATATTTCGCGTGGATAATCATTTTTAGTCGTTACATCGGTTACCAATACAAAAGATTAAAATATACAAAATTAATATTTTTGTCTAATTTTAAGAACAGCCAAACGGTAAAAATTGCGGAAAATGGCAAACCATGTATTTTCAATTTCTAAAGAAATAATCGTCCAATCGCTGTAATATTTCGCGTGGATAATCATTTTTAGTCGTTACATTGGTTACCAATACAAAAGATTAAAAAATACAAAACTAAAATTTATGTCTAATTTTTAGCACAGCCTATAGGGTAAAAATTGCGGAAAATGGCAAAACCATGTTTTTTTTTTCAATTTTCTATTGAAATAATCGTCCAATCGCTGTAATATTTCGCGTGGATAGTCATTTATAGCCGTTAGATCAATTACCAACACAAAAGATTAAAAAGTACAAAACTAAAATTTATGTCTAATTTTTAGCACAGCCTATAGGGTAAAAATTGCAGAAAATGGCAAAACCAAGTTTTTTTCAATTTTCTATCGAAATAATCGTCCAATCGCTGTAATATTTCGCGTGGATAATCATTTTTAGTCGTTACATCGGTTACCAATACAAAAGATTAAAATATACAAAATTAATATTTTTGTCTAATTTTAAGAACAGCCTAACGGTAAAAATTGCGGAAAATGGCAAACCATGTATTTTCAATTTCTAAAGAAATAATCGTCCAATCGCTGTAATATTTCGCGTGGATAATCATTTTTAGTCGTTACATTGGTTACCAATACAAAAGATTAAAAAATACAAAACTAAAATTTATGTCTAATTTTTAGCACAGCCTATAGGGTAAAAATTGCGGAAAATGGCAAAACCATGTTTTTTTTTTCAATTTTCTATTGAAATAATCGTCCAATCGCTGTAATATTTCGCGTGGATAGTCATTTATAGCCGTTAGATCAATTACCAACACAAAAGATTAAAACGTACAAAACTAAAATTTATTTCTAATTTTTAGCACAGCCTATAGGGTAAAAATTGCAGAAAATGGCAAAACCAAGTTTTTTTCAATTTTCTATCGAAATAATCGTCCAATCGCTGTAATATTTCGCGTGGATAATCATTTTTAGTCGTTACATCGGTTACCAATACAAAAGATTAAAATATACAAAATTAATATTTTTGTCTAATTTTAAGAACAGCCTAACGGTAAAAATTGCGGAAAATGGCAAACCATGTATTTTCAATTTCTAAAGAAATAATCGTCCAATCGCTGTAATATTTCGCGTGGATAATCATTTTTAGTCGTTACATTGGTTACCAATACAAAAGATTAAAAAATACAAAACTAAAATTTATGTCTAATTTTTAGCACAGCCTATAGGGTAAAAATTGCGGAAAATGGCAAAACCATGTTTTTTTTTCAATTTTCTATTGAAATAATCGTCCAATCGCTGTAATATTTCGCGTGGATAGTCATTTATAGCCGTTAGATCAATTACCAACACAAAAGATTAAAAAGTACAAAACTAAAATTTATGTCTAATTTTTAGCACAGCCAATAGGGTAAAAATTGCAGAAAATGGCAAAACCAAGTTTTTTTCAATTTTCTATCGAAATAATCGTCCAATCGCTGTAATATTTCGCGTGGATAATCATTTGTAGTCGTTACATCGGTTACCAATACAAAAGATTAAAAAATACAAAACTAAAATTTATGTCTAATTTTTAGCACAGCCTATAGGGTAAAAATTGCGGAAAATGGCAAAACCATGTTTTTTTTTAAATTTTCTATCGAAATAATCGTCCAATCGCTGTAATATTTCGCGTGGATAATCATTTTTAGTCGTTACATCGGTTACCAATACAAAAGATTAAAAAATACAAAAGTAATATTTTTGTCTAAATTTTAGCACAGCCTATGAGGTAAAAATTGCGGAAAATGGCAAAACTATGTATTTTTCAATTTTCTAACGAAATAATAGTCCAATCGCTGTAATATTTCGCGTGGATAATCATTTTTAGTCGTTACATCGGTTACCAATACAAAAGATTAAAAAATACAAAACTAAAATTTATGTCTAATTTTTAGCACAGCCTATAGGGTAAAAATTGCGGAAAATGGCAAAACCATGTTTTTTTTTAAATTTTCTATCGAAATAATCGTCCAATCGCTGTAATATTTCGCGTGGATAATCATTTTTAGTCGTTACATCGGTTACCAATACAAAAGATTAAAAAATACAAAAGTAATATTTTTGTCTAAATTTTAGCACAGCCTATGGGTAAAAATTGCGGAAAATGGCAAAACTATGTATTTTTCAATTTTCTATTGAAATAATCGTCCAATCGCTGTAATATTTCGCGTGGATAGTCATTTATAGCCGTTAGATCAATTACCAACACAAAAGATTAAAAAGTACAAAACTAAAATTTATGTCTAATTTTTAGCACAGCCTATAGGGTAAAAATTGCAGAAAATGGCAAAACCAAGTTTTTTTCAATTTTCTATCGAAATAATCGTCCAATCGCTGTAATATTTCGCGTGGATAATTATTTTTAGTCGTTACATCGGTTACCAATACAAAAGATTAAAAAATACAAAAGTAATATTTTTGTCTAAATTTTAGCACAGCCTATGAGGTAAAAATTGCGGAAAATGGCAAAACTATGTATTTTTCAATTTTCTAACGAAATAATAGTCCAATCGCTGTAATATTTCGCGTGGATAATCATTTATAGCCGTTAGATCGATTACCAACACAAAAGATTAAAAAATACAAAATTAAAATTTATGTCTAATTTTTAGCACAGCCTATAGGGTAAAAATTGCGGAAAATGCCAAAACCATGTTTTTTTTTAAATTTTCTATCGAAATAATCGTCCAATCGCTGTAATATTTCGCGTGGATAATCATTTTTAGTCGTTACATCGGTTACCAATACAAAAGATTAAAAAATACAAAAGTAATATTTTTGTCTAAATTTTAGCACAGCCTATGAGGTAAAAATTGCGGAAAATGGCAAAACTATGTATTTTTCAATTTTCTAACGAAATAATCGTCCAATCGCTGTAATATTTCGCGTGGATAATCATTTTTAGTCGTTACATCGGTTACCAATACAAAAGATTAGCCTATAGGGTAAAAATTGCGGAAAATGGCAAAACCATGTTTTTTTTTCAATTTTCTATTGAAATAATCGTCCAATCGCTGTAATATTTCGCGTGGATAATCATTTTTAGTCGTTACATTGGTTACCAATACAAAAGATTAAAAAATACAAAAGTAATATTTTTGTCTAATTTTTAGCACAGCCTATAGGGTAAAAATTGCGGAAAATGGCAAAACCATGTTTTTTTTCAATTTTCTATTGAAATAATCGACCAATCGCTGTAATATTTCGCGTGGATAATCATTTTTAGTCGTTACATCGGTTACCAATACAAAAGATTAAAATATACAAAATTAATATTTTTGTCTAATTTTAAGAACAGCCTAACGGTAAAAATTGCGGAAAATGGCAAACCATGTATTTTCAATTTCTAAAGAAATAATCGTCCAATCGCTGTAATATTTCACGTGGATAATCATTTTTAGCCGTTAGATCAATTACCAACACAAAAGATTAAAAAGTACAAAACTAAAATTTATGTCTAATTTTTAGCACAGCCTATAGGGTAAAAATTGCGGAAAATGGCTAAACCATGTTTTTTTTTTTCAATTTTCTATCGAAATAATCGTCCAATCGGTGTAATATTTCGCGTGGATAATCATTTTTAGTCGTTGCATCGGTTACCAATACAAAAGATTAAAATATAAAAAATTAATATTTTTGTATAATTTTTAGCCGAGCCTATACGGTAAAAATTGCGGATATTACAAAACCATGTTTTTTTTCAATTTTCTATTGAAATAATCGTCCAATCGCTGTAATATTTCGCGTGGATAATCATTTTTAGTCGTTACATCGGTTACCAATACAAAAGATTAAAAAATACAAAATTAAAATTTATGTCTAATTTTTAGGACAGCCTATAGGGTAAAAATTGCGGAAAATGGCTAAACCATGTTTATTTTCAATTTTCTATCGAAATAATCGTCCAATCGCTGTAATATTTCGCGTGGATAATCATTTTTAGTCGTTACATAAGTTACCAATACAAAAGATTAAAAAATACAAAATTAAAATTTATGTCTAATTTTTAGCACAGCCTATAGGGTAAAAATTGCGGAAAATGGCAAAACCATGTTTTTTTTTCAATTTTCTATTGAAATAATCGTCCAATCGCTGTAATATTTCGCGTGGATAATCATTTTTAGTCGTTACATCGGTTAACAATACAAAAGATTAAAAAATACAAAATTAAAATTTATGTCTAATTTTTAGCACACCCTATAGGGTAAAAATTGCGGAAAATGGCAAAACCATGTTTTTTTTCAATTTTCTATTGAAATAATCGTCCAATCGCTGTAATATTTCGCGTGGATAATCATTTTTAGTCGTTACATCGGTTACCAATACAAAAGATTATAAAATACAAAATTAATATTTTTATCTAATTTTTAGCACAGCCTATAGGGTAAAAATTGCGGAAAATGGCAAAACCATGTTTTTTTTCAATTTTCTATCGAAATAATCGTCCAATCGCTGTAATATTTCGCGTGGATAATCATTTTTAGTCGTTACATCGGTTACCAATACAAAAGATTAAAAAATAGAAAAGTAATATTTTTGTATAATTTTTAGCCGAGCCTATACGGTAAAAATTGCGGATATTACAAAACCATGTTTTTTTTCAATTTTCTATTGAAATAATCGTCCAATCGCTGTAATATTTCGCGTGGATAATCATTTTTAGTCGTTACATCGGTTACCAATACAAAAGATTAAAAAATACAAAATTAAAATTTATGTCTAATTTTTAGGACAGCCTATAGGGTAAAAATTGCGGAAAATGGCTAAACCATGTTTATTTTCAATTTTCTATCGAAATAATCGTCCAATCGCTGTAATATTTCGCGTGGATAATCATTTTTAGTCGTTACATCGGTTACCAATACAAAAGATTAAAAAGTACAAAACTAAAATTTATGTCTAATTTTTAGCACAGCCTATAGGGTAAAAATTGCAGAAAATGGCAAAACCAAGTTTTTTTCAATTTTCTATTGAAATAATCGTCCAATCGCTGTAATATTTCGCGTGGATAATCATTTTTAGTCGTTACATTGGTTACCAATACAAAAGATTAAAAAATACAAAACTAAAATTTATGTCTAATTTTTAGCACAGCCTATAGGGTAAAAATTGCGGAAAATGGCAAAACCATGTTTTTTTTTCAATTTTCTATTGAAATAATCGTCCAATCGCTGTAATATTTCGCGTGGATAATCATTTATAGCCGTTAGATCAATTACCAACACAAAAGATTAAAAAGTACAAAACTAAAATTTTTGTATAATTTTTAGCACAGCCTATACGGTAAAAATTGCGGATATTACAAAACCATGTTTTTTTTCAATTTTCTATTGAAATAATCGTCCAATCGCTGTAATATTTCGCGTGGATAATCATTTTTAGTCGTTACATCGGTTACCAATACAAAAGATTAAAAAATACAAAATTAATCAATTACCAACACAAAAGATTAAAAAGTACAAAACTAAAATTTATGTCTAATTTTTAGCACAGCCTATAGGGTAAAAATTGCGGAAAATGGCAAAACCAATTTTTTTTTTTAATTTGCTATTGAAATAATCGTCCAATCGCTGTAATATTTCGCGTGGATAATCATTTTTAGTCGTTACATCGGTTACCAATACAAAAGATTAAAATATACAAAATTAATATTTTTGTATAATTTTTAGCACAGCCTATACGGTAAAAATTGCTGATATTACAAAACCATGTTTTTTTTCAATTTTCTATTGAAATAATCGTCCAATCGGTGTAATATTTCGCGTGGATAATCATTTTTAGTCGTTGCATCGGTTACCAATACAAAAGATTAATATATAAAAAATTAATATTTTTGTATAATTTTTAGCACAGCCTTTACGGTAAAAATTGCGGATATTACAAAACCATGTTTTTTTTCAATTTTCTATTGAAATAATCGTCCAATCGCTGTAATATTTCGCGTGGATAATCATTTTTAGTCGTTACATCGGTTACCAATACAAAAGATTAAAAAATACAAAATTAAAATTTATGTCTAATTTTTAGGACAGCCTATATGGTAAAAATTGCGGAAAATGGCTAAACCATGTTTTTTTTTTCAATTTTCTATCGAAATAATCGTCCAATCGCTGTAATATTTCGCGTGGATAATCATTTTTAGTCGTTACATCAGTTACCAATACAAAAGATTAAAAAATACAAAATTAAAATTTATGTCTAATTTTTAGCACAGCCTATAGGGTAAAAATTGCGGAAAATGGCAAAACCATGTTTTTTTTTCAATTTTCTATTGAAATAATCGTCCAATCGCTGTAATATTTCGCGTGGATAATCATTTTTAGTCGTTACATCGGTTACCAATACAAAAGATTAAAAAATACAAAATTAAAATTTATGTCTAATTTTTAGCACAGCCTATAGCGTAAAAATTGCGGAAAATGGCAAAACCATGTTTTTTTTCAATTTTCTATCGAAATAATCGTCCAATCGCTGTAATATTTCGCGTGGATAATCATTTTTAGTCGTTACATCGGTTACCAATACAAAAGATTAAAAAATAGAAAAGTAATATTTTTGTCTAATTGTTATGTTTAAAATTAATACACTATTATTTTCTTTTATCTTTCAACTTTATTATTATAAAACTCTAATTCTAGGACTATAAATATTAACTTTATAGCTCTTTGCTTTTACAACTGTATTCAACTGTCTTCTTTTACAACTCATTTCAGCTGTCTTCTTTTACAACTGATTGCTTTTTCAACTGACACTCTATTTCTTAAACCTAGCTTATTTATACTTAATTACTATTCAATAATTATTCTTTAATATTTTAATGTTGCACAATTATTCTTAATCAGCTATTTATTAGTATATAATAATTATTATTCTTTAATATTTTAATGTTGCACAATTATTCTTACTCAGCTATTTATTACTATTCTTCTGACCCAGTTTGTATTTAATAAAAATAGCTTAGTAAGCTTTTGGGCATTTCGCAATTTATCAACGCAAACAGTTACACAATTGGTCAAGTCAATGCACTGATCAAGTCAATGAACTGGTGACTGTTTGTGTTAACAAGTTGCGAAATGTTCGTGTAGGAGGGTTGATCAAGTCTGACTCATAACATTCCTCCCCCTTTGCGGAAGAAAACATCCAATTATAGATGTTTTCTCAATGTATGGTTTTCCTTGGGTCAGAAGATTTTTATTCTAAATCTTAAATGTAGTTGGTGTGTTCTGAGTTTAAATCTATTGGAGCTTGTTGCTGTTGTTGTAGTTGTTGGTCTTGATGCTGGTACGTGTATTTGGATACTTCAAACGTGGGGGAATTCTGGTCCTGTAAATGGTTTCCCACAATTCTATTCAACTCTGGGCCACGTTCCGGGAATTCATTGTTTATATTGACCCTTATTTGATTATGCCGTTTGCACAACAGCCATATGATTATTATTGCTGCTGTCGTAATAACGATTATTGTTGTATACGTAATGTTATTCAAAACATTCTGCTGGAATTTCAGTTCGCGGATTGTGTTGATGTTGCTGATCTGCTTTATGTGTAGATTCTCCAAGGTAGGTATAATTTCCGTGGCCACATTGTTGTTACCTCTTACTAACAGAAACTTCTGGGTTACATCTATGACATGGCTAACGAAGGTTTGGTCACCTATTGTTATGCTTCTTCAATTAGCTCCATGGTTTCTGCTTCGTGTAGGATCAGGTTGCACTTTCCTCTGAAAACGCATATTTTCGGTTGACTTAAGCTTTTGAAATCTCTTTCACCTTTGTACCCGAAAACGCCCTTGTCGTTCCTCACTACGTATTCTCTTTCGGCATCTATTTGGTGGTGGCTGTCGTTTGGAATGGGTATTATCAGGGATTTTTTTAAACTCATGGTTTCGATGGGCAATCTGATTATGAACATCAGGCTGCTATGCCTATGTAATGCTACTCCCATCTGTATGTCTTGTATAGTTTCCACATTTATTTTGTACTCCTGGATTTCTTCAATGGTCAATAGTGCTGGGTTGAAAATTTTCATTTTCGCTAATGCGATGGACTCTTGTACGGTCTTCACTTGGCTTTTCATCTCCATGAGTTTGAAAAGCTGGAAAATCGCAACGTTGCGGTAGTGCTGGAGCTCTGATTCCTGCTTGATCTGAGTCAAGCTGTTCAGAGTGTTCCTGTTCTCATTTATTGCTTCCACCATCTGGTTAATTGTCGTATTGAATCTATTGTTTATGTGGACCTGTTGATTTGACTGTTCGATGATTTGGTGCCCGTTAGCGTCAATCACCTCGAAATGTTGGTTTATTAGTTGCCGGTCCTCCTCATCTAGTGTGCCGTAGAGCCACTTCATCACCTTTCCTCCAATGTTCAGCAAACCACGTTTTACGCGGCCTGGCAGTAGTGTATGAATGCCGTTCTCAATTTCACTGAGTTCTTTTATGATGAGTTCCCTATAGGGAATCGGTAGTATCTTTGGTAGGTTAAGGCGGACCTCGCTGAAAGAGTCTGCTATTTGTTGGATATCGATGTGATGTAGGATGTATTCAAATTTTGAGGCTATTTTTACCGACCCCATGTGTATATCAGCGTAACCATCAGCTGACTCCAATTTCTCAATGTGCATCTCTCCGTCCGTGAACCAGATTCCCACGAGAAGAAGTTCTAAAATCTGAATTAAAATGTTAAGTTTATTAGAGGGCTCTCATGTAATCGTCGAACTTGCTGTTGTGTAAACTCATATCGGCTGCGTGTTAAGTGTTAAAATTATATACTTATAAAAGTGTTTTGTTTATTATTATTTGAAAACTAACATTGTAAATAATATTTTGGTTTTATAATATATTGCTGTTATTATATATATATATACATATGTATATTGTTTTCTTATTTAAATATTTTGAACACAGGCTTCAAATTACAAATATATATATTTTTTTTTAATTTTTCTTACATTACCTAGTCAATTTTAAAATATTTTATGTGGGGGTTTGCTTTTTTTTATGTTAAACTAGCTGATCCCGGTGTACTTCGCTACCCCCCTCGTTATAAAATAAAATTAAAAGTATTTATATATCCTATTGTGACGATCGGTCCAGTAGTTAAGACTATATTACGATTTTTAATTTTAATAAAAAGGAGCGTGGTCCCATCCACTTTTCTCCCGGTACGTATTCCAAATTATGGCAATACCATATGTACCAAATATCATCGACGTAGGTCAAAAAATGCCCAAAATATGGCGATTTAAATTTTTGGGTTATATGGGTGGTGCCACGCCTCTTTGTCCAATCCCGCCCATATTTGAAGTAGCACTAAAAAAATGCACACCAAACCGACGTACCAAATTTTGTTCAAATACCGTTATCAGGAGCAGAAATAATAGATTTTTAATTTGTGGTTTGTATGAGAGGTACCACGCCCCTTTGTCCAATCCCGCCCATATTTGCAGCAGCACTTAAGAAATTTACACCAAACCGTCATACCAAATTTTGTTCAAATACCGTTATCAGGATCAGAAATAATAGATTTTTAATTTGTGGTTTGTATGAGAGGTACCACGCCCCTTTGTCCAATCCCGCCCATAAGTATTCTATGTCCTTCTCCTGGCTCTAAACTACCTCCCTGCCAATTTTCAGCTAAATCGGTTCAGCCGTTCTTGAGTTATAAGTGAAGTAACTAACACGACTTTCTTTTATATATATAGATTTGTGGTTTCTCCCATATTTGCAGCAGCACTTAAAAAATGCACACCAAACCGACATACCAAATTTTGTTCAAATACCGTTATCAGGAGCACAAATAATAGATTTTTAATTTGTGGTTTGTATGAGAGGTACCACGCCCCTTTGTCCAATCCCGCCCATATTTGCAGCAGCACTTAAGAAATTTACACCAAACCGACATACCAAATTTTGTTCAAATACCGTTATCAGGAGCAGAAATAATAGATTTTTAATTTGTGGTTTGTATGAGAGGTACCACGCCCCTTTGTCCAATCCCACCCATATTTGCAGCAGCACTTAAAAAATGCACACCAAACCGACGTACCAAATTTTGTTTAAATACCGTTATCAGAAGCAGAAATAATAGATTTTTAATTTGTGGTTTGTATGAGAGGTACCACGCCCCTTTGTCCAATCCCGCCCATATTTGCAGCAGCACTAAAGAAATTTACACCAAACCGACATACCAAATTTTGTTTAAATACCGTTATCAGGAGCAGAAATAATAGATTTTTAATTTGTGGTTTGTATGAGAGGTACCACGCCCCTTTGTCCAATCCCGCCCATATTTTCAGCAGCACTTAAGAAATTTACACCAAACGGACATACCAAATTTTGTTTAAATACCGTTATCAGGAGCAGAAATAATAGATTTTTAATTTGTGGTTTGTATGAGAGGTACCACGCCCCTTTGTCCAATCCCGCCCATATTTGCAGCAGCACTTAAGAAATTTACACCAAACCGACATACCAAATTTTGTTCAAATACCGTTATCAGGAGCAGAAATAATAGATTTTTAATTTGTGGTTTGTATGAGAGGTACCACACCCCTTTGTCCAATCCCGTTCATATTTGCAGCAGCACTTAAAAAATGCACACCAAACCGACGTACCAAATTTTGTTCAAATACCGTTATCAGGAGCACAAATAATAGATTTTTAATTTGTGGTTTGTATGAGAGGTACCACGCCCCTTTGTCCAATCCCGCCCATATTTGCAGCAGCACTTAAGAAATTTACACCAAACCGACATACCAAATTTTGTTCAAATACCGTTATCAGGAGCAGAAATAATAGATTTTTAATTTGTGGTTTGTATGAGAGGTACCACGCCCCTTTGTCCAATCCCACCCATATTTGCAGCAGCACTTAAAAAATGCACACCAAACCGACGTACCAAATTTTGTTTAAATACCGTTATCAGAAGCAGAAATAATAGATTTTTAATTTGTGGTTTGTATGAGAGGTACCACGCCCCTTTGTCCAATCCCGCCCATATTTGCAGCAGCACTAAAGAAATTTACACCAAACCGACATACCAAATTTTGTTTAAATACCGTTATCAGGAGCAGAAATAATAGATTTTTAATTTGTGGTTTGTATGAGAGGTACCACGCCCCTTTGTCCAATCCCGCCCATATTTTCAGCAGCACTTAAGAAATTTACACCAAACGGACATACCAAATTTTGTTTAAATACCGTTATCAGGAGCAGAAATAATAGATTTTTAATTTGTGGTTTGTATGAGAGGTACCACGCCCCTTTGTCCAATCCCGCCCATATTTGCAGCAGCACTTAAGAAATTTACACCAAACCGACATACCAAATTTTGTTCAAATACCCTTATCAGGATCAGAAATAATAGATTTTTAATTTGTGGTTTGTATGAGAGGTACCACGCCCCTTTGTCCAACCCCGCCCATATTTGCAGCAGCACTTAAGAAATTTACACCAAAGTGAAAAGTGCCCGTTTTTAGATTTTTCTGCTTATTTTCTCACCAAGACCTACCTGTGTACCGAATTTCAGCTTTCTAGCTATACTAGAAGTGCCCCATATAAAGAAGGGGCACTCAGGTCCCCCTGGAAGGAAAAAGCCCGTTTTCAGATTTTTCTGGTTATTTTCTCGCCAAGACCTACCTGTGTACCAAATTTCAGCTTTCTAGCTATACTGGAAATGCCCCATACAAAGAAGGGGCACTCAGGTCCCCCTGGGAGAAAAGTGCCCGTTTTCAGATTTTTCTGCTTATTTTCTCACCAAGACCTACCTGTGTACCGAATTTCAGCTTTCTAGCTATACTAGAAGTGCCCCATATAAAGAAGGGGCACTCAGGTCCCCCCTGGAAGGAAAGTGCCCGTTTTCAGATTTTTCTGGTTATTTTCTCGCCAAGACCTACCGGTGTATCAAATTTCAGCTTTCTAGCTATACTGGAAATGCCCCATACAAAGAAGGGGCACTCAGGTCCCCCTGGGAGAAAAGTGCCCGTTTTCAGATTTTTCTGCTTATTTTCTCACCAAGACCTACCTGTGTACCGAATTTCAGCTTTCTAGCTATACTAGAAGTGCCCCATATAAAGAAGGGGCACTCAGGTCCCCCCTGGAAGGAAAGTGCCCGTTTTCAGATTTTCATGGTTATTTTCTCGCCAAGACCTACCTGTGTACCGAATTTCAGCTTTCTAGCTATACTAGAAGTGCCCCATATAAAGAAGGGGCACTCAGGTCCCCCCTGGAAGGAAAGTGCCCGTTTTCAGATTTTTCTGGTTATTTTCTCGCCAAGACCTACCTGTGTACCAAATTTCAGCTTTCTAGCTATACTGGAAATGCCCCATACAAAGAAGGGGCACTCAGGTCCCCCTGGGAGAAAAGTGCCCGTTTTTAGATTTTTCTGCTTATTTTCTCACCAAGACCTACCTGTGTACCGAATTTCAGCTTTCTTGCTATACTAGAAGTGCCCCATATAAAGGAGGGGCACTCAGGTCCCCCCTGGAAGGAAAGTGCCCGTTTTCAGATTTTTCTGGTTATTTTCTCGCCAAGACCTACCTGTGTACCAAATTTCAGCTTTCTAGCTATACTGGAAATGCCCCATACAAAGAAGGGGCACTCAGGTCCCCCCTGGAAGGAAAGTGCCCGTTTTCAGATTTTTCTGGTTATTTTCTCACCAAGACCTACCTGTGTACCAAATTTCAGCTCTCTAGCTATACTGGAAGTGCCTAATAATATTGATGAGTCAGTGAGTCAGTCAGTGAGTCAGTGAGTATGTACTAAAATATGGACTTTTCACACCTTAATATCTCGGGAAGCTTCCACGGTAGAACAGCGATTGGACGATTATTTCTTTAGAAATTGAAAATACATGGTTTGCCATTTTCCGCAATTTTTACCGTTAGGCCGTTCAAAAATTAGACAAAAATATTACTTTTGTATATTTTAATCTTTTGTATTGGTATCCGATGTAACGACTAAAAATGATTATCCACGCGAAATATTACAGCGATTGGACGATTATTTCAATAGAAAATTGAAAAAAAACTTGGTTTTGCCATTTTCCGCAATTTTTACCCTATTGGCTGTGCTAAAGATTAGACATAATCATTTTTAGTCGTTACATCGGTTACCAATACAAAAGATTAAAAAATACAAAATTAAAATTTATGTCTAATTTTTAGCACAGCCTATAGCGTAAAAATTGCGGAAAATGGCAAAACCATGTTTTTTTTAATTTTCTATCGAAATAATCGTCCAATCGCTGTAATATTTCGCGTGGATAATCATTTTTAGTCGTTACATCGGTTACCAATACAAAAGATTAAAAAATACAAAAGTAATATTTTTGTCTAATTTTTAGCACAGCCTATAGGGTAAAAATTGCGGAAAATGGCAAAACCATTTTTTTTTTCAAGTTTCTATCGAAATCATCGTCCAATCGCTGTAATATTTCGCGTGGATAATCATTTTTAGTCGTTACATCGGTTACCAATACAAAAGATTAAAAAATACAAAATTAAAATTTATGTCTAATTTTTAGCACAGCCTATAGGGTAAAAATTGCGGAAAATGGCAAAACCAAGTTTTTTTTCAATTTTCTATCGAAATAATCGTCCAATCGCTGTAATATTTCGCGTGGATAATCATTTTTAGTCGTTACATCGGTTACCAATACAAAAGATTAAGAAATACAAAACTAAAATTTATGTCTAATTTTTAGCACAGCCTATAGGGTATAAATTGCGGAAAATGGCAAAACCATGTTTATTTTTTCAATTTTCTATTGAAATAATCGTCCAATCGCTGTAATATTTCGCGTGGATAATCATTTATAGCCGTTAGATCAATTACCAACACAAAAGATTAAAAAGTACAAAACTAAAATTTATGTCTTATTTTTAGCACAGCCTATAGGGTAAAAATTGCGGAAAATGGCAAAACCAAGTTTTTTTTCAATTTTCTATTGAAATAATCGTCCAATCGCTGTAATATTTCGCGTGGATAATCATTTTTAGTCGTTACATCGGTTACCAATACAAAAGATTAAAATATACAGAATGATTGTCCCCCCAGATGATAATTCAGATTTTTCTGGTTATTTTCTCGCCAAGACCTACCTGTGTACCGAATTTCAGCTTTCTAGCTATACTAGAAGTGCCCCATATAAAGAAGGGGCACTCAGGTCCCCCTGGAAGGAAAGTGCCCGTTTTCAGATTTTTCTGGTTATTTTCTCGCCAAGACCTACCTGTGTACCAAATTTCAGCTTTCTAGCTATACTGGAAATGCCTCATACAAAGAAGGGGCACTCAGGTCCCCCCTGGAAGGAAAGTGCCCGTTTTCAGATTTTTCTGGTTATTTTCTCACCAAGACCTACCTGTGTACCAAATTTCAGCTTTCTAGCTATACTGGAAGTGCCCAATAATATTGATGAGTCAGTGAGTCAGTGAGTCAGTCAGTGAGTATGTACTAAAATATGGACTTTTCACACCTTAATATCTCGGGAAGCTTCCACGGTAGAACTTTCAAATTTAACCTGTGAGGTCACCTCTGTGGGGAGAACTTATGTTTCAAGTTTCATTATATTATGATCAAGAGGAGCAAAGTTATGAGGGGGGTAAAAACAGCTCGAACTGTTTCGTCTAAATATACACACTGTGTGGACGAACTTGGCCTGGCGCACTACCGTGCGCCTAGATATTGTAACATTAGCACATAATTCAGCAAAATATAAAAAGAAGCAAAACATATGGGGGTAGATATCGGTAACGGCCCTCCCTAAAGTCGTAGAAGACTGAAAATTCGTAAGTAGCCTAGAAATGGCATATAAAGAAAGAAAAAATTGGGAAAGGGGAAACTTTTCCCCTCCAACTACTTGTAAATGGGGTAATATTTCTATCGGCCCTCCCTAAAGAAATGGTACTTGCTAAAGTCATAGAAGACTGAAACTTCGTAAGTAGCCTAGAAATGGCATATAAAGAAAGAAAAAGTTGAGAAAGGGGAAACTTTTCCCCTCCAACTACTTGTAAATGGGGTAATATTTCTATCGGCCCTCCCTAAAGAAATGGTACTTGCTAAAGTCATAGAAGACTGAAACTTCGTAAGTAGCCTAGAAATGGCATATAAAGAAAGAAAAAATTGATAAAGGGGAAACTTTTCCCCTCCAACTACTTGTAAATGGGGTAATATTTCTATCGGCCCTCCCTAAAGAAATGGTACTTGCTAAAGTCATAGAAGACTGAAACTTTGTAAGTAGCCTAGAAATGGCATATAAAGAAAGAAAAAATTGAGAAAGGGGAAACTTTTCCCCTTCAACTACTTGTAAATGGGGTAATATTTCTATCGGCCCTCCCTAAAGAAATGGTACTTGCTAAAGTCGTAGAAGACTGAAAATTCTTAAGTAGCCTAGAAATGGCATATAAAGAAAGAAACAATTGAGAAAGGGGAACTTTTCCCCTCCAACTACTCGTAAATGGGGTGCACATCTGTTTCGGCCCTCCCTAAAGAAATGGTACTTGCTAAAGTCGTAGAAGATTGAAAATTGGCAAGTATGCCTCTCGATGAACATATCCTATGGATAAAGTGCCCCATATAAAGAAGGGGCATCCTAGTCCCCCTCACACGAAAAGTATCCCTTTTAAAATCATTTTTGTTATTTTTTATCATGACCTACCTGTGTACCAAATTTCAGCTTTCTAGCTATACTGGAAGTGCCTTATGCAAGGAAGGGGAACACTAGTCCCCCAGGTAAAAAATGGCCGTTGAAAAATATTTTTTGTTAATTTCACATCAGGACCTACCTGTCTACAAAATTTAAGCTTTCTAGCTACACTGGAAGTTCCCCAAAAAAGAAGGGCATAATAGACCCCCCAGATGAAAAGTGCCCGTTAAAAAAACATTTTCGTTAATTTCTCATCAGAACCTACCTGTGTACCGAATTTCAGCTTTCTAGCTATACTAGAAGTGCCCCATATAAAGAAGGGACACTCAGGTCCCCCCTGGAAGGAAAGTGCCCGTTTTTAGTTTTTTCTGGTTATTTTCTCGCCAAGACCTACCTGTGTACCAAATTTCAGCTTTCTAGCTATAGAAATACTGGAAATGCCCCATACAAAGAAGGGGCACTAAGGTCCCCCCTGGAAGGAAAGTGCCCGTTTTCAGATTTTTCTGGTTATTTTCTCGCCAAGACCTACCTGTGTACCGAATTTCAGCTTTCTAGCTATACTAGAAGTGCCCCATATAAAGAAGGGGCACTCAGGTCCCCCTGGGAGGAAAGTGCCCGTTTTCAGATTTTTCTGGTTATTTTCTCGCCAAGACCTACCTGTGTACCAAATTTCAGCTTTCTAGCTATAGAAATACTGGAAATGCCCCATACAAATAAGGGGCACTCAGGTCCCCCCTGGAAGGAAAGTGCCCGTTTTCAGATTTTTCTGGTTATTTTCTCGCCAAGACCTACCTGTGTACCGAATTTCAGCTTTCTAGCTATACTAGAAGTGCCCCATATAAAGAAGGGGCACTCAGGTCCCCCCTGGGAGGAAAGTGCCCGTTTTCAGATTTTTCTGGTTATTTTCTCACCAAGACCTACCTGTGTACCAAATTTCAGCTTTCTAGCTATACTAGAAGTGCCCCATATAAAGAAGGGGCACTCAGGTCCCCCTGGGAGAAAAGTGCCCGTTTTCAGATTTTTCTGCTTATTTTCTCACCAAGACCTACCTGTGTACCGAATTTCAGCTTTCTAGCTATACTAGAAGTGCCCCATATAAAGAAGGGGCACTCAGGTCCCCCCTGGAAGGAAAGTGCCCGTTCTTTCGAATTTCAGCTTTCTAGCTATACTAGAAGTGCCCCATATAAAGAAGGGGCTCTCAGGTCCCCCCTGGGAGGAAAGTGTTGTATACGAATTATATACTTTAATATTTTATACCTTAAATATTTTAATCAAATCTTGCATTGTTTTTGTTAACATTCTAATTTATAAATGAATATTATTTTTTAATCAATCTTGAAATAAACTTCGTATATATTACATTGAAATTGTTTTTTGTGTCATAATATTTTATCATAGGTTATGGGCCCAGTCCTAAACCTCCTGTAAAAAGAACATATTACAAATAATAAAATAAAAAATAATGAAACAATGAGTTATTCAGGATTCAAAATAGAACCATTGTGTAAAGATAACTTTGACACATGGAAAATTCAAGTTGAAGCATTGCTTATAAAAAACTAGCTGATCCCGGTGTACTTCGCTACCCCCTCGTTATAAAATAAAATTAAAAGTATTTATATATCCTATTGTGAAAATTTAATGACCATCGGTCCAATAGTTAAGACTATATTAAGATTTTTTATTTTCCTATAAAGGGGCGTGGTCCCACTCACTTTTCTCCTAGTACGTATTCCTAATTATGTCAATACTATATGTACCAAATATCATCGGCGTAGGTCAAAAAATGCCCAAAATATGGCGATTTCAATTTTTGGGTTAAATGGGAGCTGCCACGCCCACTTGTCCGATAACGCCCATTTTTGTCCTGATTACTCACATTAGTAACATATGAACTATTGCAATGTTTCAAAACTCTTGCTATCACAATAGTCAAGATATATGATGTTATTCAATTTATGTGGGAGGGGCTACGCCCACTTGAAATATTAAAAGCCTAAAACCATCCTCTATAAATTCCCTTTTGAATGACACCAGTTTGGGTCAAATCGGTTGGATAGTTTCCGAGTCTATAGCGAACATGGGTACAAACTTTTTTTGTATTTTATATATATAGATGATGCATGGAAATTTGTAAATGGAACGTTTCCAAAACCCGAAAATCCTCAAGAGAACGTAAGATTGTGGGAAAATGAAGACGCAAAAGCAAGAGCCGATTTAATATTATTGATATCTACAAGTGAGTTGAAGCAGATAAAGAACTGCAGTACGTCAAAAGACGTGTGGGACAAATTACATAGCATTTATCAATCCAAGGGTCCCGCAAGGAAGGCAATGCTGCTAAAGAATTTAATTTTATTAAAAATGAAAAATGGTGATGACGTTAGAAACCACATAAGAACATTTTTTGACATTGTGGATAAAATTAATGAAATGGAATTAGAAATAATTGATGATTTAATAACAATTTTACTCCTATATAGCATTCCTGAAGAATTCGAATCGTTCAGAATTGCAATTGAAACTCAAGAAAAACTTCCAACCCCAGAAATATTAAAAATTAAACTTTTAGAAGAATATGAAGCCCGGAAGAGAAATGTTCGTGAGGAATCAACAGATGCAATGGTTGCAAAGAAGAGAGACAAGAAAATATTCAAACCAAATGAAAATCAACACATTAAAGGTGAGAGATTCAAGTTTTCCTGCAATAGTTGTGGGAAAATAAGACACAAAGCAAGAGACTGCTGGTTGAAAAATCAAAACCAACAAAGATATGTGAACATGAATCAAGAAACAACAAGAAATGTTGAAGTCGCACTTCAAGTAAATGCAGAAGGCGATAGCTGGTGCTTACATTTCACATGTGTTCCGACAAAACAAAATTTTTTCAGATGGAATATTCATCTAACGAAGTGTTACATTTAGCAAATAATGAATCAACAAAAATTCAAGGTAATGGCATTGTGAAAATCAAAACTACAACTGGGTATACATCTAAGTTAGAGAATACACTTTATGTTCCGGATTTAAGATCAAATCTACTATCAGTATCAAAAATCACTGACCATGGATTCGAAGTATGCTTTAACAAAAAGGAAGCAGTTGTAAGAAATCCAAGAACAGGTGAAAGAATAATAATAGCAAAAAGAAGTAAAGATTTATATTATGTTGAAGAAATACCTGAAAACTGTAAAGCAGCATATAAATCGAGCATACAGGAATGGCATGAGCGTTATGGACATCTAAATGAAGCTGATTTAAAAGATTTATTGAAAAAGAAAAAGGTAAATGGAATAGATTTTAATATTAATGAAAAATTGCAGACTTGTGAACCATGTATGAAAGGTAAGCAAACGCAAAAACCGTTTAAAAGATCTATTTCAAAATCATCAGAATTATTAGAGCTAGTTCATACCGACGTCTGCGGCCCCATGAGAGTAAATTCCATAGGTGGATCAAGATATTTTTTAACTTTCATCGACGACAAGTCAAGATGGTGTGAAGTATATTTTCTAAAGAAAAAGAGCGAAGTTTTTGAAAAATTTAAAGAATTTAAAAACATTGCTGAAAACAGCACAAATCGAAAAATAAAAGCTATTCGATCAGATAATGGAACTGAGTACACAAGCAACGAGTTTAAAAATTTTTTAAAAAACTCAGGTATAAGACATGAATTCTCTGTGGAATACACACCACAACAAAATGGAGTAGCCGAAAGAAAAAATCGTACCCTAGTTGAAATGGCCAGATGTATGATGTTACAATCGGATCTAACCCCAAGTTTTTGGGCTGAAGCAATTCTAACGGCTAACCACATTCGAAACAGATGTCCTTCTAGAACTATAAATGGTGAAACACCTTTTAAAATATGGTTAGGGAGAAGTCCAACTGTAAGTTATTTTAAAAAGTTTGGTATCACGGCTTATACACTTATAAAATCTAGTAAACAAAATAAATTTAACGCAAAAGCAAAAAAATGTATATTTGTCGGATACTCAATAAAATCAAAAGCATATAGATTGTGGGATATAACGGAAAGGAAAATTATATGCGCAAGAGACGTTAATTTTACAAATTCGTATCAAAAGTCGTACAAAAATTGTTTGAAAAATGGGCCTGATACGAGTAATTTAGAAACTGAACCTGTAGAATTAATTTTTATACCAGAAGAAAAGCCCTATACACAATTTTATGAAAATATACAAGAAAATGAAGAAATGGACGAAAGCGAAATAGATGAATATTATGGTTTTTCCGAAGCTGATGAAGACACAATAATAGAAGAACCTAACAACGAATTAAATAATGAATTTGAAACACCTGTAGGAACAATACGAGGTCCTGGAAGACCACAGAAAGTAAGAACTGGTAAAAGAGGAAGACCAAGAAAATTATATAACATAATTCCAAGAAATGAAAATGAACAACATTTAGCAAATATAATAGACCAAAACGAGCCATTAACAGCCAAAGAAGCAATTTCTGGAGCGGAGGCTAATGAATGGAAGAAGGCAATGAAATCGGAATATGATGCATTATTGAAGAACAAAACCTGGTGCATAGCTGACTATCCTGAAAATAAAAAAGTTGTAGATTGTAAATGGGTACTACGAAAGAAGATCAAAGCAGATGGAGCAATAGATTTTTACAAGGCTAGATTGGTAGCGAAAGGCTTTCTGCAAATTCCTGGAATCGATTATACTGAAACTTTTGCACCTGTTGCAAGAATTGGTTCTATTCGCTTACTAATGGCACTTTCAGTACAATTAAAACTTGATGTTTACCAACTTGATTTTGTTAGTGCGTATTTGAATGGCAATTTAGAAGAAACAATTTACATGAAAATTCCTAGTGAAATCGAATCGTTTTTAGAAGAACATGAAAGCAAAAAATACAAATGTAAAGCGTGTTTATTAAAGAAAGCATTGTATGGATTAAAACAATCTGGAAGACAATGGTACAAAAAATTGGATGATAAATTAAAAAACTTACAATTCAAACCATTAAATTCCGATAACTGTGTGTATATTTCAAAAGAAGGCGAAAATATTACTTTAATTGCTATTTACGTTGATGATTTAATAGTGGCAACAAATAATTATATCAAATGGAAAGAACTAAAAGTAAAACTAGGAAAGTTTTTTGAAATGAAGGATTTGGGTCGATTAAATTTATGTTTAGGTATTGAATTCAAACAAGACCCAAATACAAAAGAAATAACACTTTCACAGCAAAAGTACATAAAAAACGTTTTAGAGAAATTTAAAATGGAAAACTGTAAGCCTTCAAAAACACCATTGAACAGTGGAATTAAACTGTCAAAAGAAATGTGCCCAAGAGAGGACGAAAAAAAAGCAGAAACAGAAATGTTGCCATATCAAAATCTAGTCGGCTCTCTCATGTATCTAGCGGTATCAACAAGGCCAGATATCGCTCATGCAGTAAGCGTATTAAGTCAATATAATACTTGTTATGGAAAAGAACACTGGGTTGCTGCAAAACGGGTTTTACGTTATTTAAAAGGTACGCAAAATATAGGTTTACATTACAAAGCCGCAAGTGGAGAGCTGACTGGCTATGCTGATGCGGACTGGGGAGCTAACATAGATGATAGGAGATCTTATACAGGATATGTTTTTAAATTAGCAAATGCAGCTATAAGTTGGGACTCCAGAAAACAACGAACAGTGGCAATGTCAACCACAGAAGCTGAATACATGTCACTCTCAGAATCCACAAAAGAAGCAATTCACATAAAGCGATTTTTAGACGAAATTATAGGTAACCAAAACACAACTGTAATTTATAATGATAACCAAGGAGCTGGACTTTTAAGCAAGAATCAAATATTTCACAAACGAACAAAACATATGGATATACGACATCATTTCGTTAGAGAAAACGTGGCTAATGGAAGCATTAAAATCGCTTATATGCCAACAGACGAAATGCCAGCTGATATCTTAACAAAAGGTTTGCAAACAACAAAGCAGAACAAATGTATTAGACAATTAGGATTAATTATTATTGAAGAAATTAAAACATAATTTTTTTTTAAGCATTAATTCAGGGGAAGTGTTGTATATGAATTATATACTTTAATATTTTATACCTTAAATATTTTAATCAAATCTTGCATTGTTTTTGTTAACATTCTAATTTATAAATGAATATTATTTTTTAACCAATCTTCCAAGGGAAAAAAGGGGAGGGGAAAAGTTTCCCCTTTCTCAATTTTTTCTTTCTTTATATGCCATTTCTAGGCTACTTACGAATTATCAGTCTTCTATGACTTTAGCAAGTACCATTTCTTTAGGGAGGGCCGATAGAAATATTACCCCATTTACAAGTAGTTGGAGGGGAAAAGTTTCCCCTTTATCAATTTTTTCTTTCTTTATATGCCATTTCTAGGCTACTTACGAATTTTCAGTCTTCTACGACTTTAGCAAGTACCATTTCTTTAGGGAGGGCCGATAGAAATTGTAGTGCCATCTCTGGCACTTTGCATGAAAATCGATGTTATCGAGACTCGACAAGACTCGATGGCATCAATTAGTTGTAGGTATAGAGAGAACAATAAAGAAAAGAATAGAACATTCTTGTCATAATCATTAAGCTAAAAACAAGTGTCTTATTGAAGCCTGCTAGAATAATAAATAAGTTCAACATGGCGACCGAGACAGGACTGAAGAAAAAAATTCACAATCAGAAAATGTAAAAAGTGGAGTGAACTAAATAAAAAAAAAAAAAACGTAGACAACGTATTGAAAAAAACAATATATTGTCAATAAAAGAAATTGTTTAACAAAAGCAGTGAAGTGTTATTTTCTTACCAAAAACAAGTACCTATTACAAAACAAATTTGATTTGCGAAAAAAACATTAAAAATGTTAATGAATTATTTTTATTAATTATAAATTATCTACTGTGACGTTAATCAATCAGCAACAATTTGAATTGTATCAGTATATCTAACTATTTTTGCAATTTGATTTTTTTTTTTTCCAACAAAAGCATTATTGCAAAACAAAATAAAACTTTTATACGTACCTATACCGGTAAATATGTAAGTATGTGCCTATTAAATTATTAAAACGGTTGTTACATACCTAAACTGTGTTGTAAGAGAATTTACACATAATATCATACATACATTCTGCATATGTATGTATGTATAAGCGAAGTTGAGTGCAACTGCATCGTTAAGAAGTCACTAAAATTTACATATGTAGTACATATTTGTTGGAAAACATAAAAAAAAACATAAAAAAAAAGGGTTTTAAAAAATTATTAATCGACTAATAAAAAAAAACGTGCTAAAATTGAACCGAATTTTGCAAAGCAAAACCAAAGCTGAAAATACAAATCATTTTATTAAGAAAACAAACTATTTTTTGGTCGTAACTTATATTAGTGAGGTTGTGTTTTCTAAATGAAATTAATCGTGTGTCTTCCTTAATATTACATACATATATATATAAAAAGGAAAAACAGCACAAGAACAAAAATGAAAGTAAAATGAGAAAAACCAAAAAAAAAAAGTAAGTACAGTCACGAAAAAAATAAAATTTGAAAAACTAAAAACTCATAAGAGAAATACCAGTTAAAAATAACTGTAGAAAAAAAAAAACATAAAAAAGAACTTTAAAACAGAACAAATCTAAAAACAGGTACAAACAAAATTAATAACACTTAGTAACAAGTAAACGAAAATGAAAAGAAACTAAATGGAATTGAAACAAAATTAAAATAATACAACAAAAAGAAATAAATATTGTAATTTAACTAACAAAAACAGAATATTGAAAAAATGAATAACAAAATTGAAACGAAATTACAAGCAACGAAAACCACAAAACTACAAAAAAAAAAAGAAACAGTGATGAAAAAAATACATACATAGGTACATACATAAACTAAAACAAGAAAACTGAATTCGAAGAAAAGAAACATACAAAAAAAATACATAACAAAATATGTACATAACCAACTGGTATTAATATGTACATACGAGTATGTACTTATATCACAACGTTTCACTCTTAAACTGCACATTGAAACCGTAGAAATGAAATTAGTTTTTCAATAATTGCTAAAAAAAAACAAAGAACAACAGTGTTATAAAATAAACATCAAATAATTTACATAAAAAAAATACATACTTATAATCCAAGACAAAGCATTAAAGGTTTAAATAATTTAACTAAACTATAGGCATCATTGCAACTTTCATTGTTTATATAAAAATAAGTGTACTACGATATTATTAGTCTTTACTAATAATAAGACATACACACGTACATTACATATCGATTACAAACATAAATAAAACAATACCAACAACAATCATCACCAACAACCAGAAACATTTTACAAGTATAAAAATATCCACTAAAAGTGTTAGTGCAGTTGTTTCATAGTATTAATGTGTACATGCTTACATACATATGTATATCTATTTATACGACAACATCAAAAATAAATAAATACGAAGCAATATAAAACAAGTAAGAGTGCTATATTCGGCTGTGCCGAATCTTATATACCCTTCACCAATGCATATATATGTGATTCGCAGAATATAATAAGCCTGTATATCCTTTGTTAATATCCTTTGATAATACTGTAAGCAGTATGTGTGCATGTTTTATCATTACTTTTTTTCTCACTGAGTTTAAAAGGAATCTAAAATGAAAAACAAATCACATATTTTTTACTTCTAAATACAAAAGCATTTTTAACATACACACATATATGTACATACATATATATATAAATTAATATGTTTTTGTACATTTTATGTACTACTTTTTTATGATTTTTTTTTTTTTGGAAAATGTACCTACTCTGTGCAAATTATTCGAGAAATATTTTTAAATGAAATATGTAGAAATATGTAGCTATTATACATATTAGGTACATATGTATGTATGTACTTATATTATCCAATCAGCCTAACAGAAAGTATCAGTTTATCGATTTCGAGAAGGCTAAAACAATATTCATTGTTCTAACGTAGGGCTAGTTCAAATAGTAATTATGTAAGTTATTTATTCTTCGTTATTGACCTATTACATAGGTACCTACTTATGTATGTATGTACATATCAAAAAACACCTCATAAAAGGGAAAGTTATTTTACTGGTGACAAAATACTTTTTAGCGACGGCTCATTTCAATTATGTATACAGTATTTTTCGGTTAATTGATCCTACGGTTAATTGGTTTCCACGCTTGATCGGGCAAAAAAATATTGCATACGAAAACACATGTAAATTTCCTCGGATAATTGAACCCGGTTAATTGATTTTCCCGCTTAATTGGTTCAAAATTCATGTCATCAAAAATAAATTTCCTCTTACTTTTACCTGGTTAATTGCAAATGAATTGTTTTTATTCTTTAAGTATATGTTTTTTTTTGTAAAACCAATATATGAATTGTTTTTTATTTTATAAATTTTATTTTTTTGTAAAACTAATGTGCACATAAATAGTGCATTTAATAGTAAATATGTACCTACTTACAATAATAAATACCTGCGTATACACATATAAGTACATTTTTTTCTGTTACTTGCATTTTTTTCGTTTAAGGTAAAAAAAAATTATTTTGAAAAACTTTAAGTGTACATATGCGATTTCTTTTAATTCATTAGTAGTTCCAATTATGCGGATTCTTGTAATTGAACGATTTGTTCAATTAAGCGGGTATCGGCTAATTGGTTCCCCGGTTAATTGAACAAAAAGTTGTGCAAATTTTGATGTGCAATTAACCGAAAAATACATATATACCTATGTATATATATACACAAATGTATATTTACCGTGTAGTACCTACACCTGTATCATACCATAGCGTTTTAATTTACTTTAGCAAAAATAAAATTTCGGTTCTGATTTTTGATTACATACATATATACAATTTTATAACCCTTTCAGAAATAAATTTAAAATAAATAAATACTCCAGTATTGAACTGAGGAATCGCTCACAATAATCCTACACACGACCCATCGTGCTACTGAGGCTAGATAGTTATTTGTGTATATTAATTTAAAAAAAAAAATATATATATATATATATATATGTATAAAATAACCTGTTTATTATTTTCAAAAATAGTTACAAGCCTATGTACATATATTTAAATTTTTAAAATGAAAAACAAATTGACAAATATACAACATTTTAAAAGATAAATAGAAAAGCATTTTTAACATACATACATATAAATACATCAGAGTATATTTGTAATCATCAGTGTGCGACATTTTTTTCCACAGAGTTTACTTTGTGGTACGTATAGTGTTCTAAAAACGATGTGTGTGCATACATACATACATGTTTATGTTTATAATGTGCTTTGGTGAAAAAAAAATTGAAATTTTTTATGTGTGTAGAATAGTGCTTGGTATCAGAGCTGCCGTTTTTTGTTATTTCTAACAAAAATTGGTAATTTTATTTTTCAATGTGAGATGCGAATATTTTTTCATTTTGGTGACTTTTTTTCGTTTGAATATTTTTTAACTATATATATAACTTGTTAAACTTTGAAAACAATTTTTAAAATTTTTAATTACCTGTTCATAGTAAGATTGGGTCCCAACACTGTCAACACCTCTCCTAAATGTACTACTCAATTATCAAAAAATATTCAATGATTCACATCTAACTAGACCTGACAACTTTCAAAACAAAAATGGGATGAACGAAAAAACTTTCGAACAATTTTTTTATTTCGTACAAAATTTATTATCATTGCCACATAGTTCTGCTGCAGCCGAAAGAATGTTTTCACAGCTTAATTTAAACAAAACCAAATTTCGTAATAGTCTTGATTTTAAAACTATTAACAATATTATCCAATCGAAATATTTGTGCAAAAATCAAAATGTTGCCCATTATTTATGGTCTGCCAAAGATATGAATTGAAAATTCGTACATAATTTCTAATCTCAATACTGTGAATTGTAAATCTATTGATTTTTTGATTTAAAAGAAAAATTTTGTAAAACAATTACATTTTTTTCTGAAGTACAAATATTGCTTATTTTAAATAAATAAACACTTTAAAAAGTTTGTTTAAATTTAAGTTTCTTGTTATGTTTTTCACTTATTAATAAGAATTTTATTAATATGTAAAAAAATTTCTTTTTTTCCTTTCTTATTTTTTATAAATGTGCAGTACAAATTTTGTTTATTGTAATGATCCTATTCAAAAAAAATTTTAATTTATAAACTTTCAATCAAATGAATTTTGTATAAACATTTGGCGGGTTTAACTCCTATAAAAAAACTATTTTTACGAATAAGGGCTCAAATAAACAAAAACTGATTTCAATTTAAGTTTCTCCTTTTCATTTACCATTAGTATGAATTTTTTTTTTTTTGTTTTCTTGTTTTGCAATTATTATTTAACTATGTATGTATAAAATGCAAATAAACTGTATGTAATGCAACTTTAAATAAATTTAAATATTTTTTGTTAATAAAAAATGCATTTTAAATTTGGTTATTTTTTCACATTTGGTAACTTTTTCAAAAAATTTTGTTGTAATATTTTTTTGGTCGTGGCATCACTGCTTCTTGGTATGTTAAAAGCAAATAACGATTTGAATGTGTTGATCTTTCAAAAGCAAATGCCTTGTATTTTTACACACACATGCTTAGATGTGTGACAAAAAGGGGTTTGTACGAAAAAATACGTAAAGTTATAATTAAGTTAATATACATTCAACACTAGCAAGCCTCTGTAGCACAATGGTTAGTGGGTAGAATTATAGTTAGCGACTCCTCAGTTCAATACTGGAGCACATATGTATTTATTTTAAATTTATTTTTGAAAGGTTTATAAAATTGTATATATGTAATCAAAACTCACAACCGAAATTTTATTTTTGCTAAAGTAAATTAAAACGCTATGGTATGGTGTAGGTACTACACGGTAAATATATGTGAATAAAGTCGAATTCGGATAAGAACGCACTGTTTATATGTAAAAATCGCTTAATTGAAAATAAAAATTGTTATTTATTATATTTGATCAATCTCAAAGCAATTGCTTGCATTTGCTTAAAAGAAAACCTGCTGATTGAAACATATTTTGTTTAGAAATAATCTAATTTATATGAAACAAACATCCCATAAAAGGAAAAATGTTTAATTTCTGGTAACAAAATACTTACTTGTCGAATACGAATAAAAATATATTAAAATAAGCAAATAGTCGAAAAATCGAATACGAGTATTCGTAACATTACTAGTACGTAGGTACATACATAAAATAAATATATTTATTAGATCAACATCAAGCTTAGTTAGAACTTTAAAATTCAACAAACATTAACATTTTCAACACAAATACTTACATATATATGTAATTCTGCTTCTGTGTGTATAAATATTATTGTTTGCAAGTATTTTAAATACCCTGCAGTCGGCGTAGCTAGCGAATGTCTAGCTATTTCGCGAGCTGCCAGTCATTTCCTCTAACTACAAGCCTAACAACTAGCAATGCACTCGACTGACGATTTGAACATACGGATGACATTGACGGTAATCACTTGACACGATCAGACCGATGAGATCACTGGTGAGCAACTCCCAACTATTTCTCTAGTCAAAATGTACCAGTTAGATCAACAATGATATTTCCTAAATGAAAATACTACAGAAATTTAATTTTTTTTTTGATACATATTTGTTTATTTATCAAATTTCTTTTTCAATAGTTATAAAATATTCAATTAATTGTTCTTTTTCTTTGTTTATGCAACGTTTTAGTTGACTTCTGCTCATTTTACCTTTAAAAACACTTTTTTTACATGTATATGTGTGAGAGAGTCAAAGGCGAACTCTTGCGTTACTTGTGGCCACTGTAGTATTTAGTCGGATTTTCGTTAGGGAAATACTTAACGATTTCGATTAAAATTCTACTTTTAAAACTGCAGGGTATGCCCTACATACATATAATTATATAATATATATTTGTACGTATGGTTGGGCGCATGGGCAATAATACAAAATATTTATTTTGTTTTTCTACCGTAAGACATTTCTGTATTATGTCTGAAGTTATACCTATTTGATGTTTACAAGTTTTAAATTGAGTTTGTGAAGAGAAACATTTTTTTAAAAAATTTAATTATTAAGTAAGTATTGCAAAATCAGGTAAAATTCGTTAATACAGTCTTTTTCGGTTAATTGCACATCAAAATTTGCACAACTTTTTGTTCAATTAACCGGGGAAGCAATTAGCCGATACCCGCTTAATTGAACAATTTGTTCAATTACAGAAATCACGCATAATTGGAACTACATTCTAATGAATTAAAAGAAATCGCATATGTGCACTTTAAGTTTTTCAAAATAATTTTTTTTTACCTTAAACAAAAAAAAAAAGGCAAGTAACAGAAAAAATGTACATACATATATGTATGTGTATCGCATGTATTTATTATTGTAGGTACATATGTACTATTAAATGCACTATTTGTGTTCACATGTGTTTTACAAAAAAATAAAATTTATAAACTAAATAAATAAAAAACAATTCATATATTGGTTTTACAAAAAAAACATAAACTTAAACACAAATTTTTTCACAAATGATGTCAAATATGTATGTGCAAAAATGCCAGATTATATTTCAATAATAATGCAATTAACCGGGTAAAAGTAAGAGGAAATTTATTTTTGATGACATGAATTTGAACCAATTAAGCGGGAAAATCAATTAACCGAGTTCAATTATCCAAGGAAATTTACATGTGTTTTCGTATGCAATATTTTTTTGCCCGATCATGTGGTTCAATTAAGCGTGGAAACCAATTAACCGTAGGATCAATTAACCGAAAAATACTGTATTATTTTTAGTTCAATAGATAAATATAATTAACATGAAAAATTTAATAAAATTTACAAGATAAATAGTGTTTTATCACGTGCAGATCTTTAGTCAATTAAAAATGATTACGAAAACATTAAGAATAGTCTAAACGACATTGTTAAGACATATTTTTACAAATCGAAACTTTCAAATTCGTTACAAAAACGAAGTTTTTGGTTTGATGGGTAACTTTGTTTTATATTTATACGCACATTTTTACATACATATGGACATACATATGTTTGCCTTATTTTGGCTTGTTACTTTCATTTCAGCACGGATTTAAAGTTGATGTTGTTATATGTACATATTGATATAATTGCTATGTAGGTACCTACATATGTATGTATGTATATTGTTATTTGTTACACACATAATTACCTATTATTTTAACTGTAGGTAATAATTTGATATTTGAAAAGTCAACACTATTTTGAGTTATATGTACATACCTACTTGCTTAGATGAAAATTCAAATTACTAGGGGGTTTTTAAAAACACATACATATGTACATACATATGTATGTAGCTATTATACATATTAGTTACATACATATGTACTTACTTAGATTATCCAATCAGCCTAACAGAACGTATCAGTTTATCGATTTCGAGAAGGCTAAAACAATATTCATTGTTCTAACGTAGGGCTATTTCAAATAGTAATTATGTAAGTTATGTATTTATTCTTCGTTATTGACATATTACATAGGTACTTATGTATGTATGTACATACATATCAAAAAACACCTCATAAATGAAAAGTTATTTTACTGGTGACAAAATACTTTTTAGCGACGGCTCATTTCAATTATGTATATATATATGTATAAAATAACCTGTTTGTTATTTTCAAATATAGTTACAAGCCTATGTACATATACATATTTCAATTTTTAAAATGAAAAACAAATTGACAAATATACAACATTTTAAAAGATAAATAAAGAAGCATTTTTAACATACATATAAATACATCGGAGTATATTTGTAATCATCAGTGTGCGACATTTTTTTCCACAGAGTTTACTTGTCTGGTACGTATGTATAGTGTTTGTGTGCATACATACATGTTTATGTTTGTAATGTGCTTTGGTGAAAAAAAAATTGAAATTTTTATGTGTGTAGAATATTGCTTGGTATGTAAAAGCAAATAACGATTTGAGTCTGCTGATCTTTCAAAAGCAAATGCCTTGTGTTTTTATACACACATGCTTAGATGTGTGACAAAAAGGGGTTTGTACGAAAAAATACTTTGAGTTATTATTAAGTTAATATACACGAGAACTAACAAGCCTCAGTAGTACGATGGGTCGTGTGTTGAATTATTGTCTCTGACACATATTCAATGCGCGTGACCCCGTATTCAATACTACTGAGGCACCTAGTGTATTTATAAATTTATTTCTGCAATGAATATATATATATATCTTCATTTATTTGTATATATATCCATTTCAGAATCGATACTTTTATTTTTGCTGATTTTCAATACGAAGCATCTTTAGAAAAATCCCTACATTTTACTTTAAGAAACAATTCTCTAGCTCTTCTTGTGTCTTCAGAAAATGGATTTCACGTACAGACAGACGGATAGACGGACAGACGGTCAGGGCTCAGTTAAATTTTTTAATTATAAGGATCCAGTATATATATACTATATGGACCTCATATAAATATTGTGGAAATTACACACGTAATGACAAACCTATAAATACCCTTACCATTTTTGGTGAAGGGTATAATGACAATGAAACGTAACAAAATGAAATAGAAAACAAAACGAAGAAAAAAAAAAGAGAAACAAACTGAAATTTAAAATTATATATGTACATTAAGAAAAAAAAACAAGACAACTAAATGAAAACGAAACAATATGAAAGAAATAAAATAATAAAGAAGAACCCACATAATAAACAATGAAAATATAAAGACTTGAAAAAAAATTTAAATTTAAGAACATAACATAAAAAAAAGCCATAACAAACAACGAAAGTACGAAGAAAAAAAAACTCAACAGAAAATTTATGCGCACAACATAACCAAAAACAACAGACACAACAACAATAACAACATTAGAATTCAACGAAGAAACGGAAAACAGAGAAGACAACGACAACAAAAGTCTACAACGCAGTGACAACAGACAAGCAACAAGAGAGATGACAAAAAGAGGCTTAACCAGCAACAAAAAAAGGGGTATCATATATATATAAAAAAAAAAATACTTATAAAATATATTTATACGTATACATACATATGCATTCATTTTTATTAAATTATATATACATACATTTATACAAATATACAAACATACAAACACCATCCAACACAATCAAATACATACATAGTTAAACACAAAACACACAAAAATATACACACATAACCAACACAAAGAAAATTTCTATATAAAAAAAGTAAAGTAAAACCCTAAAATTTTATTTATTTACTATATGTATTTACTACTATATAAATGAATAAATAAATATATAAAAAAAATATTTTTTTTTGAAATGAAAAAACCTCTTGCATTGTTTTATGTTGGAAACTGTGTATATTTATACAAACTAGATGTACACAAGTGTGTGCTATGAAAAATAACGAACAAAATTTAAGGGTTGTTTTACCATAGTAAACATAGTACATAAGTATGTATGTATAAAAATAATTTGTGGAAAAAAACACACAAGAAACACAAAATAAACAAAAACATTACAAGAAAAACATACATACATACATAAAATCAAATAAACATACATATGTACACGTATGTGAGTTCAATCAAATTATTTTTCTTTTTTTTACAATTTTATTATTGCAAAAATATTCGGTTTTGGCTCTGAAAAGGATAAAGGTAGTAAGTGAGCATCCCAGCGAACATAATAACATCTAATAGATGTCTAAGCTGCACAATAAGACATATAAGACACTAATTGCAGAATTTAAACGCGTTCAAAAACGTATATTGCAAAATAGACCAATTTCTACAAACATTTCGAAAATTAACGAATATATTCATCTTTTGACTTCAAGTTATAATTCAATATTAGAGTATACCGAGGCAAGTTTTATTTAATTATCAGAGTCGGATAAAATTAAAACTTTAGTTCAGGCTGATTGTTGTAGAAAGCTACTAGAAAAGTGTTTCGCAAGACTAAATTACGAAACAAAAATCCCTAAGTTTAATTTAGACAACCCAAACGAAAATTTTTTTACACGTGTCGGAAAGGGCGTTCTGCTAGAATCTAAGTCGGATATTATTCTTGAAAATTTTCAATCAAATACAAGCAAAATGGCTACAATAGAACAGAAAAGAAATTACATTACGATGTGTGCGTCGATAATTAGAGAAAATTATAATGGTAGTCCGTTAACATTACAGTAATTTTTGGATAAAATCGATTTAATTAAAGATCTAACAGAACCAAATTTAGAAACGACTTTTATTAATTTTATCAAGTCGAAACTAGAAGCGAAGGCCCGAGAGGTATTGCCAGATAACATTGATACTATGGAAGATATCAAAACTACTCTAAAAAGTAAAATCAAGCCGGACAATTCAAAAGTAATAGCTGGCAAAATAGCTGCGCTCAGTGTCAGAAACGGTAATTACACGGAATTCTCTAAAGAGGTAGAGGAATTAGCTGATGCACTACGTCGCTCACTAGTATTCGAAGGTACAACTAAAAATAAAGCACAAGAAATGGCAATAGAGCAAACCGTTGCTACCTGTCGCCTCAATGCAAGATCGGATCTAGTGAAGTCTATTTTGGCATCCTCGGTTTTTTCAGACCCGAATGAAGTAGTGGCCAAATTAGTAATTGAACAAACGAATGAAACCAAAGAGAAGCAAGTGTTCGCAGTTCAGAACAATAGTAGAAGCAGAAATAACAGTTTTCAGCAAAGCAATACTTTCCGACGCTTTCCTAACAATAATTCTTTTCGAGGTAACAGTAGAGGTCGATTTTATAATAGAGGGTATCAAAGAAACAATCAAAATTTTAACACAAGGCAAAACCAAAACAATTATAATTATCGTGACAATAACCAAAACAATTATAATTATCGTGGCAATAACCAAAATAATTTCAACCGGACTGTACAGCCAAGGGTTTCCGTAAGGTCTTTAAACGCGGAAGTCCCTCAACAAGCGGCGTTGAGGGAAATAGAAGAAGAACAATAGAAACAAAGCCAAAGTCAATATATAGTCTAAATCTAAATTATGCCGATTTTATCAGATTAAACTGTAGTAACACAAACCAAGTCTGTACATTCCTTGGTGATACTCAAGCCGACATATCCTTAATTAAGAATTCGTGCGTAACTTTCGATACATTTGTAAATAAAAATGAAATAATTAGCATCACTGGTATAACCAATGACCCAATACTAACACTGGGTACAATTTGCACAAACCTGATAATTTCAAATCAACAAATTCCACAAATTTTACACGTTGTTGACGATAATTTCAATATTCCAGTAAATGGAATTTTAGGAAAGGATTTCCTCAAAGAAAATGAATGTACCATTGATTATAAAAATTTCACCATAACTTTAAACGTTAGGAATAATACAGCAAAGTTACCTATTTTACAAGGTATAGGAAACTCTACCTGTTTTATTCCACCACGGTGTGAAGTTTTTCGGATATTTAACTTGCGGAATGTAACAGAACCAATGTTTATTGATTCTTATGAAATTTGTGATGGCGTTTTTATTAGTAAAACTATTATCGATTTAAATAATCCTATTTTGCGTTTAGTTAATACCACCGATGAATACAAATGTATCAGAAATGACAATATAAAACGAGAAACACTTAGTAATTTTTACGTTTACTCGATAAATGATAACAAAGTTAGTGATGAACGTATAGAAAAATTGAGAACCATTTTAAAAAATCAAATGCCAAAAGATATTGAAAATAAATTAATGCCAATTTGTGAACAATACGCAGACATTTTCTCATTAGATGACGACAAAATGACAACAAACAATTTTTACGAACAGAAACTTAGATTGAATGATTCTTCACCAGTGTATACTCGGAATTACAGACTGCCACACAGCCAAAAACAAGAAATAAGCAGACAAGTAGATCATCTACTCAAGAACGAACTAATTGAACCTTGCACATCAAATTTTAATAGCCCTCTAATTCTCGTTCCGAAGAAAAGCTCAGACGATACAAAATCATACCGAATGTGCGTGGATTATCGCGCCGTTAACAAAAAATTGGTTGCGGATAAATTCCCTTTACCACGGATAGATGACATATTGGATAATCTAGGTAGAGCAAAACATTTTTCTATAGTAGATTTATATTCAGGATTCCATCAGGTTCCTCTGCACCCGGATTCGCGAGATGTCACCGCATTTAGCACTGACAAGGGCTCCTTTCGTTGGAAAGTGTTACCATTTGGTCTAAATGTAGCACCAAATTCATTCTCTAGAATGATGGCAATTGCGTTTTCTGGGCTTGCGCCCAACCAAGCGTTCTTATATATAGACGACATAATTATCATTGGTTGCGGAACAAAACATTATTTAGACAATTTAAAAGATGTTTTCGAAACACTACGGAGTCATAGTCTAAGGATAAATCCTTATAAATGCAATTTTTTTCGACCAGAAGTAACATTTCTTGGTCACCGGTGTACTGCTAAAGGACTTTTGCCAGACAATAATAAGATTAAAGCCATAGAAAAGTATCCAACACCAAGCGATAAGGATTCTGTTCGACGTTTCGTGGCATTTGCCAATTACTATAGACGGTTCATTTCGGCAGCTCCTTTAAACCAATTAACAAGAAAAAATATTCAATTTTGTTGGAATGACAATTGTCAAAAGGCCTTTGACATCTTAAAATCCTGTTTAATATCACCGCAAATACTACAATACCCAGATTTTGCAAAGCCTTTTCTCATCACGGTTGATGCATCAAAATTTGGCTGTAGCGCAATTCTCAGTCAGAATTTTGAAGGCAACGATTTGCCTATATACTTTGCTTCAAAATCATTCTCGCATTCAGAACAGAAGAAACCTGTAATAGAACTCGAGCTTTTAGCGATCCATTTTGCAATATGTCAATTCCGACCATATATATATGGTACTCATTTTACCGTACGTTCAGACCATAGACCCTTAGTCTATCTTTTTAATCTAAAAGACCCCTCGTCTAAATTAACCCGAATTCGTTTAGAGCTTTCAGAATACAATTTTACCGTAGAATATATTAAAGGAAAATACAACGTTGGCGCTGACGCTTTATCTAGGATTTCAATGGAAGAGTTAAAGAATAATAAGACAGTTCTTGCAGTAAAGACTCGTGCAATGGCTAGACGACAATGTGACAACAATAATAGCATTGAAAATCCTTTAAAAGTTAATAAAAATTTAAATTTGAAAATTTATGATAAATTTTCGCATGATTTCAGTAAGAAAATAGCAAAATTTAAGACAGTAATCCATAGATATGATGACAATATTATAAAATTTAGCATATATGCATATAAAAGATTTAAAAAACTGCTGTGTGTGGATTTCGAATTTGTTAACGAAACACCAAGCTTAGGCTTCCTGCTTTCGAGGTTAGAAAACGAAACCAACAAATTCGGAATTTACCATGCAGAGTTACAAAAAAGCGATTTATTTTTCAAAATTTTTACCATACAGGATCTAAAGGATAAGGGTAATAAAACATTAAAAATCTTAGAGATAATACTTACTGAACCCATAGACGTAATAACTGACGAGAAAGAGAAAATTAATCTTATGGAAATATATCATAAAGATCCCATTTTAGGAGGACACTGTGGACAAAAGAAACTGTATGCCAAGCTAAGAACAAAATATCACTGGAAGAAAATGACAATAGATATAGCGAAATTTGTGAGGAATTGTGCAGAATGCAACGTTAATAAGGTCTGACCATCAAATACGGAACAACTTGTTTTAACCCCTACACCAACTAAAGCGTTTGACATAATAGTTATAGATACAATAGGACCATTACCACAGTCTAATTACGGCAACAAATACGCTCTCACATTAATGTGCGATTTTTCAAAGTATTTAGTCACTATAGATATACCGGACAAATCAGCACAAACAGTGGCTCGTGCTATTTTTGAAAGCTTTATATTAATTTACGGCAAAATGAACACAATTAAATCAGACCTTGGCACGGAATTCAAAAATGAATTATTTTCTGAATTGTGCAAATTTTTAAAAATAGACATAAAGTTTTCCACTAGTTACCATCATCAGACTCTAGGCACAGTGGAACGTAACCATCGCGTTTTTAACGAATATATTCGGGCATATCTTAAAGAAAATATTTCCGATTGGGATACCTACTTAAGATATTTCACATTTTATCATAATACTTCGTCGAACACTGTGTTTGATAACAAATTTACTCCGTTCGAATTGGTTTTTGGAAGAAAAGCAGTATTACCTAACGAAGAAAGTAAGGCCTTAGATCCGTTATACAATCTGGATAATTACAGTAAGGAAATTAAATATAGGTTACAAAAAACGAACATTCTTGCAAAACAACTGATTGATAAACATAAGGAGAGAAGTAAAGTGTACTTTGATAAATTTTCAAAACCCATATTGTTGGAATTGAATGATGTTGTATATTTGCAAAAAGAACCTTATGATAAGCACAATAGCATATATGACGGGCCTTATACTGTAAAAGAAATCGAAGGCACTAATGTTAAAATTCAAAATAATGTAACAAAAAAAAATAAAAACCGTCCATAAAAATCGTATAAGGAAATAAAACATGAAAAACAAACAAAATTAATTGAATTGCATAAAATTAAAACTTTCATAAAACCTTTAAGAATAAAAACAAAATAAAATACAGCACTAAATAAACAATTGGGTGAAGGCGCTTCCTGGTGGGCCATTGACTCACCAGTTGAAGGGGTGGTTTCTGGTGGGCACTATCCCCTGATCCCAATTGTTACAAAGTGTCTGATATATAGCACATGTCTAATAAAATATGACCTATGAAAAAAAAACCAATAATAAAACAAAATTTGTATGAATTTACAAAATTTTTTTTTTATTATAATATAAAATAATAGAATATAAAAGTTATGAAATTTAAGGAAAAATATTGAAAAGTATAAACAAATAATATGAAAAATACAAATTTTCAAGTATATAAAAAAATAAATTATTTTGTTTTTGGCAATTAATTAAATTATTAAAAAAAAAAAAAAAAAAAAAAAAACTTCTATACAAAATCTTTAAATTTGGTTATATAAAATAAAAACTTGATAAATATATATAGATACTTACTTTTAATCAAATTAATTTAATCAAATCATATTACTTTTAATTACATTACTTTAAATCAAATTACTCTAAGCATATTACTTTAATCAAATTAATTTAATCAAATCATATTACTTTTAATTATATTACCTTCAATCAAATTATCTTAAGCATATTACTCTTAACCAAATTAATTTAACCAAATACCCATAATTCATATTGCTTTAAAATTTTTTTCTATTTTTCAAAAAAAAAATTAATTATATATATAAATTTTGTTTACATATTTTTGAAAAATGTAATATTCTGTAATCTATAAAAACATATTATGGAAAATATTGAAGCAAACAAGATTGATCACCTTGTTTGTTTCAACATTTTTTTATAAAAAGGGAGGTGCATAGGTAGGTGGACAATGCCTATGTTTCCAAACTTTCATATATATACAGAATTTAAACATTTACAAATATAAAGATTTACAAATACAAACTTTTAAACATTTACAAATATAAACTTTAAAACTAGTTAAATAAGATAATAACTCCTATACAATTATGATAATTTCTGAATAATTATAATTTCCATATAATAACATAATTGTAAAACTTTTAAATAATATTTAATAATTAAGCTATAAAATAAAATTATATTAAAAACATTTTTTTTTTATAAAAAGGGAGGTGTAGTGCCATCTCTGGCACTTTGCATGAAAATCGATGTTATCGAGACTCGACAAGACTCGATGGCATCAATTAGTTGTAGGTATAGAGAGAACAATAAAGAAAAGAATAGAACATTCTTGTCATAATCATTAAGCTAAAAACAAGTGTTTTATTGAAGCCTGCTAGAATAATAAATAAGTTCAACAAAATATTACCCCATTTACAAGTAGTTGGAGGGGAAAAGTTTCCCCTTTCTCAATTTTTTCTTTCTTTATATGCCATTTCTAGGCTACTTACGAATTTTCAGTCTTCTATGACTTTAGCAAGTACCATTTCTTTAGGGAGGGCCGATAGAAATATTACCCCATTTACAAGTAGTTGGAGGGGAAAAGTTTCCCCTTTATCAATTTTTTCTTTCTTTATATGCCATTTCTAGGCTACTTACGAATTTTCAGTCTTCTACGACTTTAGGGAGGGCCGTTACCGATATCTACCCCCATATGTTTTGCTTCTTTTTATATTTTGCTGAATTATGTACTAATGTTACAATATCTAGAGTGCCCCTTCTTTGTATGGGGAATTTCCAGTATAGCTAGAAAGCTGAAATTTGGTACACAGGTAGGTCTTGGCGAGAAAATAACCAGAAAAATCTAAAAACGGGCACTTTCCTTCCAGGGGGACCTGAGTGCCCCTTCTTTATATGGGGCACTACTAGTATAGCTAGAAAGCTGAAATTCGGTACACAGGTAGGTCTTGGTGAGGAAATAAGCAGAAAAATCTGAAAACGGGCACTTTTCATCTGGGGGACAATCATTCCCCTTCTTTGTATGGGGCACTTCTAGTAGAGATAGAAAGCTGAAATTTGGTACACAGGTAGGTCTTGGCGAGAAAATAACCAGAAAAATCTGAAAACGGGCACTTTTCTACCAGGGGGACCTGAGTGCCCCTTATTTATATGGGGCACTTTTAGTATAGCTAGAAAGCTGAAATTTGGTACACAGGTAGGTCTTGGTGAGAAAATAACCAGAAAAATCTGAAAACGGGTACTTTTCTTCCAGGGGGACCTGAGTGCCCCTTATTTATATGGGGCACTTTTAGTATAGCTAGAAAGCTGAAATTTGGTACACAGGTAGGTCTTGGTGAGAAAATAAGCAGAAAAATCTGAAAACGGGCACTTTTTCCAGGGGGGACCTGAGTGCCCCTTCTTTGTATGGGGCATTTCCAGTATAGCTAGAAAGCTGAAATTTGGTACACAGGTAGGTCTTGGCGAGAAAATAACCAGAAAAATATGAAAACGGGCACTTTCCTTCCAGGGGGGACCTGAGTGCCCCTTCTTTATATGGGGCACTTCTAGTATAGCTAGAAAGCTGAAATTCGGTACACAGGTAGGTCTTGGTGAGAAAATAAGCAGAAAAATCTGAAAACGGGCACTTTTCATCTGGGGGGACAATCATTCCCCTTCTTTTTATGGGGCACTTCTAGTAGAGATAGAAAGCTGAAATTTGGTACACAGGTAGGTCTTGGCGAGAAAATAACCAGAAAAATCTGAAAACGGGCACTTTCCTTCCAGGGGGGACCTGAGTGCCCCTTCTTTGTATGGGGCATTTCCAGTATAGCTAGAAAGCTGAAAATTGGTACACAGGTAGGTCTTGGCGAGAAAATAACCAGAAAAATCTGAAAACGGGCACTTTCCTTCCAGGGGGACCTGAGTGCCCCTTCTTTATATGGGGCACTTCTAGTATAGCTAGAAAGCTGAAATTTGGTACACAGGTAGGTCTTGGTGAGAAAATAACCAGAAAAACCTGAAAACGGGCACTTTCCTCCCAGGGGGGACCTGAGTGCCCCTTCTTTATATGGGGCACTTCTAGTATAGCTAGAAAGCTGAAATTCGAAAGAACGGGCACTTTCCTTCCAGGGGGACCTGAGTGCCCCTTCTTTATATGGGGCACTTCTAGTATAGCTAGTAAGCTGAAATTCGGTACACAGGTAGGTCTTGGTGAGAAAATAAGCAGAAAAATCTGAAAACGGGCACTTTTCTCCCAGGGGGACCTGAGTGCCCCTTCTTTATATGGGGCACTTCTAGTATAGCTAGAAAGCTGAAATTCGGTACACAGGTAGGTCTTGGTGAGAAAATAAGCAGAAAAATCTGAAAACGGGCACTTTTCATCTGGGGGACAATCATTCCCCTTCTTTGTATGGGGCACTTCTAGTAGAGATAGAAAGCTGAAATTTGGTACACAGGTAGGTCTTGGCGAGAAAATAACCAAAAAAATCTGAAAACGGGCACTTTTCTTCCAGGGGGACCTGAGTGCCCCTTATTTATATGGGGCACTTTTAGTATAGCTAGAAAGCTGAAATTTGGTACACAGGTAGGTCTTGGTGAGAAAATAACCAGAAAAATCTGAAAACGGGCACTTTCCTACCAGGGGGGACCTGAGTGCCCCTTCTTTGTATGGGGCATTTCCAGTATAGCTAGAAAGCTGAAATTTGGTACACAGGTAGGTCTTTCGCGTGGATAATCATTTTTAGTCGTTACATCGGTTACCAATACAAAAGATTAAAAAATACAAAATTAAAATTTATGTGTAATTTTTAGCACAGCCTATAGGGTAAAAATTGCGGAAAATGGCAAAACCATGTTTTTTTTTTCAATTTTCTATTGAAATAATCGTCCAATCGCTGTAATATTTCGCGTGGATAATCATTTTTAGTCGTTACATCGGTTACCAATACAAAAGATTAAAAAATACAAAAGTAATATTTTTGTCTAATTTTTAGCACAGCCTATAGGGTAAAAATTGCGGAAAATGGCAAAACCATGTTTTTGTTTTTCAATTTTCTATTGAAATAATCGTCCAATCGCTGTAATATTTCGCGTGGATAATCATTTTTAGCCGTTAGATCAATTACCAACACAAAAGATTAAAAAGTACAAAACTAAAATTTATGTCTAATTTTTAGCACAGCCTATAGGGTAAAAATTGCGGAAAATGGCTAAACCATGTTTTATTTTCAATTTTCTATCGAAATAATCGTCCAATCGCTGTAATATTTCGCGTGGATAATCATTTTTAGTCGTTACATCGGTTACCAATACAAAAGATTAAAATATACAAAATTAATATTTTTGTATAATTTTTAGCACAGCCTATACGGTAAAAATTGCGGATATTACAAAACCATGTTTTTTTTTTTAATTTTCTATTGAAATAATCGTCCAATCGCTGTAATATTTCGCGTGGATAATCATTTTTAGTCGTTACATCGGTTACCAATACAAAAGATTAAAATATACAAAAGTAATATTTTTGTCTAAATTTTACCACAGCCTATGAGGTAAAAATTGCGAATATTACAAAACCATGAATTTTTAAATTTTTAAATAATAGTCCAATCGCTGTAATATTTCGCGTGGATAATCATTTTTAGTCGTTACATCGGTTACCAATACAAAAGATTAAAAAATACAAAAGTAATATTTTTGTCTAATTTTTAGCACAGCCTATAGGGTAAAAATTGCGGAAAATGGCAAAACCATGTTTTTTTTCAATTTTCTATCGAAATAATCGTCCAATCGCTGTAATATTTCGCGTGGATAATCATTTTTAGTCGTTACATCGGTTACCAATACAAAAGATTAAAAAATACAAAAGTAATATTTTTGTCTAATTTTTAGCACAGCCTATGAGGTAAAAATTGCGGAAAATGGCAAACCATGTATTTTCAATTTCTAAAGAAATAATCGTCCAATCCGGATAATATTTCGCGTGGATAATCATTTATAGCCGTTAGATCGGTTACCAATACAAAAGATTAAAAAATACAAAATTAAAATTTATGTCTAATTTTTAGCACAGCCTATAGGGTAAAAATTGCGGAAAATGGCAAAACCATGTTTTTTTTTCAATTTTCTATTGAAATAATCGTCCAATCGCTGTAATATTTCGCGTGGATAATCATTTTTGTCGTTACATCGGTTACCAATACAAAAGATTAAAAAATACAAAAGTAATATTTTTGTCTAAATTTTAGCACAGCCTATGAGGTAAAAATTGCGGAAAATGGCAAACCATGTATTTTCAATTTCTAAAGAAATAATCGTCCAATCGCTGTAATATTTCGCGTGGATAATCATTTATAGCCGTTAGATCGGTTACCAATACAAAAGATTAAAAAATACAAAATTAAAATTTATGTCTAATTTTTAGCACAGCCTATAGGGTAAAAATTGCGGAAAATGGCAAAACCATGTTTTTTTTCAATTTTCTATTGAAATAATCGTCCAATCGCTGTAATATTTCGCGTGGATAATCATTTATAGCCGTTAGATCGGTTACCAATACAAAAGATTAAAAAATACAAAATTAAAATTTATGTCTAATTTTTAGCACAGCCTATAGGGTAAAAATTGCGGAAAATGGCAAAACCATGTTTTTTTTTCAATTTTCTATTGAAATAATCGTCCAATCGCTGTAATATTTCGCGTGGATAATCATTTTTAGTCGTTACATCGGTTACCAATACAAAAGATTAAAAAATACAAAAGTAATATTTTTGTCTAATTTTTAGCACAGCCTATAGGGTAAAAATTGCGGCAAATGGCAAAACCATGTTTTTTTTTCAATTTTCTATTGAAATAATCGTCCAATCGCTGTAATATTTCGCGTGGATAATCATTTTTAGTCGTTACATCGGTTACCAATACAAAAGATTAAAATATAAAAAATTAATATTTTTGTCTAATTTTAAGAACAGCCTAACGGTAAAAATTGCGGAAAATGGCAAACCATGTATTTTCAATTTCTAAAGAAATAATCGTCCAATCGCTGTAATATTTCGCGTGGATAATCATTTTTAGTCGTTACATTGGTTACCAATACAAAAGATTAAAAAATACAAAACTAAAATTTATGTCTAATTTTTAGCACAGCCTATAGGGTAAAAATTGCGGAAAATGGCAAAACCATGTTTTTTTTCAATTTTCTATTGAAATAATCGTCCAATCGCTGTAATATTTCGCGTGGATAATCATTTATAGCCGTTAGATCAATTACCAACACAAAAGATTAAAAAGTACAAAACTAAAATTTATGTCTAATTTTTAGCACAGCCTATAGGGTAAAAATTGCAGAAAATGGCAAAACCAAGTTTTTTTCAATTTTCTATTGAAATAATCGTCCAATCGCTGTAATTTTTCGCGTGGATAATCATTTTTAGTCGTTACATTGGTTACCAATACAAAAGATTAAAAAATACAAAACTAAAATTTATGTCTAATTTTTAGCACAGCCTATAGGGTAAAAATTGCGGAAAATGGCAAAACCATGTTTTTTTTTCAATTTTCTATTGAAATAATCGTCCAATCGCTGTAATATTTCGCGTGGATAATCATTTATAGCCGTTAGATCAATTACCAACACAAAAGATTAAAAAGTACAAAACTAAAATTTTTGTATAATTTTTAGCACAGCCTATACGGTAAAAATTGCGGATATTACAAAACCATGTTTTTTTTCAATTTTCTATTGAAATAATCGTCCAATCGCTGTAATATTTCGCGTGGATAATCATTTTTAGTCGTTACATCGGTTACCAATACAAAAGATTAAAAAATACAAAATTAAAATTTATGTCTAATTTTTAGCACAGTCTATAGGTAAAAATTGCGGAAAATGGCAAAACCATGTTTTTTTTAAATTTTCTATCGAAATAATCGTCCAATCGCTGTAATATTTCGCGTGGATAATCATTTTTAGTCGTTACATCGGTTACCAATACAAAAGATTAAAATATACAAAATTAATATTTTTGTATAATTTTTAGCACAGCCTATACGGTAAAAATTGCGGATATTACAAAACCATGTTTTTTTTTCAATTTTCTATTGAAATAATCGTCCAATCGCTGTAATATTTCGCGTGGATAATCATTTTTAGTCGGTACATCGGTTACCAATACAAAAGATTAAAATATACAAAATTAACATTTTTGTCTAATTTTTAGGACAGCCTATAGGGTAAAAATTGCGGAAAATGGCAAACCATGTATTTTCAATTTCTAAAGAAATAATCGTCCAATAGCTGTAATATTTCGCGTGGATAATCATTTTTAGTCGTTACATTGGTTACCAATACAAAAGATTAAAAAATACAAAACTAAAATTTATGTCTAATTTTTATCACAGCGTATAGGGTAAAAATTGCGGAAAATGGCAAAACCATGTTTTTTTCAATTTTCTATTGAAATAATCGTCCAATCGCTGTAATATTTCGCTGGATTATCATTTATAGCCGTTAGATCAATTACCAACACAAAAGATTAAAAAGTACAAAACTAAAATTTATGTCTAATTTTTAGCACAGCCTATAGGGTAAAAATTGCGGAAAATGGCAAAACCAATTTTTTTTTTTAATTTTCTATTGAAATAATCGTCCAATCGCTGTAATATTTCGCGTGGATAATCATTTTTAGTCGTTACATCGGTTACCAATACAAAAGATTAAAATATACAAAATTAATATTTTTGTATAATTTTTAGCACAGCCTATACGGTAAAAATTGCGGATATTACAAAACCATGTTTTTTTTCAATTTTCTATTGAAATATCGTCCAATCGCTGTAATATTTCGCGTGGATAATCATTTTTAGTCGTTACATCGGTTACCAATACAAAAGATTAAAAAATACAAAATTAAAATTTATGTCTAATTTTTAGGACAGCCTATAGGGTAAAAATTGCGGAAAATGGCTAAACCATGTTTTTTTTTTTCAATTTTCTATCGAAATAATCGTCCAATCGCTGTAATATTTCGCGTGGATAATCATTTTTAGTCGTTACATCAGTTACCAATACAAAAGATTAAAAAATACAAAATTAAAATTTATGTCTAATTTTTAGCACAGCCTATAGGGTAAAAATTGCGGAAAATGGCAAAACCATGTTTTTTTTTCAATTTTCTATTGAAATAATCGTCCAATCGCTGTAATATTTCGCGTGGATAATCAATTTTAGTCGTTACATCGGTTACCAATACAAAAGATTAAAAAATACAAAATTAAAATTTATGTCTAATTTTTAGCACAGCCTATAGCGTAAAAATTGCGGAAAATGGCAAAACCATGTTTTTTTTCAATTTTCTATTGAAATAATCGTCCAATCGCTGTAATATTTCGCGTGGATAATCATTTTTAGTCGTTACATCGGTTACCAATACAAAAGATTAAAAAATACAAAATTAATATTTTTGTCTAATTTTTAGCACAGCCTATAGGGTAAAAATTGCGGAAAATGGCAAAACCATGTTTTTTTTCAATTTTCTATCGAAATAATCGTCCAATCGCTGTAATATTTCGCGTGGATAATCATTTTTAGTCGTTACATCGGTTACCAATACAAAAGATTAAAAAATAGAAAAGTAATATTTTTGTCTAATTGTTATGTTTAAAATTAATACACTATTATTTTCTTTTATCTTTCAACTTTATTATTATAAAACTCCAATTCTAGGACTATAAATATTAACTTTATAGCTCTTTGCTTTTACAACTGTATTCAACTGTCTTCTTTTACAACTCATTTCAGCTGTCTTCTTTTACAACTGATTGCTTTTTCAACTGACACTCTATTTCTTAAACCTAGCTTATTTATACTTAATTACTATTCAATAATTATTCTTTAATATTTTAATGTTGCACAATTATTCTTAATCAGCTATTTATTAGTATATAATAATAATTATTCTTTAATATTTTAATGTTGCACAATTATTCTTACTCAGCTATTTATTACTATTCTTCTGACCCAGTTTGTATTTAATAAAAATAGCTTAGTAAGCTTTTGGGCATTTCGCAATTTATCAACGCAAACAGTTGCACAATTGGTCAAGTCAATGCACTGATCAAGTCAATGAACTGGTGACTGTTTGTGTTAACAAGTTGCTAAATGTTCATGTAGGAGGGTTGATCAAGTCTGACTCATAACATTCCTCCCCCTTTGCGGAAGAAAACATCCAATTATAGATGTTTTCTCAATGTATGGTTTTCCTTGGGTCAGAAGATTTTTATTCTAAATCTTAAATGTAGTTGGTGTGTTCTGAGTTTAAATCTATTGGAGCTTGTTGCTGTTGTTGTAGTTGTTGGTCTTGATGCTGGTACGTGTATTTGGATACTTCAAACGTGGGGGAATTCTGGTCCTGTAAATGGTTTCCCACAATTCTATTCAACTCTGGGCCACGTTCCGGGAATTCATTGTTTATTTTGACCCTTATTTGATTATGCCGTTTGCACAACAGCCATTTGATTATTATTGCTGCTGTCGTAATAACGATTATTGTTGTATACGTAATGTTATTCAAAACATTCTGCTGGAATTTCAGTTCGCGGATTGTGTTGATGTTGCTGATCTGCTTTATGTGTAGATTCTCCAAGGTAGGTATAATTTCCGTGGCCACATTGTTGTTACCTCTTACTAACAGAAACTTCTGGGTTACATCTATGACATGGCTAACGAAGGTTTGGACACCTATTGTTATGCTTCTTCTATTAGCTCCATGGTTTCTGCTTCGTGTAGGATCAGGTTGCACTTTCCTCTGAAAACGCATATTTTCGGTTGACTTAAGCTTTTGAAATCTCTTTCACCTTTGTACCCGAAAACGCCCTTGTCGTTCCTCACTACGTATTCTCTTTCGGCATCTATTTGGTGGTGGCTGTCGTTTGGAATGGGTATTATCAGGGATTTTTTTAAACTCATGGTTTCGATGGGCAATCTGATTATGAACATCAGGCTGCTATGCCTATGTAATGCTACTCCCATCTGTATGTCTTGTATAGTTTCCACATTTATTTTGTACTCCTGGATTTCTTCAATGGTCAATAGTGCTGGGTTGAAAATTTTCATTTTCGCTAATGCGATGGACTCTTGTACGGTCTTCACTTGGCTTTTCATCTCCATGAGTTTGAAAAGCTGGAAAATCGCAACGTCGCGGTAGTGCTGGAGCTCTGATTCCTGCTTGATCTGAGTCAAGCTGTTCAGAGTCTTCCTGTTCTCATTTAGTGCTTCCACCATTTGGTTAATTGACGTATTGAATCTATTGTTTATGTGGACCTGTTGAATTGACTGTTCGATGATTTGGTGCCCGTTAGCGTCAATCACCTCGAAATGTTGGTTTATTAGTTGCCGGTCCTCCTCATCTAGTGTGCCGTAGAGCCACTTCATCACCTTTCGTCCAATGTTCAGCAAACCACGTTTTACGCGGCCTGGCAGTAGTGTATGAATGCCGTTCTCAATTTCACTGAGTTCTTTTATGATGAGTTCCCTATAGGGAATCGGTAGTATCTTTGGTAGGTTAAGGCGGACCTCGCTGAAAGAGTCTGCTATTTGTTGGATATCGATGTGATGTAGGATGTATTCAAATTTTGAGGCTATTTTTACCGACCCCATGTGTATATCAGCGTAACCATCAGCTGACTCCAATTTCTCAATGTGCATCTCTCCGTCCGTGAACCAGATTCCCACGAGAAGAAGTTCTAAAATCTGAATTAAAATGTTAAGTTTATTAGAGGGCTCTCATGTAATCGTCGAACTTGCTGTTGTGTAAACTCATATCGGCTGCGATGTACAACGCAGCTACAAAAATATTTATGAAGTGTTAAAATTATATACTTATAAAAGTATTTTGTTTATTATTATTTGAAAACTAACATTGTAAATAATATTTTGGTTTTATAATATATTGCTGTTATTATATATATATATACATATGTATATTGTTTTCTTATTTAAATATTTTGAACACAGGCTTCAAATTACAAATATATATATTTTTTTTTTAATTTTTCTTACATTACCTAGTCAATTTTAAAATATTTTATGTGGGGGTTTGCTTTTTTTTATGTTAAACTAGCTGATCCCGGTGTACTTCGCTACCCCCCTCGTTATAAAATAAAATTAAAAGTATTTATATATCCTATTGTGACGATCGGTCCAGTAGTTAAGACTATATTACGATTTTTAATTTTAATAAAAAGGAGCGTGGTCCCATCCACTTTTCTCCCGGTACGTATTCCAAATTATGGCAATACCATATGTACCAAATATCATCGACGTAGGTCAAAAAATGCCCAAAATATGGCGATTTAAATTTTTGGGTTATATGGGTGGTGCCACGCCTCTTTGTCCAATCCCGCCCATATTTGCAGCAGCACTAAAAAAATGCACACCAAACCGACGTACCAAATTTTGTTCAAATACCGTTATCAGGAGCAGAAATAATAGATTTTTAATTTGTGGTTTGTATGAGAAATACCAAGCCCCTTTGTCCAATCCCGCCCATATTTGCAGCAGCACTTAAGAAATTTACACCAAACCGACATACCAAATTTTGTTCAAATACCGTTATCAGGAGCAGAAATAATAGATTTTTAATTTGTGGTTTGTATGAGAGGTACCACGCCCCTTTGTCCAATCCCGCCCATATTTGCAGCAGCACTTAAGAAATTTACACCAAACCGACATACCAAATTTTGTTCAAATACCGTTATCAGGATCAGAAATAATAGATTTTTAATTTGTGGTTTGTATGAGAGGTACCACGCCCCTTTGTCCAATCCCACCCATATTTGCAGCAGCACTTAAAAAATGCACACCAAACCGACGTACCAAATTTTGTTGAAATACCGTTATCAGGAGCAGAAATAATAGATTTTTAATTTGTGGTTTGTATGAGAGGTACCACGCCCCTTTGTCCAATCCCACCCATATTTGCAGCAGCACTTAAAAAATGCACACCAAACCGACGTACCAAATTTTGTTGAAATACCGTTATCAGAAGCAGAAATAATAGATTTTTAATTTGTGGTTTGTATGAGAGGTACCACGCCCCTTTGTCCAATCCCGCCCATATTTGCAGCAGCACTTAAGAAATTTACACCAAACCGACATACCAAATTTTGTTTAAATACCGTTATCAGGAGTAGAAATAATAGATTTTTAATTTGTGGTTTGTATGAGAGGTACCACGCCCCTTTGTCCAATCCCGCCCATATTTGCAGCAGCACTTAAGAAATTTACACCAAACGGACATACCAAATTTTGTTTAAATACCGTTATCAGGAGCAGAAATAATAGATTTTTAATTTGTGGTTTGTATGAGAGGTACCACGTCCCTTTGTCCAATCCCGCCCATATTTGCAGCAGCACTTAAGAAATTTACACCAAACCGACATACCAAATTTTGTTCAAATACCGTTATCAGGATCAGAAATAATAGATTTTTAATTTGTGGTTTGTATGAGAGGTACCACGCCCCTTTGTCCAATCCCGCCCATATTTGCAGCAGCACTTAAGAAATTTACACCAAACGGACATACCAAATTTTGTTTAAATACCGTTATCAGGAGCAGAAATAATAGATTTTTAATTTGTGGTTTGTATGAGAGGTACCACGCCCCTTTGTCCAATCCCGCCCATATTTGCAGCACCACTTAAGAAATTTACACCAAACCGACATACCAAATTTTGTTTAAATACCGTTATCAGGAGCAGAAATAATAGATTTTTAATTTGTGGTTTGTATGAGAGGTGCCACGCCTCTTTGTCCAATCCCGCCCATATTTGCAGCAGCACTAAAAAAATGCACACCAAACCGACGTACCAAATTTTGTTCAAATAATGTTATCAGGAGCAGAAATAATAGATTTTTAATTTGTGGTTTGTATGAGAGGTACCACGCCCCTTTGTCAAATCCCGCCCATAAGTATCCTATAGCATATTCCTGGCTCTAAACTACCTCCCTGCCAATTTTCAGCTAAATCGGTTCAGCCGTTCTTGAGTTATAAGCGAAGTAACTAACACGACTTTCTTTTATATATATAGATTTTCCAAAAAAGTTTTTATTTTTCTATTTTCTTATATCCTCCTTTTTTTTTTTTTAAATCTATCGTACAACTTTTCTAAAGTTTCTTAATTGTTTCCTTTCCTCCCTGCCCAATAATCAACACATAGTCGTTTTCTTCTATTCTCACGATTTTCCTTATGTACCGATTTACTTTCCAGTCCCCTTTTAACTCTGATAGCACTGAACGTAAAGTTCCTCTGTGTTCTATTGGTATTTCCGCCTTACTTTCTGTGCTAAACTTATTTGTCCACCTACTCATGGCTTTTGCAATATTTCCTCTGTCTATTTTGCTACCTTCGATGCTTATTTTTGTCTCTCCTATTCCATGTCCGTTGTTTATATTCTTTGCCAAATTCTCTGCAAATTTCAGGAGGAAAATACCACAATCTGTCAAATTATCTTGCTGGGAACAATCTGGGTAGCATTTCTCTAATGGTGCCTGCAAAAAATTGCTTTCTACATCGTACTTCTTTGCTTCATGCATAATAAACTCTCCCACAAACTTGAAAATGTGGTTAATGTATCTAGGTCTTAGTGAATCTAATACTATTATTTTAGGCCATGAAATTACGCCCAACATCCAGTGCTGGTCCTCACAAATCGGATATATTATATGCTTTTTCTCGAGTATATTTACTCGCTTAGTTGCGAGGTTAATCCTGAGTGTAATTCCCTCGGTCGTTGAATTGCACCAATCTTTAATGGCAGTATAGAATTGTGCCCCGAAGATGTGCACGTCCTGCCTTTTTGATGCTTTCAGTGTATTAGTGATGACCCAATGTAAAAAAACGTCGATGTGTTTATCGTTCAACCACCGTTTCTGTATGACGTCTGAATAATCATTGGCTGTCATATCTATATATCTTTTACCATTTTTTGTATCTACAGAAACTTTTCCTACTGTCTTCCGTACTTGCTGTTGGTTTCTTTGAGTAATTCATTTTCAGTGCTGTTTTCTTTAGCTACCAGTATAGGCAGAAGTTGTACTGATTCTCGAAATGTCACCTCAGAATATATTTATTAACTGAAATTGCATAAAATGTAACCTATAATATATTGGAGTGAATCTCTATATATATATATTTTTTTTTTTTTGTTAATTTTTGAGAACGCTTAAATGTCTTTTTTGTTAATTTCTATCTATGTATGTCGTGTCCCGCCTATCAATTATCTTCTTACTATCCAGCTCTTTCTTTCCCCCTAAATTACTCGTCAAATGTCCACTTTTTCTTATCGGTCTCTGTATGGCTTTATTAAATTGTTATGGTAAACCTTCCCCCTGTTTTTTATTCTCAATTTTACGTTTACTCTTGTTGGCACGTCTATAACTTCAAATGGCCCTAGCCATAAAGGAGCAAATTTATTTTTCCGAGTCTGGTTTTTTAACCAAACCCTTTGACCTATTTGATATTCTCGATGCTTTGAACCCCTGTCATAATACTGCTTCGATCTTAATTTTGCCTTCTCCTGATTTTTTCTGACGATTTCATGTGAACGTTGAATTTGATACTTTAGAATTTTGCTGTAATCATCCGTGTTGTATAGGGGTGCCGGAGGTCTTTTCAATACTATGGGCATTTCGAACTCGAACCCGAATAAAACTCTTGTGGGTGTGTGTTTTGTTGTTGTATGTTTGCTGTTATTATACACATGCGTAGCGTGACTGAGCCATTCGTCCCAGTTGGTACCATCCAAATTGACGAAATTTCTAAGAAATTCAGCCAACGGTCGATGGGCCCTTTCTAGAGCACCATTAGCTTGTGGATGATAAGGCGTGATCAGTAGTTTTATTATTCTTAGTATTCTGCACGTTTCCTTAAATAATTTTGAACTGAAATTTGTTCCATTATCTGTTACCAAAACCTTGGGAATAAAATATCTTGAAATTATTTCCTTAAAAAACACTTTTGCTACTGTTGATGCTTCTGCGTCTGGCACGGCGGCACACGCGAAAAATTTTGAAAAGTTGTCCTGGAATGTTACGATATATTTATTTCCCCTGGACGATTCAGGTAGTGGTCCCACCAGATCCATGAAAATCTTCTCGAACGGTCTGCTGGAAGTGGTTGTTATTACCAAAGGCATTTTTTCGACTTTTGAGCATTTATTTTTCTGGCACAATGAACACGTTGCTACATATTTTTTAATCTGTCGGTACATACCGGCCCACTTGTATTGATTTCTGATGCGGGAGTAAGTTTTTAATGTGCCCTGGTGTCCTCCTAAAGGTGTATCGTGGAATGTTTTTATAACCCTTTTGATATCTTCCGGATTTGTCAAATAAACGGCCATATCTTCGTGCCCAGGATCTTCGTCTGCCTCAATTTCATCCGTACTTTTTTCGTCTTTCTTCTTTTTATATTTTGCTGAATTATGTGCTAATGTTACAATATCTAGAGTGCCCCTTCTTTGTATGGGGAATTTCCAGTATAGCTAGAAAGCTGAAATTTGGTACACAGGTAGGTCTTGGCGAGAAAATAACCAGAAAAATCTAAAAACGGGCACTTTCCTTCCAGGGGGACCTGAGTGCCCCTTCTTTATATGGGGCACTACTAGTATAGCTAGAAAGCTGAAATTCGGTACACAGGTAGGTCTTGGTGAGAAAATAAGCAGAAAAATCTGAAAACGGGCACTTTTAATCTGGGGGACAATCATTCCCCTTCTTTGTATGGGGCACTTCTAGTAGAGATAGAAAGCTGAAATTTGGTACACAGGTAGGTCTTGGCGAGAAAATAACCAGAAAAATCTGAAAACGGGCACTTTTCTACCAGGGGGACCTGAGTGCCCCTTATTTATATGGGGCACTTTTAGTATAGCTAGAAAGCTGAAATTTGGTACACAGGTAGGTCTTGGTGAGAAAATAACCAGAAAAATCTGAAAACGGGCACTTTTTTTCCAGGGGGACCTGAGTGCCCCTTATTTATATGGGGCACTTTTAGTATAGCTAGAAAGCTGAAATTTGGTACACAGGTAGGTCTTGGTGAGAAAATAAGCAGAAAAATCTGAAAACGGGCACTTTTCTTCCAGGGGGGACCTGAGTGCCCCTTCTTTGTATGGGGCATTTCCAGTATAGCTAGAAAGCTGAAATTTGGTACACAGGTAGGTCTTGGCGAGAAAATAACCAGAAAAATATGAAAACGGGCACTTTCCTTCCAGGGGGGACCTGAGTGCCCCTTCTTTATATGGGGCACTTCTAGTATAGCTAGAAAGCTGAAATTCGGTACACAGGTAGGTCTTGGTGAGAAAATAAGCAGAAAAATCTGAAAACGGGCACTTTCTTCCTAGGGGGGACCTGAGTGCCCCTTCTTTGTATGGGACACTTCTAGTATAGCTAGAAAGCTGAAAATCGGTACACAGGTAGGTCTTGGTGAGAAAATAAGCAGAAAAATCTGAAAACGGGCACTTTTCATCTGGGGGACAATCATTCCCCTTCTTTTTATGGGGCACTTCTAGTAGAGATAGAAAGCTGAAATTTGGTACACAGGTAGGTCTTGGCGAGAAAATAACCAGAAAAATCTGAAAACGGGCACTTTCCTTCCAGGTGGGACCTGAGTGCCCCTTCTTTGTATGGGGCATTTCCAGTATAGCTAGAAAGCTGAAAATTGGTACACAGGCAGGTCTTGGCGAGAAAATAACCAGAAAAATCTGAAAACGGGCACTTTCCTTCCAGGGGGACCTGAGTGCCCCTTCTTTATATGGGGCACTTCTAGTATAGCTAGAAAGCTGAAATTTGGTACACAGGTAGGTCTTGGTGAGAAAATAACCAGAAAAACCTGAAAACGGGCACTTTCCTCCCAGGGGGGACCTGAGTGCCCCTTCTTTATATGGGGCACTTCTAGTATAGCTAGAAAGCTGAAATTCGAAAGAACGGGCACTTTCCTTCCAGGGGGGACCTGAGTGCCCCTTCTTTATATGGGGCACTTCTAGTATAGCTAGTAAGCTGAAATTCGGTACACAGGTAGGTCTTGGTGAGAAAATAAGCAGAAAAATCTGAAAACGGGCACTTTTCTCCCAGGGGGACCTGAGTGCCCCTTCTTTATATGGGGCACTTCTAGTATAGCTAGAAAGCTGAAATTCGGTACACAGGTAGGTCTTGGTGAGAAAATAAGCAGAAAAATCTGAAAACGGGCACTTTTCATCTGGGGGACAATCATTCCCCTTCTTTGTATGGGGCACTTCTAGTAGAGATAAAAAGCTGAAATTTGGTACACAGGTAGGTCTTGGCGAGAAAATAACCAAAAAAATCTGAAAACGGGCACTTTTCTTCCAGGGGGACCTGAGTGCCCCTTATTTATATGGGGCACTTTTAGTATAGCTAGAAAGCTGAAATTTGGTACACAGGTAGGTCTTGGTGAGAAAATAACCAGAAAAATCTGAAAACGGGCACTTTCCTCCCAGGGGGACCTGAGTGCCCCTTCTTTGTATGGGGCATTTCCAGTATAGCTAGAAAGCTGAAATTTGGTACACAGGTAGGTCTTTCGCGTGGATAATCATTTTTAGTCGTTACATCGGTTACCAATACAAAAGATTAAAAAATATAAAATTAAAATTTATGTGTAATTTTTAGCACAGCCTATAGGGTAAAAATTGCGAAAAATGGCAAAACCATGTTTTTTTTTTCAATTTTCTATTGAAATAATCGTCCAATCGCTGTAATATTTCGCGTGGATAATCATTTTTAGTCGTTACATCGGTTACCAATACAAAAGATTAAAAAATACAAAAGTAATATTTTTGTCTAATTTTTAGCACAGCCTATAGGGTAAAAATTGCGGAAAATGGCAAAACCATGTTTTTGTTTTTCAATTTTCTATTGAAATAATCGTCCAATCGCTGTAATATTTCGCGTGGATAATCATTTTTAGCCGTTAGATCAATTACCAACACAAAAGATTAAAAAGTACAAAACTAAAATTTATGTCTAATTTTTAGCACAGCCTATAGGGTAAAAATTGCGGAAAATGGCTAAACCATGTTTTATTTTCAATTTTCTATCGAAATAATCGTCCAATCGCTGTAATATTTCGCGTGGATAATCATTTTTAGTCGTTACATCGGTTACCAATACAAAAGATTAAAATATACAAAATTAATATTTTTGTATAATTTTTAGCACAGCCTATACGGTAAAAATTGCGGATATTACAAAACCATGTTTTTTTTTTTAATTTTCTATTGAAATAATCGTCCAATCGCTGTAATATTTCGCGTGGATAATCATTTTTAGTCGTTACATCGGTTACCAATACAAAATATTAAAATATACAAAAGTAATATTTTTGTCTAAATTTTACCACAGCCTATGAGGTAAAAATTGCGAATATTACAAAACCATGAATTTTTAAATTTTTAAATAATAGTCCAATCGCTGTAATATTTCGCGTGGATAATCATTTTTAGTCGTTACATCGGTTACCAATACAAAAGATTAAAAAATACAAAAGTAATATTTTTGTCTAATTTTTAGCACAGCCTATAGGGTAAAAATTGCGGAAAATGGCAAAACCATGTTTTTTTTCAATTTTCTATCGAAATAATCGTCCAATCGCTGTAATATTTCGCGTGGATAATCATTTTTAGTCGTTACATCGGTTACCAATACAAAAGATTAAAAAATACAAAAGTAATATTTTTGTCTAAATTTTAGCACAGCCTATGAGGTAAAAATTGCGGAAAATGGCAAACCATGTATTTTCAATTTCTAAAGAAATAATCGTCCAATCGCTGTAATATTTCGCGTGGATAATCATTAAAAGCCGTTAGATCGGTTACCAATACAAAAGATTAAAAAATACAAAATTAAAATTTATGTCTAATTTTTAGCACAGCCTATAGGGTAAAAATTGCGGAAAATGGCAAAACCATGTTTTTTTTCAATTTTCTATTGAAATAATCGTCCAATCGCTGTAATATTTCGCGTGGATAATCATTTATAGCCGTTAGATCGGTTACCAATACAAAAGATTAAAAAATACAAAATTAAAATTTATGTCTAATTTTTAGCACAGCCTATAGGGTAAAAATTGCGGAAAATGGCAAAACCATGTTTTTTTTTCAATTTTCTATTGAAATAATCGTCCAATCGCTGTAATATTTCGCGTGGATAATCATTTTTAGTCGTTACATCGGTTACCAATACAAAAGATTAAAAAATACAAGAGTAATATTTTTGTCTAAATTTTAGCACAGCCTATGAGGTGAAAATTGCGGAAAATGGCAAACCATGTATTTTCAATTTCTAAAGAAATAATCGTCCAATCGCTGTAATATTTCGCGTGGATAATCATTTATAGCCGTTAGATCGGTTACCAATACAAAAGATTAAAAAATACAAAATTAAAATTTATGTCTAATTTTTAGCACAGCCTATAGGGTAAAAATTGCGGAAAATGGCAAAACCATGTTTTTTTTCAATTTTCTATTGAAATAATCGTCCAATCGCTGTAATATTTCGCGTGGATAATCATTTATAGCCGTTAGATCGGTTACCAATACAAAAGATTAAAAAATACAAAATTAAAATTTATGTCTAATTTTTAGCACAGCCTATAGGGTAAAAATTGCGGAAAATGGCAAAACCATGTTTTTTTTTCAATTTTCTATTGAAATAATCGTCCAATCGCTGTAATATTTCGCGTGGATAATCATTTTTAGTCGTTACATCGGTTACCAATACAAAAGATTAAAAAATACAAAAGTAATATTTTTGTCTAATTTTTAGCACAGCCTATAGGGTAAAAATTGCGGAAAATGGCAAAACCATGTTTTTTTTTCAATTTTCTATTGAAATAATCGTCCAATCGCTGTAATATTTCGCGTGGATAATCATTTTTAGTCGTTACATCGGTTACCAATACAAAAGATTAAAATATACAAAATTAATATTTTTGTCTAATTTTAAGAACAGCCTAACGGTAAAAATTGCGGAAAATGGCAAACCATGTATTTTCAATTTCTAAAGAAATAATCGTCCAATCGCTGTAATATTTCGCGTGGATAATCATTTTTAGTCGTTACATTGGTTACCAATACAAAAGATTAAAAAATACAAAACTAAAATTTATGTCTAATTTTTAGCACAGCCTATAGGGTAAAAATTGCGGAAAATGGCAAAACCATGTTTTTTTTCAATTTTCTATTGAAATAATCGTCCAATCGCTGTAATATTTCGCGTGGATAATCATTTATAGCCGTTAGATCAATTACCAACACAAAAGATTAAAAAGTACAAAACTAAAATTTATGTCTAATTTTTAGCACAGCCTATAGGGTAAAAATTGCAGAAAATGGCAAAACCAAGTTTTTTTCAATTTTCTATTGAAATAATCGTCCAATCGCTGTAATATTTCGCGTGGATAATCATTTTTAGTCGTTACATTGGTTACCAATACAAAAGATTAAAAAATACAAAACTAAAATTTATGTCTAATTTTTAGCACAGCCTATAGGGTAAAAATTGCGGAAAATGGCAAAACCATGTTTTTTTTTCAATTTTCTATTGAAATAATCGTCCAATCGCTGTAATATTTCGCGTGGATAATCATTTATAGCCGTTAGATCAATTACCAACACAAAAGATTAAAAGGTACAAAACTAAAATTTTTGTATAATTTTTAGCACAGCCTATACGGTAAAAATTGCGGATATTACAAAACCATGTTTTTTTTCAATTTTCTATTGAAATAATCGTCCAATCGCTGTAATATTTCGCGTGGATAATCATTTTTAGTCGTTACATCGGTTACCAATACAAAAGATTAAAAAATACAAAATTAATCAATTACCAACACAAAAGATTAAAAAGTACAAAACTAAAATTTATGTCTAATTTTTAGCACAGCCTATAGGGTAAAAATTGCGGAAAATGGCAAAACCAATTTTTTTTTTTAATTTGCTATTGAAATAATCGTCCAATCGCTGTAATATTTCGCGTGGATAATCATTTTTAGTCGTTACATCGGTTACCAATACAAAAGATTAAAATATACAAAATTAATATTTTTGTATAATTTTTAGCACAGCCTATACGGTAAAAATTGCTGATATTACAAAACCATGTTTTTTTTCAATTTTCTATTGAAATAATCGTCCAATCGGTGTAATATTTCGCGTGGATAATCATTTTTAGTCGTTGCATCGGTTACCAATACAAAAGATTAATATATAAAAAATTAATATTTTTGTATAATTTTTAGCACAGCCTTTACGGTAAAAATTGCGGATATTACAAAACCATGTTTTTTTTCAATTTTCTATTGAAATAATCGTCCAATCGCTGTAATATTTCGCGTGGATAATCATTTTTAGTCGTTACATCGGTTACCAATACAAAAGATTAAAAAATACAAAATTAAAATTTATGTCTAATTTTTAGGACAGCCTATATGGTAAAAATTGCGGAAAATGGCTAAACCATGTTTTTTTTTTTTCAATTTTCTATCGAAATAATCGTCCAATCGCTGTAATATTTCGCGTGGATAATCATTTTTAGTCGTTACATCAGTTACCAATACAAAAGATTAAAAAATACAAAATTAAAATTTATGTCTAATTTTTAGCACAGCCTATAGGGTAAAAATTGCGGAAAATGGCAAAACCATGTTTTTTTTTCAATTTTCTATTGAAATAATCGTCCAATCGCTGTAATATTTCGCGTGGATAATCATTTTTAGTCGTTACATCGGTTACCAATACAAAAGATTAAAAAATACAAAATTAAAATTTATGTCTAATTTTTAGCACAGCCTATAGCGTAAAAATTGCGGAAAATGGCAAAACCATGTTTTTTTTCAATTTTCTATCGAAATAATCGTCCAATCGCTGTAATATTTCGCGTGGATAATCATTTTTAGTCGTTACATCGGTTACCAATACAAAAGATTAAAAAATAGAAAAGTAATATTTTTGTCTAATTGTTATGTTTAAAATTAATACACTATTATTTTCTTTTATCTTTCAACTTTATTATTATAAAACTCTAATTCTAGGACTATAAATATTAACTTTATAGCTCTTTGCTTTTACAACTGTATTCAACTGTCTTCTTTTACAACTCATTTCAGCTGTCTTCTTTTACAACTGATTGCTTTTTCAACTGACACTCTATTTCTTAAACCTAGCTTATTTATACTTAATTACTATTCAATAATTATTCTTTAATATTTTAATGTTGCACAATTATTCTTAATCAGCTATTTATTAGTATATAATAATTATTATTCTTTAATATTTTAATGTTGCACAATTATTCTTACTCAGCTATTTATTACTATTCTTCTGACCCAGTTTGTATTTAATAAAAATAGCTTAGTAAGCTTTTGGGCATTTCGCAATTTATCAACGCAAACAGTTGCACAATTGGTCAAGTCAATGCACTGATCAAGTCAATGAACTGGTGACTGTTTGTGTTAACAAGTTGCTAAATGTTCATGTAGGAGGGTTGATCAAGTCTGACTCATAACATTCCTCCCCCTTTGCGGAAGAAAACATCCAATTATAGATGTTTTTTCAATGTATGGTTTTCCTTGGGTCAGAAGATTTTTATTCTAAATCTTAAATGTAGTTGGTGTGTTCTGAGTTTAAATCTATTGGAGCTTGTTGCTGTTGTTGTAGTTGTTGGTCTTGATGCTGGTACGTGTATTTGGATACTTCAAACGTGGGGGAATTCTGGTCCTGTAAATGGTTTCCCACAATTCTATTCAACTCTGGGCCACGTTCCGGGAATTCATTGTTTATTTTGACCCTTATTTGATTATGCCGTTTGCACAACAGCCATATGATTATTATTGCTGCTGTCGTAATAACGATTATTGTTGTATACGTAATGTTATTCAAAATATTCTGCTGGAATTTCAGTTCGCGGATTGTGTTGATGTTGCTGATCTGCTTTATGTGTAGATTCTCCAAGGTAGGTATAATTTCCGTGGCCACATTGTTGTTACCTCTTACTAACAGAAACTTCTGGGTTACATCTATGACATGGCTAACGAAGGTTTGGTCACCTATTGTTATGCTTCTTCTATTAGCTCCATGGTTTCTGCTTCGTGTAGGATCAGGTTGCACTTTCCTCTGAAAACGCATATTTTCGGTTGACTTAAGCTTTTGAAATCTCTTTCACCTTTGTACCCGAAAACGCCCTTGTCGTTCCTCACTACGTATTCTCTTTCGGCATCTATTTGGTGGTGGCTGTCGTTTGGAATGGGTATTATCAGGGATTTTTTTAAACTCATGGTTTCGATGGGCAATCTGATTATGAACATCAGGCTGCTATGCCTATGTAATGCTACTCCCATCTGTATGTCTTGTATAGTTTCCACATTTATTTTGTACTCCTGGATTTCTTCAATGGTCAATAGTGCTGGGTTGAAAATTTTCATTTTCGCTAATGCGATGGACTCTTGTACGGTCTTCACTTGGCTTTTCATCTCCATGAGTTTGAAAAGCTGGAAAATCGCAACGTCGCGGTAGTGCTGGAGCTCTGATTCCTGCTTGATCTGAGTCAAGCTGTTCAGAGTCTTCCTGTTCTCATTTATTGCTTCCACCATTTGGTTAATTGACGTATTGAATCTATTGTTTATGTGGACCTGTTGATTTGACTGTTAGATGATTTGGTGCCCGTTAGCGTCAATCACCTCGAAATGTTGGTTTATTAGTTGCCGGTCCTCCTCATCTAGTGTGCCGTAGAGCCACTTCATCACCTTTCCTCCAATGTTCAGCAAACCACGTTTTACGCGGCCTGGCAGTAGTGTATGAATGCCGTTCTCAATTTCACTGAGTTCTTTTATGATGAGTTCCCTATAGGGAATCGGTAGTATCTTTGGTAGGTTAAGGCGGACCTCGCTGAAAGAGTCTGCTATTTGTTGGATATCGATGTGATGTAGGATGTATTCAAATTTTGAGGCTATTTTTAACGACCCCATGTGTATATCAGCGTAACCATCAGCTGACTCCAATTTCTCAATGTGCATCTCTCCGTCCGTGAACCAGATTCCCACGAGAAGAAGTTCTAAAATCTGAATTAAAATGTTAAGTTTATTAGAGGGCTCTCATGTAATCGTCGAACTTGCTGTTGTGTAAACTCATATCGGCTGCGATGTACAACGCAGCTCCAAAAATATTTATGAAGTGTTAAAATTATATACTTATAAAAGTATTTTGTTTATTATTATTTGAAAACTAACATTGTAAATAATATTTTGGTTTTATAATATATTGCTGTTATTATATATATATATACATATGTATATTGTTTTCTTATTTAAATATTTTGAACACAGGCTTCAAATTACAAATATATATATATATTTTTTTTAATTTTTCTTACATTACCTAGTCAATTTTAAAATATTTTATGTGGGGGTTTGCTTTTTTTTATGTTAAACTAGCTGATCCCGGTGTACTTCGCTACCCCCCTCGTTATAAAATAAAATTAAAAGTACAGTAGACGCTCAGAAATTTGAACTCTCAGATATTCGAATTTCCAGAAATTCGAATCAGTAATTTCATTACATTTGGCGCTCTAAAATTAGAATCCAAAATTCAAATTTCCGAGTGGTTTGTTCTTTTTTATTGTAAACACTAAAATTTTGAGAATTTAGTTTAACCAATACAAAGTAAAAAGGGAAATCCCATTTAATAGATGATTTACAGATCTTGTTGATGTTGTTAGAGTTTAAGTCAGGTTTTTGGTGTTTGTATATGTATACTGTTTAACATTTATTAAAATAAGAACGTGGACTAAAAACGCCAAAACAAACGTAAGAAAAACACTTTGTGTTTACAAGACAAATTAAAAATATTGGAAAGGATTGACAAAGGCGTTCAATGAAAGCGTTTAGCACTGGACTTTAATGTAACTACTTCTACCATTAGCTATATTAAATCGAATAGAAAATCAAAATTGGATGCTGTTGCCAACACTTATCAACACGTATCCTTTAAAACTTTACATAGTGCTGAATTTCCGTAAAGGGAAAGTTGTCTCCACGAGTGGTTTCTTAATCAACGTCAAAAAAAGACGACATTAAACGGACCCATATTAAAGGAGAAAGCTAAAGTAATTTTCAGGCAAGAATATCCGGATAAGGCTGAGAATGACTTTCGGGCAAGCGATGGATGGTTTACCAAATTTAAAAAGCGGCATGGAATTCGCCTTTTAAAAACACTGTGATAGTTTTTGACCCGAAAAAAAATTAACTTCGATGAATCCTTTTCGAACTATTAGGGGGGAGTCCCCTGAGCGCGAAAGTACATTTGGAAGTTTCAGATTGGCTCCAGTTTTTGAGAAACCGGTATACATATATCCATTTTTCATGGATCTATTTTAAATAAACTAAAATGAAAAAAAAACATAGTTTTTTATATCTTTATGGTCAAATTTACCTAAATTTTTGTATAAAAAAACCGTCCAGAAATTCGAATAATTCGGAAATTCGAATCGCCCTAAAAACAAAGTGGTTCGAATTTCCGAGCGTGTACTGTATTTATATATCCTATTGTGACGATCGGTCCAGTAGTTAAGACTATATTACGATTTTTAATTTTAATAAAAAGGAGCGTGGTCCCATCCACTTTTCTCCCGGTACGTATTCCAAATTATGGCAATACCATATGTACCAAATATCATCGACGTAGGTCAAAAAATGCCCAAAATATGGCGATTTAAATTTTTGGGTTATATGGGTGGTGCCACGCCTCTTTGTCCAATCCCGCCCATATTTGCAGCAGCACTAAAAAAATGCACACCAAATCGACGTACCAAATTTTGTTCAAATACCGTTATCAGGAGCAGAAATAATAGATTTTTAATTTGTGGTTTGTATGAGAAATACCACGCCCCTTTGTCCAATCCCGCCCATATTTGCAGCAGCACTTAAGAAATTTACACCAAACCGACATACCAAATTTTGTTCAAATACCGTTATCAGGAGCAGAAATAATAGATTTTTAATTTGTGGTTTGTATGAGAGGTACCACGCCCCTTTGTCCAATCCCGCCCATATTTGCAGCAGCACTTAAGAAATTTACACCAAACCGACATACCAAATTTTGTTCAAATACCGTTATCAGGATCAGAAATAATAGATTTTTAATTTGTGGTTTGTATGAGAGGTACCACGCCCCTTTGTCCAATCCCACCCATATTTGCAGCAGCACTTAAAAAATGCACACCAAACCGACGTACCAAATTTTGTTGAAATACCTTTATCAGAAGCAGAAATAATAGATTTTTAATTTGTGGTTTGTATGAGAGGTACCACGCCCCTTTGTCCAATCCCGCCCATATTTGCAGCAGCACTTAAAAAATTTACACCAAACCGACATACCAAATTTTGTTTAAATACCGTTATCAGGAGCAGAAATAATAGATTTTTAATTTGTGGTTTGTATGAGAGGTACCACGCCCCTTTGTCCAATCCCGCCCATATTTGCAGCAGCACTTAAGAAATTTACACCAAACGGACATACCAAATTTTGTTTAAATACCGTTATCAGGAGCAGAAATAATAGATTTTTAATTTGTGGTTTGTATGAGAGGTACCACGTCCCTTTGTCCAATCCCGCCCATATTTGCAGCAGCACTTAAGAAATTTACACCAAACCGACATACCAAATTTTGTTCAAATACCGTTATCAGGATCAGAAATAATAGATTTTTAATTTGTGGTTTGTATGAGAGGTACCACGCCCCTTTGTCCAATCCCGCCCATATTTGCAGCAGCACTTAAGAAATTTACACCAAACGGACATACCAAATTTTGTTTAAATACCGTTATCAGGAGCAGAAATAATAGATTTTTAATTTGTGGTTTGTATGAGAGGTACCACGCCCCTTTGTCCAATCCCGCCCATATTTGCAGCACCACTTAAGAAATTTACACCAAACCGACATACCAAATTTTGTTTAAATACCGTTATCAGGAGCAGAAATAATAGATTTTTAATTTGTGGTTTGTATGAGAGGTGCCACGCCTCTTTGTCCAATCCCGCCCATATTTGCAGCAGCACTAAAAAAATGCACACCAAACCGACGTACCAAATTTTGTTCAAATAATGTTATCAGGAGCAGAAATAATAGATTTTTAATTTGTGGTTTGTATGAGAGGTACCACGCCCCTTTGTCAAATCCCGCCCATAAGTATCCTATAGCATATTCCTGGCTCTAAACTACCTCCCTGCCAATTTTCAGCTAAATCGGTTCAGCCGTTCTTGAGTTATAAGCGAAGTAACTAACACGACTTTCTTTTATATATATAGATTTTCCAAAAAAGTTTTTATTTTTCTATTTTCTTATATCCTCCTTTTTTTTTTTTTTAAATCTATCGTACAATTTTTCTAAAGTTTCTTAATTGTTTCCTTTCCTCCCCGCCCAATAATCAACACATAGTCCTTTTCTTCTATTCTCACGATTTTCCTTATGTACCGATTTACTTTCCAGTCCCCTTTTAACTCTGATAGCACTGAACGTAAAGTTCCTCTGTGTTCTATTGGTATTTCCGCCTTACTTTCTGTGCTAAACTTATTTGTCCACCTACTCATGGCTTTTGCAATATTTCCTCTGTCTATTTTGCTACCTTCGATGCTTATTTTTGTCTCTCCTATTCCATGTCCGTTGTTTATATTCTTTGCCAAATTCTCTGCAAATTTCAGGAGGAAAATACCACAATCTGTCAAATTATCTTGCTGGGAACAATCTGGGTAGCATTTCTCTAATGGTGCCTGCAAAAAATTGCTTTCTACATCGTACTTCTTTGCTTCATGCATAATAAACTCTCCCACAAACTTGAAAATGTGGTTAATGTATCTAGGTCTTAGTGAATCTAATACTATTATTTTAGGCCATGAAATTACGCCCAACATCCAGTGCTGGTCCTCACAAATCGGATATATTATATGCATTTTCTCGAGTATATTTACTCGCTTAGTTGCGAGGTTAATCCTGAGTGTAATTCCCTCGGTCGTTGAATTGCACCAATCTTTAATGGCAGTATAGAATTGTGCCCCGAAGATGTGCACGTCCTGCCTTTTTGATGCTTTCAGTGTATTAGTGATGACCCAATGTAAAAAAACGTCGATGTGTTTATCGTTCAACCACCGTTTCTGTATGACGTCTGAATAATCATTGGCTGTCATATCTATATATCTTTTACCATTTTTGTATCTACAGAAACTTTTCCTACTGTCTTCCGTACTTGCTGTTGGTTTCTTTGAGTAATTCATTTTCAGTGCTGTTTTCTTTAGCTACCAGTATAGGGAGAAGTTGTACTGATTCTCGAAATGTCACCTCAGAATATATTTATTAACTGAAATTGCATAAAATGTAACCTATAATATATTGGGGTGAATCTCTATATATATATATATTTTTTTTTTTTTGTTAATTTTTGAGAACGCTTAAATGTCTTTTTTGTTAATTTCTATCTATGTATGTCGTGTCCCGCCTATCAATTATCTTCTTACTATCCAGCTCTTTCTTTCCCCCTAAATTACTCGTCAAATGTCCACTTTTTCTTATCGGTCTCTGTATGGCTTTATTAAATTGTTATGGTAAACCTTCCCCCTGTTTTTTATTCTCAATTTTACGTTTACTCTTGTTGGCACGTCTATAACTTCAAATGGCCCTAGCCATAAAGGAGCAAATTTATTTTTCCGAGTCTGGTTTTTTAACCAAACCCTTTGACCTATTTGATATTCTCGATGCTTTGAACCCCTGTCATAATACTGCTTCGATCTTAATTTTGCCTTCTCCTGATTTTTTCTGACGATTTCATGCGAACGTTGAATTTGATACTTTAGAATTTTGCTGTAATCATCCGTGTTGTATAGGGGTGCCGGAGGTCTTTTCAATACTATGGGCATTTCGAACTCGAACCCGAATAAAACTCTTGTGGGTGTGTGTTTTGTTGTTGTATGTTTGCTGTTATTATACACATGCGTAGCGTGACTGAGCCATTCGTCCCAGTTGGTACCATCCAAATTGACGAAATTTCTAAGAAATTCAGCCAACGGTCGATGGGCCCTTTCTAGAGCACCATTAGCTTGTGGATGATAAGGCGTGATCAGTAGTTTTATTATTCTTAGTATTCTGCACGTTTCCTTAAATAATTTTGAACTGAAATTTGTTCCATTATCTGTTACCAAAACCTTGGGAATAAAATATCTTGAAATTATTTCCTTAAAAAACACTTTTGCTACTGTTGATGCTTCTGCGTCTGGCACGGCGGCACACGCGAAAAATTTTGAAAAGTCGTCCTGGAATGTTACGATATATTTATTTCCCCTGGACGATTCAGGTAGTGGTCCCACCAGATCCATGAAAATCTTCTCGAACGGTCTGCTGGAAGTGGTTGTTATTACCAAAGGCATTTTTTCGACTTTTGAGCATTTATTTTTCTGGCACAATGAACACGTTGCTACATATTTTTTAATCTGTCGGTACATACCGGCCCACTTGTATTGATTTCTGATGCGGGAGTAAGTTTTTAATGTGCCCTGGTGTCCTCCTAAAGGTGTATCGTGGAATGTTTTTATAACCCTTTTGATATCTTCCGGATTTGTCAAATAAACGGCCATATCTTCGTGCCCAGGATCTTCGTCTGCCTCAATTTCATCCGTACTTTTTTCGTCTTTCTTATACTGGGTGTCATGTGTCTCTCTTGCTTTCGCTCTGGTTACTGCCACTACGTTTATTTCCTCTACTGGAAGGCGACTAAGGGCGTCCGCGTTTTGGTTTGTTTTCCCGGGCTTATATCGTACCTCGAAATCGTATTCTAAAAGTTTCAGTCTTAGGCGGCCCAATCTGCCCTCCTGGTTTTTTAAATTGGCTATGCCTTTCAGGGGTTTATGGTCTGTGAAAATTGTAAAATGTCTGCCCAGTAGATATGGCCTAAACGTTTTTGTCGCCCATACGATGGCAAGCAACTCCTTCTCTGTAGTGGAATATCGCCTTTCTGTTGCGCTTAGTACTCTGCTTGCGAAACTGATTGGTAAATCGCTACTTAGCTCTCCTTGAGAAAGAATAGCTCCTAGTGCTGTATTGCTGGCGTCCGTAGTCAGAATAAACGGTTTAGAAAAGTCAGGGTACTGTAGTAGAGGGGGATTTGCTACTGCCGCTTTCAGTTTGTCCATGGCGCTCTGGCACTCCTGTGTCCATTCCCATTTTACGTTTTTTCTTAATAGTTTGCTTAGTGGCAATGCAGTTTCCGATGAGTTCGGAATGAACTTTCTGTAGTAGTTGATCAACCCTAGGAATGCTTGAAGCTCTTTAATAGTCTTGGGAGGGGGTATGTCCCTTACAGCTTTAGTTTTATTGGGGTCAGGTAGTACGCCTTTTTCTGAGCACTTGTGGCCGAGATAAACTACATCCCTTTGCAGAAAGTGACATTTCTCGGGGTGCAACTTGAGGTTGTATCTTCTTAGGACGTCTAGTACACTTTTCAGACGTAGCTGATGATCCGCAAGGTTTCTCCCGTAGATGACTATATCGTCCAGGTAGACGAAGCAGTTAACTCCCTGTAGTCCTGTTAATATTGAGTTCATTATTCTTTGAAAAGTGGCTGGGGCCCCTGTTAATCCGAAAGGCATGCGATTGAATTCAAAATGACCCAAATTGGTACTAAAAGCGGTTTTCTGTCGGTCCTGTTTATCCATCAAAACTTGGTGGTATCCACTCGCTAGATCCAGAGTAGAAAAATACCGGCTGTACCCTAGTTGATCTAGGATTTCATCAATCCTCGGAATGGGGAATACTTGTTTTATTGTAGCATCGTTCACTTTTCTGAAATGTACCACTAAACGCCATTTTTTCTCCCCGTCCTTTCCTGCTTTCTTGGGTACTAACAGAATTGGGGAATTCCAAGGTGAAATGCTGGGTATGATGATTCCATCTTTGATCATCTGTCCTACTTGTCTATTAATTTCATTTCGGTGAACCTCAGGCAGCCTATATTGCTTAGTATTAATTGGAGGTTGCCTGGGGTTGGTTGGTATCTTATGGCTGAGTACATTTGTGTACGTTAGGTTATCCCCGGATAGATTAAACACGTCGTCGTATGATTTCAAGATGTTCTCGATCGAGCCCCGCTCTTCCGGATTCAAATCTGGGCTAAGCTGTAATGTTTTCAATAGTAATTCTGTTCTCGCCGTATTGTCCGTGGTACCTGTGGTATTTATGTTTGCCGTTGATTCTATTCTGAAGTTTTCGGGGTTCTCATAATTCAGTTTTATTTTGTGGTCTGTGTTTATCGTAAAATCGTTGGTATTCAGGATAGGAATGAATGCTGTTCCCTCTTTGATGGATGTTAGGGTTTCCCCCACAAAGACCCCTGGCATGATTTCTGCTTTTGTTACTATTATTTCTCCCTTGGCTGTTGTTATTGCTGATACAACTCCCTGGCAGCGACCCTTGATAGCAGTTTTTTCTGCTATATATAACTGTGGTGGTTCCGGAATAAGTGGTAAGGAAGCTATCTCCTGCTGGCTCTCAAAAAATTTCACGTTTTTTGTAATTGTGTCCATTATTGATTTATTCCACATCATATCTCTGCCCAGTAGCCCATCTGCCGGCAAATTGCTACCCTTTGGTACTACGTGCATTTTTAAAGAAAGTGTGTCTATGCTTTTATGGTTTACCGTTATGGTTCCCTCTGTACTTATGTTCCCTCCAAATGCTCCTAACAACGTCTTCCGCTCATTTTTGTTGATTTTTATGTGTGGTGCTAAAGCCTCATTCTTTATAAGTGTAGTATCTGCTCCCGAGTCCACCAACAATAGTAGTGTTTCTTTTCTTGCTTCTATACAAGGAAAAGTTATGTATGCATCATCTGTCCTGTGTTCTCCGTTACTAGTATTACAGCTCTTCCGTCTATGTTCTATTTTTGATTCTGTGTGGTGTGCATGATATCGTAGGAAGTTCCTTTTTCCCTTTACCTTGTCTTTTATATCATATTTTATGATTTTTATGTTACTCCATGCCACATTTACGTGGTGTAACATTATTGCCATATAATTCAGGAATTTATTTAAAATTTCCCTACTAGCGCTGCAGATCGATTTTCCCTTTAACTTGTCATTTAAATTATATTTTAATATTTTCATATTGTTCCATGTCACCATTAGGTAATGTAACATCGTTGCCATACAATTCAGGACTTTCTCTAAAACGTCTCTACTTTCGTGACATGTCGATCCTGTGGGTCTCGTGTCAGACAACAAGGTGATGCAAGTATTTTTCCTCCGACGTGGCTTTCTTGGTGAACTGCAGCGTTTCTTCTCTTTCGTTGCTTTGTTGGTTTGTGTTGTTTCCGTATACGGGTTCCTGTTCTCTGGTTCTTCTGATATATCTATTCTATTGATATCTAAATTTGTAATGTTGAATGTCTGATCTTGAGCGGCTACCAAGTGTGGCTTTCTATTTTCTTTATGATTAGTACTGGTTTGATTTGAGTTATCTCTGTATTTATTGGCGTTCCAGTCAGTTAATTTTGACTGGGCCGTTCCCCGTTTCCCGAATCATTCGTATAGTTTCTATGCGTGTAATTGTTTCTATGCGTGTAGTTGTTTCTATTGCCGTTATTATTGCTTCTATTCTTATTGTTGTCATTTTTTCTGCCGTTGTTACTATTTCCAGGGCAATTGGACGAAATATGTCCCTGTTGATTGCAGCTATAGCACCGTCGTTCTCTATCGTTGTTGCCTTGAATACGAGTTCTGTTTTGATTTAACGGAAAATTCTGCGGGTTGGATCTAGAGTTGTAATCAGCATACTCCTGACATCTGCCTTGATTATAGTGGGTGCTGTTTCTTTTGTTAAAACATTCGCTCAACGAATGACCTTGTCTATTGCAAAAACTGCAGTATTTTGTGGGGTTCCTCTGTATATTATTGTTCGGTATGGAGTGGCTAAATGTTATGTTATTCAGGGATAGTTTCGCACTTCTCTTACCAGTTGTTTAACCGTTTCGTGTAAAGGTTCTTCGCCTTGAACTGTTGTGACGTTTGGAAAATACCGGCTAGTATCCAATAGATTTTGAGCATTCTTGGTTATTTTTAGCATGGTAGATAAATCGTTGTTTTCGTGACCAATGAAGTTTGATACCAGCTTGGGATCTCGTAAGCCTCTTATGTAACTTCTTACAGCTGATTGGTTACAATGGTCTATCATGGATTTTCGATGGGAAACGTCCTGCCACTGTGATGCAATTAGATCTGTTGCATTACTAAGGAGTGCCTCCAGTCTCTCTCCGAATTCATACGCGCTTTCTGTTGAACTTTGCTTACTATAAAAATTAATTCCTGTACCTCTGTTAATGATCTGGTCTTCGTAAATTTTTCTCGGATAGCCATACAAAGCGCTTCTACAGTTGCGAATTCCTTATTGTGTAAATATTTGTATGCATTTCCAAACAGCCTTGTTTTTATACACCTAATTATGTCGACCACATCACCTGTTTCCCCTAGTTTATCCTTTGCCAACATGCACCCTTCAATAAATTTATTCGCTTCGGTACTGAGGTCTGGTCCATCTGTTCCATAGAAAATCGGTACCACATGGGAAATAGTTTTCAAAATTTCACTGAAACTTGTCATGTTGTTGCTGATTGTAACGTTGTTAGTGGAAATCTCTTTTCTCGTTCTGCCTTCCTTCAATTCGTGAATCTGTGCCTTCAGAGTTTCGATTTGTCGGGTTTTATCTCTGAGTTCTTTTTTGTTCCCAATGGCCTGCTGCAGCTGATCCGTAGTCAAATTAGGGTTAATACGCTGCACAAGATCTTTAAATACTTGCGTCTCTTCTTCGCTTTCCAGTATTTGCTGTTCCGCTTCCTCAACGGTTTTCTTTAAGCTGTCGTTTTGCTGCTTCAAGATCCTGTTTACTTGTGAATATTCTTGTATTTCCGCTGATATAGTTGGATTTTTTTTGATGTTCCTGCAGCCCCTGTAATTCTTCTAACAAAATATCTATCTTCTCGAATTCGGTGATGTTCCCTTGGCTTCTTATTTTATGCTTAATTAATTCTGTATACTCTTTTGTGTTGTTAAGATACCTAATAAGACTCCACACTCGTTTAAAATTTCCCTTGACTCTTCTTGTGTTCTCTTTAGTTTCGCTTGTAAATCCTCCATATGATTTAAATTTCCCTAAAATTTTTATCCTATCTATTTAAATATATCCTCTCACGTAAATGTAAATTCCCTGCCAACGAGCTGTGTTTACTCCTTACTTTTAAATAACACAATTTAAAAATTCTATTAAATTAATTACCAAATATACTGGTCCCATTTGCTTCGAGTAGCTTGTTTGGTCGTTGTTTAGTTTACCAATAGAATCGATACAACTTAAGGCAGCTAAAATAGCTAATTAAAACCTTTAGAAGTTGGTGCTATTAGCTTAAAAAACAACGAGTCCTTTTAACAAGGATTATGTATTATGAAATTAAATTGAGCTAAAATAGCTTTCTAATATCACAATACTTTTTTCCTGGTCGAAAGGTATCAAACCTGTACTCTGCAAATTGAACTACCGGCTGCGCCAAAAATGTTATGTTTAAAATTAATACACTATTATTTTATTTTATCTTTCAACTTTATTATTATAAAACTCCAATTCTAGGACTATAAATATTAACTTTATAACTCTTTGCTTTTACAACTGTATTCAACTGTCTTCTTTTACAACTGATTGCTTTTTCAACTGACACTGTATTTCTTAAACCTAGCTTATTTATACTTAATTACTATTCAATAATTATTCTTTAATATTTTAATGTTGCACAATTAATCTTAATCAGCTATTTATTAGTATTTAATAATTATTATTCTTTAATATTTTAATGTTGCACAATTATTCTTACTCAGCTATTTATTACTATTCTTCTGACCCAGTTTGTATTTAATAAAAATAGCTTAGTAAGCTTTTGGGCATTTCGCAATTTATCAACGCAAACAGTTGCACAATTGGTCAAGTCAATGCACTGATCAAGTCAATGAACTGGTGACTGTTTGTGTTAACAAGTTGCGAAATGTTCATGTAGGAGGGTTGATCAAGTCTGACTCATAACATAATTTTTAGCACAGCCTATAGGGTAAAAATTGCGGAAAATGGCTAAACCATGTTTTTTTTTCAATTTTCTATCGAAATAATCGTCCAATCGCTGTAATATTTCGCGTGGATAATCATTTTTAGTCGTTACATCGGTTATCAATACAAAAGATTAAAAAATACAAAATTAAAATTTATGTCTAATTTTTAGCACAGCCTATAGGGTAAAAATTGCGGAAAATGACTAAACCATGTTTTTTTTTCAATTTTCTATCGAAATAATCGTCCAATCGCTGTAATATTTCGCGTGGATAATCATTTTTAATCGTTACATCGGTTACCAATACAAAAGATTAAAAAATACAAAAGTAATATTTTTGTCTAATTTTTAGCACAGCCTATAGGGTAAAAATTGCGGAAAATGGCAAAACCATGTTTTTTTTTTAATTTTGTAGTGAAATAATCGTCCAATCGCTGTAATATTTCGCGTGGATAATCATTTTTAGTCGTTACATCGGTTACCAATACAAAAGATTAAAAAATACAAAATTAAAATTTATGTCTAATTTTTAGCACAGCCTATAGGGTAAAAATTGCGGAAAATGGCAAAACCAAGTTTTTTTTCAATTTTCTATTGAAATAATCGTCCAATCGCTGTAATATTTCGCGTGGATAATCATTTTTAGTCGTTACATCGGTTACCAATACAAAAGATTAAAATATACAAAATTAATATTTTTGTCTAATTTGAAGAACAGCCTAACGGTAAAAATTGCGGAAAATGGCAAACCATGTATTTTCAATTTCTAAAGAAATAATCGTCCAATCGCTGTAATATTTCGCGTGGATAATCATTTTTAGTCGTTACATCGGTTACCAATACAAAAGATTAAAAAATACAAAAGTAATATTTTTGTCTAATTTTTAGCACAGCCTATAGGGTAAAAATTGCGGAAAATGGCAAAACCATGTTTTTTTTTAATTTTCTATTGAAATAATCGTCCAATCGCTGTAATATTTCGCGTGGATAATCATTTTTAGTCGTTACATCGGTTACCAATACAAAAGATTAAAAAATACAAAATTAATATTTTTGTCTAATTTTTAGCACAGCCTATAGGGTAAAAATTGCGGAAAATGGCAAAACCATGTTTTTTTTTCAATTTTCTATTGAAATATTCGTCCAATCGCTGTAATATTTCGCGTGGATAATCATTTTTAGTCGTTACATCGGTTACTGATTAACTCTCAACTCTCGTAGTGAACAGACGCGTTTTTATAATCGTCGCAACTGAATATAAAAAAAAATAAAATAAAAAAAATATTTTCAAGTCACAAAAAATATAAAAAAACAAAACATTTATTGAACAGTTATTTTACTGGTTTTATTTTATTTTTTGCTTGTGTGCAATATACATAAATATTTGCATACACAAACTAATATAAGTGAAAATAAAAAAAAGAGAACTCTGATGAGTTCATCTTCTGAAAAAAACAACAATAATCCTACAAGCAGTAGGAATGTACAATATATAACTTTAGTTGCTGATGACGACAATAAAAAAAATGAATTAAACAAAAACCTGAATTTAACAGTAAACACTAATACTCGTGCGCGATCATTATCTCTGAACATGTTAAATAGTGATCAAGAAGCAACAACAATTGCACCCATCAGCAAACTTGTCAGCTTAGCTGTACAAACAAACAAACAAACAATAAGTAACAAGGTGACCAACGTGCACAAAATGGTAGATGCGGTGAGTACAATAAATGATAATAAAATTCAAACAGGAATGGACAGAGAAAAAATCCCCCAACCAATATTTAGAGTCGAGTTACAGCCAGATGGCATAAAAATAAAAAAGAATGAAGCACATCCAATATATGACTTAAAGTACTTGTTGCATCGAAGAGTTACTGTTGAGCTTCCACATAAAAGAGCTGGACCTGTTCAATGCCTGAACTGCCAAGAATTTGGGCACACGAAGACTTATTGCAAGTTGCCTACAGTCTGCGTTGTATGTGGTGAGTTACACCGTACTGCTAACTGTGATAAAATAAAAGGTGATACCAAGGCGAAAAAATGTAGCAATTGTGGCGGAAATCACACTGCCAACTATAGAGGCTGCCCCCTTTACTCGTTTTTTAAGAATTCATCAACCAAAAAAAAACCAATGCTACTCCCGCTCAGCCTAAAACCCCTATTAACTATCCACAGTTACCTCAACCGTCCACTAGCCAAAATCAATTTTCAAACATTTTCAAGTCTAACGCGACTAGTGCTCAACAACAATCTAACAACAAATTTTCATACGCTAGTATTTTAAAAAGCAATCAGAGTACGGCGCAAAAAACCGTAAATGTAAATGAAGATTCGGGGTATAATTTTAGTCGTATTGAAGCCTCAATTGAGAGCTTAATACAAACTGTAAATACATTTACTCTCAACATGTCCTGTATGATGCAGGAAATGTTGAAAATGCAGTCTACCTTGTTGCAGGCTGTACTAAGCAAACCATGAACTTAAAAATCTGTTTTTGGAACGCAAACGGCATCTGCCAACATAAAAACGAAATAGAATATTTTCTTCAGGATAAACAAATCGATGTTATGCTTATCTCAGAAACTCATTTGACATCTCGAAGCTGTTTCAGAATTAGTGGATATAATTTTTACGACACCAAGGATCCCCGTGGCAGAGCTTGTGGTGGTTCGGGAATCCTAATAAAAACGCGAATAAAACACCACCTGTTGAATGATTTTTGTGAAGATTATCTTCAAGCAACGAACATCTGCATCGAAACTTACTATCAAAAACTTGTAATATCATCTGTCTATTCGCCCCCCAGATTCTCAATTACCGTGAGTCAATATACGGCTTTTTATAAATCACTGGGCCTCCGTTTTCTAGCAGCTGGCGACTACAATGCTAAACACACATTTTGGGGTTCACGTTTAATCACACCTAAGGGACGAATTTTATTCGACACAATATCTAAAATGGGTTTGAATGTAGTTTCAAGTGGACAGCCAACATATTGGCCAACAGATCGACAAAAAATTCCTGATGTTATCGACTTTGGAATTGTGAAAGGCGTGCCCAGCGAGATGGTTGAAGTTGAAGCATCTTTGGACTTATCTTCAGACCACTCGCCTACAATTGTCACTATTTACTCACACACATCATGTGATTTAGCGACGACATCTGCACGTATTAACTGGCTGAAATACAGAAAATATCTGAGTGCTCATTGCTCGGAAAATATGCCGCTGAGAACACCTTCAGACATAGACGATTCTCTCAGGTTGTTTGAAGAGCATGTTAAAGAAGCGGCTTTTAATGCTACTTCAAATGAAATAAACCAACCAGTGAGATTTAACAATATTTTTTCTGTAGATATAGAAAGGCTATTGACTGAAAAACGGAGAGCTCGACGAGAATGGCAGCGCTACAGATCGCCCCATCTAAAATTAAGGCTTAAGGAGTGCACCAAGCAGCTTAGGAAAGTTTTGCAAACTCAAAAAACAGCTTCCCTTCAAAAATTCCTTCAAGAGCTAGATGCAACACCACAAATAGATTATTCACTGTGGCGTGCAGCCAGAGGACTAAAAAGGCCAGTGATATGCAAACCCCCATTACGAGCCCCAAATGGTGACTGGGCAAAAACTGATGCTGAAAAAGGTGCACTTTTTGTTAAACACTTAGAAAAAGTTTTCACTCCGAATATTTCTGCTGATATTGTTGAACTGCCACCAGTCGTCTCTTTACCAGAAATACCGATGAGATTTAACATGACGGAGATTGAAAATACTATTACTAGTCTTAACACCAGAAAAGCCCCAGGTGTCGACAAAATAAGCAACAAAATGCTTCAAAAATTGCCTCACACTGCAAAAAGAATGATACTATTCATTTTTAACAGTATTCTACGCCTAGAACACTATCCTAAAGAATGGAAGGTTTCGCTAATTACTATGATACCAAAGCCCGGCAAGGATCATACAAAAGTTGAATCCTATCGGCCTATTAGTTTACTGTCTAACATTTCAAAACAATTTGAAAAGCTGTATATGAGCAAGCTGATGCCTATAGTGACTAGTAATGGATGTATTCCAGATCATCAATTCGGTTTTCGCAGACAACATAACACAATTGAACAAACTCACAGACTTGTGAATGTCGTTAGAGACACTTTTGAAAAAAAGAAATACTGCTCTGCGCTCTTTATTGATGTCTCACAAGCTTTCGATAAAGTATGGCACGAAGGTCTTTTCAACAAATTAACACAAAATCTACCAGCAAACATCGTAAAGCTTTTAAAAAGCTATTTAATGGAACGTAAATTTGTAGTTAGGGAAGGCAATTTTGTAAGCCCTCTGCAGTCGATTGAAGCCGGAGTCCCTCAAGGCAGTATCTTCGGACCCTTACTTTATTTAATATATGCCTCTGACTTACCGTTAAGCAGTAACATTCATACATCAACATTTGCGGATGATACAGCCTTTCTAAGCGTTCACGAAAATCCTGTAGAAGCTTCCCGCAACTTACAAGAATATATATCCAAACTGGAAAAATGGCTCAAACAATGGCGTATAAAAGTTAACGAGCAGAAATGTGTACACATCACTTTTACGTTGCGCAGGGAAACATGCCCGCCTATAAAAATTAACACCGAGACTATACCACAGAACACTGTAGTCAAATATCTAAGCGTTCATCTTGATCGTCGTTTAACATGGAAATGGCATATAGACGCAAAGTTAACACAAATGAAACTAAAAGCAGCCCAAATGAATTGGCTTATTGGAAGAAACTCTATACTAAGCCTTGACTGTAAACTTCTCTTATACAACGCGATCCTGAAACCAATATGGTCCTATGGAATCCAGTTATGGGGCACTGCCTCAGCATCGAATGTCGAAAGAATTCAAAGGCGACAGAATAAAATCCTACGTACAATAACAGCAGCCCCCTGGTATGTCAGAAACCATCGAATTCATAAAGACCTAGACGTTCCGTTGGTGAAGACAGTATTTTCAAAACACGCGAAAAAATATATAAAAAACTTGAGTTGCACCCAAATCCACTTGCGCGCAATATTCTTCATTATAGAGGCCACACCCGGCTGAAAAGAAGGGATACTCTTTCTCTCAGCCGTTCACGAGAGATGTAAAACAACAAAAATCAACCGTTGAAATTAAAAATTTTGTTTAGCATTGGCTAAACTTATATTTAATATTTTTTAGATTTAAGATTTGAAAAACTTATTGATAATTCAATTTAAATAATTAAAGATTCAATAAATAATAAAATTATCAAAAAAAAAAAAAAAAAAAAAAAAACATCGGTTACCAATACAAAAGATTAAAAAATACAAAAATAATATTTTTGTCTAATTTTTAGCACAGCCTATAGGGTAAAAATTGCGGAAAATGCCAAACCATGTATTTTCAATTTCTAAAGAAATAATCGTCCAATCGCTGTATTATTTCGCGTGGATAATCATTTTTAGTCGTTACATCGGTTACCAATACAAAAGATTAAAAAATACAAAATTAAAATTTATGTCTAATTTTTAGCACAGCCTATAGGGTAAAAATTGCGGAAAATGGCAAAACCATGTTTTTTTTTCTATTGAAATAATCGTCCAATCGCTGTAATATTTCGCGTGGATAATCATTTTTAGTCGTTACATCGGTTACCAATACAAAAGATTAAAAAATACAAAAGTAATATTTTTGTCTAATTTTTAGCACAGCCTATAGGGTAAAAATTGCGGAAAATGGCAAACCATGTATTTTCAATTTCTAAAGAAATAATCGTCCAATCGCTGTATTATTTCGCGTGGATAATCATTTTTAGTCGTTACATCGGTTACCAATACAAAAGATTAAAAAATACAAAATTAAAATTTATGTCTAATTTTTAGCACAGCCTATAGGGTAAAAATTGCGGAAAATGGCAAAACCATGTTTTTTTTTCAATTTTCTATTGAAATAATCGTCCAATCGCTGTAATATTTCGCGTGGATAATCATTTTTAGTCGTTACATCGGTTACCAATACAAAAGATTAAAAAATACAAAAGTAATATTTTTGTCTAATTTTTAGCACAGCCTATAGGGTAAAAATTGCGGAAAATGGCAAACCATGTATTTTCAATTTCTAAAGAAATAATCGTCCAATCGCGTAATATTTCGCGTGGATAATCATTTATAGCCGTTAGATCGGTTACCAATACAAAAGATTAAAAAATACAAAATTAAAATTTATGTCTAATTTTTAGCACAGCCTATAAGGTAAAAATTGCGGAAAATGGCAAAACCATGTTTTTTTTCAATTTTCTATTGAAATAATCGTCCAATCGCTGTAATATTTCGCGTGGATAATCATTTTTAGTCGTTACATTGGTAACCAATACAAAATATTTAAAAAATACAAAACTAAAATTTATGACTAATTTTTAGCACAGCCTATAGGGTTAAAATTGCGGAAAATGGCAAAACCATGTTTTTTTTTCAATTTTCTATTGAAATAATCGTCCAATCGCTGTAATATTTCGCGTGGATAATCATTTTTAGTCGTTACATCGGTTACCAATACAAAAGATTAAAATATACAAAATTAATATTTTTGTCTAATTTTAAGAACAGCCTAACGGTAAAAATTGCGGAAAATGGCAAAACCATGTTTTTTTTTTAATTTTCTATCGAAATAATCGTCCAATCGCTGTAATATTTCGCGTGGATAATCATTTTTAGTCGTTACATCGGTTACCAATACAAAAGATTAAAAAATACAAAATTAAAATTTATGTCTAATTTTTAGCACAGCCTATAGGGTAAAAATTGCGGAAAATGGCAAAACCAAGTTTTTTTTCAATTTTCTATTGAAATAATCGTCCAATCGCTGTAATATTTCGCGTGGATAATCATTTTTAGTCGTTACATCGGTTACCAATACAAAAGATTAAAAAATACAAAAGTAATATTTTTGTCTAATTTTTAGCACAGCCTATAGGGTAAAAATTGCGGAAAATGGCAAAACCATGTTTTTTTTTCAATTTTCTATTGAAATAATCGTCCAATCGCTGTAATATTTCGCGTGGATAATCATTCTTAGTCGTTACATCGGTTACCAATACAAAAGATTAAAAAATACAAAACTAAAATTTATGTCTAATTTTTAGCACAGCCTATAGAGTAAAAATTGCGGAAAATGGCAAAACCATGTTTTTTTTCAATTTTCTATTGAAATAATCGTCCAATCGCTGTAATATTTCGCGTGGATAATCATTTTTAGTCGTTACATTGGTAACCAATACAAAATATTTAAAAAATACAAAACTAAAATAAAACTAAAATTTGCGCGCAATATTCTTCATTATAGAGGCCACACCCGGCTGAAAAGAAGGGATACTCTTTCTCTCAGCCGTTCACGAGAGATGTAAAACAACAAAAATCAACCGTTGAAATTAAAAATTTTGTTTAGCATTGGCTAAACTTATATTTAATATTTTTTAGATTTAAGATTTGAAAAACTTATTGATAATTCAATTTAAATAATTGAAGATTCAATAAATAATAAAATTATCAAAAAAAAAAAAAAAAAAAAAACATCGGTTACCAATACAAAAGATTAAAAAATACAAAAGTAATATTTTTGTCTAATTTTTAGCACAGCCTATAGGGTAAAAATTGCGGAAAATGGCAAACCATGTATTTTCAATTTCTAAAGAAATAATCGTCCAATCGCTGTAATATTTCGCGTGGATAATCATTTTTAGTCGTTACATCGGTTACCAATACAAAAGATTAAAAAATACAAAATTAATATTTTTGTCTAATTTTTAGCACAGCCTATAGGGTAAAAATTGCGGAAAATGGCAAAACCATGTTTTTTTTTCAATTTTCTATTGAAATAATCGTCCAATCGCTGTAATATTTCGCGTGGATAATCATTTTTAGTCGTTACATCGGTTACCAATACAAAAGATTAAAAAATACAAAAGTAATATTTTTGTCTAATTTTTAGCACAGCCTATAGGGTAAAAATTGCGGAAAATGGCAAACCATGTATTTTCAATTTCTAAAGAAATAATCGTCCAATCGCGTAATATTTCGCGTGGATAATCATTTATAGCCGTTAGATCGGTTACCAATACAAAAGATTAAAAAATACAAAATTAAAATTTATGTCTAATTTTTAGCACAGCCTATAGGGTAAAATTTGCGGAAAATGGCAAAACCATGTTTTTTTTTCAATTTTCTATTGAAATAATCGTCCAATCGCTGTAATATTTCGCGTGGATAATCATTTTTAGTCGTTACATCGGTTACCAATACAAAAGATTAAAAAATACAAAATTAATATTTTTGTCTAATTTTTAGCACAGCCTATAGGGTAAAAATTGCGGAAAATGGCAAAACCATGTTTTTTTTTCAATTTTCTATTGAAATAATCGTCCAATCGCTGTAATATTTCGCGTGGATAATCATTTTTAGTCGTTACATCGGTTACCAATACAAAAGATTAAAAAATTCAAAATTAATATTTTTGTCTAATTTTTAGCACAGCCTATAGGGTAAAAATTGCGGATAATGGCAAAACCATGTTTTTTTTTCAATTTTCTATTGAAATAATCGTCCAATCGCTGTAATATTTCGCGTGGATAATCATTTTTAGTCGTTACATCGGTTACCAATACAAAAGATTAAAAAATACAAAAGTAATATTTTTGTCTAATTTTTAGCACAGCCTATAGGGTAAAAATTGCGGAAAATGGCAAACCATGTATTTTCAATTTCTAAAGAAATAATCGTCCAATCGCGTAATATTTCGCGTGGATAATCATTTATAGCCGTTAGATCGGTTACCAATACAAAAGATTAAAAAATACAAAATTAAAATTTATGTCTAATTTTTAGCACAGCCTATAGGGTAAAAATTGCGGAAAATGGCAAAACCATGTTTTTTTTTCAATTTTCTATTGAAATAATCGTCCAATCACTGTAATATTTCGCGTGGATAATCATTTTTAGTCGTTACATTGGTTACCAATACAAAAGATTAAAAAATACAAAAGTAATATTTTTGTCTAATTTTTAGCACAGCCTATAGGGTAAAAATTGCGGAAAATGGCAAACCATGTATTTTCAATTTCTAAAGAAATAATCGTCCAATCGCTGTAATATTTCGCGTGGATAATCATTTTTAGTCGTTACATCGGTTACCAATACAAAAGATTAAAAAATACAAAATTAATATTTTTGTCTAATTTTTAGCACAGCCTATAGGGTAAAAATTGCGGAAAATGGCAAAACCATGTTTTTTTTTCAATTTTCTATTGAAATAATCGTCCAATCGCTGTAATATTTCGCGTGGATAATCATTTTTAGTCGTTACATCGGTTACCAATACAAAAGATTAAAAAATACAAAAGTAATATTTTTGTCTAATTTTTAGCACAGCCTATAGGGTAAAAATTGCGGAAAATGGCAAACCATGTATTTTCAATTTCTAAAGAAATAATCGTCCAATCGCGTAATATTTCGCGTGGATAATCATTTATAGCCGTTAGATCGGTTACCAATACAAAAGATTAAAAAATACAAAATTAAAATTTATGTCTAATTTTTAGCACAGCCTATAGAGTAAAAATTGCGGAAAATGGCAAAACCATGTTTTTTTTTCAATTTTCTATTGAAATAATCGTCCAATCGCTGTAATATTTCGCGTGGATAATCATTTTTAGTCGTTACATCGGTTACCAATACAAAAGATTAAAAAATACAAAATTAATATTTTTGTCTAATTTTTAGCACAGCCTATAGGGTAAAAATTGCGGAAAATGGCAAAACCATGTTTTTTTTTCAATTTTCTATTGAAATAATCGTCCAATCGCTGTAATATTTCGCGTGGATAATCATTTTTAGTCGTTACATCGGTTACCAATACAAAAGATTAAAAAATTAAAAATTAATATTTTTGTCTAATTTTTAGCACAGCCTATAGGGTAAAAATTGCGGAAAATGGCAAAACCATGTTTTTTTTTCAATTTTCTATTGAAATAATCGTCCAATCGCTGTAATATTTCGCGTGGATAATCATTTTTAGTCGTTACATCGGTTACCAATACAAAAGATTAAAAAATACAAAATTAATATTTTTGTCTAATTTTTAGCACAGCCTATAGGGTAAAAATTGCGGAAAATGGCAAAACCATGTTTTTTTTTCAATTTTCTATTGAAATAATCGTCCAATCGCTGTAATATTTCGCGTGGATAATCATTTTTAGTCGTTACATCGGTTACCAATACAAAAGATTAAAAAATTAAAAATTAATATTTTTGTCTAATTTTTAGCACAGCCTATAGGGTAAAAATTGCGGAAAATGGCAAAACCATGTTTTTTTTTCAATTTTCTATTGAAATAATCGTCCAATCGCTGTAATATTTCGCGTGGATAATCATTTTTAGTCGTTACATCGGTTACCAATACAAAAGATTAAAAAATACAAAAGTAATATTTTTGTCTAATTTTTAGCACAGCCTATAGGGTAAAAATTGCGGAAAATGGCAAACCATGTATTTTCAATTTCTAAAGAAATAATCGTCCAATCGCGTAATATTTCGCGTGGATAATCATTTATAGCCGTTAGATCGGTTACCAATACAAAAGATTAAAAAATACAAAATTAAAATTTATGTCTAATTTTTAGCACAGCCTATAGGGTAAAAATTGCGGAAAATGGCAAAACCATGTTTTTTTTCAATTTTCTATTGAAATAATCGTCCAATCGCTGTAATATTTCGCGTGGATAATCATTTTTAGTCGTTACATTGGTAACCAATACAAAATATTTAAAAAATACAAAACTAAAATAAAACTAAAATCTGCGCGCAATATTCTTCATTATAGAGGCCACACCCGGCTGAAAAGAAGGGATACTCTTTCTCTCAGCCGTTCACGAGAGATGTAAAACAACAAAAATCAACCGTTGAAATTAAAAATTTTGTTTAGCATTGGCTAAACTTATATTTAATATTTTTTAGATTTAAGATTTGAAAAACTTATTGATAATTCAATTTAAATAATTAAAGATTCAATAAATAATAAAATTATCAAAAAAAAAAAAAAAAAAAAAAAAAACATCGGTTACCAATACAAAAGATTAAAAAATACAAAAGTAATATTTTTGTCTAATTTTTAGCACAGCCTATAGGGTAAAAATTGCGGAAAATGGCAAACCATGTATTTTTAATTTCTAAAGAAATAATCGTCCAATCGCTGTAATATTTCGCGTGGACATCGGTTACCAATACAAAAGATTAAAAAATACAAAAGTAATATTTTTGTCTAATTTTTAGCACAGCCTATAGGGTAAAAATTGCGGAAAATGGCAAACCATGTATTTTCAATTTCTAAAGAAATAATCGTCCAATCGCTGTAATATTTCGCGTGGATAATCATTTTTAGTCGTTACATCGGTTACCAATACAAAAGATTAAAAAATACAAAATTAATATTTTTGTCTAATTTTTAGCACAGCCTATAGGGTAAAAATTGCGGAAAATGGCAAAACCATGTTTTTTTTTCAATTTTCTATTGAAATAATCGTCCAATCGCTGTAATATTTCGCGTGGATAATCATTTTTAGTCGTTACATCGGTTACCAATACAAAAGATTAAAAAATACAAAAGTAATATTTTTGTCTAATTTTTAGCACAGCCTATAGGGTAAAAATTGCGGAAAATGGCAAACCATGTATTTTCAATTTCTAAAGAAATAATCGTCCAATCGCGTAATATTTCGCGTGGATAATCATTTATAGCCGTTAGATCGGTTACCAATACAAAAGATTAAAAAATACAAAATTAAAATTTATGTCTAATTTTTAGCACAGCCTATAGGGTAAAAATTGCGGAAAATGGCAAAACCATGTTTTTTTTTCAATTTTCTATTGAAATAATCGTCCAATCGCTGTAATATTTCGCGTGGATAATCATTTTTAGTCGTTACATCGGTTACCAATACAAAAGATTAAAAAATACAAAATTAATATTTTTGTCTAATTTTTAGCACAGCCTATAGGGTAAAAATTGCGGAAAATGGCAAAACCATGTTTTTTTTTCAATTTTCTATTGAAATAATCGTCCAATCGCTGTAATATTTCGCGTGGATAATCATTTTTAGTCGTTACATCGGTTACCAATACAAAAGATTAAAAAATTCAAAATTAATATTTTTGTCTAATTTTTAGCACAGCCTATAGGGTAAAAATTGCGGATAATGGCAAAACCATGTTTTTTTTTCAATTTTCTATTGAAATAATCGTCCAATCGCTGTAATATTTCGCGTGGATAATCATTTTTAGTCGTTACATCGGTTACCAATACAAAAGATTAAAAAATACAAAAGTAATATTTTTGTCTAATTTTTAGCACAGCCTATAGGGTAAAAATTGCGGAAAATGGCAAACCATGTATTTTCAATTTCTAAAGAAATAATCGTCCAATCGCGTAATATTTCGCGTGGATAATCATTTATAGCCGTTAGATCGGTTACCAATACAAAAGATTAAAAAATACAAAATTAAAATTTATGTCTAATTTTTAGCACAGCCTATAGGGTAAAAATTGCGGAAAATGGCAAAACCATGTTTTTTTTTCAATTTTCTATTGAAATAATCGTCCAATCACTGTAATATTTCGCGTGGATAATCATTTTTAGTCGTTACATTGGTTACCAATACAAAAGATTAAAAAATACAAAAGTAATATTTTTGTCTAATTTTTAGCACAGCCTATAGGGTAAAAATTGCGGAAAATGGCAAACCATGTATTTTCAATTTCTAAAGAAATAATCGTCCAATCGCTGTAATATTTCGCGTGGATAATCATTTTTAGTCGTTACATCGGTTACCAATACAAAAGATTAAAAAATACAAAATTAATATTTTTGTCTAATTTTTAGCACAGCCTATAGGGTAAAAATTGCGGAAAATGGCAAAACCATGTTTTTTTTTCAATTTTCTATTGAAATAATCGTCCAATCGCTGTAATATTTCGCGTTGATAATCATTTTTAGTCGTTACATCGGTTACCAATACAAAAGATTAAAAAATACAAAAGTAATATTTTTGTCTAATTTTTAGCACAGCCTATAGGGTAAAAATTGCGGAAAATGGCAAACCATGTATTTTCAATTTCTAAAGAAATAATCGTCCAATCGCGTAATATTTCGCGTGGATAATCATTTATAGCCGTTAGATCGGTTACCAATACAAAAGATTAAAAAATACAAAATTAAAATTTATGTCTAATTTTTAGCACAGCCTATAGAGTAAAAATTGCGGAAAATGGCAAAACCATGTTTTTTTTTCAATTTTCTATTGAAATAATCGTCCAATCGCTGTAATATTTCGCGTGGATAATCATTTTTAGTCGTTACATCGGTTACCAATACAAAAGATTAAAAAATACAAAATTAATATTTTTGTCTAATTTTTAGCACAGCCTATAGGGTAAAAATTGCGGAAAATGGCAAAACCATGTTTTTTTTTCAATTTTCTATTGAAATAATCGTCCAATCGCTGTAATATTTCGCGTGGATAATCATTTTTAGTCGTTACATCGGTTACCAATACAAAAGATTAAAAAATTAAAAATTAATATTTTTGTCTAATTTTTAGCACAGCCTATAGGGTAAAAATTGCGGAAAATGGCAAAACCATGTTTTTTTTTCAATTTTCTATTGAAATAATCGTCCAATCGCTGTAATATTTCGCGTGGATAATCATTTTTAGTCGTTACATCGGTTACCAATACAAAAGATTAAAAAATACAAAATTAATATTTTTGTCTAATTTTTAGCACAGCCTATAGGGTAAAAATTGCGGAAAATGGCAAAACCATGTTTTTTTTTCAATTTTCTATTGAAATAATCGTCCAATCGCTGTAATATTTCGCGTGGATAATCATTTTTAGTCGTTACATCGGTTACCAATACAAAAGATTAAAAAATTAAAAATTAATATTTTTGTCTAATTTTTAGCACAGCCTATAGGGTAAAAATTGCGGAAAATGGCAAAACCATGTTTTTTTTTCAATTTTCTATTGAAATAATCGTCCAATCGCTGTAATATTTCGCGTGGATAATCATTTTTAGTCGTTACATCGGTTACCAATACAAAAGATTAAAAAATACAAAAGTAATATTTTTGTCTAATTTTTAGCACAGCCTATAGGGTAAAAATTGCGGAAAATGGCAAACCATGTATTTTCAATTTCTAAAGAAATAATCGTCCAATCGCGTAATATTTCGCGTGGATAATCATTTATAGCCGTTAGATCGGTTACCAATACAAAAGATTAAAAAATACAAAATTAAAATTTATGTCTAATTTTTAGCACAGCCTATAGGGTAAAAATTGCGGAAAATGGCAAAACCATGTTTTTTTTCAATTTTCTATTGAAATAATCGTCCAATCGCTGTAATATTTCGCGTGGATAATCATTTTTAGTCGTTACATTGGTAACCAATACAAAATATTTAAAAAATACAAAACTAAAATAAAACTAAAATCTGCGCGCAATATTCTTCATTATAGAGGCCACACCCGGCTGAAAAGAAGGGATACTCTTTCTCTCAGCCGTTCACGAGAGATGTAAAACAACAAAAATCAACCGTTGAAATTAAAAATTTTGTTTAGCATTGGCTAAACTTATATTTAATATTTTTTAGATTTAAGATTTGAAAAACTTATTGATAATTCAATTTAAATAATTAAAGATTCAATAAATAATAAAATTATCAAAAAAAAAAAAAAAAAAAAAAAAAACATCGGTTACCAATACAAAAGATTAAAAAATACAAAAGTAATATTTTTGTCTAATTTTTAGCACAGCCTATAGGGTAAAAATTGCGGAAAATGGCAAACCATGTATTTTTAATTTCTAAAGAAATAATCGTCCAATCGCTGTAATATTTCGCGTGGATAATCATTTTTAGTCGTTACATCGGTTACCAATACAAAAGATTAAAAAATACAAAATTAATATTTTTGTCTAATTTTTAGCACAGCCTATAGGGTAAAAATTGCGGAAAATGGCAAAACCATGTTTTTTTATCAATTTTCTATTGAAATAATCGTCCAATCGCTGTAATATTTCGCGTGGATAATCATTTTTAGTCGTTACATTGGTAACCAATACAAAATATTTAAAAAATACAAAACTAAAATTTATGACTAATTTTTAGCACAGCCTATAGGGTAAAAATTGCGGAAAATGGCAAAACCATGTTTTTTTTTCAATTTTCTATTGAAATAATCGTCCAATCGCTGTAATATTTCGCGTGGATAATCATTTATAGCCGTTAGATCAATTACCAACACAAAAGATTAAAAAATACAAAACTAAAATTTATGTCTAATTTTTAGCACAGCCTATAGGGTTAAAATTGCGGAAAATGGCAAAACCATGTTTTTTTTTCAATTTTCTATTGAAATAATCGTCCAATCGCTGTAATATTTCGCGTGGATAATCATTTTTAGTCGTTACATCGGTTACCAATACAAAAGATTAAAAAACACAAAATTAAAATTTATGTCTAATTTTTAGCACAGCCTATAGGGTAAAAATTGCGGAAAATGGCAAAACCATGTTTTTTTTTCAATTTTCTATTGAAATAATCGTCCAATCGCTGTAATATTTCGCGTGGATAATCATTTTTAGTCGTTACATCGGTTACCAATACAAAAGATTAAAAAATACAAAAGTAATATTTTTGTCTAATTTTTAGCACAGCCTATAGGGTAAAAATTGCGGAAAATGGCAAAACCATGTTTTTTTTTCAATTTTCTATTGAAATAATCGTCCAATCGCTGTAATATTTCGCGTGGATAATCATTCTTAGTCGTTACATCGGTTACCAATACAAAAGATTAAAAAATACAAAACTAAAATTTATGTCTAATTTTTAGCACAGCCTATAGAGTAAAAATTGCGGAAAATGGAAAAACCATGTTTTTTTTCAATTTTCTATTGAAATAATCGTCCAATCGCTGTAATATTTCGCGTGGATAATCATTTTTAGTCGTTACATTGGTAACCAATACAAAATATTTAAAAAATACAAAATTAAAATTTTTGTCTAATTTTTATCACAGCCTATAGGGTAAAAATTGCGGAAAATGGCTAAACCATGTTTTTTTTTTTCAATTTTCTATCGAAATAATCGTCCAATCGCTGTAATATTTTGCGTGGATAATCATTTTTAGTCGTTACATCGGTTACCAATACAAAAGATTAAAAAATACAAAATTAAAATTTATGTCTAATTTTTAGCACAGCCTATAGGGTAAAATTGCGGAAAATGGCAAAACCATGTTTTTTTTTTCAATTTTCTATTGAAATAATCGTCCAATCGCTGTAATATTTCGCGTGGATAATCATTTTTAGTCGTTACATCGGTTACCAATACAAAAGATTAAAATATACAAAATTAATATTTTTGTCTAATTTTAAGAACAGCCTAACGGTAAAAATTGCGGAAAATGGCAAAACCATGTTTTTTTTTAAATTTTCTATTGAAATAATCGTCCAATCGCTGTAATATTTCGCGTGGATAATCATTTTTAGTCGTTACATCGGTTACCAATACAAAAGATTAAAAAATACAAAACTAAAATTTATGTCTAATTTTTAGCACAGCCTATAGGGTAAAAATTGCGGAAAATGGCTAAACCATGTTTTTTTTTTCAATTTTCTATCGAAATAATCGTCCAATCGCTGTAATATTTCGCGTGGAAAATCATTTTTAGTCGTTACATCGGTTACCAATACAAAAGATTAAAAAATACAAAATTAAATTTTATGTCTAATTTTTAGCACAGCCTATAGGGTAAAAATTGCGGAAAATGGCAAAACCAAGTTTTTTTTCAATTTTCTATTGAAATAATCGTCCAATCGCTGTAACATTTCGCGTGGAAAATCATTTTTAGTCGTTACATCGGTTACCAATACAAATGATTAAAAAATACAAAATTAAAATTTTTGTCTAATATTTAGCACAGCCTATAGGGTAAAAATTGTGGAATATGGCAAAACCATCTTTTTTTTCAATTTTCTATTGAAATAATCGTCCAATCGCTGTAATATTTCGCGTGGATAATCATTTTTAGTCGTTACATCGGTTACCAATACAAAAGATTAAAAAATACAAAAGTAATATTTTTGTCTAATTTTTAGCACAGCCTATAGGTAAAAATTGCGGAAAATGGCAAAACCATGTTTTTTTTCAATTTTCTATTGAAATAATCGTCCAATCGCTGTAATATTTCGCGTGGATAATCATTTTTAGCCGTTAGATCAATTACCAACACAAAAGATTAAAAAGTACAAAACTAAAATTTATGTCTACTTTTTAGCACAGCCTATAGGGTAAAAATTGCGGAAAATGGCTAAACCATGTTTTTTTTTCAATTTTCTATCGAAATAATCGTCCAATCGCTGTAATATTTCGCGTGGATAATCATTTTTAGTCGTTACATCGGTTACCAATACAAAAGATAAAAATATACAAAATTAATATTTTTGTATAATTTTTAGCACAGCCTATACGGTAAAAATTGCGGATATTACAAAACCATGTTTTTTTTTCAATTTTCTATTGAAATAATCGTCCAATCGCTGTAATATTTCGCGTGGATAATCATTTTTAGTCGCTACATCGGTTACCAATACAAAAGATTAAAAAATACAAAATTAAAATTTATGTCTAATTTTTAGCACAGCCTATAGGGTAAAAATTGCGGAAAATGGCAAACCATGTATTTTCAATTTTCTATCGAAATAATCGTCCAATCACTGTAATATTTCGCGTGGATAATCATTTTTAGTCGTTACATCGGTTACCAATACAAAAGATTAAAAAATACAAAATTAAAATTTATGTCTAATTTTTAGCACAGCCTATAGGGTAAAAATTGCGGAAAATGGCAAAACCATGTTTTTTTTTCAATTTTCTATTGAAATAATCGTCCAATCGCTGTAATATTTCGCGTGGATAATCATTTTTAGTCGTTACATCGGTTACCAACACAAAAGATTAAAATATACAAAATTAAAATTTATGTCTAATTTTTAGCACAGCCTATAGGGTAAAAATTGCGGAAAATGGCAAAACCATGTTTTTTTTTCAATTTTCTATTGAAATAATCGTCCAATCGCTGTAATATTTCGCGTGGATAATCATTTTTAGCCGTTAGATCAATTACCAACACAAAAGATTAAAAAGTACAAAACTAAAATTTATGTCTAATTTTTAGCACAGCCTATATATAGGGTAAAAATTGCGGAAAATGGCTAAACTATGTTGTTTTTCAATTTTCTATCGAAATAATCGTCCAATCGCTGTAATATTTCGCGTGGATAATCATTTTTAGTCGTTGCATCGGTTACCAATACAAAAGATTAAAATATACAAAATTAATATTTTTGTATAATTTTTAGCACAGCCTATACGGTAAAAATTGCGGATATTACAAAACCATGTTTTTTTTCAATTTTCTATTGAAATAATCGTCCAATCGCTGTAATATTTCGTGTGGATAATCATTTTTAGTCGTTACATCGGTTACCAATACAAAAGATTAAAAAATACAAAATTAAAATTTATGTCTAATTTTTAGGACAGCCTATAGGGTAAAAATTGCGGAAAATGGCTAAACCATGTTTTTTTTTTTTCAATTTTCTATCGAAATAATAGTCCAATCGCTGTAATATTTCGCGTGGATAATCATTTTTAGTCGTCACATCGGTTACCAATACAAAAGATTAAAAAATACAAAATTAAAATTTATGTCTAATTTTTAGCACAGCCTATAGGGTAAAAATTGCGGAAAATGGCAAAACCATGTTTTTTTTCAATTTTCTATTGAAATAATCGTCCAATCGCTGTAATATTTCGCGTGGATAATCATTTTTAGTCGTTACATCGGTTACCAATACAAAAGATTAAAAAACACAAAATTAAAATTTATGTCTAATTTTTAGCACAGCCTATAGGGTAAAAATTGCGGAAAATGGCAAAACCATGTTTTTTTTCAATTTTCTATTGAAATAATCGTCCAATCGCTGTAATATTTCGCGTGGATAATCATTTTTAGTCGTTACATAGGTTACCAATACAAAAGATTAAAATATACAAAAGTAATATTTTTGTCTAATTTTTAGCACAGCCTATAGGGTAAAAATTGCGGAAAATGGCAAAACCATGTTTTTTTTCAATTTTCTATTGAAATAATCGTCCAATCGCTGTAATATTTCGCGTGGATAATTATTTTTAGTCGTTACATCGGTTACCAATACAAAAGATTAAAAAATAGAAAAGTAATATTTTTGTCTAATTTTTAGCACAGCCTATAGGGTAAAAATTGCAGAAAATGGCAAAACCAAGTTTGTTTTCAATTTTCTATTGAAATAATCGTCCAATCGCTGTAATATTTCGCGTGGATAATCATTTTTAGTCGTTACATCGGTTACCAATACAAAAGAATAAAATATACAAAATTAATATTTTTGTCTAATTTTAAGAACAGCCTAACGGTAAAAATTGCGGAAAATGGCAAACCATGTATTTTCAATTTCTAAAGAAATAATCGTCCAATCGCTGTAATATTTCGCGTGGATAATCATTTTTAGTCGTTACATCAGTTACCAATACAAAAGATTAAAAAATACAAAAGTTATATTTTTGTCTAATTTTTAGCACAGCCTATAGGGTAAAAATTGCGGAAAATGGCAAACCATGTATTTTCAATTTCTAAAGGAATAATCGTCCAATCGCTGTAATATTTCGCGTGGATAATCATTTATAGCCGTTAGATCGGTTACCAATACAAAAGATTAAAAAATACAAAATTAAAATTTATGTCTAATATTTAGCACAGCCTTTAGGGTAAAAATTGCGGAAAATGGCAAAACCATGTTTTTTTTTCAATTTTCTATTGAAATAATCGTCCAATCGCTGTAATATTTCGCGTGGATAATCATTTTTAGTCGTTACATCGGTTACCAATACAAAAGATTAAAAAATACAAAACTAAAATTTATGTCTAATTTTTAGCACAGCCTATAGAGTAAAAATTGCGGAAAATGGCAAAACCATGTTTTTTTTTTTTCAATTTTCTGTTGTAATAATCGTCCAATCGCTGTAATATTTCGCGTGGATAATCATTTTTAGTCGTTACATCGGTTACCAATACAAAAGATTAAAAAATACAAAATTAAAATTTATGTCTAATTTTTAGCACAGCCTATAGGGTAAAAATTGCGGAAAATGGCAAAACCATGTTTTTTTTCAATTTTCTATTGAAATAATCGTCCAATCGCTGTAATATTTCGCGTGGATAATCATTCTTAGTCGTTACATCGGTTACCAATACAAAAGATTAAAAAATACAAAAGTAATATTTTTGTCTAATTTTTAGCACAGCCTATAGGGTAAAAATTGCGGAAAATGGCAAAACCATGTTTTTTTTCAATTTTCTATTTAAATAATCGTCCAATCGCTGTAATATTTCGCGTGGATAATCATTTTTAGTCGTTACATCGGTTACCAATACAAAAGATTAAAAAATACAAAATTAAAATTTATGTCTAATTTTTAGCACAGCCTATAGGGTAAAAATTGCGGAAAATGGCAAAACCATGTCTTTTTTCAATTTTCTATTGAAATAATCGTCCAATCGCTGTAATATTTCGCGTGGATAATCATTTTTAGTCGTTACATCGGTTTCCAATACAAAAGATTAAAAAATACAAAATGAAAATTTATGTCGATTTTTAGCACAGCCTATAGGTAAAAATTGCGGAAAATGGCAAAACCATGTTTTTTTTTCAATTTTCTATCGAAATAATCGTCCAATCGCTGTAATATTTCGCGTGGATAATCATTTTTAGTCGTTACATCGGTTACCAATACAAAAGATTAAAATATACAGAATGATTGTCCCCCCAGATGAAAAGTGCCCGTTTTCAGATTTTTCTGGTTATTTTCTCGCCAAGACCTACCTGTGTACCAAATTTCAGCTTCCTAGCAATACTGGAAATGCCCCATACAAAGAAGGAGCACTCAGGTCCCCCCTGGGAGAAAAGTGCCCGTTTTCAGATTTTTCTGGTTATTTTCTCACCAAGACCTACCTGTGTACCACATTTCAGCTTTCTAGCTATACTAGAAGTGCCCCATACAAAGAAGGGGCACTCAGGTCCCCCTGGGAGAAAAGTGCCCGTTTTCAGGTTTTTCTGCTTATTTTCTCACCAAGACCTACCTGTGTACCGAATTTCAGCTTTCTAGCTATACTAGAAGTGCCCCATATAAAGAAGGGGCACTCAGGTCCCCCCTGGAAGGAAAGTGCCCGTTTTCAGATTTTTCTGGTTATTTTCTCGCCAAGACCTACCTGTGTACCAAATTTCAGCTTTCTAGCTATACTGGAAATGCCCCATACAAAGAAGGGGCACTCAGGTCCCCCTGGGAGAAAAGTGCCCGTTTTCTGTTTTTCTGCATATTTTCTCACCAAGACCTACCTGTGTACCGAATTTCAGCTTTCTAGCTATACTAGAAGTACCCCATACAAAGAAGGGGCACTCAGGTCCCCCTGGGAGAAAAGTGCCCGTTTTCAGATTTTTCTGCTTATTTTCTCACCAAGACCTACCTGTGTACCGAATTTCAGCTTTCTAGCTATACTAGAAGTGCCCCATATAAAGAAGGGGCACTCAGGTCCCCCCTGGAACGAAAGTGCCCGTTTTCAGATTTTTCTGGTTATTTTCTCGCCAAGACCTACCTGTGTACCAAATTTCAGCTTTCTAGCTATACTAGAAGTACCCCATACAAAGAAGGGGCACTCAGGTCCCCCTGGGAGAAAAGTGCCCGTTTTCAGAATTTTCTGCTTATTTTCTCACCAAGACCTACCTCTGTACCGAATTTCAGCTTTCTAGCTATACTAGTAGTGCCCCATATAAAGAAGGGGCACTCAGGTCCCCCCTGGAAGAAAAGTGCCCGTTTTCAGATTTTTCTGGTTATTTTCTCGCCAAGACCTACCTGTGTATTAAATTTCAGCTTTCTAGCTATACTGGAAATGCCCCATACAAAGAAGGGGCACTCAGGTCCCCCTGGGAAAAAAGTGCCCGTTTTCAGATTTTTCTGCTTATTTTCTCACCAAGACCTACCTGTGTACCGAATTTCAGCTTTCTAGCTATACTAGAAGTGCCCCATATAAAGAAGGGGCACTCAGGTCCCCCCTGGAAGGAAAGTGCCCGTTTTCAGATTTTTCTGGTTATATTCTCGCCAAGACCTACCTGTGTAACGAATTTCAGCTTTCTAGCTATACTAGAAGTGCCCCATATAAAGAAGGGGCACTCAGGTCCCCCCTGGAAGGAAAGTGCCCGTTTTCAGATTTTTCTGGTTATTTTCTCGCCAAGACCTACCTGTGTACCAAATTTCAGCTTTCTAGCTATACTGAAAATGCCCCATACAAAGAAGGGGCACTCAGGTCCCCCTGGGAGAAAAGTGCCCGTTTTTAGATTTTTCTGCTTATTTTCTCACCAAGACCTACCTGTGTACCGAATTTCAGCTTTCTAGCTATACTAGAAGTGCCCCATATAAAGGAGGGGCACTCAGGTCCCCCCTGGAAGGAAAGTGCCCGTTTTCAGATTTTTCTGGTTATTTTCTCGCCAAGACCTACCTGTGTACCAAATTTCAGCTTTCTAGCTATACTAAAAAAGCCCCATACAAAGAAGGGGCACTCAGGTCCCCCCTGGAAGGAAAGTGCCCGTTTTCAGATTTTTCTGGTTATTTTCTTACCAAGACCTACCTGTGTACCAAATTTCAGCTTTCTAGCTATACTGGAAGTGCCCAATAATATTGATGAGTCAGTGAGTCAGTGAGTCAGTCAGTGAGTCAGTGAGTATGTACTAAAATATGGACTTTTCACACCTTAATATCTCGGGAAGCTTCCACGGTAGAACAGCGATTGGACGATTATTTCTTTAGAAATTGAAAATACATGGTTTGCCATTTTCCGCAATTTTTACCGTTAGGCTGTTCAAAAAGTAGACAAAAATATTACTTTTGTATATTTTAATCTTTTGTATTGGTATCCGATGTAACGACTAAAAATGATTATCCACGCGAAATATTACAGCGATTGGACGATTATTTCAATAGAAAATTGAAAAAAAACTTGGTTTTTGCCATTTTCCGCAATTTTTACCCTATAGGCTGTGCTAAAAATTAGACATAATCATTTTTAGTCGTTACATCGGTTACCAATAAAAAAGATTAAAAAATACAAAATTAAAATTTATGTCTAATTTTTAGCACAGCCTATAGGGTATAAATTGCGGAAAATGGCAAAACCATGTTTTTTTTTTCAATTTTCTATTGAAATAATCGTCCAATCGCTGTAATATTTCGCGTGGATAATCATTTATAGCCGTTAGATCAATTACTAACACAAAAGATTAAAAAGTACAAAACTAAAATTTATGTCTAATTTTTAGCACAGCCTATAAGGTAAAAATTGCGGATAATGGCAAAACCAAGTTTTTTTTCAATTTTCTATTGAAATAATCGTCCAATCGATGTAATATTTCGCGTGGATAATCATTTTTAGTCGTTACATCGGTTACCAATACAAAAGATTAAAATATACAGAATGATTGTCCCCCCAGATGAAAAGTGCCCGTTTTCAGATTTTTCTGCTTATTTTCTCACCAAGACCTACCTGTGTACCGAATTTCAGCTTTCTAGCTATACTAGAAGTGCCCCATATAAAGAAGGGGCACACAGGTCCCCCCTGGAAGGAAAGTGCCCGTTTTCAGATTTTTCTGGTTATTTTCTCACCAAGACCTACCTGTGTACCGAATTTCAGCTTTCTAGCTATACTAGAAGTGCCCCATATAAAGAAGGGGCATTCAGGTCCCCCCTGGAAGGAAAGTGCCCGTTTTCAGATTTTTCTGGTTATTTTCTCGCCAAGACCTACCTGTGTACCGAATTTCAGCTTTCTAGCTATACTAGAAGTGCCCCATATAAAGAAGGGGCACTCAGGTCCCCCCTGGAAGGAAAGTGCCCGTTTTCAGATTTTTCTGGTTATTTTCTCGCCAAGACCTACCTGTGTACCAAATTTCAGCTTTCTAGCTATACTGGAAATGCCCCATACAAAGAAGGGGCACTCAGGTCCCCCTGGGAGAAAAGTGCCCGATTTTAGATTTTTCTGCTTATTTTCTCACCAAGACCTACCTGTGTACCGAATTTCAGCTTTCTAGCTATACTAGAAGTGCCCCATATAAAGGAGGGGCACTCAGGTCCCCCCTAAAAGGAAAGTGCCCGTTTTCAGATTTTTCTGGTTATTTTCTCGCCAAGACCTACCTGTGTACCACATTTCAGCTTTCTAGCTATACTGGAAATGCTCCATACAAAGAAGGGGCACTCAGGTCCCCCTGGAAGGAAAGTGCCCGTTTTCAGATTTTTCTGGTTATTTTCTCGCCAAGACCTACCTGTGTACCAAATTTCAGCTTTCTAGCTATACTAAAAAAGCCCCATACAAAGAAGGGGCACTCAGGTCCCCCCTGGAAGGAAAGTGCCCGTTTTCAGATTTTTCTGCTTATTTTCTCACCAAGACCTACCTGTGTACCGAATTTCAGCTTTCTAGCTATACTAGAAGTGCCCCATATAAAGGAGGGGCACTCAGGTCCCCCCTAAAAGGAAAGTGCCCGTTTTCAGATTTTTCTGCTTATTTTCTCACCAAGACCTACCTGTGTACCGAATTTCAGCTTTCTAGCTATACTAGAAGTGCCCCATATAAAGGAGGGGCACTCAGGTCCCCCCTGGAAGGAAAGTGCCCGTTTTAGATTTTTCTGGTTATTTTCTCGCCAAGACCTACCTGTGTACCAAATTTCAGCTTTCTAGCTATACTAAAAAAGCCCCATACAAAGAAGGGGCACTCAGGTCCCCCCTGGAAGGAAAGTGCCCGTTTTCAGATTTTTCTGGTTATTTTCTCACCAAGACCTACCTGTGTACCAAATTTCAGCTTTCTAGCTATACTGGAAGTGCCCAATAATATTGATGAGTCAGTGAGTCAGTCAGTGAGTCAGTGAGTATGTACTAAAATATGGACTTTTCACACCTTAATATCTCGGGAAGCTTCCACGGTAGAACAGCGATTGGACGATTATTTCTTTAGAAATTGAAAATACATGGTTTGCCATTTTCCGCAATTTTTACCGTTAGGCTGTTCAAAAAGTAGACAAAAATATTACTTTTGTATATTTTAATCTTTTGTATTGGTATCCGATGTAACGACTAAAAATGATTATCCACGCGAAATATTACAGCGATTGGACGATTATTTCAATAGAAAATTAAAAAAAAACTTGGTTTTTGCCATTTTCCGCAATTTTTACCCTATAGGCTGTGCTAAAAATTAGACATAATCATTTTTAGTCGTTACATCGGTTACCAATAAAAAAGATTAAAAAATACAAAATTAAAATTTATGTCTAATTTTTAGCACAGCCTATAGGGTAAAAATTGCGGAAAATGGCAAAACCATGTTTTTTTTAATTTTCTATCGAAATAATCGTCCAATCGCTGTAATATTTCGCGTGGATAATCATTTTTAGTCGTTACATCGGTTACCAATACAAAAGATTAAAAAATACAAAAGTAATATTTTTGTCTAATTTTTAGCACAGCCTATAGGGTAAAAATTGCGGAAAATGGCAAAACCATTTTTTTTTCAAGTTACATCGGTTACCAATACAAAAGATTAAAAAATACAAAATTAAAATTTATGTCTAATTTTTAGCACAGCCTATAGGGTAAAAATTGCGGAAAATGGCAAAACCAAGTTTTTTTTCAATTTTCTATCGAAATAATCGTCCAATCGCTGTAATATTTCGCGTGGATAATCATTTTTAGTCGTTACATCGGTTACCAATACAAAAGATTAAAAAATACAAAACTAAAATTTATGTCTAATTTTTAGCACAGCCTATAGGGCATAAATTGCGGAAAATGGCAAAACCATGTTTTTTTTTCAATTTTCTATTGAAATAATCGTCCAATCGCTGTAATATTTCGCGTGGATAATCATTTATAGCCGTTAGATCAATTACCAACACAAAAGATTAAAAAGTACAAAACTAAAATTTATGTCTAATTTTTAGCACAGCCTATAAGGTAAAAATTGCGGATAATGGCAAAACCAAGTTTTTTTTCAATTTTCTATTGAAATAATCGTCCAATCGATGTAATATTTCGCGTGGATAATCATTTTTAGTCGTTACATCGGTTACCAATACAAAAGATTAAAATATACAGAATGATTGTCCCCCCAGATGAAAAGTGCCCGTTTTCAGATTTTTCTGCTTATTTTCTCACCAAGACCTACCTGTGTACCGAATTTCAGCTTTCTAGCTATACTAGAAGTGCCCCATATAAAGAAGGGGCACTCAGGTCCCCCCTGGAAGGAAAGTGCCCGTTTTCAGATTTTTCTGGTTATTTTCTCACCAAGACCTACCTGTGTACCGAATTTCAGCTTTCTAGCTATACTAGAAGTGCCCCATATAAAGAAGGGGCATTCAGGTCCCCCCTGGAAGGAAAGTGCCCGTTTTCAGATTTTTCTGGTTATTTTCTCGCCAAGACCTACCTGTGTACCGAATTTCAGCTTTCTAGCTATACTAGAAGTGCCCCATATAAAGAAGGGGCACTCAGGTCCCCCCTGGAAGGAAAGTGCCCGTTTTCAGATTTTTCTGGTTATATTCTCACCAAGACCTACCTGTGTACCGAATTTCAGCTTTCTAGCTATACTAGAAGTGCCCCATATAAAGAAGGGGCACTCACGTCCCCCCTGGAAGGAAAGTGCCCGTTTTCAGATTTTTCTGGTTATTTTCTCGCCAAGACCTACCTGTGTACCAAATTTCAGCTTTCTAGCTATACTGGAAATGCCCCATACAAAGAAGGGGCACTCAGGTCCCCCCTGGAAGGAAAGTGCCCGTTTTCAGATTTTTCTGGTTATTTTCTCGCCAAGACCTACCTGTGTACCGAATTTCAGCTTTCTAGCTATACTAGAAGTGCCCCATATAAAGAAGGGGCACTCAGGTCCCCCCTGGAAGGAAAGTGCCCGTTTTCAGATTTTTCTGGTTATTTTCTCGCCAAGACCTACCTGTGTACCAAATTTCAGCTTTCTAGCTATACTAAAAAAGCCCCATACAAAGAAGGGGCACTCAGGTCCCCCCTGGAAGGAAAGTGCCCGTTTTCAGATTTTTCTGGTTATTTTCTCACCAAGACCTACCTGTGTACCAAATTTCAGCTTTCTAGCTATACTGGAAGTGCCCAATAATATTGATGAGTCAGTGAGTCAGTCAGTGAGTCAGTGAGTATGTACTAAAATATGGACTTTTCACACCTTAATATCTCGGGAAGCTTCCACGGTAGAACAGCGATTGGACGATTATTTCTTTAGAAATTGAAAATACATGGTTTGCCATTTTCCGCAATTTTTACCGTTAGGCTGTTCAAAAAGTAGACAAAAATATTACTTTTGTATATTTTAATCTTTTGTATTGGTATCCGATGTAACGACTAAAAATGATTATCCACGCGAAATATTACAGCGATTGGACGATTATTTCAATAGAAAATTAAAAAAAAACTTGGTTTTTGCCATTTTCCGCAATTTTTACCCTATAGGCTGTGCTAAAAATTAGACATAACCATTTTTAGTCGTTACATCGGTTACCAATAAAAAAGATTAAAAAATACAAAATTAAATTTTATGTCTAATTTTTAGCACAGCCTATAGGGTAAAAATTGCGGAAAATGGCAAAACCATGTTTTTTTTAATTTTCTATCGAAATAATCGTCCAATCGCTGTAATATTTCGCGTGGATAATCATTTTTAGTTGTTACATCGGTTACCAATACAAAAGATTAAAAAATACAAAAGTAATATTTTTGTCTAATTTTTAGCACAGCCTATAGGGTAAAAATTGCGGAAAATGGCAAAACCATTTTTTTTTCAAGTTACATCGGTTACCAATACAAAAGATTAAAAAATACAAAATTAAAATTTATGTCTAATTTTTAGCACAGCCTATAGGGTAAAAATTGCGGAAAATGGCAAAACCAAGTTTTTTTTCAATTTTCTATCGAAATAATCGTCCAATCGCTGTAATATTTCGCGTGGATAATCATTTTTAGTCGTTACATCGGTTACCAATACAAAAGATTAAAAAATACAAAACTAAAATTTATGTCTAATTTTTAGCACAGCCTATAGGGTATAAATTGCGGAAAATGGCAAAACCATGTTTTTTTTTCAATTTTCTATTGAAATAATCGTCCAATCGCTGTAATATTTCGCGTGGATAATCATTTATAGCCGTTAGATCAATTACCAACACAAAAGATTAAAAAGTACAAAACTAAAATTTATGTCTAATTTTTAGCACAGCCTATAAGGTAAAAATTGCGGAAAATGGCAAAACCAAGTTTTTTTTCAATTTTCTATTGAAATAATCGTCCAATCGATGTAATATTTCGCGTGGATAATCATTTTTAGTCGTTACATCGGTTACCAATACAAAAGATTAAAATATACAGAATGATTGTCCCCCCAGATGAAAAGTGCCCGTTTTCAGATTTTTCTGCTTATTTTCTCACCAAGACCTACCTGTGTACCGAATTTCAGCTTTCTAGCTATACTAGAAGTGCCCCATATAAAGAAGGGGCACTCAGGTCCCCCCTGGAAGGAAAGTGCCCGTTTTCAGATTTTTCTGGTTATATTCTCACCAAGACCTACCTGTGTACCGAATTTCAGCTTTCTAGCTATACTAGAAGTGCCCCATATAAAGAAGGGGCATTCAGGTCCCCCCTGGAAGGAAAGTGCCCGTTTTCAGATTTTTCTGGTTATTTTCTCGCCAAGACCTACCTGTGTACCGAATTTCAGCTTTCTAGCTATACTAGAAGTGCCCCATATAAAGAAGGGGCACTCAGGTCCCCCCTGGAAGGAAAGTGCCCGTTTTCAGATTTTTCTGGTTATTTTCTCGCCAAGACCTACCTGTGTACCAAATTTCAGCTTTCTAGCTATACTGGAAGTGCCCAATAATATTGATGAGTCAGTGAGTCAGTGAGTATGTACTAAAATATGGACTTTTCACACCTTAATATCTCGGGAAGCTACCACGGTAGAACTTTCAAATTTAACCTGTGAGGTCACCTCTGTGGGGAGAACTTATGTTTCAAGTTTCATTATATTAAGATCAAGAGGAGCAAAGTTATGAGGGGGGTAAAAACAGCTCGAACTGTTTCGTGTAAATATACACACTGTGTGGCCGAACTTGGCCTGGCGCACTACCGTGCGCCTAGATATTGTAACATTAGCACATAATTCAGCAAAATATAAAAAGAAGCAAAACATATGGGGGTAGATATCGGTAACGGCCCTCCCTAAAGTCGTAGAAGACTGAAAATTCGTAAGTAGCCTAGAAATGGCATATAAAGAAAGAAAAAATTGGGAAAGGGGAAACTTTTCCCCTCCAACTACTTGTAAATGGGGTAATATTTCTATCGGCCCTCCCTAAAGAAATGGTACTTGCTAAAGTCGTAGAAGACTGAAAATTCGTAAGTAGCCTAGAAATGGCATATAAAGAAAGAAAAAATTGATAAAGGGGAAACTTTTCCCCTCCAACTACTTGTAAATGGGGTAATATTTCTATCGGCCCTCCCTAAAGAAATGGTACTTGCTAAAGTCATAGAAGACTGAAAATTCGTAAGTAGCCTAGAAATGGCATATAAAGAAAGAAAAAATTGAGAAAGGGGAAACTTTTCCCCTCCAACTACTTTTAAATGGGGTAATATTTCTATCGGCCCTCCCTAAAGAAATGGTACTTGCTAAAGTCGTAGAAGACTGAAAATTCGTAAGTAGCCTAGAAATGGCATATAAAGAAAGAAAAAATTGATAAAGGGGAAACTTTTCCCCTCCAACTACTTGTAAATGGGGTAATATTTCTATCGGCCCACCCTAAAGAAATGGTACTTGCTAAAGTCATAGAAGACTGAAACTTCTTAAGTAGCCTAGAAATGGCATATAAAGAAAGAAAAAGTTGAGAAAGGGGAAACTTTTTCCCTCCAACTACTTGTAAATGGGGTAATATTTCTATCGGCCCTCCCTAAAGAAATGGTACTTGCTAAAGTCGTAGAAGACTGAAAATTTGTAAGTAGCCTAGAAATGGCATATAAAGAAAGAAAAAATTGAGAAAGGGGAAACTTTTCCCCTCCAACTACTCGTAAATGGGGTGCATATTTCTATCGGCCCTCCCTAAAGAAATGGTACTTGCTAAAGTCGTAGAAGACTGAAAATTCGTAAGTAGCCTAAAAATGGCATATAAAGAAAGAAAAAATTGAGAAAGGGGAAACTTTTCCCCTCCAACTACTTGTAAATGGGGTAATATTTCTATCGGCCCTCCCTAAAGAAATGGTACTTGCTAAAGTCGTAGAAGACTGAAAATTCGTAAGTAGCCTAGAAATGGCATATAAAGAAAGAAACAATTGAGAAAGGGGAACTTTTCCCCTCCAACTACTCGTAAATGGGGTGCACATCTGTTTCGGCCCTCCTTAAAGAAATGGTACTTGCTAAAGTCGTAGAAGATTGAAAATTGGCAAGTATGCCTCTCGATGAACATATCCTATGGATAAAGTGCCCCATATAAAGAAGGGGCATCCTAGTCCCCCTCACACGAAAAGTATCCCTTTTAAAATCATTTTTGTTATTTTTTATCATGACCTACCTGTGTACCAAATTTCAGCTTTCTAGCTATACTGGAAGTGCCTTATGCAAGGAAGGGGAACACTAGTCCCCCAGGTAAAAAATGGCCGTTGAAAAATATTTTTGGTTAATTTTACATCAGGACCTACCTGTCTACAAAATTTAAGCTTTCTAGCTACACTGGAAGTTCCCCATAAAAAGAAGGGCATAATAGACCCCCCAGATGAAAAGTGCACGTTAAAATAACATTTTCGTTAATTTCTCATCAGAACCTACCTGTGTACCGAATTTCAGCTTTCTAGCTATACTAGAAGTGCCCCATATAAAGAAGGGACACTCAGGTCCCCCTGGAAGGAAAGTGCCCGTTTTCAGACTTTTCTGGTTATTTTCTCGCCAAGACCTACCTGTGTACCAAATTTCAGCTTTCTAGCTATGGAAATACTGGAAATGCCCCATACAAAGAAGGGGCACTCAGGTCCCCCCTGGAAGGAAAGTGCCCGTTTTCAGATTTTTCTGGTTATTTTCTCGCCAAGACCTACCTGTGTACCGAATTTCAGCTTTCTAGCTATACTAGAAGTGCCCCATATAAAGAAGGGGCACTCAGGTCCCCCTGGGAGGAAAGTGCCCGTTTTCAGATTTTTCTGGTTATTTTCTCGCCAAGACCTACCTGTGTACCAAATTTCAGCTTTCTAGCTATAGAAATACTGGAAATGCCCCATACAAAGAAGGGGCACTCAGGTCCCCCCTGGAGGGAAAGTGCCCGTTTTCAGATTTTTCTGGTTATTTTCTCGCCAAGACCTACCTGTGTACCGAATTTCAGCTTTCTAGCTATACTAGAAGTGCCCCATATAAAGAAGGGGCACTCAGGTCCCCCCTGGGAGGAAAGTGCCCGTTTTCAGATTTTTCTGGTTATTTTCTCACCAAGACCTACCTGTGTACCAAATTTCAGCTTTCTAGTTATACTAGAAGTGCCCCATATAAAGAAGGGGCACTCAGGTCCCCCTGGGAGAAAAGTGCCCGTTTTCAGATTTTTCTGCTTATTTTCTCACCAAGACCTACCTGTGTACCGAATTTCAGCTTTCTAGCTATACTAGAAGTGCCCCATATAAAGAAGGGGCACTCAGGTCCCCCCTGGAAGGAAAGTGCCCGTTCTTTCGAATTTCAGCTTTCTAGCTATACTAGAAGTGCCCCATATAAAGAAGGGGCACTCAGGTCCCCCCTGGGAGGAAAGTTTTGTATATGAATTATATACTTTAATATTTTATACCTTAAATATTTTAATCAAATCTTGCATTGTTTTTGTTAACATTCTAATTTATAAATGAATATTATTTTTTAATCAATCTTGAAATAAACTTCGTATATATTACATTGAAATTGTTTTTTGTGTCATAATATTTTATCATAGGTTATGGGCCCAGTCCTAAACCTCCTGTAAAAAGAACATATTACAAATAATAAAATAAAAAATAATGAAACAATGAGTTATTCAGGATTCAAAATAGAACCATTGTGTAAAGATAACTTTGACACATGGAAAATTCAAGTTGAAGCATTGCTTATAAAAAAAAAAAGAAGAGGTGTCTTAGGACACCCGGTTATAGCTTTGCTCAATTTTTTTTTATAAGGAACGAAGGCGAATAAGAAGAAGTAAGTATGTACATATGTATGTACACATAATATTTTCGGTTTTTTGTTAAAGTTGAAATCAAAATAAAAAAAAGCAATTTCGTTTCTTGCAAGGCGAATATGATGTAAATTTGCCAAATTGTGGTGGTTTTTTATTTGCATACACACATCTGTACATATACATACATATATATACATACTTGATAAATTCTGATATATTGCAGATATTATAGTGATAAAATACAAACGATCACTGAAAACAAACTTTAATTAATTAAATAATAAAATAAATATTTCACATACATACATATGTATTCATATGAGTATATTTATTGTTTTGTTTTTGTTATTGCGGTTGAATGTGAGTAACACACTATATATGTACATACATATTTTCTCGTCTTGATTTTAAAAAACAACAACAGTCGCTTTTAAAGGATGAGCTAATCAAAACAAAAAAAGAAAAACATAACGGGAATAGTGTCGATTATTTATCTTACGAAAAATAAAATTCAACCCCTACCGCGCCATAAATAGCAAAGCTATAAAATGATGCATGGAAATTTGTAAATAGAACGTTTCCAAAACCCGAAAATCCTCAAGAGAACGTAAGATTGTGGGAAAATGAAGACGCAAAAGCAAGAGGCGATTTAATATTATTGATATCTACAAGTGAGTTGAAGCAGATAAAGAACTGCAGTACGTCAAAAGACGTGTGGGACAAATTACATAGCATTTATCAATCCAAGGGTCCCGCAAGGAAGGCAATGCTGCTAAAGAATTTAATTTTATTAAAAATGAAAAATGGTGATGACGTTAGAAACCACATAAGAACATTTTTTGACATTGTGGATAAAATTAATGAAATGGAATTAGAAATAATTGATGATTTAATAACAATTTTACTCCTATATAGCATTCCTGAAGAATTCGAATCGTTCAGAATTGCAATTGAAACTCAAGAAAAACTTCCAACCCCAGAAATATTAAAAATTAAACTTTTAGAAGAATATGAAGCCCGGAAGAGAAATGTTCGTGAGGAATCAACAGATGCAATGGTTGCAAAGAAGAGAGACAAGAAAATATTCAAACCAAATGAAAATCAACACATTAAAGGTGAGAGATTCAAGTTTTCCTGCAATAGTTTTGGGAAAATAGGACACAAAGCAAGAGACTGCTGGTTGAAAAATCAAAACCAACAAAGATATGTGAACAAGAATCAAGAAACAACAAGAAATGTTGAAGTCGCACTTCAAGTAAATGCAGAAGGCGATAGCTGGTGCTTACATTCTGGAGCCTCATCTCACATGTGTTCCGACAAAACAAAATTTTTTCAGATGGAATATTCATCTAACGAAGTGTTACATTTAGCAAATAATGAATCAACAAAAATTCAAGGTAATGGCATTGTGAAAATCAAAACTACAACTGGGTATACATCTAAGTTAGAGAATACACTTTATGTTCCGGATTTAAGATCAAATCTACTATCAGTATCAAAAATCACTGACCATGGATTCGAAGTATGCTTTAACAAAAAGGAAGCAGTTGTAAAAAATCCAAGAACAGGTGAAAGAATAATAATAGCAAAAAGAAGTAAAGATTTATATTATGTTGAAGAAATACCTGAAAACTGTAAAGCAGCATATAAATCGAGCATACAGGAATGGCATGAGCGTTATGGACATCTAAATGAAGCTGATTTAAAAGATTTATTGAAAAAGAAAAAGGTAAATGGAATAGATTTTAATATTAATGAAAAATTGCAGACTTGTGAACCATGTATGAAAGGTAAGCAAACGCAAAAACCGTTTAAAAGATCTATTTCAAAATCATCAGAATTATTAGAGCTAGTTCATACCGACGTCTGCGGCCCCATGAGAGTAAATTCCATAGGTGGATCAAGATATTTTTTAACTTTCATCGACGACAAGTCAAGATGGTGTGAAGTATATTTTCTAAAGAAAAAGAGCGAAGTTTTTGAAAAATTTAAAGAATTTAAAAACATTGCTGAAAACAGCACAAATCGAAAAATAAAAGCTATTCGATCAGATAATGGAACTGAGTACACAAGCAACGAGTTTAAAAATTTTTTAAAAAATTCAGGTATAAGACATGAATTCTCTGTGGAATACACACCACAACAAAATGGAGTAGCCGAAAGAAAAAATCGTACCCTAGTTGAAATGGCCAGATGTATGATGTTACAATCGGGTCTAACCCCAAGTTTTTGGGCTGAAGCAATTCTAACGGCTAACCACATTCGAAACAGATGTCCTTCTAGAACTATAAATTGTGAAACACCTTTTAAAATATGGTTAGGGAGAAGTCCAACTGTAAGTTATTTTAAAAAGTTTGGTATCACGGCTTATACACTTATAAAATCTTGTAAACAAAATAAATTTAACGCAAAAGCAAAAAAATGTATATTTGTCGGATACTCAATAAAATCAAAAGCATATAGATTGTGGGATATAACGGAAAGGAAAATTATATGCGCAAGAGACGTTAATTTTACAAATTCGTATCAAAAGTCGTACAAAAATTGTTTGAAAAATGGGCCTGATACGAGTAATTTAGAAACTGAACCTGTAGAATTAATTTTTATACCAGAAGAAAAGCCCTATACACAATTTTATGAAAATATACAAGAAAATGAAGAAATTGACGAAAGCGAAATAGATGAATATTATGGTTTTTCCGAAGCTGATGAAGACACAATAATAGAAGAACCTAACAACGAATTAAATAATGAATTTGAAACACCTGTAGGAACAATACGAGGTCCTGGAAGACCACAGAAAGTAAGAACTGGTAAAAGAGGAAGACCAAGAAAATTATATAACATAATTCCAAGAAATGAAAATGAACAACATTTAGCAAATATAATAGACCAAAACGAGCCATTAACAGCCAAAGAAGCAATTTCTGGAGCGGAGGCTAATGAATGGAAGAAGGCAATGAAATCGGAATATGATGCATTATTGAAGAACAAAACCTGGTGCATAGCTGACTATCCTGAAAATAAAAAAGTTGTAGATTGTAAATGGGTACTACGAAAGAAGATCAAAGCAGATGGAGCAATAGATTTTTACAAGGCTAGATTGGTAGCGAAAGGCTTTCTGCAAATTCCTGGAATCGATTATACTGAAACTTTTGCACCTGTTGCAAGAATTGGTTCTATTCGCTTACTAATGGCACTTTCAGTACAATTAAAACTTGATGTTTACCAACTTGATTTTGTTAGTGCGTATTTGAATGGCAATTTAGAAGAAACAATTTACATGAAAATTCCTAGTGAAATCGAATCGTTTTTAGAAGAACATGAAAGCAAAAAATACAAAGGTAAAGCGTGTTTATTAAAGAAAGCATTGTATGGATTAAAACAATCTGGAAGACAATGGTACAAAAAATTGGATGATAAATTAAAAAACTTACAATTCAAACCATTAAATTCCGATAACTGTGTGTATATTTCAAAAGAAGGCGAAAATATTACTTTAATTGCTATTTACGTTGATGATTTAATAGTGGCAACAAATAATTATATCAAATGGAAAGAACTAAAAGTAAAACTAGGAAAGTTTTTTGAAATGAAGGATTTGGGTCGATTAAATTTATGTTTAGGTATTGAATTCAAACAAGACCCAAATACAAAAGAAATAACACTTTCACAGCAAAAGTACATAAAAAACGTTTTAGAGAAATTTAAAATGGAAAACTGTAAGCCTTCAAAAACACCATTGAACAGTGGAATTAAACTGTCAAAAGAAATGTGCCCAAAAGAGGATGAAAAAGCAGAAACAGAAATGTTGCCATATCAAAATCTAGTCGGGTCTCTCATGTATCTAGCGGTATCAACAAGGCCAGATATCGCTCATGCAGTAAGCGTATTAAGTCAATATAATACTTGTTATGGAAAAGAACACTGGGTTGCTGCAAAAAGGGTTTTACGTTATTTAAAAGGTACGCAAAATATAGGTTTACATTACAAAGCCGCAAGTGGAGAGCTGACTGGCTATGCTGATGCGGACTGGGGAGCTAACATAGATGATAGGAGATCTTATACAGGATATGTTTTTAAATTAGCAAATGCAGCTATAAGTTGGGACTCCAGGAAACAACGAACAGTGGCAATGTCAACCACAGAAGCTGAATACATGTCACTCTCAGAATCCACAAAAGAAGCAATTCACATAAAGCGATTTTTAGACGAAATTATAGGTAACCAAAACACAACTGTAATTTATAATGATAACCAAGGAGCTGGACTTTTAAGCAAGAATCAAATATTTCACAAACGAACAAAACATATGGATATACGACATCATTTTGTTAGAGAAAACGTAGCTAATGGAAGCATAAAAATCGCTTATATGCCAACAGACGAAATGCCAGCTGATATCTTAACAAAAGGTTTGCAAACAACAAAGCAGAACAAATGTATTAGACAATTAGGATTAATTAATATTGAAGAAATTAAAACATAATTTTTTTTTAAGTATTAATTCAGGGGAAGTGTTGTATATGAATTATATACTTTAATATTTTATACCTTAAATATTTTAATCAAATCTTGCATTGTTTGTGTTAACATTCTAATTTATAAGTGAATATTATTTTTTAATCAATCTTCCAAGGGGAAAAAGGGGAGGGGAAAAGTTTCCCCTTTCTCAATTTTTTCTTTCTTTATATGCCATTTCTAGGCTACTTACGAATTTTCAGTCTTCTATGACTTTAGCAAGTACCATTTCTTTAGGGAGGGCCGATAGAAATATTACCCCATTTACAAGTAGTTGGAGGGGAAAAGTTTCCCCTTTATCAATTTTTTCTTTCTTTATATGCCATTTCTAGGCTACTTACGAATTTTCAGTCTTCTACGACTTTAGCAAGTACCATTTCTTTAGGGAGGGCCGATAGAAATATTACCCCATTTACAAGTAGTTGGAGGGGAAAAGTTTCCCCTTTCTCAATTTTTTCTTTCTTTATATGCCATTTCTAGGCTACTTACGAATTTTCAGTCTTCTATGACTTTAGCAAGTACCATTTCTTTAGGGAGGGCCGATAGAAATATTACCCCATTTACAAGTAGTTGGAGGGGAAAAGTTTCCCCTTTATCAATTTTTTCCTTCTTTATATGCCATTTCTAGGCTACTTACGAATTTTCAGTTTTCTACGACTTTAGCAAGTACCATTTCTTTAGGGAGGGCCGATAGAAATATTACCCCATTTACAAGTAGTTGGAGGGGAAAAGATTCCCCTTTCTCAATTTTTTCTTTCTTTATATGCCATTTCTAGGCTACTTACGAATTTTCAGTCTTCTACGACTTTAGGGAGGGCCGTTACCGATATCTACCCCCATATGTTTTGCTTCTTTTTATATTTTGCTGAATTATGTGCTAATGTTACAATATCTAGAGTGCCCCTTCTTTGTATGGGGAATTTCCAGTATAGCTAGAAAGCTGAAATTTGGTACACAGGTAGGTCTTGGCGAGAAAATAACCAGAAAAATCTAAAAACGGGCACTTTCCTTCCAGGGGGGACCTGAGTGCCCCTTCTTTATATGGGGCACTTCTAGTATAGCTAGAAAGCTGAAATTCGGTACACAGGTAGGTCTTGGTGAGAAAATAAGCAGAAAAGTCTGAAAACGGGCACTTTTCATCTGGGGGGACAATCATTCCCCTTCTTTGTATGGGGCACTTCTAGTAGAGATAGAAAGCTGAAATTTGGTATACAGGTAGGTCTTGGCGAGAAAATAACCAGAAAAATCTGAAAACGGGCACTTTCTTTCCAGGGGGGACCTGAGTGCCCCTTCTTTATATGGGGCACTTCTAGTATAGCTAGAAAGCTGAAATTCGGTATACAGGTAGGTCTTGGTGAGAAAATAAGCAGAAAAATCTGAAAACGGGCACTTTTCATCTGGGGGGACAATCATTCCCCTTCTTTGTATGGGGCACTTCTAGTAGAGATAGAAAGCTGAAATTTGGTACAAAGGTAGGTCTTGGCGAGAAAATAACCAGAAAAATCTGAAAACGGGCACTTTTCTTCCAGGGGGACCTGAGTGCCCCTTATTTATATGGGGCACTTTTAGTATAGCTAGAAAGCTGAAATTCGGTACACAGGTAGGTCTTGGTGAGAAAATAAGCAGAAAAATCTGAAAACGGGCACTTTTCATCTGGGGGGACAATCATTCCCCTTCTTTGTATGGGGCACTTCTAGTAGAGATAGAAAGCTGAAATTTGGTACACAGGTAGGTCTTGGCGAGAAAATAACCAGAAAAATCTGAAAACGGGCACTTTTCTTCCAGGGGGACCTGAGTGCCCCTTCTTTATATGGGGCACTTCTAGTATAGCTAGAAAGCTGAAATTTGGTACACAGGTAGGTCTTGGTGAGAAAATAACCAGAAAAATCTGAAAACGGGCACTTTCCTCCCAGGGGGGACCTGAGTGCCCCTTCTTTATATAGGGCACTTCTAGTATAGCTAGAAAGCTGAAATTCGAAAGAACGGGCACTTTCCTCCCAGGGGGGACCTGAGTGCCCCTTCTTTATATGGGGCACTTCTAGTAGAGATAGAAAGCTGAAATTTGGTACACAGGTAGGTCTTGGCGAGAAAATAACCAGAAAAATCTGAAAACGGGCACTTTCCTTCCAGGGGGGACCTGAGTGCCCTTCTTTGTATGGGGCATTTCCAGTATAGCTAGAAAGCTGAAATTTGGTACACTGGTAGGTCTTGGCGAGAAAATAACCAGAAAAATCTGAAAACGGGCACTTTCCTTCCAGGGGGGACCTGAGTGCCCTTCTTTGTATGGGGCATTTCCAGTATAGCTAGAAAGCTGAAATGTGGTACACAGGTAGGTCTTGGCGAGAAAATAACCAGAAAAATCTGAAAACGGGCACTTTTCTTCCAGGGGGACCTGAGTGCCCCTTCTTTATATGGGGCACTTCTAGTATAGCTAGAAAGCTGAAATTTGGTACACAGGTAGGTCTTGGCGAGAAAATAACCAGAAAAATCTGAAAACGGGCACTTTCCTTCCAGGGGGGACCTGAGTGCCCTTCTTTGTATGGGGCATTTCCAGTATAGCTAGAAAGCTGAAAATTTGGTACACAGGTAGGTCTTGGCGAGAAAATAACCAGAAAAATCTGAAAACGAGCACTTTTTTCCCAGGGGGACCTGAGTGCCCCTTCTTTATATGGGGCACTTCTAGTATAGCTAGAAAGCTGAAATTTGGTACACAGGTAGGTCTTGGTGAGAAAATAACCAGAAAAATCTGAAAACGGGCACTTTCCTCCCAGGGGGGACCTGAGTGCCCCTTCTTTATATGGGGCACTTCTAGTATAGCTAGAAAGCTGAAATTCGAAAGAACGGGCACTTTCCTTCCATGGGGGCCTTAGTGCCCCTTCTTTATATGGGGCACTTCTAGTATAGCTAGAAAGCTGAAATTCGGTACACAGGTAGGTCTTGGTGAGAAAATAAGCAGAAAAATCTGAAAACGGGCACTTTTCTCCCAGGGGGACCTGATTGCCCCTTCTTTGTATCGGGCATTTCCAGTATAGCTAGAAAGCTGAAATTTGGTACACAGGTAGGTCTTGGCGAGAAAATAACCAGAAAAATCTGAAAACGGGCACTTTCCTTCCAGGGGGACCTGAGTGTCCCTTCTTTATATGGGGCACTTCTAGTATAGCTAGAAAGCTGAAATTCGGTACACAGGTAGGTTCTGATGAGAAATTAACGAAAATGTTTTTTTAACGGGCACTTTTCATCTGTGGGGTCTATTATGCCCTTCTTTTTATGGGGAACTTCCAGTGTAGCTAGAAAGCTTAAATTTTGTAGACAGGTAGGTCCTGATGTGAAATTAACAAAAATTATTTTTCAATGGCCATTTTTTACCTGGGGGACTAGTGTTCCCCTTCCTTGCATAAGGCACTTCCAGTATAGCTAGAAAGCTGAAATTTGGTACACAGGTAGGTCTTGGCGAGAAAATAACCAGAAAAATCTGAAAACGGGCACTTTTCTCCCAGGGGGACCTGAGTGCCCCTTCTTTATATGGGGCACTTCTAGTATAGCTAGAAAGCTGAAATTTGGTACACAGGTAGGTCTTGGTGAGAAAATAACCAGAAAAATCTGAAAACGGGCACTTTCCTCCCAGGGGGGACCTGAGTGCCCCTTCTTTATATGGGGCACTTCTAGTATAGCTAGAAAGCTGAAATTCGAAAGAACGGGCACTTTCCTTCCAGGGGGGACCTGAGTGCCCCTTCTTTATATGGGGCACTTCTAGTATAGCTAGAAAGCTGAAATTCGGTACACAGGTAGGTCTTGGTGAGAAAATAAGCAGAAAAATCTGAAAACGGGCACTTTCCTTCCAGGGGGGACCTGAGTGCGCCTTCTTTATATGGGGCACTTCTAGTATAGCTAGAAAGCTGAAAGTTGGTACACAGGTAAGTCTTGGCGAGAAAATAACCAGAAAAATCTGAAAACTAGCACTTTCGTTCCAGGGGGGACCTGAGTGCGCCTTCTTTATATGGGGCACTTCTAGTATAGCTAGAAAGCTGAAAGTTGGTACACAGGTAAGTCTTGGCGAGAAAATAACCAGAAAAATCTGAAAACTAGCACTTTCGTTCCAGGGGGGACCTGAGTGCGCCTTCTTTGTATGGGGCATTTCCAGTATAGCTAGAAAGCTGAAAGTTGGTACACAGGTAATTCTTGGCGAGAAAATAACCAGAAAAATCTGAAAACTAGCACTTTCGTTCCAGGGGGGACCTGAGTGCCCCTTCTTTATATGGGGCACTTCTAGTATAGCTAGAAAGCTGAAAGTTGGTACACAGGTAAGTCTTGGCGAGAAAATAACCAGAAAAATCTGAAAACTAGCACTTTCGTTCCAGGGGGGACCTGAGTGCCCCTTCTTTGTATGGGGCATTTCCAGTATAGCTAGAAAGCTGAAATTCGGTACACAGGTAGGTCTTGGTGAGAAAATAAGCAGAAAAATCTGAAAACGGGCACTTTTCTCCCAGGGGGACCTGAGTGCCCCTTCTTTATATGGGGCACTTCTAGTATAGCTAGAAAGCTGAAATTTGGTACACAGGTAGGTCTTGGTGAGAAAATAACCAGAAAAATCTGAAAACGGGCACTTTCCTCCCAGGGGGGACCTGAGTGCCCCTTCTTTATATGGGGCACTTCTAGTATAGCTAGAAAGCTGAAATTCGAAAGAACTGGCACTTTCCTTCCAGGGGGGACCTGAGTGCCCCTTCTTTATATGGGGCACTTCTAGTATAGCTAGAAAGCTGAAATTCGGTACACAGGTAGGTCTTGGTGAGAAAATAAGCAGAAAAATCTGAAAACGGGCACTTTCCTTCCAGGGGGGACCTGAGTGCGCCTTCTTTATATGGGGCACTTCTAGTATAGCTAGAAAGCTGAAAGTTGGTACACAGGTAAGTCTTGGCGAGAAAATAACCAGAAAAATCTGAAAACTAGCACTTTTTTCCCAGGGGGACCTGAGTGCCCCTTCTTTATATGGGGCACTTCTAGTATAGCTAGAAAGCTGAAATTTGGTACACAGGTAGGTCTTGGTGAGAAAATAACCAGAAAAATCTGAAAACGGGCACTTTCCTCCCAGGGGGGACCTGAGTGCCCCTTCTTTATATGGGGCACTTCTAGTATAGCTAGAAAGCTGAAATTCGAAAGAACGGGCACTTTCCTCCCAGGGGGGACCTGAGTGCCCCTTCTTTATATGGGGCACTTCTAGTAGAGATAGAAAGCTGAAATTTGGTACACAGGTAGGTCTTGGCGAGAAAATAACCAGAAAAATCTGAAAACGGGCACTTTCCTTCCAGGGGGGACCTGAGTGCCCTTCTTTGTATGGGGCATTTCCAGTATAGCTAGAAAGCTGAAATTTGGTACACAGGTAGGTCTTGGCGAGAAAATAACCAGAAAAATCTGAAAACGGGCACTTTCCTTCCAGGGGGGACCTGAGTGCCCTTCTTTGTATGGGGCATTTCCAGTATAGCTAGAAAGCTGAAATTTGGTACACAGGTAGGTCTTGGCGAGAAAATAACCAGAAAAATCTGAAAACGGGCACTTTTCTTCCAGGGGGACCTGAGTGCCCCTTCTTTATATGGGGCACTTCTAGTATAGCTAGAAAGCTGAAATTTGGTACACAGGTAGGTCTTGGCGAGAAAATAACCAGAAAAATCTGAAAACGGGCACTTTCCTTCCAGGGGGGACCTGAGTTCCCCTTCTTTATATGGGGCACTTCTAGTATAGCTAGAAGGCTGAAAATTTGGTACACAGGTAGGTCTTGGCGAGAAAATAACCAGAAAAATCTGAAAACGAGCACTTTTTTCCCAGGGGGACCTGAGTGCCCCTTCTTTATATGGGGCACTTCTAGTATAGCTAGAAAGCTGAAATTTGGTACACAGGTAGGTCTTGGTGAGAAAATAACCAGAAAAATCTGAAAACGGGCACTTTCCTCCCAGGGGGGACCTGAGTGCCCCTTCTTTATATGGGGCACTTCTAGTATAGCTAGAAAGCTGAAATTCGAAAGAACGGGCACTTTCCTTCCATGGGGGCCTTAGTGCCCCTTCTTTATATGGGGCACTTCTAGTATAGCTAGAAAGCTGAAATTCGGTACACAGGTAGGTCTTGGTGAGAAAATAAGCAGAAAAATCTGAAAACGGGCACTTTTCTCCCAGGGGGACCTGATTGCCCCTTCTTTGTATCGGGCATTTCCAGTATAGCTAGAAAGCTGAAATTTGGTACACAGGTAGGTCTTGGCGAGAAAATAACCAGAAAAATCTGAAAACGGGCACTTTCCTTCCAGGGGGACCTGAGTGTCCCTTCTTTATATGGGGCACTTCTAGTATAGCTAGAAAGCTGAAATTCGGTACACAGGTAGGTTCTGATGAGAAATTAACGAAAATGTTTTTTTAACGGGCACTTTTCATCTGTGGGGTCTATTATGCCCTTCTTTTTATGGGGAACTTCCAGTGTAGCTAGAAAGCTTAAATTTTGTAGACAGGTAGGTCCTGATGTGAAATTAACAAAAAATATTTTTCAATGGCCATTTTTTACCTGGGGGACTAGTGTTCCCCTTCCTTGCATAAGGCACTTCCAGTATAGCTAGAAAGCTGAAATTTGGTACACAGGTAGGTCTTGGCGAGAAAATAACCAGAAAAATCTGAAAACGGGCACTTTTCTCCCAGGGGGACCTGAGTGCCCCTTCTTTATATGGGGCACTTCTAGTATAGCTAGAAAGCTGAAATTTGGTACACAGGTAGGTCTTGGTGAGAAAATAACCAGAAAAATCTGAAAACGGGCACTTTCCTCCCAGGGGGGACCTGAGTGCCCCTTCTTTATATGGGGCACTTCTAGTATAGCTAGAAAGCTGAAATTCGAAAGAACGGGCACTTTCCTTCCAGGGGGGACCTGAGTGCCCCTTCTTTATATGGGGCACTTCTAGTATAGCTAGAAAGCTGAAATTCGGTACACAGGTAGGTCTTGGTGAGAAAATAAGCAGAAAAATCTGAAAACGGGCACTTTCCTTCCAGGGGGGACCTGAGTGCGCCTTCTTTATATGGGGCACTTCTAGTATAGCTAGAAAGCTGAAAGTTGGTACACAGGTAAGTCTTGGCGAGAAAATAACCAGAAAAATCTGAAAACTAGCACTTTCGTTCCAGGGGGGACCTGAGTGCGCCTTCTTTATATGGGGCACTTCTAGTATAGCTAGAAAGCTGAAAGTTGGTACACAGGTAAGTCTTGGCGAGAAAATAACCAGAAAAATCTGAAAACTAGCACTTTCGTTCCAGGGGGGACCTGAGTGCCCCTTCTTTGTATGGGGCATTTCCAGTATAGCTAGAAAGCTGAAAGTTGGTACACAGGTAATTCTTGGCGAGAAAATAACCAGAAAAATCTGAAAACTAGCACTTTCGTTCCAGGGGGGACCTGAGTGCCCCTTCTTTATATGGGGCACTTCTAGTATAGCTAGAAAGCTGAAAGTTGGTACACAGGTAAGTCTTGGCGAGAAAATAACCAGAAAAATCTGAAAACTAGCACTTTCGTTCCAGGGGGGACCTGAGTGCCCCTTCTTTGTATGGGGCATTTCCAGTATAGCTAGAAAGCTGAAATTCGGTACACAGGTAGGTCTTGGTGAGAAAATAAGCAGAAAAATCTGAAAACGGGCACTTTTCTCCCAGGGGGACCTGAGTGCCCCTTCTTTATATGGGGCACTTCTAGTATAGCTAGAAAGCTGAAATTTGGTACACAGGTAGGTCTTGGTGAGAAAATAACCAGAAAAATCTGAAAACGGGCACTTTCCTCCCAGGGGGGACCTGAGTGCCCCTTCTTTATATGGGGCACTTCTAGTATAGCTAGAAAGCTGAAATTCGAAAGAACGGGCACTTTCCTTCCAGGGGGGACCTGAGTGCCCCTTCTTTATATGGGGCACTTCTAGTATAGCTAGAAAGCTGAAATTCGGTACACAGGTAGGTCTTGGTGAGAAAATAAGCAGAAAAATCTGAAAACGGGCACTTTCCTTCCAGGGGGGACCTGAGTGCGCCTTCTTTATATGGGGCACTTCTAGTATAGCTAGAAAGCTGAAAGTTGGTACACAGGTAAGTCTTGGCGAGAAAATAACCAGAAAAATCTGAAAACTAGCACTTTCGTTCCAGGGGGGACCTGAGTGCGCCTTCTTTATATGGGGCACTTCTAGTATAGCTAGAAAGCTGAAAGTTGGTACACAGGTAAGTCTTGGCGAGAAAATAACCAGAAAAATCTGAAAACTAGCACTTTCGTTCCAGGGGGGACCTGAGTGCCCCTTCTTTGTATGGGGCATTTCCAGTATAGCTAGAAAGCTGAAAGTTGGTACACAGGTAAGTCTTGGCGAGAAAATTACCAGAATAATCTGAAAACTAGCACTTTCCTTCCAGGGGGGACCTGAGTGCGCCTTCTTTATATGGGGCACTTCTAGTATAGCTAGAAAGCTGAAAGTTGGTACACAGGTAAGTCTTGGCGAGAAAATAACCAGAAAAATCTGAAAACTAGCACTTTCGTTCCAGGGGGGACCTGAGTGCCCCTTCTTTGTATGGGGCATTTCCAGTATAGCTAGAAAGCTGAAAGTTGGTACACAGGTAAGGCTTGGCGAGAAAACAAGCAGAAAAATCTGAAAACGGGCACTTTCCTTCCAGGGGGGACCTGAGTGCGCCTTCTTTATATGGGGCACTTCTAGTATAGCTAGAAAGCTGAAAGTTGGTACACAGGTAAGTCTTGGCGAGAAAATAACCAGAAAAATCTGAAAACTAGCACTTTCGTTCCAGGGGGGACCTGAGTGCCCCTTCTTTATATGGGGCACTTCTAGTATAGCTAGAAAGCTGAAATTCGGTACACAGGTAGGTCTTGGTGAGAAAATAAGCAGAATAATCTGAAAACGGGCACTTTTCTCCCAGGGGGACCTGAGTGCCCCTTCTTTGTATGGGGCACTTCTAGTATAGCTAGAAAGCTGAAAGTTGGTACACAGGTAAGTCTTGGCGAGAAAATAACCAGAAAAATCTGAAAACTAGCACTTTCGTTCCAGGGGGGACCTGAGTGCCCCTTCTTTGTATGGGGCATTTCCAGTATAGCTAGAAAGCTGAAAGTTGGTACACAGGTAAGTCTTGGCGAGAAAATAACCAGAATAATCTGAAAACTAGCACTTTCGTTCCAGGGGGGACCTGAGTGCCCCTTCTTTATATGGGGCACTTCTAGTATAGCTAGAAAGCTGAAATTCGGTACACAGGTAGGTCTTGGTGAGAAAATAAGCAGAACAATCTGAAAACGGGCACTTTTCTCCCAGGGGGACCTGAGTGCCCCTTCTTTGTATGGGGCACTTCTAGTATAGCTAGAAAGCTGAAAGTTGGTACACAGGTAAGTCTTGGCGAGAAAATAACCAGAAAAATCTGAAAACTAGCACTTTCGTTCCAGGGGGGACCTGAGTGCCCCTTCTTTGTATGGGGCATTTCCAGTATAGCTAGAAAGCTGAAATTCGGTACACAGGTAGGTTCTGATGAGAAATTAACGAAAATGTTTTTTTAGCGGGCACTTTTTATCTGGGGGTCTATTATGCCCTTCTTTTTATGGGGAACTTCCAGTGTAGCTAGAAAGCTTAAATTTTGTAGACAGGTAGGTCCTAATGTGAATTTAACAAAAAATATTTTTCAACGGCCATTTTTTACCTGGGTTCCCCTTCCTTGCATAAGGCACTTCCAGTATAGCTAGAAAGCTGAAATTTGGTACACAGGTAGGTCATGATAAAAAATAACAAAAATGATTTTAAAAGGGATACTTTTCGTGTGAGGGGGACTAGGATGCCCCTTCTTTATATGGGGCACTTTATCCATAGGATATGTTCATCGAGAGGCATACTTGCCAACTTTCAATCTTCTACGACTTTAGCAAGTACCATTTCTTTAGGGAGGGCCGAAATAGATGTGCACCCCATTTACGAGTAGTTGGAGGGGAAAAGTTCCCCTTTCTCAATTGTTTCTTTCTTTATATGCCATTTCTAGGCTACTTACGAATTTTCAGTCTTCTACGACGTTAGCAAGTACCATTTCTTTAGGGAGGGCCGATAGAAATATTACCCCATTTACAAGTAGTTGGAGGGGAAAAGTTTCCCCTTTCTCAATTTTTTCTTTCTTTATATGCCATTTCTAGGCTACTTACGAATTTTCAGTCTTCTACGACTTTAGCAAGTACCATTTCTTTAGGGAGGGCCGAAACAGATGTGCACCCCATTTACGAGTAGTTGGAGGGGAAAAGTTCCCATTTCTCAATTGGTTCTTTCTTCATATGCCATTTCTAGGCTACTTACGAATTTTCAGTCTTCTACGACTTTAGCAAGTACCATTTCTTTAGGGAGGGCCGATAGAAATATTACCCCATTTACAAGTAGTTGGAGGGGAAAAGTTTCCCCTTTCTCAATTTTTTCTTTCTTTATATGCAATTTCTAGGCTACTTACGAATTTTCAGTCTTCTATGACTTTAGCAAGTACCATTTCTTTAGGGAGGGCCGATAGAAATATTACCCCATTTACAAGTAGTTGGAGCGGAAAAGTTTCCCCTTTATCAATTTTTTCTTTCTTTGTATGCCATTTCTAGGCTACTTACGAATTTTCAGTCTTCTACGACTTTAGGGAGGGCCGTTACCGATATCTACCCCCATATGTTTTGCTTCTTTTTATATTTTGCTGAATTATGTGCTAATGTTACAATATCTAGGCGCACGGTGTGTATATTTACACGAAACAGTTCGAGCTGTTTTTACCCCCCTCATAACTTTGCTCCTCTTGATCACAATATAATGAAACTTGAAACATAAGTTCTCCCCACAGAGGTGACCTCACAGGTTAAATTTGAAAGTTCTACCGTGGAAGCTTCCCGAGATATTAAGGTGTGAAAAGTCCATATTTTAGTACATACTCACTGACTGACTCACTGACTCATCAATATTATTGGGCACTTCCAGTATAGCTAGAAAGCTGAAATTTGGTACACAGGTAGGTCTTGGTGAGAAAATAACCAGAAAAATCTGAAAACGGGCACTTTCCTTCCAGGGGGGACCTGAGTGTCCCTTCATTATATGGGGCACTTCTAGTATAGCTAGAAAGCTGAAATTCGGTACACAGGTAGGTTCTGATGAGAAATTAACGAAACTGTTTTTTTAACGGGCACTTTTCATCTTGGGGGTTTATTATGCCCTTCTTTTTATGGGGAACTTCCAGTGTAGCTAGAAAGCTTAAATTTTGTAGACAGGTAGGTCCTGATGTGAAATTAACAAAAAATATTTTTCAACGGCCATTTTTTACCTGGGGGACTAGTGTTCCCCTTCCTTGCATAAGGCACTTCCAGTATAGCTAGAAAGCTGAAATTTGGTACACAGGTAGGTCATGATAAAAAATAACAAAAATGATTTTAAAAGGGATACTTTTCGTGTGAGGGGGACTAGGATGCCCCTTCTTTATATGGGGCACTTTATCCATAGGATATGTTCATCGAGAGGCATACTTGCCACTTTTCAATCTTCTACGACTTTAGCAAGTACCATTTCTTTAGGGAGGGCCGAAACAGATGTGCACCCCATTTACGAGTAGTTGGAGGGGAAAAAATCCCCTTTCTCAATTGTTTCTTTCTTTATATGCCATTTCTAGGCTACTTACGAATTTTCAGTCTTCTACGACTTTAGCAAGTACCATTTCTTTAGGGAGGGCCGATAGAAATATTACCCCATTTACAAGTAGTTGGAGGGGAAAAGTTTCTCCTTTCTCAATTTTTTCTTTCTTTATATGCCATTTCTAGGCTACTTACGAATTTTCAGTCTTCTACGACTTTAGCAAGTACCATTTCTTTAGGGAGGGCCGATAGAAATATGCACCCCATTTACGAGTAGTTGGAGGGGAAAAGTTTCCCCTTTCTCAATTTTTTCTTTCTTTATATGCCATTTCTAGGCTACTTACGAATTTTCAGTCTTCTACGACTTTAGCAAGTACCATTTCTTTAGGGAGGGCCGATAGAAATATTACCCCATTTACAAGTAGTTGGAGGGGAAAAGTTTCCCCTTTCTCAATTTTTTCTTTCTTTATATGCCATTTCTAGGCTACTTACGAATTTTCAGTCTTCTATGACTTTAGCAAGTACCATTTCTTTAGGGAGGGCCGATAGAAATATTACCCCATTTACAAGTAGTTGGAGGGGAAAAGTTTCCTGTTTATCAATTTTTTCTTTCTTTATATGCCATTTCTAGGCTACTTACGAATTTTCAGTCTTCTACGACTTTAGCAAGTACCATTTCTTTAGGGAGGGCCGATAGAAATATGCACCCCATTTACGAGTAGTTGGAGGGGAAAAGTTTCCCCTTTCTCAATTTTTTCTTTCTTTATATGCCATTTCTAGGCTACTTACGAATTTTCAGTCTTCTACGACTTTAGCAAGTACCATTTCTTTAGGGAGGGCCGATAGAAATATTACCCCATTTACAAGTAGTTTGAGGGGAAAAGTTTCCCCTTTCTCAATTTTTTCTTTCTTTATATGCCATTTCTAGGCTACTTACGAATTTTCAGTCTTCTATGACTTTAGGAAGTACCATTTCTTTAGGGAGGGCCGATAGAAATATTACCCCATTTACAAGTAGTTTGAGGGGAAAAGTTTCCCCTTTATCAATTTTTTCTTTCTTTATATGCCATTTCTAGGCTACTTACGAATTTTCAGTCTTCTACGACTTTAGCAAGTACCATTTCTTTAGGGAGGGCCGATAGAAATATTACCCCATTTACAAGTAGTTGGAGGGGAAAAGTTTCCCCTTTCTCAATTTTTTCTTTCTTTATATGCCATTTCTAGGCTACTTACGAATTTTCAGTCTTCTATGACTTTAGCAAGTACCATTTCTTTAGGGAGGGCCGATAGATATATTACCCCATTTACAAGTAGTTGGAGGGGAAAAGTTTCCCCTTTATCAATTTTTTCTTTCTTTATATGCCATTTCTAGGCTACTTACGAATTTTCAGTCTTCTACGGCTTTAGCAAGTACCATTTCTTTAGGGAGGGCCGATAGAAATATTACCCCATTTACAAGTAGTTGGAGGGGAAAAGTTTCCCCTTTCTCAATTTTTTCTTTCTTTATATGCCATTTCTAGGCTACTTACGAATTTTCAGTCTTCTACGACTTTAGGGAGGGCCGTTACCGATATCTACCCCCATATGTTTTGCTTCTTTTTATATTTTGCTGCATTATGTGCTAATGTTACAATATCTAGGCGCACGGGAGTGCGCCAGGCCAAGTTCGGCCACACAGTGTGTATATTTACACGAAACAGTTCGATCTGTTTTTACCCCCCTCATAACTTGACTCCTCTTGATCATAATATAATGAAACTTGAAACATAAGTTCTCCCCACAGAGGTGACCTCACAGGTTAAATTTTAAAGTTCTACCGTGGAAGCTTCCCGAGATATTAAGGTGTGAAAAGTCCATATTTTAGTACATACTCACTGACTCACTGACTGACTCACTGACTCACTGACTCATCAATATTATTGGGCACTTCCAGTATAGCTAGAAAGCTGAAATTTGGTACACAGGTAGGTCTTGGTGAGAAAATAACCAGAAAAATCTAAAAACGGGCACTTTCCTTCCAGGGGGACCTGAGTGCCCCTTCTTTATATGGGGCACTTCTAGTATAGCTAGAAAGCTGAAATTCGGTACACAGGTAGGTCTTGGTGAGAAAATAAGCAGAAAAATCTAAAAACGGGCACTTTTTTCCCAGGGGGACCTGAGTGCCCCTTCTTTGTATGGGGCATTTCCAGTATAGCTAGAAAGCTGAAATTCGGTACACAGGTAGGTCTTGGCGAGAAAATAACCAGAAAAATCTAAAAACGGGCACTTTTCTTTCAGGGGGGACCTGAGTGCCTCTTCTTTATATGGGGCACTTCTAGTATAGCTAGAAAGCTGAAATTCGGTACACGGGTAGGTCTTGGTGATAAAATAAGCAGAAAAATCTGAAAACGGGCACTTTTCTCCCAGGGGGACCTGAGTGCCCCTTCTTTGTATGGGGCATTTCCAGTATAGCTAGAAAGCTGAAATTTGGTACACAGGTAGGTCTTGGCGAGAAAATAACCAGAAAAATCTGAAAACGGGCAATTTCCTTCCAGGGGGGACCTGAGTGCCCCTTCTTTATATGGGGCACTTCTAGTATAGCTAGAAAGCTGAAATTTGGTACACAGGTAGTTCTTGGCGGGAAAATAACCAGAAAAATCTAAAAACGGGCACTTTCCTTCCAGGGGGACCTGAGTGCCCCTTCTTTATATAAGGCACTTCTAGTATAGCTAGAAAGCTGAAATTCGGTACACAGGTAGGTCTTGGTGAGAAAATAAGCAGAAAAATCTGAAAACAGGCACTTTTCTCCCAGGGGGACCTGAGTACCCCTTCTTTGTATGGGCATTTCCAGTATAGCTAGAAAGCTGAAATTTGGTACACAGGTAGGTCTTGGCGAGAAAATAACCAGAAAAATCTGAAAACGGGCACTTTCCTTCCAGGGGGGACCTGAGTGCCCTTTCTTTATATGGGGCACTTCTAGTATAGCTAGAAAGCTGAAATTCGGTACACAGGTAGGTCTTGGTGAGACAATAAGCAGAAAAATCTGAAAACGGGCACTTTTCTCCCAGGGGGACCTGAGTGCCCCTTCTTTGTATGGGGCACTTCTAGTATAGCTAGAAAGCTGAAATTTGGTACACAGGTAGGTCTTGGCGAGAAAATAACCAGAAAAATCTGAAAACGGGCACTTTCGTTCCAGGGGGGACCTGAGTGCCCCTTCTTTGTATGGGTCATTTCCAGTATAGCTAGAAAGCTGAAATTCGGTACACAGGTTGGTTCTGATGAGAAATTAACGAAAATGTTTTTTTAACGGGCACTTTTTATTTGGGGGGTCTATTATGCCCTTCTTTTTATGGGGAACTTCCAGTGTAGCTAGAAAGCTTAAATTTTGTAGACAGGTAGGTCCTGATGTGAAATTAACTAAAAATATTTTTCAACGGCCATTTTTTACCTGGGGGACTAGTTTTCCCCTTCCTTGCATAAGGCACTTCCAGTATAGCTAGAAAGCTGAAATTTGGTACACAGGTAGGTCTTGGTGAGAAAATAACCAGAAAAATCTAAAAACGGGCACTTTCCTTCCAGGGGGACCTGAGTGGCCCTTCTTTATATGGGGCACTTCTAGTATAGCTAGAAAGCTGAAATTCGGTACACAGGTAGGTCTTGGTGAGAAAATAACCAGAAAAATCTAAAAACGGGCACTTTTCTTTCAGGGGGGACCTGAGTGCCTCTTCTTTATATGGGGCACTTCTAGTATAGCTAGAAAGCTGAAATTCGGTACACGGGTAGGTCTTGGTGATAAAATAAGCAGAAAAATCTGAAAACGGGCACTTTTCTCCCAGGGGGACCTGAGTGCCCCTTCTTTGTATGGGGCATTTCCAGTATAGCTAGAAAGCTGAAATTCGGTACACAGGTAGGTCTTGGTGAGACAATAAGCAGAAAAATCTGAAAACGGGCACTTTTCTCCCAGGGGGACCTAAGTGCCCCTTCTTTGTATGGGGCACTTCTAGTATAGCTAGAAAGCTGAAATTCGGTACACAGGTAGGTCTTGGTGAGACAATAAGCAGAAAAATCTGAAAACGGGCACTTTTCTCCCAGGGGGACCTGAGTGCCCCTTCTTTGTATGGGGCACTTCTAGTATAGCTAGAAAGCTGAAATTCGCTACACAGGTAGGTCTTGGTGAGAAAATAAGCCGTAAAATCTGAAAACGGGCACTTTTCATCTGGGGGGACAATCATTCCCCTTCTTTTTATGGGGCATTTCCAGTATAGCTAGAAAGCTGAAATTTGGTACACAGGTAGGTCTTGGTGAGAAAATAACCAGAAAAATCTGAAAACGGGCACTTTCCTCCCAGGGGGGACCTGAGTGCCCCTTCTTTGTATGGGGCATTTCCAGTATAGCTAGAAAGCTGAAATTTGGTACTCAGGTAGGTCTTGGCGAGAAAATAACCAGAAAAATCTGAAAACGAGCACTTTCCTTCCAGGGGGACCTGAGTGCCCCTTCTTTATATGGGGCACTTCTAGTATAGCTAGAAAGCTGAAATTCGGTACACAGGTAGGTCTTGGTGAGAAAATAAGCAGAAAAATCTAAAAACGGGCACTTTTTTCCCAGGGGGACCTGAGTGCCCCTTCTTTGTATGGGGCATTTCCAGTATAGCTAGAAAGCTGAAATTCGGTACACAGGTAGGTCTTGGCGAGAAAATAACCAGAAAAATCTAAAAACGGGCACTTTTCTTTCAGGGGGGACCTGAGTGCCTCTTCTTTATATGGGGCACTTCTAGTATAGCTAGAAAGCTGAAATTCGGTACACAGGTAGGTCTTGGTGAGAAAATAACCAGAAAAATCTGAAAACGGGCACTTTCCTCCCAGGGGGGACCTGAGTGCCCCTTCTTTGTATGGGGCATTTCCAGTATAGCTAGAAAGCTGAAATTTGGTACACAGGTAGGTCTTGGTGAGAAAATAACCAGAAAAATCTAAAAACGGGCACTTTCCTTCCAGGGGGACCTGAGTGCCCCTTCTTTATATGGGGCACTTCTAGTATAGCTAGAAAGCTGAAATTCGGTACACAGGTAGGTCTTGGTGAGAAAATAAGCAGAAAAATCTAAAAACGGGCACTTTTTTCCCAGGGGGACCTGAGTGCCCCTTCTTTGTATGGGGCATTTCCAGTATAGCTAGAAAGCTGAAATTCGGTACACAGGTAGGTCTTGGCGAGAAAATAACCAGAAAAATCTAAAAACGGGCACTTTTCTTTCAGGGGGGACCTGAGTGCCTCTTCTTTATATGGGGCACTTCTAGTATAGCTAGAAAGCTGAAATTCGGTACACGGGTAGGTCTTGGTGATAAAATAAGCAGAAAAATCTGAAAACGGGCACTTTTCTCCCAGGGGGACCTGAGTGCCCCTTCTTTGTATGGGGCATTTCCAGTATAGCTAGAAAGCTGAAATTTGGTACACAGGTAGGTCTTGGCGAGAAAATAACCAGAAAAATCTGAAAACGGGCAATTTCCTTCCAGGGGGACCTGAGTGCCCCTTCTTTATATGGGGCACTTCTAGTATAGCTAGAAAGCTGAAATTTGGTACACAGGTAGTTCTTGGCGGGAAAATAACCAGAAAAATCTAAAAACGGGCACTTTCCTTCCAGGGGGACCTGAGTGCCCCTTCTTTATATAAGGCACTTCTAGTATAGCTAGAAAGCTGAAATTCGGTACACAGGTAGGTCTTGGTGAGAAAATAAGCAGAAAAATCTGAAAACAGGCACTTTTCTCCCAGGGGGACCTGAGTACCCCTTCTTTGTATGGGCATTTCCAGTATAGCTAGAAAGCTGAAATTTGGTACACAGGTAGGTCTTGGCGAGAAAATAACCAGAAAAATCTGAAAACGGGCACTTTCCTTCCAGGGGGGACCTGAGTGCCCTTTCTTTATATGGGGCACTTCTAGTATAGCTAGAAAGCTGAAATTCGGTACACAGGTAGGTCTTGGTGAGACAATAAGCAGAAAAATCTGAAAACGGGCACTTTTCTCCCAGGGGGACCTGAGTGCCCCTTCTTTGTATGGGGCACTTCTAGTATAGCTAGAAAGCTGAAATTTGGTACACAGGTAGGTCTTGGCGAGAAAATAACCAGAAAAATCTGAAAACGGGCACTTTCGTTCCAGGGGGGACCTGAGTGCCCCTTCTTTGTATGGGGCATTTCCAGTATAGCTAGAAAGCTGAAATTCGGTACACAGGTTGGTTCTGATGAGAAATTAACGAAAATGTTTTTTTAACGGGCACTTTTTATTTGGGGGGTCTATTATGCCCTTCTTTTTATGGGGAACTTCCAGTGTAGCTAGAAAGCTTAAATTTTGTAGACAGGTAGGTCCTGATGTGAAATTAACAAAAAATATTTTTCAACGGCCATTTTTTACCTGGGGGACTAGTTTTCCCCTTCCTTGCATAAGGCACTTCCAGTATAGCTAGAAAGCTGAAATTTGGTACACAGGTAGGTCTTGGTGAGAAAATAACCAGAAAAATCTAAAAACGGGCACTTTCCTTCCAGGGGGACCTGAGTGCCCCTTCTTTATATGGGGCACTTCTAGTATAGCTAGAAAGCTGAAATTCGGTACACGGGTAGGTCTTGGTGATAAAATAAGCAGAAAAATCTGAAAACGGGCACTTTTCTCCCAGGGGGACCTGAGTGCCCCTTCTTTGTATGGGGCATTTCCAGTATAGCTAGAAAGCTGAAATTCGGTACACAGGTAGGTCTTGGTGAGACAATAAGCAGAAAAATCTGAAAACGGGCACTTTTCTCCCAGGGGGACCTAAGTGCCCCTTCTTTGTATGGGGCACTTCTAGTATAGCTAGAAAGCTGAAATTCGGTACACAGGTAGGTCTTGGTGAGACAATAAGCAGAAAAATCTGAAAACGGGCACTTTTCTCCCAGGGGGACCTGAGTGCCCCTTCTTTGTATGGGGCACTTCTAGTATAGCTAGAAAGCTGAAATTCGCTACACAGGTAGGTCTTGGTGAGAAAATAAGCCGTAAAATCTGAAAACGGGCACTTTTCATCTGGGGGGACAATCATTCCCCTTCTTTTTATGGGGCATTTCCAGTATAGCTAGAAAGCTGAAATTTGGTACACAGGTAGGTCTTGGTGAGAAAATAACCAGAAAAATCTGAAAACGGGCACTTTCCTCCCAGGGGGGACCTGAGTGCCCCTTCTTTGTATGGGGCATTTGCAGTATAGCTAGAAAGCTGAAATTTGGTACTCAGGTAGGTCTTGGCGAGAAAATAACCAGAAAAATCTGAAAACGAGCACTTTCCTCCCAGGGGGGACCTGAGTGCCCCTTCTTTGTATGGGGCATTTCCAGTATAGCCAGAAAGCTGAAATTTGGTACACAGGTAGGTCTTGGTGAGAAAATAACCAGAAAAATCTGAAAACAGGCACTTTCCTCCCAGGGGGGACCTGAGTGCCCCTTCTTTGTATGGGACACTTCTAGTATAGCTAGAAAGCTGAAATTCGCTACACAGGTAGGTCTTGGTGAGAAAATAAGCAGAAAAATCTGAAAACAGGCACTTTTCATCTGGGGGGACAATTATTCCCCTTCTTTTTATGGGGCATTTCCAGTATAGCTAAAAAGCTGAAATTTGGTACACAGGTAGGTCTTGGCGAGAAAATAACCAGAAAAATCTGAAAACGGGCACTTTCCTTCCAGGGGGGACCTGAGTGCCCTTTCTTTGTATGGGGCACTTCTAGTATAGCTAGAAAGCTGAAATTCGGTACACAGGTAGGTCTTGGTGAGAAAATAAGCAGAAAAATCTGAAAACGGGCACTTTCCTTTCAGGGGGGACCTGAGTGCCCCTTCTTTATATGGGGCACTTCTAGTATAGCTAGAAAGCTGAAATTCGGTACACAGGTAGGTCTTGGCGAGAAAATAACCAGAAAAATCTGAAAACGGGCACTTTCCTTCCAGGGGGGACCTGAGTGCCCCTTCTTTATATGGGGCACTTCTAGTATAGCTAGAAAGCTGAAATTCGGTACACAGGTAGGTCTTTGTGAGAAAATAAGCAGAAAAATCTGAAAACGGGCACTTTTCTCCCAGGGGGACCTGAGTGCCCCTTCTTTGTATGGGGCATTTCCAATATAGCTAGAAAGCTGAAATTTGCTACACAGGTAGGTCTTGGCGAGAAAATAACTAGAAAAATCTGAAAACGGGCACTTTTCTCCCAGGGGGACCTGAGTGCCCCTTCTTTGTATGGGGCACTTCTAGTATAGCTAGAAAGCTGAAATTTGTTACACAGGTAAGCCTTGGCGAGAAAATAACCAGAAAAATCTGAAAACGGCCACTTTCGTTCCAGGGGGGACCTGAGTGCCCCTTCTTTGTATGGGGCATTTCCAGTATAGCTAGAAAGCTGAAATTCGGTACACAGGTAGGTTCTGATGATAAATTAACGAAAATGTTTTTTTAACGGGCATTTTTTATCTGGGGGGTCTATTATGCCCTTCTTTTTATGGCGAACTTCCAGTGTAGCTAGAAAGCTTAAATTTTGTAGACAGGTAGGTCCTGATGTGAAATTAACAAAAAATATTTTTCAACGGCCATTTTTTACCTGGGGGACTAGTTTTCCCCTTCCTTGCATAAGGCACTTCCAGTATAGCTAGAAAGCTGAAATTTGGTACACAGGTATTTCATGATAAAAATAACAAAGATGATTTTAAAAGGGATACTTTTCGTGTGAGGGGGACTAGGATGCCCCTTCTTTATATGGGGCACTTTATCCATAGGATATGTTCATCGAGAGGCATACTTGCCAATTTTCAATCTTCTACAACTTTAGCAAGTACCATTTCTTTAGGGAGGGCCGAAACAGATGTGCACCCCATTTACGAGTAGTTGGAGGAGAAAAGTTCCCCTTTCTCAACTGTTTCTTTCTTTATATGCCATTTCTAGGCTACTTACGAATTTTCAGTCTTCTACGACTTTAGCAAGTACCATTTCTTTAGGGAGGGCCGATAGAAATATTACCCCATTTACAAGTAGTTGGAGGGGAAAAGTTTCCCCTTTCTCAATTGTTTCTTTCTTTATATGCCATTTCTAGGCTACTTACGAATTTTCAGTCTTCTATGACTTTAGCAAGTACCATTTCTTTAGGGAGGGCCGATAGAAATATTACCCCATTTACAAGTAGTTGGAGGGGAAAAGTTTCCCCTTTATCAATTTTTTCTTTCTTTATATGCCATTTCTAGGCTACTTACGAATTTTCAGTCTTCTACGACTTTAGCAAGTACCATTTCTTTAGGGAGGGCCGATAGAAATATTACCCCATTTACAAGTAGTTGGAGGGGAAAAGTTTCCCCTTTCTCAATTTTTTCTTTCTTTATATGCCATTTCTAGGCTACTTACGAATTTTCAGTCTTCTACGACTTTAGGGAGGGCCGTTACCGATATCTACCCCCATATGTTTTGCTTCTTTTTATATTTTGCTGAATTATGTGCTAATGTTACTGAAGAAATTTATAACACAAATTTATTCTGAATTTTGAAGTTTATTATTAATTCAGTTATTGATTCAATTGTTCAGAAAAACATAAAAAGTTTAATTATTTGATTGTTAATAGCTTAGCTCAAAATATTGCGACTGGACGCGAGAAGTATTTTAATGAGAGTGAGTTACAGAAGAAAAAGGAATGCGAAACAAAAAGCAGAATCGTAACAGCATACACATTGTTATAGAGTTGCCTACTGTTTTAAACTTTAACACTCTTCCTCAATGTGGATGTTGTTTTACAAATATTTCAATTTAATTTCAATAGGTTGACAAAATTGCAATGTTTTACTTTGGGTAAATTCTTAGTCATAATATCGGCAATCATGTTTTCAGTAGGACAGTACTCCAACTCGATCTCTTTATTCTGTACCAATTCTCTGATATGATGAAAACGTATGTCGATATGCTTGCTGCGTTTATGATAAACAGGGTTCTCCGCCAACTTTTTAGCACCTTGATTGTCGATTTGTAGTAAAACTGGATCATCTTTTATTGCCATAACTTCAATTAGAAGTTTCTTTAAATAAATAGCCTCTTTGCTGCCTCCGAAGCCTCCATGTATTCGGCCTCGGTACTGCTAAGTGCCACGGAACTTTGTTTCTTGGAGTCCCATGAAACAGGACATCCACCATAAAAAAACGCAAAGCCTGTATACGACTTTCTATCCAGAGCATTTCCGCCCCAATCTGCGTCTACAAAGCCTTTCAGAAAACATCCATTAGAATTATAGATTAATTTTAAATCTATGGTACCACTTAGGTACTTTGTAAAATGTTCTATATGAGGGTCGGAATTTCGCTGAGCCATCTTTGACACGGAGTGTAAAATATCCGGCCTTGTAGAAATTGCAAGATAGGTAAGGGTACCAATAAGCGATTGATATTCAGTCTGATTATTTCTTTCACAATTGGCATCACAATTTACTTGGTAACCAGCCTCTAATGATACCGCCACTGACTTACATTCAGACATACCATATTGCTTCAAAATATCACGAATATATTGAGTTTGGCTTAATTTAATCATACCTGTTTCGCCTTCACGCTCAATTTCCATCCCCAAAAAATGATTTAATATGCCTTTATCGTTGATCTCAAATTCATTTGCCAATTGCTGCTTTACATCAAGAATAATATCTACGTCAGAGCACCCAATAATCAAATCATCAACATAGACTGCTATCAATGCGAGATTGTCATTAATCATTGCCTTATACAAACACGGCTCGTTTTTGTAAGAAATAAATCCAATCTTTTGTAGTACACCATCCAATTTACTGTTCCACTCCTTACCGCTCTGTTTCAAGCCATACATTGCTTTGTGTAGACGTAGAACTTTATTAGGTGAATTTTGTTTTACAAAATTTGCCGGTTGCTGCATATATATCTCATCGTGTAGATTACTATTTAAGTAAGCTGTACTTACATCAATTTGGTGTAAGTGCATTTTCTTTTCAACTGCCAACGCCAATAGCAACCGTATCGTAGAGTAGCGTACCACCGGAGAAAATGTTGCATTAAAATCAATGCCGAATCGTTGATTACAGCCCTTGGCCACCAGCCTTGCCTTATAACGCTCAATTTCTCCGTTTACATCTCTCTTCAAAGTAAACACCCACTTGCACGGTATAGCTTTATGCCCACTTGGAAGTTCAGATAATGACCATGTTTTATTTTTCTCTAGAGCGAAAAATTCGTCTCTCATAGCCTTATTCCAAAATATTTTATTTTCACCAGACATTGCCTCCTCAACTGTTTGCGGTATGTTTTCATTTACAGCAAAACACAATTCATTATTTTGCTGTCTTTCAATAAATTGTTTCTTTGGCCTTCCTGCTTTGCCACTACGAAGAATTCTTGGACGACCTGGTCCAATTACTTTTTCTTGTTCAATAGCACCATACGATTCAGTATCATCATCAGCTGTGGTAAAACTTTCATCTTGTTCTGCACTTTGCTTATCATCACTGCAAACATCATCATCATTACCTTGTTGAACATCATTATATTCGCCTTCAGTAGTAGGCTCGCCTTTTTCAAAACGAAACGGCAAAAAATTATTATTGTCGTTAAAATTGTTGTTGCTCTTTTTATTTGCATTGACAGGCTTATTGTTCTTTTCAAAACATGTCAAATACTCATCTTTGCTATTTGCATTATTTACGCTGCTAAAATTGTTTCTCTCAAACATGTCTTCATCAAAGAGAACATCGCGCAGCTCAACAATACTTCGTGTATTTTTATCAAATAGGCGGTATGCTTTGGATGTTGCAGAATAGCCAACCATTATATATTGTTTCCCTTTCGGTTCAAATTTTGATATATTTCCAGATTTGGTAAGGCTCACAGCAAATGCACCAAATGTTTTCAAATGTTGTACATTTGGTTTTCTGCCGCACCAGACATCTATTACGCAGATATGTCGCTGTGTTTACAGCCTCTGCCCACAAATATTGTTTCACACCAGCATGCACCATCATCGATCTCGCCATTTCGATAAGGGTACGGTTGGCTCTTTCAGCCACACCGTTCTGCTGCGGCGTATATGGCACTGTTAGCTGCCTACAAATACCTTCTTGTTCCAAGAATGAGTTGAATGCAGCATTATTGAACTCACCACCGTTGTCTGTTCGCAGAGCTTTTATTTTGTAGCCAGTCTCTTTTTCAACTTGTGCTTTGTACAATTGAAACTTCTCGAGTACCTCGCTTTTATGTTTTATGAAGTATGTAAATATTCTTCTCGATTTGTCGTCTATAAATGTTACGAAGTATTGAGCACCACTGACAGACTTCACTTCAAAAGGGCCGCAGACATCTGAATGTATAACTTCTAACAATGCTTTTGTTTTTGTACCAGACTCTTTAGGAAAAGACAATACATGTATTTTGCTTAACATGCAAGTTTTGCAGTTCGCCTGATCACTGTTGTTAACATTCATACCCATCACCATGGTCTTGTTGGACAAATCATGTAGACTCTTAAAATTAAGATGGCCGTATCTGTTGTGCCACACTGAATTCATGTTGCTAACAACACAAACTCTCTCTGTTGAACTCTCATCGGCTGCAACGAACATGTTGTCACTACGCAACGCTTGTAAGACAACAGTACCATCCAATCTTCTTACTACAGCTTTGTTTGCGTCGAACTTGACTGATAAGTTGTTTTCAACCACTTTATTCACAGAAATAAAGTTTGCCTGTAAATCGGAGGAAAACAAAACATTTTGCAGTAAAATTTTAAAATTATTATTATGAATAATAACGTCACCTTTTCCAACAGCCATGATGTGTTTATTGCCTGCTAAAGCAATAAACTCTTTGTGGTCTTCAAAACGAACAAACATTTCTCTGCTGTTACACATGTGTGATGTCGCACCGCTGTCGACGTACCAGCTTCTTGAGTTTAACGGCTTTGACTCTGCTGCAGCGCACATTGCCATCACTTGATTATTTTTTCCTTTGTTCTTCTTCTCACATGCACTAGCAAAATTACCAAAAACACCACACACATAGCATTTTCCCTTGAATTTGATATTGTTTTTGCTATTTCTTCCTTTGCTTATGAATTTGGACTTTGCGACGAATGCTTGTTGTTGTTGCGAATTAGGTGTGGCATTTTCTTCTTCTATTTTTTCTTTTCTGCGTTTCGATTCTTCTAGAAGCTTCTGTTTTAATGATATTATGTTTGGCACTTCATCACGTGTCTCCATGGCTATTACAAAGTTGTCGAATTCCTTTGGAAGACTTGATAATAGCCTGATCACTAATAGCTCCTCCTGGATCTTTATATCGCTTTCAGCCAGTTTTTCGGAAATTTCTACGAACTCGTTCAAATGTTGTACCATATTACCACCTTCAGGCAATGACAGATTCGCTAATCTCTCATACAACGATACCTTTTGCAACGGTCCTCTGGGCATATAAACTTCTTTTAATTTCATCCAGGCCTCATGTGATGTCTTGCAATTTCGGATATATCCCAACTGTGTTGGCTTAACACCCAAACAAATTGACGCAAGGGCTTTTTCGTCATCAGACACCCATTTTGTATTCACATCACCAGTGCCATCATTCTTTATAGCTCCATTCACGATTTTCCAAAATCCGCTGTGAATAAGCACACTTCTCATTTGTATAGACCAACTGTCGTAGTTGTTTTCGACCAACTTCTCTATCTGAATCATAGGAGCACTCATACTTTTTTTTTTTTTTTTATTTATTTAGCACGCAATTAAACTTTTATCTTTTATTCTTTTATATTTTATGTCCCACTTTATACCAATAATTTTTGGATTCTCTATCTGGGCCCATAACCTGAAGAAATTTATAACACAAATTTATTCTGAATTTTGAAGTTTATTATTAATTCAGTTATTGATTCAATTGTTCAGAAAAACATAAAAAGTTTAATTATTTGATTGTTAATAGCTTAGCTCAAAATATTGCGACTGGACGCGAGAAGTATTTTAATGAGAGTGAGTTACAGAAGAAAAAGGAATGCGAAACAAAAAGCAGAATCGTAACAGCATACACATTGTTATAGAGTTGCCTACTGTTTTAAACTTTAACAGTTACAATATCTAGGCGCACGGTAGTGCGCCAGGCCAAGTTCGGCCACACAGTGTGTATATTTACACGAAACGTTCGAGCTGTTTTTACCCCCTCATAACTTTGCTCCTCTTGATCATAATATAATAAAACTTGAAACATAAGTTCTCCACACAGAGGTGACCTCACAGGTTAAATTTGAAAGTTCTACCGTGGAAGCTTCCCGAGATATTAAGGTGTGAAAAGTCCATATTTTAGTACATACTCACTGACTCACTGACTCATCAATATTATTGGGCACTTCCAGTATAGCTAGAAAGCTGAAATTTGGTACACAGGTAGGTCTTGGTGAGAAAATAACCAGAAAAATCTGAAAACAAGCACTTTCCTTCCAGGGGGGACCTGAGTGCCCCTTCTTTGTATGGGGCATTTCCAGTATAGCTAGAAAGCTGAAATTTGGTACACAGGTAGGTCTTGGCGAGAAAATAACCAGAAAAATCTGAAAACGGGCACTTTCCTTCCAGGGGGGACCTGAGTGCCTCTTCTTTATATGGGGCACTTCTAGTATAGCTAGAAAGCTGAAATTCGGTACACAGGTAGGTCTTGGCGAATAAATAACCAGAAAAATCTGAACACGGGCACTTTCCTTCCAGGGGGGACCTGAGTGCCCCTTCTTTATATGGGGCACTTCTAGTATAGCTAGAAAGCTGAAATTCGGTACACAGGTAGGTCTTGGTGAGAAAATAAGCAGAAAGATCGGAAAACGGGCACTTTTCTCCCAGAGGGACCTGAGTGCCCCTTCTTTGTATGGGGCATTTCCAGTATAGCTAGAAAGCTGAAATTTGGTACACAGGTAAGTCTTGGCGAGAAAATAACCAGAAAAATCTGAAAACTAGCACTTTCGTTCCAGGGGGGAACTGAGTGCCCCTTCTTTGTATGGGGCATTTCCAGTATAGCTAGAAAGCTGAAATTCGGTACACAGGTAGGTTCTGATGAGAAATTAACGAAAATGTTTTTTTAACGGGCACTTTTTATCTGGGGGGTCTATTATGCCCTTCTTTTTATGGGGAACTTCCAGTGTAGCTAGAAAGCTTAAATTTTGTAGACAGGTAGGTCCTGATGTGAAATTAACAAAAAATATTTTTCAACGGCCATTTTTTACCTGGGGGACTAGTTTTCCCCTTCCTTGCATAAGGCACTTCCAGTATAGCTAGAAAGCTGAAATTTGGTACACAGGTAGGTCATGATAAAAATAACAAAAATGATTTTAAAAGGGATACTTTTCGTGTGAGGGGGACTAGGATGCCCCTTCTTTATATGGGGCACTTTATCCATAGGATATGTTCATCGAGAGGCATACTTGCCAATTTTCAATCTTCTACAACTTACCAAGTACCATTTCTTTAGGGAGGGCCGAAACAGATGTGCACCCCATTTACGAGTAGTTGGAGGGGAAAAGTTCCCCTTTCTCAATTGTTTCTTTCTTTATATGCCATTTCTAGGCTACTTACGAATTTTCAGTCTTTTATGACTTTAGCAAGTACCATTTCTTTAGGAAGGGCAGATAGAAATATTACCCCATTTACAAGTAGTTGGAGGGGAAAAGTTTCCCTTTTATCAATTTTTTCTTTCTTTATATGCCATTTCTAGGCTACTTACGAATTTTCAGTCTTCTATGACTTTAGCAAGTACCATTTCTTTAGGGAGGGCCGATAGAAATATTACCCCATTTACAAGTAGTTGGAGGGGAAAAGTTTCCCCTCTATCAATTTTTTCTTTCTTTGTATGCCATTTCTAGGCTACTTACGAATTTTCAGTCTTCTACGACTTTAGCAAGTACCATTTCTTTAGGGAAGGCCGATAGAAATATTACCCCATTTACAAGTAGTTGGAGGGGAAAAGTTTCCCCTTTCTCAATTTTTTTCTTTCTTTATATGCCATTTCTAGGCTACTTACGAATTCTCAGTCTTCTACGACTTTAGGGAGGGCCGTTACCGATATCTACCCCCATATGTTTTGCTTCTTTTTATATTTTGCTGAATTATGTGCTAATGTTACAATATCTAGGTGCACGGTAGTGCGCCAGGCCAAGTTCGGCCACACAGTGTGTATATTTACACGAAACAGTTCGAGCTGTTTTTACCCCCCTCATAACTTTGCTCCTCTTGATCATAATATAATGAAACTTGAAACATAAGTTCTCCCCACAGAGGTGACCTCACAGGTTAAATTTGAAACTTCTACCGTGGAAGCTTCCCGAGATATTAAGGTGTGAAAAGTCCATATTTTAGTACATACTTACTGACTCATCAATATTATTGGGCACTTCCAGTATAGCTAGAAAGCTGAAATTTGGTACACAGGTAGGTCTTGGTGAGAAAATAACCAGAAAAATCTGAAAACGGGCACTTTCCTTCCAGGGGGGACCTGAGTGCCCCTTCTTTGTATGGGGCTTTTCCAGTATAGCTAGAAAGCTGAAATTTAATACACAGGTAGGTCTTGGCGAGAAAATAACCAGAAAAATCTGAAAACGGGCACTTTCCTTCCAGGGGGGACCTGAGTGCCCCTTCTTTATATGGGGCACTTCTAGTATAGCTGGAAAGCTGAAATTCGGTACACAGGTAGGTCTTGGTGAGAAAATAAGCAGAAAAATCTGAAAACGGGCACTTTTCTCCCAGGAGGACCTGAGTGCCCCTTCTTTGTATGGGGCATTTCCAGTATAGCTAGAAAGCTGAAATTTGGTACACAGGTAGGTCTTGGCGAGAAAATAACCAGAAAAATCTGAAAACGGGCACTTTCCCTCCAGGGGGGACCTGAGTGCCCCTTCTTTATATGGGGCACTTCTAGTATAGCTAGAAAGCTGAAATTCGGTACACAGGTAGGTCTTGGTGAGAAAATAAGCAGAAAAATCTGAAAACGGGCACTTTTCTCCCAGGGGCACCTGAGTGGCCCTTCTTTGTATGGGGCATTTCCAGTATAGCTAGAAAGCTAAAATTCGGTACACAGGTAGGTTCTGATGAGAAATTAACGAAAATTATTTTTTAACGGGCACTTTTTATCTGGGGGGTCTATTATGCCCTTCTTTTTATGGGGAACTTCCAGTGTAGCTAGAAAGCTTAAATTTTGTAGACAGGTAGGTCCTGATGTGAAATTAAAAAAAAAATATTTTTCAACGACCATTTTTTACCTGGGGGACTAGTTTTCCCCTTCCTTGCATAAGGCACTTCCAGTATAGCTAGAAAGCTGAAATTTGGTACACAGGTAGGTCATGATAAAAATAACAAAAATGATTTTAAAAGGGATACTTTTCGTGTGAGGGGGACTAGGATGCCCCTTCTTTATATGGGGCACTTTATCCATAGGATATGTTCATCGAGAGGCATACTTGCCAATTTTCAATCTTCTACGACTTTAGCAAGTACAGTAGACGCTCAGAAATTTGAACTCTCAGATATTCGAATTTCCAGAAATTCGAATCAGTAATTTCATTACATTTGGCGCTCTAAAATTAGAATCCAAAATTCAAATTTCCGAGTGGTTTGTTCTTTTTTATTGTAAACACTAAAATTTTGAGAATTTAGTTTAACCAATACAAAGTAAAAAGGGAAATCCCATTTAATAGATGATTTACAGATCTTGTTGATGTTGTTAGAGTTTAAGTCAGGTTTTTGGTGTTTGTATATGTATACTGTTTAACATTTATTAAAATAAGAACGTGGACTAAAAACGCCAAAACAAACGTAAGAAAAACACTTTGTGTTTACAAGACAAATTACAAATATTGGAAAGGATTGACAAAGGCGTTCAATGAAAGCGTTTAGCACTGGACTTTAATGTAACTACTTCTACCATTAGCTATATTAAATCGAATAGAAAATCAAAATTGGATGCTGTTGCCAACACTTATCAACACGTATCCTTTAAAACTTTACATAGTGCTGAATTTCCGTAAAGGGAAAGTTGTCTCCACGAGTGGTTTCTTAATCAACGTCAAAAAAAGACGACATTAAACGGACCCATATTAAAGGAGAAAGCTAAAGTAATTTTCAGGCAAGAATATCCGGATAAGGCTGAGAATGACTTTCGGGCAAGCGATGGATGGTTTACCAAATTTAAAAAGCGGCATGGAATTCGCCTTTTAAAAACACTGTGATAGTTTTTGACCCGAAAAAAAATTAACTTCGATGAATCCTTTTCGAACTATTAGGGGGGAGTCCCCTGAGCGCGAAAGTACATTTGGAAGTTTCAGATTGGCTCCAGTTTTTGAGAAACCGGTATACATATATCCATTTTTCATGGATCTATTTTAAATAAACTAAAATGAAAAAAAAACATAGTTTTTTATATCTTTATGGTCAAATTTACCTAAATTTTTGTATAAAAAAACCGTCCAGAAATTCGAATAATTCGGAAATTCGAATCGCCCTAAAAACAAAGTGGTTCGAATTTCCGAGCGTGTACTGTACCATTTCTTTAGGGAGGGCCGAAACAGATGTGCACCCCATTTACGAGTAGTTGGAGGGGAAAAGTTTCCCCTTTCTCAATTTTTTCTTTCTTTATATGCCATTTCTAGGCTAATTACGAATTTTCAGTCTTCTATGACTTTAGCAAGTACCATTTCTTTAGGGAGGGCCGATAGAAATATTACCCCATTTACAAGTAGTTGGAGGGGAAAAGTTTCCTCTTTATCAATTTTTTCTTTCTTTATATGCCATTTCTAGGCTACTTACGAATTTTCAGTCTTCTACGACTTTAGCAAGTACCATTTCTTTAGGGAGGGCCGATAGAAATATTACCCCATTTACAAGTAGTTGGAGGGGAAAAGTTTCCCCTTTCTCAATTTTTTCTTTCTTTATATGCCATTTCTAGGCTACTTACGAATTTTCAGTCTTCTACGACTTTAGGGAGGGCCGTTACCGATATCTACCCCCATATGTTTTGCTTCTTTTTATATTTTGCTGAATTATGTGCTAATGTTACAATATCTAGGCGCACGGTAGTGCGCCAGGCCAAGTTCGGCCACACAGTGTGTATATTTACACGAAACAGTTCGAGCTGTTTTTACCCCCCTCATAACTTTGCTCCTCTTGATCATAATATAATGAAACTTGAAACATAAGTTCTCCCCACAGAGGTGACCTCACAGGTTAAATTTGAAAGTTCTACCGTGGAAGCTTCCCGAGATATTAAGGTGTGAAAAGTCCATATTTTAGTACATACTCACTGACTCATCAATATTATTGGGCACTTCCAGTATAGCTAGAAAGCTGAAATTTGGTACACAGGTAGGTCTTGGTGAGAAAATAACCAGAAAAATCTGAAAACGGGCACTTTCCTTCCAGGGTGGACCTGAGTGCCCCTTCTTTGTATGGGGCATTTCCAGTATAGCTAGAAAGCTGAAATTTGGTACACAGGTAGGTCTTGGCGAGAAAATAACCAGAAAAATCTGAAAACGGGCACTTTTTTTCCAGGGGGGACCTGAGTGCCCCTTCTTTATATGGGGCACTTCTAGTATAGCTAGAAAGCTGAAACTCGGTACACAGGTAGGTCTTGGTGAGAAAATAAGCAGAAAAATCTGAAAACGGGCACTTTTCTCCCAGGGGGACCTGAGTGCCCCTTCTTTGTATGGGGAATTTCCAGTATAGCTAGAAAGCTGAAATTTGGTACACAGGTAGGTCCGGGCGAGAAAATAACCAGAAAAATCTGAAAACGGGCACTTTCCTTCCAGGAGGGACCTGAGTGCCCCTTCTTTATATGGGGCACTTCTAGTATAGCTAGAAAGCTGAAATTCAATACACAAGTAGGTCTTGGTGAGAAAATAAGCAGAAAAATCTGAAAATGGGCACTTTTCTCCCAGGGGGACCTGAGTGCCCCTTCTTTGTATGGGGCACTTCTAGTATAGCTAGAAAGCTGAAATTTGGTACACAGGTAGGTCTTGGCGAGAAAACAACCAGAAAAATCTGATAACGGGCACTTCCGTTCCAGGGGGGCCTGAGTGCCCCTTCTTTGTATGGGGCATTTCCAGTATAGCTAGAAAGCTGAAATTCGGTACACAGGTAGGTTCTGATGAGAAACTAACGAAAATGTTTTTTTAACGGGCACTTTTTATCTGGGGGGTCTATTATGCCCTTCTTTTTATGGAGAACTTCCAGTGTAGCTAGAAAGCTTAAATTTTGTAGACAGGTAGGTCCTGATGTGAAATTAACCAGAAAAATCTAAAAACGGGCACTTTCCTCCCAGGGGGGACCTGAGTGCCCCTTCTTTGTATGGGGCATTTCCAGTATAGCTAGAAAGCTGAAATTTGGTACACAGGTAGGTCTTGGCGAGAAAACAACCAGAAAAATCTGAAAACGGGCACTTTCCTCCCAGGGGGGACCTGAGTGCCCCTTCTTTGTATGGGGCATTTCCAGTATAACTAGAAAGCTGAAATTTGGTACACAGGTAGGTCTTGGTGAGAAAATAACCAGAAAAATCTGAAAACGGGCACTTTCCTCCCAGGGGGGACCTGAGTGCCCCTTCTTTGTATGGAACACTTCTAGTATAGCTAGAAAGCTGAAATTCGGTACACAGGTAGGTCTTGGTGATAAAATAACCAGAAAAATCTGTAAACGGGCACTTTCCTTCCAGGGGGGACATGAGTGCCCCTTCTTTGTATGGGGAATTTCCAGTATAGCTAGAAAGCTGAAATTTGGTACACAGGTAGGTCTTGGCGAGAAAATAACCTGAAAAATCTGAAAACGGGCACTTTCCTCCCAGGGGGGACCTGAGTGCCCCTTCTTTGTATGGGACACTTCTAGTATATCTAGAAAGCTGAAATTCGGTACACAGGTAGGTCTTGGTGAGAAAATAAGCAGAAAAATCTGAAAACGGGCACTTTTCATCTGGGGGGACAATCATTCCCCTTCTTTTTATGGGGCATTTCCAGTATAGCTAGAAAGCTGAAATTCGGCACACAGGTAGGTCTTGGTGAGAAAATAAGCAGAAAAATCTGAAAACGGGCACTTTTTATTGGAAATCATAGTAGGCCTATACAATGTGTTCATTATTTTATTATTAATATTTCTAAGTTTCTATTGTCACTCTCATTTTAACTTTCATACTTTGTAGTCATAAATATTTTTCTTTTATATATTTAAATAAATGTAATTTGATTTACCAAAAAGTTTTTCCATTCTATCATAACTTACAATAGGTTATGGGCCCAGGAACATAAAAACTAAGATTTTAAGCTTGGTTTTTCAAAAAGATAAATATTAAAAGAACAATTCTTGAAGAAAATTGAAGAAAACAAAGATGAGTGCGCCGTTAATACAAATCGAGATATTAGATGACAAAACTTATGACAGCTGGTTCATACACATGAGGAGTGTTCTAATTCATGGTGGTTTTTGGAAAATTGTAAATGGAGAATCACAAAAGCCTGAAGGTGAAGGAAAAGAGAGATGGGAGTCGGACGATGAGAGGGCACTAGCGTCCATCTATTTGGGAGTAAAATCAACACAGTTGGCTTATATAAAGAATTGTAAGTCTTCCAATGAGGCCTGGACAAAATTACAGCAAGTATACATGCCAAGAGGACCATTACAAAAGGTTTCGTTGTATAAACGATTGGTTAATTTGTCAATGCATGAAGATTGTGATGTGGCACAACATTTAAATGAATTTTCTGAGGTATCCGAAAAATTAGCCGAGATCGGAATAGAAATAGGGGAAGAGCTATTAGTAATAATGCTGTTATCTAGTTTGCCAGGAGATTTCGAGAATTTTGTGATTGCAATGGAAACGAGAGATGAATTACCAACGTTTTCATTGTTGAAACAAAAACTGCTTGAAGAAGGTAAGCGTAGGAAAGAAAAAATTAGCAGCAGCGATCATGCAGTATTAAACTCAACACAACAAGCATTCATTGCAAAATCTACGCACGTAAGCAAGGACAAAAAGCAAAAACAGAAGAATTTAAAAGGTAAATGTTTTTCCTGTGGTATGGCTGGTCATTACGCTAACAAGTGTGATAGAAAACCGAAGAGCAATAATTCACAGGCAATGACTATGTTGGCCGCAGCGGACAAAGGGTTGTTAAATTTTGAAAATTGGTACATCGACAGCGGCGCTACATCACATATGTGCAATAGCAAAGGTATGTTTATACGTTTTCAAGAACATCATGAGGTAATTTCGTTGGCTGGCAACAAACACATTACAGCTAGTGGAAAGGGTGATGTTATAATATACAACAATAATTATGAAATTTTGCTTCAAAACGTCTTATTTTCGTCAGAATTGCAGGCAAATTTTATTTCTGTCAACAAAGCCATTGATTGTGGTTTATCTGTAGTTTTTTCTCAACAGGGAGCAGTTATCAAGAGGGCAGATGGAAAAATTGTGTTGAAAGCAGAGCATAGACAGAACATGTTTGTTATGACTAATGACCAGTTAACTCAAAGGGTTTGTGTCGCAAATAACATGAACACAATTTGGCACAATAGGTATGGTCATTTAAATTTAAAAAATCTTCAAGATTTATGTAAGGAAAAAATGGTGCAAGGAATGAATGTTAGCGGCATTAAGAATTCCTTTAAATGCAATACGTGCATGTTAAGCAAAATACACGATTTACCATTTCCCAAGGAAAGTTTTACAAAAGCCAATGAATTGCTAGAGATTGTCCATTCCGATGTTTGCGGGCCGTTCAGAGTAAAATCTCTCGGTGGTGCGAAATATTTTGTGACATTTATTGATGATATGTCAAAAAGAATTTTTGTTTATTTTATTAAACGAAAAAGTGATGTCTTTGACAAATTTAAAATGTTCAAGGCACATGTTGAGAAGCAGACAGGCTGTAAAATAAAAACATTGCGAACGGATAATGGACGTGAATATTTGAACTCACAGTTTGCCTCGTTCTTGTCAGCAGAAGGTATTAGCAGGCAATTAACAGTGCCGTATACCCCACAGCAGAACGGTGTGGCAGAAAGGGCCAACCGTACAATCATTGAAATGGCAAGGTCGATGATGGTTCATGCTGGAGTAAAAGAGTATTTGTGGGCGGAGGCTGTGAATACAGCCGTATACATAAGAAATAGATGCCCCACAAAACAATTGCTAAACAAAACTGCGTATGAAATATGGTTCGGTAGAAAGCCGAGTGTGCATCATTTCAAGACGTTTGGTGCATATGCTGTAACCTTGAACAAACAAGGAAAGAAATCTAAGTTTGAAGCGAAAGGTACTCCATATATAATGGTAGGATATTCCATGACATCGAAAGCGTATCGCTTGTTTCACACAACAACATGCAAGATTGTAGAACAACGCGATGTTCTATTTGATGAAAATAAGTTTAATGCAGATACAAATGACAGCAACAATATTGAAAACGGTCGTAGAGCAGATGACTATTTAACATTGTGTATCGATAATCATGATTACAGTGGAGATGTAGTTGACAGTAGCAGCCAACCTTCTGTTCATATAGATAATCATGATGAGCGATTTGACACTGCAGACGAAGATAGTGGTCCCGAAAATCAAAGTGAGGAACAGGAAATAATTATTGGACCTGGACGGCCAAGAATAATCCGAAATGGTATGCGAGGCAGGCCGAGAAAACAATTTAATGTCGATGTCGAGAATAATGTATGTACAGCGATAAATGAATCCGTTCCGCAAACAGTTGAGGAAGCTTTTTCAAGCAAAAGCAAACATTTTTGGCAGAAAGCTATGGAAGAAGAATTTCTTGCTTTAGAGAAGAATGAAACTTGGACTTTGACTGATTTACCCAAGGGTCACAAGGCTATACCATGTAAATGGGTTTTCAGTTTAAAGAAAAGTAAAAACGGCGAAATTGAACGATATAAGGCACGTCTAGTTGCCAAAGGATGCAATCAAAGATTCGGTATCGACTTCAAAGAAACTTTCTCTCCAGTTATACGATACTCATCAATAAGATTGCTTTTAGCATTGGCGGTGAAAAACAAAATGCATTTACACCAAATGGACGTATGCACAGCATATTTAAATAGTAACCTAAATGATGAGATTTACTTGAAACAACCAACACATTTTTTAGATAAAAACTCACCGACACAAGTTTTACGTTTGCAGAAAGCGATTTATGGCTTGAAGCAAAGCGGTAGAGAATGGAACTGCAAACTTGATGGCGTTCTAAGAAAATTAAAGTTTGTACCATGCAAAAATGAATCCTGTTTGTATAAGGCTACAATTAGAGGTAATCTAGTGTTGATAGCAGTGTATGTGGACGATTTAATTGTTGCATGCAGTAACATATCAGTTATTCAAGAAGTAAAGAATCAAATTGCCGATAATTTTGAAGTGAAAGATAATGGCGTACTAACGAATTTTCTGGGGATGGAAATAGAGCGTGAGGGCAACACTGGTCCAATTAAATTAAGCCAGACTGAATATATTCGGGATGTTTTGGAGCAATATGGTATGGACAAATGTAAACCGGTATCTGTGCCATTAGAACCGGGTTATCAAGTTAACTGTGATGGCGATTGTGAAAGGATTGATCAACGAGAATATCAGTCACTTATAGGTACGCTGATGTACCTAGCAATATCTACTAGACCAGATATATTGCACTCTGTGTCAAAAATGGCTTAGCGAAATTCAGATCCCCACATAGAGCACATGGTAAAGCTCAAACATATATTGCGATATTTGAATGGTACGAAGATTTTGAAATTAATTTATAAATTAAACGACAACAGTCTCGAAGGATATGTCGATGCTGATTGGGGCGGAGATGCATCACACAGAAAATCTTATACAGGATTTGTATTTTACTATAATGGTTGCCCTATTACCTGGGAATCAAGAAAACAATCCTCAGTGGCGCTCAGCAGTACGGAGGCTGAATATATAGCTGCTTCTGACGCTGCAAAGGAAGCTGTGCATTTGAAAAGACTTTTAATGGAGGTAGATCTATATAGAGGAGATGCTGTTAAGTTAAATATTGATAACCAAGGTGCTCAAAAACTAGCGGAAAATCATATTTATCACAAGAGGACCAAACATATAGATATACGGTTCCATCACATTAGGGAATTGGTAAAAAATAAAGGGGTGAAATTAATTTATTGTCCAACGGCTGACATGGTAGCCGATATTTTAACAAAGAATTTACCAAAGGTTAAACATCGTAATTTTATTGATTTATTAAAATTGGATTAAACTTGTATATTAGTTAAAACAGATTGAATGGAAAAACTTTTTGGTAAATCAAATTACATTTATTTAAATATATAAAAGAAAAATATTTATGACTACAAAGTATGAAAGTTAAAATGAGAGTGACAAAAGAAACTTAGAAATATTAATAATAAAATAATGAACACATTGTATAGGCCTACTATGATTTCCAATACTTTCCTCCCAGGGGAGACCTGAGTGCCCCTTCTTTGTATGGGGCATTTCCAGTATAGCTAGAAAGCTGAAATTTGGTACACAGGTAGGTGTTGGCGAGAAAATAACCAGAAAAATCTGAAAACGGGCACTTTCCTTCCAGGGGGGACCTGAGTGTCCCTTCTTTGTATGGGGCATTTCCAGTATAGCTAGAAAGCTGAAATTCGGTACACAGGTAGGTCTTGGTTAGAAAATAAGCAGAAAAATCTGAAAACGGGCACTTTTCATCTGGGGGGACAATCATTCCCCTTCTTTTTATGGGGCATTTCCAGTATAGCTAGAAAGCTGAAATTTGGTACACAGGTAGGTCTTGGTGAGGAAATAACCAGAAAAATCTGAAAACGGGCACTTTTCTCCCAGGGGGGACCTGAGTGCCCCTTCTTTGTATGGGGCATTTCCAGTATAGCTAGAAAGCTGAAATTTGGTACACAGGTAGGTCTTGGCGAGAAAATAACCAGAAAAATCTGAAAACGGGCACTTTCCTCCCAGGGGGGACCTGAGTGCCCCTTCTTTGTATGGGGCATTTCCAGTATAGCTAGAAAGCTGAAATTTGGTACACAGGTAGGTCTTGGTGAGAAAATAACCAGAAAAATCTGAAAACGGGCACTTTCCTCCCAGGGGGGACCTGAGTGCCCCTTCTTCGTATGGGACACTTCTAGTATAGCTAGAAAGCTGAAATTCGGTACACAGGTAGGTCTTGGTGAGAAAAGAAGCAGAAAAATCTGAAAACGGGCACTTTTAATCTGGGGGGACAATCATTCCCCTTCTTTTTATGGGGCATTTCCAGTATAGCTAGAAAGCTGAAATTTGGTACACAGGTAGGTCTTGGTGAGAAAATAATAAGAAAAATCTGAAAACGGGCACTTTCCTACCAGGGGTACCTGAGTGCCCCTTCTGTGTATGGGGCATTTCCAGTATAGCTAGAAAGCTGAAATTTGGTACACAGGTAGGTCTTGGTGAGAAAATAACCAGAAAAATCTGAAAACGTGCACTTTCCTCCCAGGGGAGACCTGAGTGCCCCTTCTTTGTATGGGACACTTCTAGTATAGCTAGAAAGCTAAAATTCGCTACACAGGTAGGTCTTGGTTAGAAAATAAGCAGAAAAATCTGAAAATGGGCACTTTTCATCTGGGGGGACAATCATTCCCCTTCTTTTTATGGGGCACTTCTAGTAGAGATAGAAAGCTGAAATTTGGTACACAGGTAGGTCTTGGCGAGAAAATTACCAGAAAAATCTGAAAACGGGCACTTTCCTCCCAGGGGGGACCTGAGTGCCCCTTCTTTGTATGGGGCATTTCCAGTATAGCTAGAAAGCTGACATTTGGTACACAGGTAGGTCTTGGTGAGAAAATAACCAGAAAAATCTGAAAACGGGCACTTTCCTCCCAGGGGGGACCTGAGTGCCCCTTCTTTGTATGGGACACTTCTAGTATAGCTAGAAAGCTGAAATTCGCTACACAGGTAGGTCTTCGTGAGAAAATAAGCAGACAAATCTGAAAACGGGCACTTTTCATCTGGGGGATAATTATTCCCCTTCTTTTTATGGGGCATTTCCAGTACAGCTAGAAAGCTGAAATTAGGTACACAGGTAGGTCTTGGTGAGAAAATTATTAGAAAAATCTGTAAACGGGCACTTTCCATCCAGGGGGACCTGAGTGCCCCTTCTTTGTATGGGGCATTTCCAGTATAGCTAGAAAGCTGAAATTTGGTACACAGGTAGGTCTTGGCGAGAAAATAACCAGAAAAATCTGAAAATGGGCACTTTCCTTCCAGGGGGGACCTGAGTGTTTCTTCTTTATATGGGGCACTTCTAGTATAGCTAGAAAGCTGAAATTCGGTACACAGGTAGGTTCTGATGAGAAATTAACGAAAATGTTTTTTTAACGGGCACTTTTCATCTGGGGGGTCTATTATGCCCTTCTTTTTATGGGGAACTTCCAGTGTAGCTAGAAAGCTTAAATTTTGTAGACAGGTAGGTCCTGATGTGAAATTAACAAAAAATATTTTTCAACGGCCATTTTTTACCTGGGGGACTAGTGTTCCCCTTCCTTGCATAAGGCACTTCCAGTATAGCTAGAAAGCTGAAATTTGGTACACAGGTAGGTCATGATAAAAAATAACAAAAATGATTTTAAAAGGGATACTTTTCGTGTGAGGGGGACTAGGATGCCCCTTCTTTATATGGGGCACTTTAGCAAGTACCATTTCTTTAGGGAGGGCCGAAACAGATGTGCACCCCATTTACGAGTAGTTGGAGGGGAAAAGTTCCCCTTTCTCAATTGTTTCTTTCTTTATATGCCATTTCTAGGCTACTTACGAATTTTTAGTCTTCTACGACCTTAGCAAGTACCATTTCTTTAGGGAGGGCCGAAACAGATGTGCACCCCATTTACGAGTAGTTGGAGGGGAAAAGTTCCCCTTTCTCAATTGTTTCTTTCTTTATATGCCATTTCTAGGCTACTTACGAATTTTCAGTCTTCTACGACCTTAGCAAGTACCATTTCTTTAGGGAGGGCCGATAGAAATATGCACCCCATTTACGAGTAGTTGGAGGGGAAAAGTTTCCCCTTTCTCAATTTTTTCTTTCTTTATATGCCATTTCTAGGCTACTTACGAATTTTCAGTCTTCTACGACTTTAGCAAGTACCATTTCTTTAGGGAGGGCCGATAGAAATATTACCCCATTTACAAGTAGTTGGAGGGGAAAAGTTTCCCCTTTCTCAATTTTTTCTTTCTTTATATGCCATTTCTAGGCTACTTACGAATTTTCAGTCTTCTACGACCTTAGCAAGTACCATTTCTTTAGGGAGGGCCGATAGAAATATTACCCCATTTACAAGTAGTTGGAGGGGAAAAGTTTCCCCTTTCTCAATTTTTTTCTTTCTTTATATGCCATTTCTAGGCTACTTACGAATTTTCAGTCTTCTACGACTTTAGAAAGTACCATTTCTTTAGGGAGGGCCGATAGAAATATGCACCCCATTTACGAGTAGTTGGAGGAGAAAAGTTTCTCCTTTCTCAATTTTTTCTTTCTTTATATGCCATTTCTAGGCTACTTACGAATTTTCAGTCTTCTACGACTTTAGCAAGTACCATTTCTTTAGGGAGGGCCGATAGAAATATTACCCCATTTACAAGTAGTTGGAGGGGAAAAGTTTCCCCGATAGAAATATTACCCCATTTACAAGTAGTTGGAGGGGAAAAGTTTCCCCTTTCCCAATTTTTTCTTTCTTTATATGCCATTTCTAGGCTACTTACGAATTTTCAGTCTTCTACGACTTTAGGGAGGGCCGTTACCGATATCTACCCCCATATGTTTTGCTTCTTTTTATATTTTGCTGAATTATGTGCTAATGTTACAATATCTAGGCGCACGGTAGTGCGCCAGGCCAAGTTCGGCCACAAAGTGTGTATATTTACACGAAACAGTTCGAGCTGTTTATACCCCCCTCATAGCTTTGCTCCTCTTGATCATAATATAATGAAACTTGAAACATAAGTTCTCCCCACAGAGGTGACCTCACAGATTAAATTTGAAAGTTCTACCGTAGAAGCTTCCCGAGATATTAAGGTGTGAAAAGTCCATATTTTAGTACATACTCACTGACTGACTCACTGACTCATCAATATTATTGGGCACTTCCAGTATAGCTAGAAAGCTGAAATTTGGTACACAGGTAGGTCTTGGTGAGAAAATAACCAGAAAAATCTGAAAACGGGCACTTTTCTCCCAGGGGGACCTGAGTGCCCCTTCTTTATATGGGGCACTTCTAGTATAGCTAGAAAGCTGAAATTTGGTACACAGGTAGGTCTTGGTGAGAAAATAACCAAAAAAATCTTAAAACGGGCACTTTCCTCCCAGGGGGGACCTGAGTGCCCCTTCTTTATATGGAGCACTTCTAGTATAGCTAGAAAGCTGAAATTCGGTACACAGGTAGGTCTTGGTGAGAAAATAAGCAGAAAAATCTGAAAACGGGCACTTTTCTCCCAGGGGGACCTGAGTGCCCCTTCTTTGTATGGGACACTTCTAGTATAGCTAGAAAGCTGAAATTTGGTACACAGGTAAGTCTTGGCGAGAAAATAACCAGAAAAATCTGAAAACTAGCACTTTCGTTCCAGGGGGGACCTGAGTGCCCCTTCTTTGTATGGGGCATTTCCAGTATAGCTAGAAAGCTGAAATTCGGTACACAGGTAGGTTCTGATGAGAAATTAACGAAAATGTTTTTTTAACGGGCACTTTTCATCTGGGATGTCTATTATGCCCTTCTTTTTATGGGGAACTTCCAGTGTAGCTAGAAAGCTTAAATTTTGTAGACAGGTAGGTCCTGATGTGAAATTAACAAAAAATATTTTTCAACGGCCATTTTTTACCTGGGGGACTAGTGTTCCCCTTCCTTGCATAAGGCACTTCCAGTATAGCTAGCAAGCTGAAATTTGGTACACAGGTAGGTCATGATAAAAAATAACAAAAATGATTTTAAAAGGGATACTTTTCGTGTGAGGGGGACTAGGATGCCCCTTCTTTATATGGGGCACTTTATCCATAGGATATGTTCATCGAGAGGCATACTTGCCAATTTTCAATCTTCTACGACTTTAGCAAGTGCCATTTCTTTAGGGAGGGCCGAAACAGATGTGCACCCCATTTACGAGTAGTTGGAGGGGAAAAGTTCCCCTTTCTCAATTGTTTCTTTCTTTATATGCCATTTCTAGGCTACTTACGAATTTTCAGTCTTCTACGACTTTAGCAAGTACCATTTCTTTAGGGAGGGCCGATAGAAATATTACCCCATTTACAAGTAGTTAGAGGAGAAAAGTTTCCCCTTTCTCAATTGTTTCTTTCTTTATATGCCATTTCTAGGCTACTTACGAATTTTCAGTCTTCTACGACTTTAGGGAGGGCCGTTACCGATATCTACCCCCATATGTTTTGCTTCTTTTTATATTTTGCTGAATTATGTGCTAATGTTACAATATCTAGGCGCACGGTAGTGCGCCAGGCCAAGTTCGGCCACACAGTGTGTATATTTACACGAAACAGTTCGAGCTGTTTTTACCCCCCTCATAGCTTTGCTCCTCTTGATCATAATATAATCAATCTTGAAACATAAGTTCTCCCCACAGAGGTGACCTCACAGATTAAATTTGAAAGTTCTACCGTAGAAGCTTCCCGAGATATTAAGGTGTGAAAAGTCCATATTTTAGTACATACTCACTGACTGACTCACTGACTCATCAATATTATTGGGCACTTCCAGTATAGCTAGAAAGCTGAAATTTGGTACACAGGTAGGTCTTGGTGAGAAAATAACCAGAAAAATCTGAAAACGGGCACTTTTCTCCCAGGGGGACCTGAGTGCCCCTTCTTTATATGGGGCACTTCTAGTATAGCTAGAAAGCTGAAATTTGGTACACAGGTAGGTCTTGGCGAGAAAATAACCAGAAAAATCTGAAAATGGGCACTTTCCTTCCAGGGGGGACCTGAGTGTTTCTTCTTTATATGGGGCACTTCTAGTATAGCTAGAAAGCTGAAATTCGGTACACAGGTAGGTTCTGATGAGAAATTAACGAAAATGTTTTTTTAACGGGCACTTTTCATCTGGGGGGTCTATTATGCCCTTCTTTTTATGGGGAACTTCCAGTGTAGCTAGAAAGCTTAAATTTTGTAGACAGGTAGGTCCTGATGTGAAATTAACAAAAAATATTTTTCAACGGCCATTTTTTACCTGGGGGACTAGTGTTCCCCTTCCTTGCATAAGGCACTTCCAGTATAGCTAGAAAGCTGAAATTTGGTACACAGGTAGGTCATGATAAAAAATAACAAAAATGATTTTAAAAGGGATACTTTTCGTGTGAGGGGGACTAGGATGCCCCTTCTTTATATGGGGCACTTTAGCAAGTACCATTTCTTTAGGGAGGGCCGAAACAGATGTGCACCCCATTTACGAGTAGTTGGAGGGGAAAAGTTCCCCTTTCTCAATTGTTTCTTTCTTTATATGCCATTTCTAGGCTACTTACGAATTTTTAGTCTTCTACGACCTTAGCAAGTACCATTTCTTTAGGGAGGGCCGAAACAGATGTGCACCCCATTTACGAGTAGTTGGAGGGGAAAAGTTCCCCTTTCTCAATTGTTTCTTTCTTTATATGCCATTTCTAGGCTACTTACGAATTTTCAGTCTTCTACGACCTTAGCAAGTACCATTTCTTTAGGGAGGGCCGATAGAAATATGCACCCCATTTACGAGTAGTTGGAGGGGAAAAGTTTCCCCTTTCTCAATTTTTTCTTTCTTTATATGCCATTTCTAGGCTACTTACGAATTTTCAGTCTTCTACGACTTTAGCAAGTACCATTTCTTTAGGGAGGGCCGATAGAAATATTACCCCATTTACAAGTAGTTGGAGGGGAAAAGTTTCCCCTTTCTCAATTTTTTCTTTCTTTATATGCCATTTCTAGGCTACTTACGAATTTTCAGTCTTCTACGACCTTAGCAAGTACCATTTCTTTAGGGAGGGCCGATAGAAATATTACCCCATTTACAAGTAGTTGGAGGGGAAAAGTTTCCCCTTTCTCAATTTTTTTCTTTCTTTATATGCCATTTCTAGGCTACTTACGAATTTTCAGTCTTCTACGACTTTAGAAAGTACCATTTCTTTAGGGAGGGCCGATAGAAATATGCACCCCATTTACGAGTAGTTGGAGGAGAAAAGTTTCTCCTTTCTCAATTTTTTCTTTCTTTATATGCCATTTCTAGGCTACTTACGAATTTTCAGTCTTCTACGACTTTAGCAAGTACCATTTCTTTAGGGAGGGCCGATAGAAATATTACCCCATTTACAAGTAGTTGGAGGGGAAAAGTTTCCCCGATAGAAATATTACCCCATTTACAAGTAGTTGGAGGGGAAAAGTTTCCCCTTTCCCAATTTTTTCTTTCTTTATATGCCATTTCTAGGCTACTTACGAATTTTCAGTCTTCTACGACTTTAGGGAGGGCCGTTACCGATATCTACCCCCATATGTTTTGCTTCTTTTTATATTTTGCTGAATTATGTGCTAATGTTACAATATCTAGGCGCACGGTAGTGCGCCAGGCCAAGTTCGGCCACAAAGTGTGTATATTTACACGAAACAGTTCGAGCTGTTTATACCCCCCTCATAGCTTTGCTCCTCTTGATCATAATATAATGAAACTTGAAACATAAGTTCTCCCCACAGAGGTGACCTCACAGATTAAATTTGAAAGTTCTACCGTAGAAGCTTCCCGAGATATTAAGGTGTGAAAAGTCCATATTTTAGTACATACTCACTGACTGACTCACTGACTCATCAATATTATTGGGCACTTCCAGTATAGCTAGAAAGCTGAAATTTGGTACACAGGTAGGTCTTGGTGAGAAAATAACCAGAAAAATCTGAAAACGGGCACTTTTCTCCCAGGGGGACCTGAGTGCCCCTTCTTTATATGGGGCACTTCTAGTATAGCTAGAAAGCTGAAATTTGGTACACAGGTAGGTCTTGGTGAGAAAATAACCAAAAAAATCTTAAAACGGGCACTTTCCTCCCAGGGGGGACCTGAGTGCCCCTTCTTTATATGGAGCACTTCTAGTATAGCTAGAAAGCTGAAATTCGGTACACAGGTAGGTCTTGGTGAGAAAATAAGCAGAAAAATCTGAAAACGGGCACTTTTCTCCCAGGGGGACCTGAGTGCCCCTTCTTTGTATGGGACACTTCTAGTATAGCTAGAAAGCTGAAATTTGGTACACAGGTAAGTCTTGGCGAGAAAATAACCAGAAAAATCTGAAAACTAGCACTTTCGTTCCAGGGGGGACCTGAGTGCCCCTTCTTTGTATGGGGCATTTCCAGTATAGCTAGAAAGCTGAAATTCGGTACACAGGTAGGTTCTGATGAGAAATTAACGAAAATGTTTTTTTAACGGGCACTTTTCATCTGGGATGTCTATTATGCCCTTCTTTTTATGGGGAACTTCCAGTGTAGCTAGAAAGCTTAAATTTTGTAGACAGGTAGGTCCTGATGTGAAATTAACAAAAAATATTTTTCAACGGCCATTTTTTACCTGGGGGACTAGTGTTCCCCTTCCTTGCATAAGGCACTTCCAGTATAGCTAGCAAGCTGAAATTTGGTACACAGGTAGGTCATGATAAAAAATAACAAAAATGATTTTAAAAGGGATACTTTTCGTGTGAGGGGGACTAGGATGCCCCTTCTTTATATGGGGCACTTTATCCATAGGATATGTTCATCGAGAGGCATACTTGCCAATTTTCAATCTTCTACGACTTTAGCAAGTGCCATTTCTTTAGGGAGGGCCGAAACAGATGTGCACCCCATTTACGAGTAGTTGGAGGGGAAAAGTTCCCCTTTCTCAATTGTTTCTTTCTTTATATGCCATTTCTAGGCTACTTACGAATTTTCAGTCTTCTACGACTTTAGCAAGTACCATTTCTTTAGGGAGGGCCGATAGAAATATTACCCCATTTACAAGTAGTTAGAGGAGAAAAGTTTCCCCTTTCTCAATTGTTTCTTTCTTTATATGCCATTTCTAGGCTACTTACGAATTTTCAGTCTTCTACGACTTTAGGGAGGGCCGTTACCGATATCTACCCCCATATGTTTTGCTTCTTTTTATATTTTGCTGAATTATGTGCTAATGTTACAATATCTAGGCGCACGGTAGTGCGCCAGGCCAAGTTCGGCCACACAGTGTGTATATTTACACGAAACAGTTCGAGCTGTTTTTACCCCCCTCATAGCTTTGCTCCTCTTGATCATAATATAATCAATCTTGAAACATAAGTTCTCCCCACAGAGGTGACCTCACAGATTAAATTTGAAAGTTCTACCGTAGAAGCTTCCCGAGATATTAAGGTGTGAAAAGTCCATATTTTAGTACATACTCACTGACTGACTCACTGACTCATCAATATTATTGGGCACTTCCAGTATAGCTAGAAAGCTGAAATTTGGTACACAGGTAGGTCTTGGTGAGAAAATAACCAGAAAAATCTGAAAACGGGCACTTTTCTCCCAGGGGGACCTGAGTGCCCCTTCTTTATATGGGGCACTTCTAGTATAGCTAGAAAGCTGAAATTTGGTACACAGGTAGGTCTTGGTGAGAAAATAACCAAAAAAATCTTAAAACGGGCACTTTCCTCCCAGGGGGGACCTGAGTGCCCCTTCTTTATATGGAGCACTTCTAGTATAGCTAGAAAGCTGAAATTCGGTACACAGGTAGGTCTTGGTGAGAAAATAAGCAGAAAAATCTGAAAACGGGCACTTTTCTCCCAGGGGGACCTGAGTGCCCCTTCTTTGTATGGGACACTTCTAGTATAGCTAGAAAGCTGAAATTTGGTACACAGGTAAGTCTTGGCGAGAAAATAACCAGAAAAATCTGAAAACTAGCACTTTCGTTCCAGGGGGGACCTGAGTGCCCCTTCTTTGTATGGGGCATTTCCAGTATAGCTAGAAAGCTGAAATTCGGTACACAGGTAGGTTCTGATGAGAAATTAACGAAAATGTTTTTTTAACGGGCACTTTTCATCTGGGATGTCTATTATGCCCTTCTTTTTATGGGGAACTTCCAGTGTAGCTAGAAAGCTTAAATTTTGTAGACAGGTAGGTCCTGATGTGAAATTAACAAAAAATATTTTTCAACGGCCATTTTTTACCTGGGGGACTAGTGTTCCCCTTCCTTGCATAAGGCACTTCCAGTATAGCTAGCAAGCTGAAATTTGGTACACAGGTAGGTCATGATAAAAAATAACAAAAATGATTTTAAAAGGGATACTTTTCGTGTGAGGGGGACTAGGATGCCCCTTCTTTATATGGGGCACTTTATCCATAGGATATGTTCATCGAGAGGCATACTTGCCAATTTTCAATCTTCTACGACTTTAGCAAGTGCCATTTCTTTAGGGAGGGCCGAAACAGATGTGCACCCCATTTACGAGTAGTTGGAGGGGAAAAGTTCCCCTTTCTCAATTGTTTCTTTCTTTATATGCCATTTCTAGGCTACTTACGAATTTTCAGTCTTCTACGACTTTAGCAAGTACCATTTCTTTAGGGAGGGCCGATAGAAATATTACCCCATTTACAAGTAGTTAGAGGAGAAAAGTTTCCCCTTTCTCAATTTTTTCTTTCTTTATATGCCATTTCTAGGCTACTTACGAATTTTCAGTCTTCTACGACTTTAGCAAGTACCATTTCTTTAGGGAGGGCCGATAGAAATATGCACCCCATTTACGAGTAGTTGGAGGGGAAAAGTTTCCCCTTTCTCAATTTTTTCTTTCTTTATATGCCATTTCTAGGCTACTTACGAATTTTCAGTAAGTTCTCCCCACAGAGGTGACCTCACAGATTAAATTTGAAAGTTCTACCGTAGAAGCTTCCCGAGATATTAAGGTGTGAAAAGTCCATATTTTAGTACATACTCACTGACTGACTCACTGACTCACTGACTCATCAATATTATTGGGCACTTCCAGTATAGCTAGAAAGCTGAAATTTGGTACACAGGTAGGTCTTGGTGAGAAAATAACCAGAAAAATCTGAAAACGGGCACTTTTCTCCCAGGGGGACCTGAGTGCCCCTTCTTTATATGGGGCACTTCTAGTATAGATAGAAAGCTGAAATTTGGTACACAGGTAGGTCTTGGTGAGAAAATAACCAAAAAAATCTTAAAACGGGCACTTTCCTCCCAGGGGGGACCTGAGTGCCCCTTCTTTATATGGAGCACTTCTAGTATAGCTAGAAAGCTGAAATTCGGTACACAGGTAGGTCTTGGTGAGAAAATAAGCAGAAAAATCTGAAAACGGGCACTTTTCTCCCAGGGGGACCTGAGTGCCCCTTCTTTGTATGGGACACTTCTAGTATAGCTAGAAAGCTGAAATTTGGTACACAGGTAAGTCTTGGCGAGAAAATAACCAGAAAAATCTGAAAACTAGCACTTTCGTTCCAGGGGGACCTGAGTGCCCCTTCTTTGTATGGGGCATTTCCAGTATAGCTAGAAAGCTGAAATTCGGTACACAGGTAGGTTCTGATGAGAAATTAACGAAAATGTTTTTTTAACGGGCACTTTTCATCTGGGATGTCTATTATGCCCTTCTTTTTATGGGGAACTTCCAGTGTAGCTAGAAAGCTTAAATTTTGTAGACAGGTAGGTCCTGATGTGAAATTAACAAAAAATATTTTTCAACGGCCATTTTTTACCTGGGGGACTAGTGTTCCCCTTCCTTGCATAAGGCACTTCCAGTATAGCTAGCAAGCTGAAATTTGGTACACAGGTAGGTCATGATAAAAAATAGCAAAAATGATTTTAAAAGGGATACTTTTCGTGTGAGGGGGACTAGGATGCCCCTTCTTTATATGGGGCACTTTATCCATAGGATATGTTCATCGAGAGGCATACTTGCCAATTTTCAATCTTCTACGACTTTAGCAAGTACCATTTCTTTAGGGAGGGCCGATAGAAATATTACCCCATTTACAAGTAGTTGGAGGGGAAAGTTTCCCCTTTCTCAATTTTTTCTTTCTTTATATGCCATTTCTAGGTTACTTACGAATGTTCAGTCTTCTATGACTTTAGCAAGTACCATTTCTTTAGGGAGGGCCGATAGAAATATTACCCCATTTACAAGTAGTTGGAGGGGAAAAGTTTCCCCTTTCTCAATTTTTTCTTTCTTTATATGCCATTTCTAGGCTACTTACGAATTTTCAGTCTTCTACGACTTTAGCAAGTACCATTTCTTTAGGGAGGGCCGATAGAAATATTACCCCATTTACAAGTAGTTGGAGGGCAAAAGTTTCCCTTTATCAATTTTTTCTTTCTTTATATGCCATTTCCAGGCTACTTACGAATTTTCAGTCTTCTACGACTTTAGCAAGTACCATTTCTTTAGGGAGGGCCGATAGAAATATTACCCCATTTACAAGTAGTTGGAGGGGAAAAGTTTCCCCTTTCTCAATTTTTTTCTTTCTTTATATGCCATTTCTAGGCTACTTACGAATTTTCAGTCTTCTATGACTTTAGCAAGTACCATTTCTTTAGGGAGGGCCGATAGAAATATTACCCCATTTACAAGTAGTTGGAGGGGAAAAGTTTCCCCTTTATCAATTTTTTCTTTCTTTATATGCCATTTCTAGGCTACTTACGAATTTTCAGTCTTCAACGACTTTAGCAAGTACCATTTCTTTAGGAAGGCCCATAGAAATATTACCCCATTTACAAGTAGTTGGAGGGGAAAAGTTTCCCCTTTCTCAATTTTTTCTTTCTTTATATGCCATTTCTAGGCTACTTACGAATTTTCAGTCTTCTACGACTTTAGGGAGGGCCGTTACCGATATCTACCCCCATATGTTTTGCTTCTTTTTATATTTTGCTGAATTATGTGCTAATGTTACAATATCTAGGCGCACGGTAGTGCGCCAGGCCAAGTTCGGCCACACAGTGTGTATATTTACACGAAACAGTTCGAGCTGTTTTTACCCCCCTCATAGCTTTGCTCCTCGTGATCATAATATAATGAAACTTGAAACATAAGTTCTCCCCACAGAGGTGACCTCACAGGTTAAATTTGAAAGTTCTACCGTAGAAGCTTCCCGAGATATTAAGGTGTGAAAAGTCCCTCTTTTAGTACATACTCACTGACTGACTCACTGACTCATCAATGTTATTGGGCACTTCCAGTATAGCTAGAAAGCTGAAATTTGGTACACAGGTAGGTCTTGGTGAGAAAATAACCAGAAAAATCTGAAAACGGGCACTTTTCTCCCAGGGGGACCTGAGTGCCCCTTCTTTGTATGGGGCACTTCTAGTATAGCTAGAAAGCTGAAATTCGGTACACAGGTAGGTCTTGGTGAGAAAATAACCAGAAAAATCTGAAAATGGGCACTTTCCTCCCAGGGGGGACCTGAGTGCCCCTTCTTTGTATGGGGCATTTCCAGTATAGCTAGAAAGCTGAAATTCGGTACACAGGTAGGTTCTGATGAGAAATTAACGAAAATGTTTTTTTAACGGGCACTTTTCATCTGGGGGGTCTATTATGCCCTTCTTTTTATGGGGAACTTCCAGTGTAGCTAGAAAGCTTAAATTTTGTAGACAGGTAGGTCCTGATGTGAAATTAACAAAAAATATTTTTCAACGGCCATTTTTTACCTGGGGGACTAGTGTTCCCCTTCCTTGCATAAGGCACTTCCAGTATAGCTAGAAAGCTGAAATTTGGTACACAGGTAGGTCATGATAAAAAATAACAAAAATGATTTTAAAAGGGATACTTTTCGTGTGAGGGGGACTAGGATGCCCCTTCTTTATATGGGGCACTTTATCCATAGGATATGTTCATCGAGAGGCATACTTGCCAATTTTCATTCTTCTACGACTTTAGCAAGTACCATTTCTTTAGGGAGGGCCGAAACAGATGTGCACCCCATTTACGAGTAGTTGGAGGGGAAAAGTTCCCCTTTCTCCATTGTTTCTTTCTTTATATGCCATTTCTAGGCTACTTACGAATTTTCAGTCTTCTACGACCTTAGCAAGTACCATTTCTTTAGGGAGGGCCGAAACAGATGTGCACCCCATTTACGAGTAGTTGGAGGGGAAAAGTTCCTTTTCTCAATTGTTTCTTTCTTTATATGTCATTTCTAGGCTACTTACGAATTTTCAGTCTTCTACGACCTTAGCAAGTACCATTTCTTTAGGGAGGGCAGATAGAAATATGCACCCCATTTGCGAGTAGTTGGAGGGGAAAAGTTTCCCCTTTCTCAATTTTTTCTTTCTTTATATGCCATTTCTAGGCTACTTACGAATTTTCAGTCTTCTACGACTTTAGCAAGTACCATTTCTTTAGGGAGGGCCGATAGAAATATTACCCCATTTACAAGTAGTTGGAGGGGAAAAGTTTCCCCTTTCTCAATTTTTTCTTTCTTTATATGCCATTTCTAGGCTACTTACGAATTTTCAGTCTTCTACGACCTTAGCAAGTACCATTTCTTTAGGGAGGGCCGATAGAAATATTACCCCATTTACAAGTAGTTGGAGGGGAAAAGTTTCCCCTTTCTCAATTTTTTCTTTCTTTATATGCCATTTCTAGGCTACTTACGAATTTTCAGTCTTCTATGACTTTAGCAAGTACCATTTCTTTAGGGAGGGCCGATAGAAATATTACCCCATTTACAAGTAGTTGGAGGGGAAAAGTTTCCCCTTTATCAATTTTTTCTTTTTTTATATGCCATTTCTAGGCTACTTACGAATTTTCAGTCTTCTACGACTTTAGCAAGTACCATTTCTTTAGGGAGGGCCGATAGAAATATTACCCCATTTACAAGTAGTTGGAGGGGAAAAGTTTCCCCTTTCTCAATTTTTTCTTTCTTTATATGCCATTTCTAGGCTACTTACGAATTTTCAGTCTTCTATGACTTTAGCAAGTACCATTTCTTTAGGGAGGGCCGATAGAAATATTACCCCATTTACAAGTAGTTGGAGGGGAAAAGTTTCCCCTTTATCAATTTTTTCTTTCTTTATATGCCATTTCTAGGCTACTTACGAATTTTCAGTCTTCTACGACTTTAGCAAGTACCATTTCTTTAGGGAGGGCCGATAGAAATATTACCCCATTTACAAGTAGTTGGAGGGGAAAAGTTTCCCCTTTCTCAATTTTTTCTTTCTTTATATGCCATTTCTAGGCTACTTACGAATTTTCAGTCTTCTATGACTTTAGCAAGTACCATTTCTTTAGGGAGGGCCGATAGAAATATTACCCCATTTACAAGTAGTTGGAGGGGAAAAGTTTCCCCTTTATCAATTTTTTCTTTCTTTATATGCCATTTCTAGGCTACTTACGAATTTTCAGTCTTCTACGACTTTAGCAAGTACCATTTCTTTAGGGAGGGCCGATAGAAATATTACCCCATTTACAAGTAGTTGGAGGGGAAAAGTTTCCCCTTTCTCAATTTTTTCTTTCTTTATATGCCATTTCTAGGCTACTTACGAATTTTCAGTCTTCTATGACTTTAGCAAGTACCATTTCTTTAGGGAGGGCCGATAGAAATATTACCCCATTTACAAGTAGTTGGAGGGGAAAAGTTTCCCCTTTATCAATTTTTTCTTTCTTTATATGCCATTTCTAGGCTACTTACGAGTTTTCAGTCTTCTACGACTTTAGCAAGTACCATTTCTTTAGGGAGGGCCGATAGAAATATTACCCCATTTACAAGTAGTTGGAGGGGAAAAGTTTCCCCTTTCTCAATTTTTTCTTTCTTTATATGCCATTTCTAGGCTACTTACGAATTTTCAGTCTTCTATGACTTTAGCAAGTACCATTTCTTTAGGGAGGGCCGATAGAAATATTACCCCATTTACAAGTAGTTGGAGGGGAAAAGTTTCCCCTTTATCAATTTTTTCTTTCTTTATATGCCATTTCTAGGCTACTTACGAATTTTCAGTCTTCTACGACTTTAGCAAGTACCATTTCTTTAGGGAGGGCCGATAGAAATATTACCCCATTTACAAGTAGTTGGAGGGGAAAAGTTTCCCCTTTCCCAATTTTTTCTTTCTTTATATGCCATTTCTAGGCTACTTACGAATTTTCAGTCTTCTACGACTTTAGGGAGGGCCGTTACCGATATCTACCCCCATATGTTTTGCTTCTTTTTATATTTTGCTGAATTATGTGCTAATGTTACAATATCTAGGCGCACGGTAGTGCGCCAGGCCAAGTTCGGCCACACAGTGTGTATATTTACACGAAACAGTTCGAGCTGTTTTTACCCCCCTCATAGCTTTGCTCCTCTTGATCATAATATAATGAAACTTGAAACATAAGTTCTCCCCACAGAGGTGACCTCACAGGTTAAATTTGAAAGTTCTACCGTAGAAGCTTCCCGAGATATTAAGGTGTGAAAAGTCCATATTTTAGTACATACTCACTGACTCACTGACTCATCAATATTATTGGGCACTTCCAGTATAGCTAGAAAGCTGAAATTTGGTACACAGGTAGGTCTTGGTGAGAAAATAACCAGAAAAATCTGAAAACGGGCACTTTTCTCCCAGGGGGACCTGAGTGCCCCTTCTTTATATGGGGCACTTCTAGTATAGCTAGAAAGCTGAAATTTGGTACACAGGTAGGTCTTGGTGAGAAAATAACCAGAAAAATCTTAAAACGGGCACTTTCCTCCCAGGTGGGACCTGAGTGCCCCTTCTTTATATGGAGCACTTCTAGTATAGCTACAAAGCTGAAATTCGGTACACAGGTAGGTCTTGGCGAGAAAATAACCAGAAAAATCTGAAAACGGGCACTTTCCTTCCAGGGGGGACCTGAGTGCCCCTTCTTTGTATGGGGCATTTCCAGTATAGCTAGAAAGCTGAAATTTGGTACACAGGTAGGTCTTAGCGAGAAAATAACCAGAAAAATCTGAAAACGGGCACTTTCCTTCCAGGGGGGACCTGAGTGTCCCTTCTTTATATGGGACACTTCTAGTATAGCTAGAAAGCTGAAATTCGGTACACAGGTAGGTCTTGGCGAGAAAATAACCAGAAAAATCTGAAAACGGGCACTTTCCTTCCAGGGGGGACCTGAGTGTCCCTTCTTTATATGGGACACTTCTAGTATAGCTAGAAAGCTGAAATTCGGTACACAGGTATGTTCTGATGAGAAATTAACGAAAATGTTTTTTTAACGGGCACTTTTCATCTCGGATGTCTATTATGCCCTTCTTTTTATGGGGAACTTCCAGTGTAGCTAGAAAGCTTAAATTTTGTAGACAGGTAGGTCCTGATGTGAAATTAACAAAAAATATTTTTCAACGGCCATTTTTTACCTGGGGGACTAGTGTTCCCCTTCCTTGCATAAGGCTTTTCCAGTATAGCTAGAAAGTTGAAATTTGGTACACAGGTAGGTCATGATAAAAAATAACAAAAATGATTTTAAAAGGGATACTTTTCGTGTGAGGGGGACTAGGATGCCCCTTCTTTATATGGGGCACTTTATCCATAGGATATGTTCATCGAGAGGCATACTTGCCAATTTTCAATCTTCTAAGACTTTAGCAAGTGCCATTTCTTTAGGGAGGGCCGAAACAGATGTGCACCCCATTTACGAGTAGTTGGAGGGGAAAAGTTCCCCTTTCTCAATTGTTTCTTTCTTTATATGCCATTTCTAGGCTACTTACGAATTTTCAGTCTTCTACGACTTTAGCAAGTACCATTTCTTTAGGGAGGGCCGATAGAAATATTACCCCATTTACAAGTAGTTGGAGGAGAAAAGTTTCCCCTTTCTCAATTTTTTTCTTTTTTTATATGCCATTTCTAGGCTACTTACGAATTTTCAGTCTTCTACGACTTTAGCAAGTACCATTTCTTTAGGAAGGCCCATAGAAATATTACCCCATTTACAAGTAGTTGGAGGGGAAAAGTTTCCCATTTCTCAATTGTTTCTTTCTTTATATGCCATTTCTAGGCTACTTACGAATTTTCAGTCTTCTATGACTTTAGCAAGTACCATTTCTTTAGGGAGGGCCGATAGAAATATTACCCCATTTACAAGTAGTTGGAGGGGAAAAGTTTCCCCTTTATCAATTTTTTCTTTCTTTATATGCCATTTCTAGGCTACTTACGAATTTTCAGTCTTCAACGACTTTAGCAAGTACCATTTCTTTAGGAAGGCCCATAGAAATATTACCCCATTTACGAGTAGTTGGAGGGGAAAAGTTCCCCTTTCTCAATTGTTTCTTTCTTTATATGCCATTTCTAGGCTACTTACGAATTTTCAGTCTTCTACGACTTTAGGGAGGGCCGTTACCGATATCTACCCCCATATGTTTTGCTTCTTTTTATATTTTGCTGAATTATGTGCTAATGTTACAATATCTAGGCGCACGGTAGTGCGCCAGGCCAAGTTCGGCCACACAGTGTGTATATTTACACGAAACAGTTCGAGCTGTTTTTACCCCCCTCATAGCTTTGCTCCTCTTGATCATAATATAATGAAACTTGAAACATAAGTTCTCCCCACAGAGGTGACCTCACAGATTAAATTTGAAATTTCTACCGTAGAAGCTTCCCGAGATATTAAGGTGTGAAAAGTCCATATTTTAGTACATACTCACTGACTGACTCACTGACTCATCAATATTATTGGGCACTTCCAGTATAGCTAGAAAGCTGAAATTTGGTACACAGGTAGGTCTTGGTGAGAAAATAACCAGAAAAATCTGAAAACGGGCACTTTTCTCCCAGGGGGACCTGAGTGCCCCTTCTTTATATGGGGCACTTCTAGTATAGCTAGAAAGCTGAAATTTGGTACACAGGTAGGTCTTGGTGAGAAAATAACCAAAAAAATCTTAAAACGGGCACTTTCCTCCCAGGGGGGACCTGAGTGCCCCTTCTTTATATGGAGCACTTCTAGTATAGCTAGAAAGCTGAAATTCGGTACACAGGTAGGTCTTGGTGAGAAAATAAGCAGAAAAATCTGAAAACGGGCACTTTTCTCCCAGGGGGACCTGAGTGCCCCTTCTTTGTATGGGACACTTCTAGTATAGCTAGAAAGCTGAAATTTGGTACACAGGTAAGTCTTGGCGAGAAAATAACCAGAAAAATCTGAAAACTAGCACTTTCGTTCCAGGGGGGACCTGAGTGCCCCTTCTTTGTATGGGGCATTTCCAGTATAGCTAGAAAGCTGAAATTCGGTACACAGGTAGGTTCTGATGAGAAATTAACGAAAATGTTTTTTTAAGGGGCACTTTTCATCTGGGATGTCTATTATGCCCTTCTTTTTATGGGGAACTTCCAGTGTAGCTAGAAAGCTTAAATTTTGTAGACAGGTAGGTCCTGATGTGAAATTAACAAAAAATATTTTTCAACGGCCATTTTTTACCTGGGGGACTAGTGTTCCCCTTCCTTGCATAAGGCACTTCCAGTATAGCTAGAAAGCTGAAATTTGGTACACAGGTAGGTCATGATAAAAAATAACAAAAATCATTTTAAAAGGGATACTTTTCGTGTGAGGGGGACTAGGATGCCCCTTCTTTATATGGGGCACTTTATCCATAGGATATGTTCATCGAGAGGCATACTTGCCAATTTTCAATCTTCTACGACTTTAGCAAGTGCCATTTCTTTAGGGAGGGCCGAAACAGATGTGCACCCCATTTACGAGTAGTTGGAGGGGAAAAGTTCCCCTTTCTCAATTGTTTCTTTCTTTATATGCCATTTCTAGGCTACTTACGAATTTTCAGTCTTCTACGACTTTAGGGAGGGCCGTTACCGATATCTACCCCCATATGTTTTGCTTCTTTTTATATTTTGCTGAATTATGTGCTAATGTTACAATATCTAGGCGCACGGTAGTGCGCCAGGCCAAGTTCGGCCACACAGTGTGTATATTTACACGAAACAGTTCGAGCTGTTTTTACCCCCCTCATAGCTTTGCTCCTCTTGATCATAATATAATGAAACTTGAAACATAAGTTCTCCCCACAGAGGTGACCTCACAGGTTAAATTTGAAAGTTCTACCGTAGAAGCTTCCCGAGATATTAAGGTGTGAAAAGTCCATATTTTAGTACATACTCACTGACTCATCAATATTATTGGGCACTTCCAGTATAGCTAGAAAGCTGAAATTTGGTACACAGGTAGGTCTTGGTGAGAAAATAACCAGAAAAATCTGAAAACGGGCACTTTTCTCCCAGGGGGACCTGAGTGCCCCTTCTTTATATGGGGCACTTCTAGTATAGCTAGAAAGCTGAAATTTGGTACACAGGTAGGTCTTGGTGAGAAAATAACCAGAAAAATCTTAAAACGGGCACTTTCCTCCCAGGGGGGACCTGAGTTCCCCTTCTTTATATGGAGCACTTCTAGTATAGCTACAAAGCTGAAATTCGGTACACAGGTAGGTCTTGGCGAGAAAATAACCAGAAAAATCTGAAAACGGGCACTTTCCTTCCAGGGGGGACCTGAGTGCCCCTTCTTTGTATGGGGCATTTCCAGTATAGCTAGAAAGCTGAAATTTGGTACACAGGTAGGTCTTAGCGAGAAAATAACCAGAAAAATCTGAAAACGGGCACTTTCCTTCCAGGGGGGACCTGAGTGTCCCTTCTTTATATGGGACACTTCTAGTATAGCTAGAAAGCTGAAATTCGGTACACAGGTAGGTCTTGGCGAGAAAATAACCAGAAAAATCTGAAAACGGGCACTTTCCTTCCAGGGGGGACCTGAGTGTCCCTTCTTTATATGGGACACTTCTAGTATAGCTAGAAAGCTGAAATTCGGTACACAGGTATGTTCTGATGAGAAATTAACGAAAATGTTTTTTTAACGGGCACTTTTCATCTCGGATGTCTATTATGCCCTTCTTTTTATGGGGAACTTCCAGTGTAGCTAGAAAGCTTAAATTTTGTAGACAGGTAGGTCCTGATGTGAAATTAACAAAAAATATTTTTCAACGGCCATTTTTTACCTGGGGGACTAGTGTTCCCCTTCCTTGCATAAGGCACTTCCAGTATAGCTAGAAAGCTGAAATTTGGTACACAGGTAGGTCATGATAAAAAATAACAAAAATGATTTTAAAAGGGATACTTTTCGTGTGAGGGGGACTAGGATGCCCCTTCTTTATATGGGGCACTTTATCCATAGGATATGTTCATCGAGAGGCATACTTGCCAATTTTCAATCTTCTAAGACTTTAGCAAGTGCCAATTCTTTAGGGAGGGCCGAAACAGATGTGCACCCCATTTACGAGTAGTTGGAGGGGAAAAGTTCCCCTTTCTCAATTGTTTCTTTCTTTATATGCCATTTCTAGGCTACTTACGAATTTTCAGTCTTCTACGACTTTAGCAAGTACCATTTCTATAGGGAGGGCCGATAGAAATATTACCCCATTTACAAGTAGTTGGAGGAGAAAAGTTTCCCCTTTCTCAATTTTTTTCTTTTTTTATATGCCATTTCTAGGCTACTTACGAATTTTCAGTCTTCTACGACTTTAGCAAGTACCATTTCTTTAGGAAGGCCCATAGAAATATTACCCCATTTACAAGTAGTTGGAGGGGAAAAGTTTCCCCTTTCTCAATTGTTTCTTTCTTTATATGCCATTTCTAGGCTACTTACGAATTTTCAGTCTTCTATGACTTTAGCAAGTACCATTTCTTTAGGGAGGGCCGATAGAAATATTACCCCATTTACAAGTAGTTGGAGGGGAAAAGTTTCCCCTTTATCAATTTTTTCTTTCTTTATATGCCATTTCTAGGCTACTTACGAATTTTCAGTCTTCAACGACTTTAGCAAGTACCATTTCTTTAGGAAGGCCCATAGAAATATTACCCCATTTACGAGTAGTTGGAGGGGAAAAGTTCCCCTTTCTCAATTGTTTCTTTCTTTATATGCCATTTCTAGGCTACTTACGAATTTTCAGTCTTCTACGACTTTAGGGAGGGCCGTTACCGATATCTACCCCCATATGTTTTGCTTCTTTTTATATTTTGCTGAATTATGTGCTAATGTTACAATATCTAGGCGCACGGTAGTGCGCCAGGCCAAGTTCGGCCACACAGTGTGTATATTTACACGAAACAGTTCGAGCTGTTTTTACCCCCCTCATAGCTTTGCTCCTCTTGATCATAATATAATGAAACTTGAAACATAAGTTCTCCCCACAGAGGTGACCTCACAGATTAAATTTGAAATTTCTACCGTAGAAGCTTCCCGAGATATTAAGGTGTGAAAAGTCCATATTTTAGTACATACTCACTGACTGACTCACTGACTCATCAATATTATTGGGCACTTCCAGTATAGCTAGAAAGCTGAAATTTGGTACACAGGTAGGTCTTGGTGAGAAAATAACCAGAAAAATCTGAAAACGGGCACTTTTCTCCCAGGGGGACCTGAGTGCCCCTTCTTTATATGGGGCACTTCTAGTATAGCTAGAAAGCTGAAATTTGGTACACAGGTAGGTCTTGGTGAGAAAATAACCAAAAAAATCTTAAAACGGGCACTTTCCTCCCAGGGGGGACCTGAGTGCCCCTTCTTTATATGGAGCACTTCTAGTATAGCTAAAAAGCTGAAATTCGGTACACAGGTAGGTCTTGGTGAGAAAATAAGCAGAAAAATCTGAAAACGGGCACTTTTCTCCCAGGGGGACCTGAGTGCCCCTTCTTTGTATGGGACACTTCTAGTATAGCTAGAAAGCTGAAATTTGGTACACAGGTAAGTCTTGGCGAGAAAATAACCAGAAAAATCTGAAAACTAGCACTTTCGTTCCAGGGGGGACCTGAGTGCCCCTTCTTTGTATGGGGCATTTCCAGTATAGCTAGAAAGCTGAAATTCGGTACACAGGTAGGTTCTGATGAGAAATTAACGAAAATGTTTTTTTAACGGGCACTTTTCATCTGGGATGTCTATTATGCCCTTCTTTTTATGGGTAACTTCCAGTGTAGCTAGAAAGCTTAAATTTTGTAGACAGGTAGGTCCTGATGTGAAATTAACAAAAAATATTTTTCAACGGCCATTTTTTACCTGGGGGACTAGTGTTCCCCTTCCTTGCATAAGGCACTTCCAGTATAGCTAGAAAGCTGAAATTTGGTACACAGGTAGGTCATGATAAAAAATAACAAAAATGATTTTAAAAGGGATACTTTTCGTGTGAGGGGGACTAGGATGCCCCTTCTTTATATGGGGCACTTTATCCATAGGATATGTTCATCGAGAGGCATACTTGCCAATTTTCAATCTTCTACGACTTTAGCAAGTGCCATTTCTTTAGGGAGGGCCGAAACAGATGTGCACCCCATTTACGAGTAGTTGGAGGGGAAAAGTTCCCCTTTCTCAATTGTTTCTTTCTTTATATGCCATTTCTAGGCTACTTACGAATTTTCAGTCTTCTACGACTTTAGCAAGTACCATTTCTTTAGGGAGGGCCGATAGAAATATTACCCCATTTACGAGTAGTTGGAGGGGAAAAGTTTCCCCTTTCTCAATTTTTTCTTTCTTTATATGCCATTTCTAGGCTACTTACGAATTTTCAGTCTTCTACGACTTTAGCAAGTACCATTTCTTTAGGGAAATATTACCCCATTTACAAGTAGTTGGAGGGGAAAAGTTTCCCCTTTCTCAATTTTGTCTTTCTTTATATGCCATTTCTAGGCTACTTACGAATTTTCAGTCTTCTATGACTTTAGCAAGTACCATTTCTTTAGGGAGGGCCGATAGAAATATTACCCCATTTACAAGTAGTTGGAGGGGAAAAGTTTCCCCTTTATCAATTTTTTCTTTCTTTATATGCCATTTCTAGGCTACTTACGAATTTTCAGTCTTCTACGACTTTAGCAAGTACCATTTCTTTAGGGAGGGCCGATAGAAATATTACCCCATTTACAAGTAGTTGGAGGGGAAAAGTTTCCCCTTTCTCAATTTTTTCTTTCTTTATATGCCATTTCTAGGTTACTTACGAATTTTCAGTCTTCTATGACTTTAGCAAGTACCATTTCTTTAGGGAGGGCCGATAGAAATATTACCCCATTTACAAGTAGTTGGAGGGGAAAAGTTTCCCCTTTCTCAATTTTTTCTTTCTTTATATGCCATTTCTAGGCTACTTACGAATTTTCAGTCTTCTACGACTTTAGCAAGTACCATTTCTTTAGGGAGGGCCGATAGAAATATTACCCCATTTACAAGTAGTTGGAGGGCAAAAGTTTCCCTTTATCAATTTTTTCTTTCTTTATATGCCATTTCTAGGCTACTTACGAATTTTCAGTCTTCTACGACTTTAGCAAGTACCATTTCTTTAGGGAGGGCCGATAGAAATATTACCCCATTTACAAGTAGTTGGAGGGGAAAAGTTTCCCCTTTCTCAATTTTTTTCTTTCTTTATATGCCATTTCTAGGCTACTTACGAATTTTCAGTCTTCTATGACTTTAGCAAGTACCATTTCTTTAGGGAGGGCCGATAGAAATATTACCCCATTTACAAGTAGTTGGAGGGGAAAAGTTTCCCCTTTATCAATTTTTTCTTTCTTTATATGCCATTTCTAGGCTACTTACGAATTTTCAGTCTTCAACGACTTTAGCAAGTACCATTTCTTTAGGAAGGCCCATAGAAATATTACCCCATTTACAAGTAGTTGGAGGGGAAAAGTTTCCCCTTTCTCAATTTTTTCTTTCTTTATATGCCATTTCTAGGCTACTTACGAATTTTCAGTCTTCTACGACTTTAGGGAGGGCCGTTACCGATATCTACCCCCATATGTTTTGCTTCTTTTTATATTTTGCTGAATTATGTGCTAATGTTACAATATCTAGGCGCACGGTAGTGCGCCAGGCCAAGTTCGGCCACACAGTGTGTATATTTACACGAAACAGTTCGAGCTGTTTTTACCCCCCTCATAGCTTTGCTCCTCTTGATCATAATAATAAGGAAACTTGAAACATAAGTTCTCCCCACAGAGGTGACCTCACAGGTTAAATTTGAAAGTTCTACCGTAGAAGCTTCCCGAGATATTAAGGGGTGAAAAGTCCCTCTTTTAGTACATACTCACTGACTGACTCACTGACTCATCAATGTTATTGGGCACTTCCAGTATAGCTAGAAAGCTGAAATTTGGTACACAGGTAGGTCTTGGTGAGAAAATAACCAGAAAAATCTGAAAACGGGCACTTTTCTCCCAGGGGGACCTGAGTGCCCCTTCTTTGTATGGGGCACTTCTAGTATAGCTAGAAAGCTGAAATTCGGTACACAGGTAGGTCTTGGTGAGAAAATAACCAGAAAAATCTGAAAATGGGCACTTTCCTCCCAGGGGGGACCTGAGTGCCCCTTCTTTGTATGGGGCATTTCCAGTATAGCTAGAAAGCTGAAATTCGGTACACAGGTAGGTTCTGATGAGAAATTAACGAAAATGTTTTTTTAACGGGCACTTTTCATCTGGGGGGTCTATTATGCCCTTCTTTTTATGGGGAACTTCCAGTGTAGCTAGAAAGCTTAAATTTTGTAGACAGGTAGGTCCTGATGTGAAATTAACAAAAAATATTTTTCAACGGCCATTTTTTACCTGGGGGACTAGTGTTCCCCTTCCTTGCATAAGGCACTTCCAGTATAGCTAGAAAGCTGAAATTTGGTACACAGGTAGGTCATGATAAAAAATAACAAAAATGATTTTAAAAGGGATACTTTTCGTGTGAGGGGGACTAGGATGCCCCTTCTTTATATGGGGCACTTTATCCATAGGATATGTTCATCGAGAGGCATACTTGCCAATTTTCAATCTTCTACGACTTTAGCAAGTACCATTTCTTTAGGGAGGGCCGAAACAGATGTGCACCCCATTTACGAGTAGTTGGAGGGGAAAAGTTCCCCTTTCTCAATTGTTTCTTTCTTTATATGCCATTTCTAGGCTACTTACGAATTTTCAGTCCTCTACGACCTTAGCAAGTACCATTTCTTTAGGGAGGGCCGAAACAGATGTGCACCCCATTTACGAGTAGTTGGAGGGGAAAAGTTCCCCTTTCTCAATTGTTTCTTTCTTTATATGCCATTTCTAGGCTACTTACGAATTTTCAGTCTTCTACGACCTTAGCAAGTACCATTTCTTTAGGGAGGGCCGATAGAAATATGCACCCCATTTACGAGTAGTTGGAGGGGAAAAGTTTCCCCTTTCTCAATTTTTTCTTTCTTTATATGCCATTTCTAGGCTACTTACGAATTTTCAGTCTTCTACGACTTTAGCAAGTACCATTTCTTTAGGGAAATATTACCCCATTTACAAGTAGTTGGAGGGGAAAAGTTTCCCCTTTCTCAATTTTTTCTTTCTTTATATGCCATTTCTAGGCTACTTACGAATTTTCAGTCTTCTATGACTTTAGCAAGTACCATTTCTTTAGGGAGGGCCGATAGAAATATTACCCCATTTACAAGTAGTTGGAGGGGAAAAGTTTCCCCTTTATAAATTTTTTCTTTCTTTATATGCCATTTCTAGGCTACTTACGAATTTTAGGTCTTCAACGACTTTAGCAAGTACCATTTCTTTAGGGAGGGCCGATAGAAATATTACCCCATTTACAAGTAGTTGGAGGGGAAAAGTTTCCCCTTTCTCAATTTTTTCTTTCTTTATATGCCATTTCTAGGTTACTTACGAATTTTCAGTCTTCTATGACTTTAGCAAGTACCATTTCTTTAGGGAGGGCCGATAGAAATATTACCCCATTTACAAGTAGTTGGAGGGGAAAAGTTTCCCCTTTCTCAATTTTTTCTTTCTTTATATGCCATTTCTAGGCTACTTACGAATTTTCAGTCTTCTACGACTTTAGCAAGTACCAATTCTTTAGGGAGGGCCGATAGAAATATTACCCCATTTACAAGTAGTTGGAGGGCAAAAGTTTCTCTTTATCAATTTTTTCTTTCTTTATATGCCATTTCTAGGCTACTTACGAATTTTCAGTCTTCTACGACTTTAGCAAGTACCATTTCTTTAGGGAGGGCCGATAGAAATATTACCCCATTTACAAGTAGTTGGAGGGGAAAAGTTTCCCCTTTCTCAATTTTTTTCTTTCTTTATATGCCATTTCTAGGCTACTTACGAATTTTCAGTCTTCTATGACTTTAGCAAGTACCATTTCTTTAGGGAGGGCCGATAGAAATATTACCCCATTTACAAGTAGTTGGAGGGGAAAAGTTTCCCCTTTATCAATTTTTTCTTTCTTTATATGCCATTTCTAGGCTACTTACGAATTTTCAGTCTTCTACGACTTTAGGGAGGGCCGTTACCGATATCTACCCCCATATGTTTTGCTTCTTTTTATATTTTGCTGAATTATGTGCTAATGTTACAATATCTAGGCGCACGGTAGTGCGCCAGGCCAAGTTCGGCCACACAGTGTGTATATTTACACGAAACAGTTCGAGCTGTTTTTACCCCCCTCATAGCTTTGCTCCTCTTGATCATAATATAATGAAACTTGAAACATAAGTTCTCCCCACAGAGGTGACCTCACAGGTTAAATTTGAAAGTTCTACCGTAGAAGCTTCCCGAGATATTAAGGTGTGAAAAGTCCCTCTTTTAGTACATACTCACTGACTGACTCACTGACTCATCAATGTTATTGGGCACTTCCAGTATAGCTAGAAAGCTGAAATTTGGTACACAGGTAGGTCTTGGTGAGAAAATAACCAGAAAAATCTGAAAACGGGCACTTTTCTCCCAGGGGGACCTGAGTGCCCCTTCTTTGTATGGGGCACTTCTAGTATAGCTAGAAAGCTGAAATTCGGTACACAGGTAGGTCTTGGTGAGAAAATAACCAGAAAAATCTGAAAATGGGCACTTTCCTCCCAGGGGGGACCTGAGTGCCCCTTCTTTGTATGGGGCATTTCCAGTTTAGCTAGAAAGCTGAAATTCGGTACACAGGTAGGTTCTGATGAGAAATTAACGAAAATGTTTTTTTAACGGGCACTTTTCATCTGGGGGGTCTATTATGCCCTTCTTTTTATGGGGAACTTCCAGTGTAGCTAGAAAGCTTAAATTTTGTAGACAGGTAGGTCCTGATGTGAAATTAACAAAAAATATTTTTCAACGGCCATTTTTTACCTGGGGGACTAGTGTTCCCCTTACTTGCATAAGGCACTTCCAGTATAGCTAGAAAGCTGAAATTTGGTACACAGGTAGGTCATGATAAAAAATAACAAAAATGATTTTAAAAGGGATACTTTTCGTGTGAGGGGGACTAGGATGCCCCTTCTTTATATGGGGCACTTTATCCATAGGATATGTTCATCGAGAGGCATACTTGCCAATTTTCAATCTTCTACGACTTTAGCAAGTACCATTTCTTTAGGGAGGGCCGAAACAGATGTGCACCCCATTTACGAGTAGTTGGAGGGGAAAAGTTCCCCTTTCTCAATTGTTTCTTTCTTTATATGCCATTTCTAGGCTACTTACGAATTTTCAGTCTTCTACGACCTTAGCAAGTACCATTTCTTTAGGGAGGGCCGATAGAAATATGCACCCCATTTACGAGTAGTTGGAGGGGAAAAGTTTCCCCTTTCTCAATTTTTTCTTTCTTTATATGCCATTTCTAGGCTACTTACGAATTTTCAGTCTTCTACGACTTTAGCAAGTACCATTTCATTAGGGAGGGCCGATAGAAATATTACCCCATTTACAAGTAGTTGGAGGGGAAAAGTTTCCCCTTTCTCAATTTTTTCTTTCTTTATATGCCATTTCTAGGCTACTTACGAATTTTCAGTCTTCTACGACTTTAGCAAGTACCATTTCTTTAGGGAAATATTACCCCATTTACAAGTAGTTGGAGGGGAAAAGTTTCCCCTTTCTCAATTTTTTCTTTCTTTATATGCCATTTCTAGGCTACTTACGAATTTTCAGTCTTCTATGACTTTAGCAAGTACCATTTCTTTAGGGAGGGCCGATAGAAATATTACCCCATTTACAAGTAGTTGGAGGGGAAAAGTTTCCCCTTTATCAATTTTTTCTTTCTTTATATGCCATTTCTAGGCTACTTACGAATTTTCAGTCTTCAACGACTTTAGCAAGTACCATTTCTTTAGGGAGGGCCGATAGAAATATTACCCCATTTACAAGTAGTTGGAGGGGAAAAGTTTCCCCTTTCTCAATTTTTTCTTTCTTTATATGCCATTTCTAGGTTACTTACGAATTTTCAGTCTTCTATGACTTTAGCAAGTACCATTTCTTTAGGGAGGGCCGATAGAAATATTACCCCATTTACAAGTAGTTGGAGGGGAAAAGTTTCCCCTTTCTCAATTTTTTCTTTCTTTATATGCCATTTCTAGGCTACTTACGAATTTTCAGTCTTCTACGACTTTAGCAAGTACCAATTCTTTAGGGAGGGCCGATAGAAATATTACCCCATTTACAAGTAGTTGGAGGGCAAAAGTTTCTCTTTATCAATTTTTTCTTTCTTTATATGCCATTTCTAGGCTACTTACGAATTTTCAGTCTTCTACGACTTTAGCAAGTACCATTTCTTTAGGGAGGGCCGATAGAAATATTACCCCATTTACAAGTAGTTGGAGGGGAAAAGTTTCCCCTTTCTCAATTTTTTTCTTTCTTTATATGCCATTTCTAGGCTACTTACGAATTTTCAGTCTTCTATGACTTTAGCAAGTACCATTTCTTTAGGGAGGGCCGATAGAAATATTACCCCATTTACAAGTAGTTGGAGGGGAAAAGTTTCCCCTTTATCAATTTTTTCTTTCTTTATATGCCATTTCTAGGCTACTTACGAATTTTCAGTCTTCAACGACTTTAGCAAGTACCATTTCTTTAGGAAGGCCCATAGAAATATTACCCCATTTACAAGTAGTTGGAGGGGAAAAGTTTCCCCTTTCTCAATTTTTTCTTTCTTTATATGCCATTTCTAGGCTACTTACGAATTTTCAGTCTTCTACGACTTTAGGGAGGGCCGTTACCGATATCTACCCCCATATGTTTTGCTTCTTTTTATATTTTGCTGAATTATGTGCTAATGTTACAATATCTAGGCGCACGGTAGTGCGCCAGGCCAAGTTCGGCCACACAGTGTGTATATTTACACGAAACAGTTCGAGCTGTTTTTACCCCCCTCATAGCTTTGCTCCTCTTGATCATAATATAATGAAACTTGAAACATAAGTTCTCCCCACAGAGGTGACCTCACAGGTTAAATTTGAAAGTTCTACCGTAGAAGCTTCCCGAGATATTAAGGTGTGAAAAGTCCCTCTTTTAGTACATACTCACTGACTGACTCACTGACTCATCAATGTTATTGGGCACTTCCAGTATAGCTAGAAAGCTGAAATTTGGTACACAGGTAGGTCTTGGTGAGAAAATAACCAGAAAAATCTGAAAACGGGCACTTTTCTCCCAGGGGGACCTGAGTGCCCCTTCTTTGTATGGGGCACTTCTAGTATAGCTAGAAAGCTGAAATTCGGTACACAGGTAGGTCTTGGTGAGAAAATAACCAGAAAAATCTGAAAATGGGCACTTTCCTCCCAGGGGGGACCTGAGTGCCCCTTCTTTGTATGGGGCATTTCCAGTTTAGCTAGAAAGCTGAAATTCGGTACACAGGTAGGTTCTGATGAGAAATTAACGAAAATGTTTTTTTAACGGGCACTTTTCATCTGGGGGGTCTATTATGCCCTTCTTTTTATGGGGAACTTCCAGTGTAGCTAGAAAGCTTAAATTTTGTAGACAGGTAGGTCCTGATGTGAAATTAACAAAAAATATTTTTCAACGGCCATTTTTTACCTGGGGGACTAGTGTTCCCCTTACTTGCATAAGGCACTTCCAGTATAGCTAGAAAGCTGAAATTTGGTACACAGGTAGGTCATAATAAAAAATAACAAAAATGATTTTAAAAGGGATACTTTTCGTGTGAGGGGGACTAGGATGCCCCTTCTTTATATGGGGCACTTTATCCATAGGATATGTTCATCGAGAGGCATACTTGCCAATTTTCAATCTTCTACGACTTTAGCAAGTACCATTTCTTTAGGGAGGGCCGAAACAGATGTGCACCCCATTTACGAGTAGTTGGAGGGGAAAAGTTCCCCTTTCTCAATTGTTTCTTTCTTTATATGCCATTTCTAGGCTACTTACGAATTTTCAGTCTTCTACGACCTTAGCAAGTACCATTTCTTTAGGGAGGGCCGAAACAGATGTGCACCCCATTTACGAGTAGTTGGAGGGGAAAAGTTCCCCTTTCTCAATTGTTTCTTTCTTTATATGCCATTTCTAGGCTACTTACGAATTTTCAGTCTTCTACGACCTTAGCAAGTACCATTTCTTTAGGGAGGGCCGATAGAAATATGCACCCCATTTACGAGTAGTTGGAGGGGAAAAGTTTCCCCTTTCTCAATTTTTTCTTTCTTAATATGCCATTTCTAGGCTACTTACGAATTTTCAGTCTTCTACGACTTTAGCAAGTACCATTTCATTAGGGAGGGCCGATAGAAATATTACCCCATTTACAAGTAGTTGGAGGGGAAAAGTTTCCCCTTTCTCAATTTTTTCTTTCTTTATATGCCATTTCTAGGCTACTTACGAATTTTCAGTCTTCTACGACCTTAGCAAGTACCATTTCTTTAGGGAGGGCCGATAGAAATATTACCCCATTTACAAGTAGTTGGAGGGGAAAAGTTTCCCCTTTCTCAATTTTTTCTTTCTTTATATGCCATTTCTAGGCTACTTACGAATTTTCAGTCTTCTACGACTTTAGCAAGTACCATTTCTTTAGGGAGGGCCGATAGAAATATGCACCCCATTTACGAGTAGTTGGAGGGGAAAAGTTTCTCCTTTCTCAATTTTTTCTTTCTTTATATGCCATTTCTAGGCTACTTACAAATTTTCAGTCTTCTACGACTTTAGCAAGTACCATTTCTTTAGGGAGGGCCGATAGAAATATTACCCCATTTACAAGTAGTTGGAGGGGAAAAGTTTCCCCTTTCTCAATTTTTTCTTTCTTTATATGCCATTTCTAGGCTACTTACGAATTTTCAGTCTTCTATGACTTTAGCAATTACCATTTATTTAGGGAGGGCCGATAGAAATATTACCCCATTTACAAGTAGTTGGAGGGGAAAAGTTTCCCCTTTATCAATTTTTTCTTTCTTTATATGCCATTTCTAGGCTACTTACGAATTTTCAGTCTTCTACGACTTTAGCAAGTACCATTTCTTTAGGGAGGGCCGATAGAAATATTACCCCATTTACAAGTAGTTGGAGGGGAAAAGTTTCCCCTTTCTCAATTTTTTTCTTTCTTTATATGCCATTTCTAGGCTACTTACGAATTTTCAGTCTTCTATGACTTTAGCAAGTACCATTTCTTTAGGGAGGGCCGATAGAAATATTACCCCATTTACAAGTAGTTGGAGGGGAAAAGTTTCCCCTTTATCAATTTTTTCTTTCTTTATATGCCATTTCTAGGCTACTTACGAATTTTCAGTCTTCTACGACTTTAGCAAGTACCATTTCTTTAGGGAGGGCCGATAGAAATATTACCCCATTTACAAGTAGTTGGAGGGGAAAAGTTTCCCCTTTCCCAATTTTTTCTTTCTTTATATGCCATTTCTAGGCTACTTACGAATTTTCAGTCTTCTACGACTTTAGGGAGGGCCGTTACCGATATCTACCCCCATATGTTTTGCTTCTTTTTATATTTTGCTGAATTATGTGCTAATGTTACAATATCTAGGCGCACGGTAGTGCGCCAGGCCAAGTTCGGCCACACAGTGTGTATATTTACACGAAACAGTTCGAGCTGTTTTTACCCCCCTCATAGCTTTGCTCCTCTTGATCATAATATAATGAAACTTGAAACATAAGTTCTCCCCACAGAGGTGACCTCACAGGTTAAATTTGAAAGTTCTACCGTAGAAGCTTCCCGAGATATTAAGGTGTGAAAAGTCCATATTTTAGTACATACTCACTGACTCACTGACTGACTCACTGACTCACTGACTCATCAATATTATTGGGCACTTCCAGTATAGCTAGAAAGCTGAAATTTGGTACACAGGTAGGTCTTGGTGAGAAAATAACCAGAAAAATCTGAAAACGGGCACTTTTCTCCCAGGCGGACCTGAGTGCCCCTTCTTTATATGGGGCACTTCTAGTATAGCTAGAAAGCTGAAATTTGGTACACAGGTAGGTCTTGGTGAGAAAATAACCAGAAAAATCTTAAAACGGGCACTTTCCTCCCAGGGGGGACCTGAGTGTCCCTTCTTTATATGGAGCACTTCTAGTATAGCTACAAAGCTGAAATTCGGTACACAGGTAGGTCTTGGCGAGAAAATAACCAGAAAAATCTGAAAACGGGCACTTTCCTTCCAGGGGGGACCTGAGTGCCCCTTCTTTGTATGGGGCATTTCCAGTATAGCTAGAAAGCTGAAATTTGGTACACAGGTAGGTCTAAGCGAGAAAATAACCAGAAAAATCTGAAAACGGGCACTTTCCTTCCAGGGGGGACCTGAGTGTCCCTTCTTTATATGGGACACTTCTAGTATAGCTAGAAAGCTGAAATTCGGTACACAGGTAGGTCTTGGCGAGAAAATAACCAGAAAAATCTGAAAACGGGCACTTTCCTTCCAGGGGGGACCTGAGTGTCCCTTCTTTATATGGGACACTTCTAGTATAGCTAGAAAGCTGAAATTCGGTACACAGGTATGTTCTGATGAGAAATTAACGAAAATGTTTTTTTAACGGGCACTTTTCATCTCGGATGTCTATTATGCCCTTCTTTTTATGGGGAACTTCCAGTGTAGCTAGAAAGCTTAAATTTTGTAGACAGGAAGGTCCTGATGTGAAATTAACAAAAAATATTTTTCAACGGCCATTTTTTACCTGGGGGACTAGTGTTCCCCTTCCTTGCATAAGGCACTTCCAGTATAGCTAGAAAGCTGAAATTTGGTACACAGGTAGGTCATGATAAAAAATAACAAAAATGATTTTAAAAGGGATACTTTTCGTGTGAGGGGGACTAGGATGCCCCTTCTTTATATGGGGCACTTTATCCATAGGATATGTTCATCGAGAGGCATACTTGCCAATTTTCAATCTTCTACGACTTTAGCAAGTGCCATTTCTTTAGGGAGGGCCAAAACAGATGTGCACCCCATTTACGAGTAGTTGGAGGGGAAAAGTTCCCCTTTCTCAATTGTTTCTTTCTTTATATGCCATTTCTAGGCTACTTACGAATTTTCAGTCTTCTACGACTTTAGCAAGTACCATTTCTTTAGGGAGGGCCGATAGAAATATTACCCCATTTACAAGTAGTTGGAGGAGAAAAGTTTCCCCTTTCTCAATTTTTTCTTTTTTTATATGCCATTTCTAGGCTACTTAAGAATTTTCAGTCTTCTACGACTTTAGCAAGTACCATTTCTTTAGGAAGGCCCATAGAAATATTACCCCATTTACAAGTAGTTGGAGGGGAAAAGTTTCCCCTTTCTCAATTGTTTCTTTCTTTATATGCCATTTCTAGGCTACTTACGAATTTTCAGTCTTCTATGACTTTAGCAAGTACCATTTCTTTAGGGAGGGCCGATAGAAATATTACCCCATTTACAAGTAGTTGGAGGGGAAAAGTTTCCCCTTTCTCAATTTTTTCTTTCTTTATATGCCATTTCTAGGCTACTTACGAATTTTCAGTCTTCTACGACTTTAGCAAGTACCATTTCTTTAGGGAAATATTACCCCATTTACAAGTAGTTGGAGGGGAAAAGTTTCCCCTTTCTCAATTTTTTCTTTCTTTATATGCCATTTCTAGGCTACTTACGAATTTTCAGTCTTCTACGACTTTAGCAAGTACCATTTCATTAGGGAGGGCCGATAGAAATATTACCCCATTTACAAGTAGTTGGAGGGGAAAAGTTTCCCCTTTCTCAATTTTTTCTTTCTTTATATGCCATTTCTAGGCTACTTACGAATTTTCAGTCTTCTACGACTTTAGCAAGTACCATTTCTTTAGGGAAATATTACCCCATTTACAAGTAGTTGGAGGGGAAAAGTTTCCCCTTTCTCAATTTTTTCTTTCTTTATATGCCATTTCTAGGCTACTTACGAATTTTCAGTCTTCTATGACTTTAGCAAGTACCATTTCATTAGGGAGGGCCGATAGAAATATTACCCCATTTACAAGTAGTTGGAGGGGAAAAGTTTCCCCTTTATCAATTTTTTCTTTCTTTATATGCCATTTCTAGGCTACTTACGAATTTTCAGTCTTCAACGACTTTAGCAAGTACCATTTCTTTAGGGAGGGCCGATAGAAATATTACCCCATTTACAAGTAGTTGGAGGGGAAAAGTTTCCCCTTTCTCAATTTTTTCTTTCTTTATATGCCATTTCTAGGTTACTTACGAATTTTCAGTCTTCTATGACTTTAGCAAGTACCATTTCTTTAGGGAGGGCCGATAGAAATATTACCCCATTTACAAGTAGTTGGAGGGGAAAAGTTTCCCCTTTCTCAATTTTTTCTTTCTTTATATGCCATTTCTAGGCTACTTACGAATTTTCAGTCTTCTACGACTTTAGCAAGTACCAATTCTTTAGGGAGGGCCGATAGAAATATTACCCCATTTACAAGTAGTTGGAGGGCAAAAGTTTCTCTTTATCAATTTTTTCTTTCTTTATATGCCATTTCTAGGCTACTTACGAATTTTCAGTCTTCTACGACTTTAGCAAGTACCATTTCTTTAGGGAGGGCCGATAGAAATATTACCCCATTTACAAGTAGTGCCCGTTTTCAGAAAAATCTGAAAACGGGCACTTTTCTCCCAGGGGGACCTGAGTGCCCCTTCTTTGTATGGGGCACTTCTAGTATAGCTAGAAAGCTGAAATTCGGTACACAGGTAGGTCTTGGTGAGAAAATAACCAGAAAAATCTGAAAATGGGCACTTTCCTCCCAGGGGGGACCTGAGTGCCCCTTCTTTGTATGGGGCATTTGCAGTATAGCTAGAAAGCTGAAATTCGGTACACAGGTAGGTTCTGATGAGAAATTAACGAAAATGTTTTTTTAACGGGCACTTTTTTCTGGGGGGTCTATTATGCCCTTCTTTTTATGGGGAACTTCCAGTGTAGCTAGAAAGCTTAAATTTTGTAGACAGGTAGGTCCTGATGTGAAATTAACAAAAAATATTTTTCAACGGCCATTTTTTACCTGGGGGACTAGTGTTCCCCTTACTTGCATAAGGCACTTCCAGTATAGCTAGAAAGCTGAAATTTGGTACACAGGTAGGTCATGATAAAAAATAACAAAAATGATTTTAAAAGGGATACTTTTCGTGTGAGGGGGACTAGGATGCCCCTTCTTTATATGGGGCACTTTATCCATAGGATATGTTCATCGAGAGGCATACTTGCCAACTTTCAATCTTCTACGACTTTAGCAAGTACCATTTCTTTAGGGAGGGCCGAAACAGATGTGCACCCCATTTACGAGTAGTTGGAGGGGAAAAGTTCCCCTTTCTCAATTGTTTCTTTCTTTATATGCCATTTCTAGGCTACTTACGAATTTTCAGTCTTCTACGACCTTAGCAAGTACCATTTCTTTAGGGAGGGCCGAAACAGATGTGCACCCCATTTACGAGTAGTTGGAGGGGAAAAGTTCCCCTTTCTCAATTGTTTCTTTCTTTATATGCCATTTCTAGGCTACTTACGAATTTTCAGTCTTCTACGACCTTAGCAAGTTCCATTTCTTTAGGGAGGGCCGATAGAAATATGCACCCCATTTACGAGTAGTTGGAGGGGAAAAGTTTCCCCTTTCTCAATTTTTTCTTTCTTTATATGCCATTTCTAGGCTACTTACGAATTTTCAGTCTTCTACGACTTTAGCAAGTACCATTTCATTAGGGAGGGCCGATAGAAATATTACCCCATTTACAAGTAGTTGGAGGGGAAAAGTTTCCCCTTTCTCAATTTTTTCTTTCTTTATATGCCATTTCTAGGCTACTTACGAATTTTCAGTCTTCTACGACCTTAGCAAGTACCATTTCTTTAGGGAGGGCCGATAGAAATATTACCCCATTTACAAGTAGTTGGAGGGGAAAAGTTTCCCCTTTCTCAATTTTTTCTTTCTTTATATGCCATTTCTAGGCTACTTACGAATTTTCAGTCTTCTACGACTTTAGCAAGTACCATTTCTTTAGGGAGGGCCGATAGAAATATGCACCCCATTTACGAGTAGTTGGAGGGGAAAAGTTTCTCCTTTCTCAATTTTTTCTTTCTTTATATGCCATTTCTAGGCTACTTACGAATTTTCAGTCTTCTACGACTTTAGCAAGTACCATTTCTTTAGGGAGGGCCGATAGAAATATTACCCCATTTACAAGTAGTTGGAGGGGAAAAGTTTCCCCTTTCTCAATTTTTTCTTTCTTTATATGCCATTTCTAGGCTACTTACGAATTTTCAGTCTTCTATGACTTTAGCAAGTACCATTTATTTAGGGAGGGCCGATAGAAATATTACCCCATTTACAAGTAGTTGGAGGGGAAAAGTTTCCCCTTTATCAATTTTTTCTTTCTTTATATGCCATTTCTAGGCTACTTACGAATTTTCAGTCTTCTACGACTTTAGCAAGTACCATTTCTTTAGGGAGGGCCGATAGAAATATTACCCCATTTACAAGTAGTTGGAGGGGAAAAGTTTCCCCTTTCTCAATTTTTTCTTTCTTTATATGCCATTTCTAGGCTACTTACGAATTTTCAGTCTTCTATGACTTTAGCAAGTACCATTTCTTTAGGGAGGCCCGATAGAAATATTACCCCATTTACAAGTAGTTGGAGGGGAAAAGTTTCCCCTTTATCAATTTTTTCTTTCTTTATATGCCATTTCTAGGCTACTTACGAATTTTCAGTCTTCTACGACTTTAGCAAGTACCATTTCTTTAGGGAGGGCCGATAGAAATATTACCCCATTTACAAGTAGTTGGAGGGGAAAAGTTTCCCCTTTCCCAATTTTTTCTTTCTTTATATGCCATTTCTAGGCTACTTACGAATTTTCAGTCTTCTACGACTTTAGGGAGGGCCGTTACCGATATCTACCCCCATATGTTTTGCTTCTTTTTATATTTTGCTGAATTATGTGCTAATGTTACAATATCTAGGCGCACGGTAGTGCGCCAGGCCAAGTTCGGCCACACAGTGTGTATATTTACACGAAACAGTTCGAGCTGTTTTTACCCCCCTCATAGCTTTGCTCCTCTTGATCATAATATAATGAAACTTGAAACATAAGTTCTCCCCACAGAGGTGACCTCACAGGTTAAATTTGAAAGTTCTACCGTAGAAGCTTCCCGAGATATTAAGGTGTGAAAAGTCCATATTTTAGTACATACTCACTGACTCACTGACTGACTCACTGACTCACTGACTCATCAATATTATTGGGCACTTCCAGTATAGCTAGAAAGCTGAAATTTGGTACACAGGTAGGTCTTGGTGAGAAAATAACCAGAAAAATCTGAAAACGGGCACTTTTCTCCCAGGGGGACCTGAGTGCCCCTTCTTTATATGGGGCACTTCTAGTATAGCTAGAAAGCTGAAATTTGGTACACAGGTAGGTCTTGGTGAGAAAATAACCAGAAAAATCTTAAAACGGGCACTTTCCTCCCAGGGGGGACCTGAGTGCCCCTTCTTTATATGGAGCACTTCTAGTATAGCTACAAAGCTGAAATGCGGTACACAGGTAGGTCTTGGCGAGAAAATAACCAGAAAAATCTGAAAACGGGCACTTTCCTTCCAGGGGGGACCTGAGTGCCCCTTCTTTGTATGGGGCATTTCCAGTATAGCTAGAAAGCTGAAATTTGGTACACAGGTAGGTCTAAGCGAGAAAATAACCAGAAAAATCTGAAAACGGGCACTTTCCTTCCAGGGGGGACCTGAGTGTCCCTTCTTTATATGGGACACTTCTAGTATAGCTAGAAAGCTGAAATTCGGTACACAGGTAGGTCTTGGCGAGAAAATAACCAGAAAAATCTGAAAACGGGCACTTTCCTTCCAGGGGGGACCTGAGTGTCCCTTCTTTATATGGGACACTTCTAGTATAGCTAGAAAGCTGAAATTCGGTACACAGGTATGTTCTGATGAGAAATTAACGAAAATGTTTTTTTAACGGGCACTTTTCATCTCGGATGTCTATTATGCCCTTCTTTTTATGGGGAACTTCCAGTGTAGCTAGAAAGCTTAAATTTTGTAGACAGGAAGGTCCTGATGTGAAATTAACAAAAAATATTTTTCAACGGCCATTTTTTACCTGGGGGACTAGTGTTCCCCTTCCTTGCATAAGGCACTTCCAGTATAGCTAGAAAGCTGAAATTTGGTACACAGGTAGGTCATGATAAAAAATAACAAAAATGATTTTAAAAGGGATACTTTTCGTGTGAGGGGGACTAGGATGCCCCTTCTTTATATGGGGCACTTTATCCATAGGATATGTTCATCGAGAGGCATACTTGCCAATTTTCAATCTTCTACGACTTTAGCAAGTGCCATTTCTTTAGGGAGGGCCGAAACAGATGTGCACCCCATTTACGAGTAGTTGGAGGGGAAAAGTTCCCCTTTCTCAATTGTTTCTTTCTTTATATGCCATTTCTAGGCTACTTACGAATTTTCAGTCTTCTACGACTTTAGCAAGTACCATTTCTTTAGGGAGGGCCGATAGAAATATTACCCCATTTACAAGTAGTTGGAGGAGAAAAGTTTCCCCTTTCTCAATTTTTTCTTTTTTTATATGCCATTTCTAGGCTACTTACGAATTTTCAGTCTTCTACGACTTTAGCAAGTACCATTTCTTTAGGAAGGCCCATAGAAATATTACCCCATTTACAAGTAGTTGGAGGGGAAAAGTTTCCCCTTTCTCAATTGTTTCTTTCTTTATATGCCATTTCTAGGCTACTTACGAATTTTCAGTCTTCTATGACTTTAGCAAGTACCATTTCTTTAGGGAGGGCCGATAGAAATATTACCCCATTTACAAGTAGTTGGAGGGGAAAAGTTTCCCCTTTATCAATTTTTTCTTTCTTTATATGCCATTTCTAGGCTACTTACGAATTTTCAGTCTTCAACGACTTTAGCAAGTACCATTTCTTTAGGAAGGCCCATAGAAATATTACCCCATTTACGAGTAGTTGGAGGGGAAAAGTTCCCCTTTCTCAATTGTTTCTTTCTTTATATGCCATTTCTAGGCTACTTACGAATTTTCAGTCTTCTACGACTTTAGGGAGGGCCGTTACCGATATCTACCCCCATATGTTTTGCTTCTTTTTATATTTTGCTGAATTATGTGCTAATGTTACAATATCTAGGCGCACGGTAGTGCGCCAGGCCAAGTTCGGCCACACAGTGTGTATATTTACACGAAACAGTTCGAGCTGTTTTTACCCCCCTCATAGCTTTGCTCCTCTTGATCATAATATAATGAAACTTGAAACATAAGTTCTCCCCACAGAGGTGACCTCACAGATTAAATTTGAAAGTTCTACCGTAGAAGCTTCCCGAGATATTAAGGTGTGAAAAGTCCATATTTTAGTACATACTCACTGACTGACTCACTGACTCACTGACTCATCAATATTATTGGGCACTTCCAGTATAGCTAGAAAGCTGAAATTTGGTACACAGGTAGGTCTTGGTGAGAAAATAACCAGAAAAATCAGAAAACGGGCACTTTTCTCCCAGGGGGACCTGAGTGCCCCTTCTTTATATGGGGCACTTCTAGTATAGCTAGAAAGCTGAAATTTGGTACACAGGTAGGTCTTGGTGAGAAAATAACCAAAAAAATCTTAAAACGGGCACTTTCCTCCCAGGGGGGACCTGAGTGCCCCTTCTTTATATGGAGCACTTCTAGTATAGCTAGAAAGCTGAAATTCGGTACACAGGTAGGTCTTGGCGAGAAAATAACCAGAAAAATCTGAAAACGGGCAATTTCCTTCCAGGGGGGACCTGAGTGCCCCTTCTTTGTATGGGGCATTTCCAGTATAGCTAGAAAGCTGAAATTTGGTACACAGGTAGTTCTTGGCGAGAAAATAACCAGATAAATCTGAAAACGGGCACTTTCCTTCCAGGGGGACCTGAGTGTCCCTTCTTTATATGGGGCACTTCTAGTATAGCTAGAAAGCTGAAATTCGGTACACAGGTAGGTCTTGGTGAGAAAATAAGCAGAAAAATCTGAAAACGGGCACTTTTCATCTGGGGGGACAATCATTCCCCTTCTTTTTATGGGGCACTTCTAGTAGAGATAGAAAGCTGAAATTTGGTACACAGGTAGGTCTTGGCGAGAAAATAACCAGAAAAATCTGAAAACGCGCACTTTAATTCCAGGGGGACCTGAGTGCCCCTTCTTTATATGGGGCACTTCTAGTATAGCTAGAAAGCTGAAATTTAATACACAGGTAGGTCTTCGTGAGAAAATAACCAGAAAAATCTGAAAACGGGCACTTTCCTCCCAGGGGGACCTGAGTGCCCCTTCTTTGTATGGGGCATTTCCAGTATAGCTAGAAAGCTGAAATTTGGTACACAAGTAGGTCTTGGCGAGAAAATAACCAGAAAAATCTGAAAACGGGCACTTTCCTCCCAGGGGGGACCTGAGTGCCCCTTCTTTGTATAGGGCATTTCCAGTATAGCTAGAAAGCTGAAATTTGGTACACAGGTAGGTCTTGGCGAGAAAATAACCAGAAAAATCTGAAAACGGGCACTTTCCTCGCAGGGGGAACCTGAGTGCCCCTTCTTTGTATGGGGCATTTCCAGTATAGCTAGAAAGCTGAAATTTGGTACACAGGTAGGTCTTGGTGAGAAAATAAGCAGAAAAATCTGAAAACGGGCACTTTTCAACTGGGGGGGCAATCATTCCCCTTCTTTTTATGGGGCATTTCCAGTATAGCTAGAAAGCTGAAATTCGGTACACAGGTAGGTCTTGGTGAGAAAATAAGCAGAAAAATCTGAAAACGGGCACTTTTCATCTGGGGGGACAATCATTCCCCTTCTTTTTATGGGGCATTTCCAGTATAGCTAGAAAGCTGAAATTCGGTACACAGGTAGGTCTTGGTAAGAAAATAAGCAGAAAAATCTGAAAACGGGCACTTTTCTCCCAGGGGGACCTGAGTGCCCCTTCTTTGTATGGGGCATTTCCAGTATAGCTAGAAAGCTGAAATTTGGTACACAGGTAGGTCTTGGCGAGAAAATAACCAGAAAAATCTGAAAACGGGCACTTTCCTTCCAGGGGGGACCTGAGTGCCCCTTCTTTGTATGGGACACTTCCAGTATAGCTAGAAAGCTGAAATTCGGTACACAGGTAGGTCTTGGTGAGAAAATAAGCAGAAAAATCTGAAAACGGGCACTTTTCATCTGGGGGGACAATCATTCCCCTTCTTTTTATGGGGCACTTCTAGTAGAGATAGAAAGCTGAAATTTGGTACACAGGTAGGTCTTGGCGAGAAAATAACCAGAAAAATCTAAAAACGCGCACTTTCCTCCCAGGGGGACCTGAGTGCCCCTTTTTTGTATGGGACACTTCTAGTATAGCTAGAAAGCTGAAATTGGGTACACAGGTAGGTCTTGGTGATAAAATAACCAGAAAAATCTGAAAACGGGCACTTTCCTTCCAGGGGGGACCTGAGTGCCCCTTCTTTGTATGGGGAATTTCCAGTATAGCTAGAAAGCTGAAATTTGGTACACAGGTAGGTCTTGGCGAGAAAATAACCAGAAAAATCTGAAAACGGGCACTTTCCTCCCAGGGGGGACCTGAGTGCCCCTTCTTTGTATGGGACACTTCTAGTATAGCTAGAAAGCTGAAATTCGGTACACAGGTAGGTCTTGGTGAGAAAATAAGCAGAAAAATCTGAAAACGGGCAGTTTTCATCTGGGGGGACAATCATTCCCCTTCTTTTTATGGGGCATTTCCAGTATAGCTAGAAAGCTGAAATTCGGTACACAGGTAGGACTTGGTGAGAAAATAAGCAGAAAAATCTGAAAACGGGCACTTTTCTCCCAGGGGGACCTGAGTGCCCCTTCTTTGTATGGGGCATTTCCAGTATAGCTAGAAAGCTGAAATTTGGTACACAGGTAGGTCTTGGCGAGAAAATAACCAGAAAAATCTGAAAACGGGCACTTTCCTTCCAGGGGGGACCTGAGTGCCCCTTCTTTGTATGGGACACTTCCAGTATAGCTAGAAAGCTGAAATTCGGTACACAGGTAGGTCTTGGTGAGAAAATAAGCAGAAAAATCTGAAAACGGGCACTTTTCTCCCAGGGGGACCTGAGTGCCCCTTCTTTGTATTGGGGCATTTCCAGTATTGCTAGAAAGCTGAAATTTGGTACACAGGTAGGTCTTGGCGAGAAAATAACCAGAAAAATCTGAAAACGGGCACTTTCCTTCCAAAGGGGACCTGAGTGCCCCTTCTTTATATGGGGCACTTCTAGTGTAGCTAGAAAGCTCAAATTCGATACACAGGTAGGTCTTGGTGAGAAAATAAGCAGAAAAATCTGAAAACGGGTACTTTTCTCCCAGGGGGACCTGAGTGCCCCTTCTTTGTATGGGGCACTTCTAGTATAGCTAGAAAGCTGAAATTCGGTACACAGGTAGGACTTGGTGAGAAAATAAGCAGAAAAATCTGAAAACGGGCACTTTTCTCCCAGGGGGACCTGAGTGCCCCTTCTTTGTATGGGGCATTTCCAGTATAGCTAGAAAGCTGAAATTTGGTACACAGGTAGGTCTTGGCGAGAAAATAACCAGAAAAATCTGAAAACGGGCACTTTCCTTCCAGGGGGGACCTGAGTGCCCCTTCTTTGTATGGGACACTTCCAGTATAGCTAGAAAGCTGAAATTCGGTACACAGGTAGGTCTTGGTGAGAAAATAAGCAGAAAAATCTGAAAACGGGCACTTTTCTCCTAGGGGGACCTGAGTGCCCCTTCTTTGTATTGGGGCATTTCAAGTATTGCTAGAAAGCTGAAATTTGGTACACAGGTAGGTCTTGGCGAGAAAAACCAAGAAAAATCTGAAAACGGGCACTTTCGTTCCGGGGGGACCTGAGTGCCCCTTCTTTGTATGGGGCATTTCCAGTATAGCTAGAAAACTGAAATTCGGTACACAGGTAGGTTCTGATGAGAAATTAACGAAAATGTTTTTTTAACGGGCACTTTTTATCTGGGGGGTCTATTATGCCCTTCTTTTTATGGGGAACTTCCAGTGTAGCTAGAAAGCTTAAATTTTGTAGACAGATAGGTCCTGATGTGAAATTAACTTCCAGTATAGCTAGAAAGCTGAAATTTGGTACACAGGTAGGTCATGATAAAAATAACAAAAATGATTTTAAAAGGGATACTTTTCGTGTGAGGGGGACTAGGATGCCCCTTCTTTATATGGGGCACTTTATCCATAGGATATGTTCATCGAGAGGCATACTTGCCAATTTTCAATCTTCTAAGACTTTAGCAAGTACCATTTCTTTAGGGAGGGCCGAAACAGATGTGCACCCCATTTACGAGTAGTGGGAGGGGAAAAGTTCCCCTTTCTCAATTGTTTCTTTCTTTATATGCCATTTCTAGGCTACTTACGAATTTTCAGTCTTCTACGACTTTAGCAAGTACCATTTCTTTAGGGAGGGCCGATAGAAATATTACCCCATTTACAAGTAGTTGGAGGGGAAAAGTTTCCCCTTTCTCAATTTTTTCTTTCTTTATATGCCATTTCTAGGCTACCATTTACAAGTAGTTGGAGGGGAAAAGTTTCCCCTTTATCAATTTTTTCTTTCTTTATATGCTATTTCTAGGCTACTTACGAATTTTCAGTCTTCAACGACTTTAGCAAGTACCATTTCTTTAGGAAGGCCCATAGAAATATTACCCCATTTACAAGTAGTTGGAGGGGAAAAGTTTCCCCTTTCTCAATTTTTTCTTTCTTTATATGCCACTAGCTGATCCCGGTGTACTTCGCTCCCCCCTCGTTATAAAATAAAATTAAAAGTATTTATATATCCTATTGTGACGATCGGTCCAGTAGTTAAGACTATATTACGATTTTTAATTTTAATAAAAAGGAGCGTGGTCCCATCCACTTTTCTCCCGGTACGTATTCCAAATTATGGCAATACCATATGTACCAAATATCATCGACGTAGGTCAAAAAATGCCCAAAATATGGCGATTTAAATTTTTGGGTTATATGGGTGGTGCCACGCCTCTTTGTCCAATCCCGCCCATATTTGCAGCAGCACTAAAAAAATGCACACCAAACCTACGTACCAAATTTTGTTCAAATACCGTTATCAGGAGCAGAAATAATAGATTTTTAATTTGTGGTTTGTATGAGAGGTACCACACCCCTTTGTCTAATGCCGTTCATATTTGCAGCAGCACTTAAAAAATGCACACCAAGCCGACGTACCAAATTTTGTTCAAATACCGTTATCAGGAGCAGAAATAATAGATTTTTAATTTGTGGGTTATATGGGTGGTGCCACGCCTCTTTGTCCAATCCCGCCCATATTTGCAGCAGCACTAAAAAAATGCACACCAAACCTACGTACCAAATTTTGTTCAAATACCGTTATCAGGAGCAGAAATAATAGATTTTTAATTTGTGGTTTGTATGAGAGGTACCACACCCCTTTGTCCAATCCCGTTCATATTTGCAGCAGCACTTTAAAAATGCACACCAAACCGACGTACCAAATTTTGTTCAAATACCGTTATCAGGAGCAGAAATAATAGATTTTTTATTTGTGGTTTGTATGAGAGGTACCACGCCCCTTTGTCAAATCCCTCCCATATTTGCAGCAGCACTAAAAAAATGCATACCAAACCGACTTACCAAATTTCGTTCAAATACCGTTATCAGGAGCAGAAATAATAGATTTTTAATTTGTGGTTTGTATGAGAGGTACCACGCCCCTTTGTCCAATCCCACCCATATTTGCAGCAGCACTTAAAAAATGCACACCAAACCGACGTACAAAATTTTGTTCTAATACCGTTATCAGGAGCAGAAATAATAGATTTTTAATTTGTGGTTTGTATGAGAGGTACCACGCCCCTTTGTCCAATCCCGCCCATATTTGCAGCAGCACTTAAGAAATTTACACCAAACCGACATACCAAATTTTGTTCAAATACCGTTATCAGGAGCAGAAATAATAGATTTTTAATTTGTGGTTTGTATGAGAGGTACCACGCCCCTTTGTGCAATCCCACCCATATTTGCAGCAGCACTTAAAAAATGCACACCAAACCGACGTACCAAATTTTGTTCAAATAACGTTATCAGGAGCAGAAATAATAGATTTTTAATTTGTGGTTTGTATGAGAGGTACCACGCCCCTTTGTCTAATCCCGCCCATATTTGCAGCAGCACTTAAGAAATTTACACCAAACCGACATACTAAATTTTGTTTAAATACCGTTATCAGGAGCAGAAATAATAGATTTTTAATTTGTGGTTTGTATGAGAGGTACCACGCCCCTTTGTCCAATCCCGCCCATATTTGCAGCAGCACTTAAGAAATTTACACCAGACCGACATACCAAATTTTGTTCAAATACCGTTATCAGGAACAGAAATAATAGATTTTGAATTTGTGGTTTGTATGAGAGGTACCACACCCCTTTGTCCAATCCCGCCCATAAGTATCCTATGTCCTTCTCCTGGCTCTAAACTACCTCGCTGCCAATTTTCAGCTAAATCGGTTTAGCCGTTCTTGAGTTATAAGTGAAGTAACTAACACGACTTTCTTTTATATATATAGATTTGAATTAATAGATATTGGAAAAAGTGGGCTTACTGAAGCGACTATAACTCATAAACCAATCCACACACAAAAACCGTATATACATAAAAACCTTGGTATTGACGTCACCTTTCATGAGAAGTTTACAGAATTGAAATCGGTTCAGGCATTACAGAGAACATCAATGCCAAACACAATGCTCTACATTTTTATATATATAGATTTCTAGGCTACTTACGAATTTTCAGTCTTCTACGACTTTAGGGAGGGCCGTTACCGATATCTATCCCCATATGTTTTGCTTCTTTTTATATTTTGCTGAATTATGTGCTTATGTTACAATATCTAGGCGCACGGTAGTGCGCCAGGCCAAGTTCGGCCACACAGTGTGTATATTTACACGAAACAGTTCGAGCTGTTTTTACCCCCCTCATAGCTTTGCTCCTCTTGATCATAATATAATGAAACTTGAAACATAAGTTCTCCCCACAGAGGTGACCTCACAGGTTAAATTTGAAAGTTCTACCGTAGAAGCTTCCCGAGATATTAAGGTGTGAAAAGTCCCTCTTTTAGTACATACTCACTGACTGACTCACTGACTCACTGACTCATCAATATTATTGGGCACTTCCAGTATAGCTAGAAAGCTGAAATTTGGTACACAGGTAGGTCTTGGTGAGAAAATAACCAGAAAAATCTGAAAACGGGCACTTTTCTCCCAGGGGGACCTGAGTGCCCCTTCTTTGTATGGGGCACTTCTAGTATAGCTAGAAAGCTGAAATTCGGTACACAGGTAGGCCTTGGTGAGAAAATAACCAGAAAAATCTGAAAACGGGCACTTTCCTCCCAGGGGGGACCTGAGTGCCCCTTCTTTGTATGGGGCATTTCCAGTATAGCTAGAAAGCTGAAATTTTTTTTTTTTTTTTTTTTTTTTTTAGGACCAGCACTCAGGGGATGACCCCTACGTATGCAGTGCATTGTGCCGGAACTCAGAGAGAGGGATAGAGTAGAGAAGATAGATGTTGAAAATGTAGAAGGCTTAACTCTTTTACAACTCTGCTTTGCGCGTTATGTTAATTTTTAAGGCAGTGTTGAGGCGCCTCCGGTGTTAGGTAGACGCATTAACTTTGTTAAGCTGTATTGGCAGGCATTTTATTAATTGTTTTACTTCGCCGATGTTTCTGCTAACCGACGAAGGAGGGCGATGTTGTGTACATTAGCTTGGAACATCATCAATCGCTGTCGGAACAGTGTTTTAGTGACCAGTGCTATGCCTTCATCACTTAAATAGTCCGACAACAAATTAATACAATGTCTCACTAATGTACATTACAGAAATTAATGATGTTGATTGACTTGCTCTGGCCAGGGTTTGAACCCAGGCCCCACGTCATTGTTTGCTTAGTAGTCAACGCGCTAACCACTTCAGCCAACACCACACAGATAGGTCTTGGTGAGAAAATAACCAGAAAAATCTGAAAACGGGCACTTTTGTTCCAGGGGGGACCTGAGTGCCCCTTCTTTGTATGGGTTATATCCAGTATAGCTAGAAAGCTGAAATTCGGTACACAGGTAGGTCTTGGTGAGAAAATAAGCAGAAAAATCTGAAAACGGGCACTTTTCTCCCAGGGGGACCTGAGTGCCCCTTCTTTGTATGGGGCATTTTCAGTATAGCTAGAAAGCTGAAATTTGGTACACAGGTAGGTCTTGGCGAGAAAATAACCAGAAAAATCTGAAAACGGGCACTTTCCTTCTAGGGGGACCTGAGTGCCCCTTCTTTATATGGGGCACTTCTAGTTAAGCTAGAAAGCTGAAATTTGGTACACAGGTAGGTCTTGGCGAGAAAATAACCAGAAAAATCTGAAAACGGGCAATTTCCTTCTAGGGGGGACCTGAGTGCCCCTTCTTTATATGGGGCACTTCTAGTATAGCTAGTAAGCTGAAATTCATTACACAGGTAGGTCTTGGTGAGAAAATAAGCAGAAAAATCTGAAAACGGGCACTTTTCATCTGGGGGGACAATCATTCCCCTTCTTTTTATGGGGCACTTCTAGTAGAGATAGAAAGCTGAAATTTGGTACACAGGTAGGTCTTGGCGAGAAAATAACCAGAAAAATCTGAAAACGCGCACTTTCCTTCCAGGGGGACCTGAGTGCCCCTTCTTTATATGGGGCACTTCTAGTATAGCTAGGAAGCTGAAATTTAATACACAGGTAGGTTCTGATGAGAAATTAACGAAAATGTTTTTTTAACGGGCACTTTTTATCTGGGGGGTCTATTATGCCCTTCTTTTTATGGGGAACTTCCAGTGTAGCTAGAAAGCTTAAATTTTGTAGACAGATAGGTCCTGATGTGAAATTAACTTCCAGTATAGCTAGAAAGCTGAAATTTGGTACACAGGTAGGTCATGATAAAAATAACAAAAATGATTTTAAAAGGGATACTTTTCGTGTGAGGGGGACTAGGATGCCCCTTCTTTATATGGGGCACTTTATCCATAGGATATGTTCATCGAGAGGCATACTTGCCAATTTTCAATCTTCTAAGACTTTAGCAAGTACCATTTCTTTAGGGAGGGCCGAAACAGATGTGCACCCCATTTACGAGTAGTGGGAGGGGAAAAGTTCCCCTTTCTCAATTGTTTCTTTCTTTATATGCCATTTCTAGGCTACTTACGAATTTTCAGTCTTCTACGACTTTAGCAAGTACCATTTCTTTAGGGAGGGCCGATAGAAATATTACCCCATTTACAAGTAGTTGGAGGGGAAAAGTTTCCCCTTTCTCAATTTTTTCTTTCTTTATATGCCATTTCTAGGCTACCATTTACAAGTAGTTGGAGGGGAAAAGTTTCCCCTTTATCAATTTTTTCTTTCTTTATATGCCATTTCTAGGCTACTTACGAATTTTCAGTCTTCAACGACTTTAGCAAGTACCATTTCTTTAGGAAGGCCCATAGAAATATTACCCCATTTACAAGTAGTTGGAGGGGAAAAGTTTCCCCTTTCTCAATTTTTTCTTTCTTTATTACGAATTTTCAGTCTTCTACGACTTTAGGGAGGGCCGTTACCGATATCTATCCCCATATGTTTTGCTTCTTTTTATATTTTGCTGAATTATGTGCTTATGTTACAATATCTAGGCGCACGGTAGTGCGCCAGGCCAAGTTCGGCCACACAGTGTGTATATTTACACGAAACAGTTCGAGCTGTTTTTACCCCCCTCATAGCTTTGCTCCTCTTGATCATAATATAATGAAACTTGAAACATAAGTTCTCCCCACAGAGGTGACCTCACAGGTTAAATTTGAAAGTTCTACCGTAGAAGCTTCCCGAGATATTAAGGTGTGAAAAGTCCCTCTTTTAGTACATACTCACTGACTGACTCACTGACTCACTGACTCATCAATATTATTGGGCACTTCCAGTATAGCTAGAAAGCTGAAATTTGGTACACAGGTAGGTCTTGGTGAGAAAATAACCAGAAAAATCTGAAAACCGGCACTTTTCTCCCAGGGGGACCTGAGTGCCCCTTCTTTGTATGGGGCACTGCTAGTACAGCTAGAAAGCTGAAATTCGGTACACAGGTAGGTCTTGGTGAGAAAATAACCAGAAAAATCTGAAAACGGGCACTTTCCTCCCAGGGGGGACCTGAGTGCACCTTCTTTGTATGGGGCATTTCCAGTATAGCTAGAAAGCTGAAATTTGGTACACAGATAGGTCTTGGTGAGAAAATAACCAGAAAAATCTGAAAACGGGCACTTTTGTTCCAGGGGGGACCTGAGTGCCCCTTCTTTGTATGGGTTATATCCAGTATAGCTAGAAAGCTGAAATTCGGTACACAGGTAGGTCTTGGTGAGAAAATAAGCAGAAAAATCTGAAAACGGGCTTTTTTCTCCCAGGGGGACCTGAGTGCCCCTTCTTTGTATGGGGCATTTTCAGTATAGCTAGAAAGCTGAAATTTGGTACACAGGTAGGTCTTGGCGAGAAAATAACCAGAAAAATCTGAAAACGGGCACTTTCCTTCTAGGGGGACCTGAGTGCCCCTTCTTTATATGGGGCACTTCTAGTTAAGCTAGAAAGCTGAAATTTGGTACACAGGTAGGTCTTGGCGAGAAAATAACCAGAAAAATCTGAAAACGGGCAATTTCCTTCTAGGGGGGACCTGAGTGCCCCTTCTTTATATGGGGCACTTCTAGTATAGCTAGTAAGCTGAAATTCGGTACACAGGTAGGTCTTGGTGAGAAAATAAGCAGAAAAATCTGAAAACGGGCACTTTTCATCTGGGGGGACAATCATTCCCCTTCTTTTTATGGGGCACTTCTAGTAGAGATAGAAAGCTGAAATTTGGTACACAGGTAGGTCTTGGCGAGAAAATAACCAGAAAAATCTGAAAACGCGCACTTTCCTTCCAGGGGGACCTGAGTGCCCCTTCTTTATATGGGGCACTTCTAGTATAGCTAGGAAGCTGAAATTTAATACACAGGTAGGTCTTGGTGAGAAAATAACCAGAAAAATCTGAAAACGGGCACTTTCCTCCCAGGGGGGACCTGAGTGCCCCTTCTTTGTATGGGGCATTTCCAGTATAGCTAGAAAGCTGAAATTTGGTACACAGGTAGATCTTGGCGAGAAAACAACCAGAAAAATCTGATAACGGGCACTTCCGTTCCAGGGGGGCCTGAGTGCCCCTTCTTTGTATGGGGCATTTCCAGTATAGCTAGAAAGCTGAAATTTGGTACACAGGTAGGTCTTGGTGAGAAAATAAGCAGAAAAATCTGAAAACGGGCACTTTTCATCTGGGGGGACAATCATTCCCCTTCTTTTTATGGGGCATTTCCAGTATAGCTAGAAAGCTGAAATTCGGTACACAGGTAGGTCTTGGTGAGAAAATAAGCAGAAAAATCTGAAAACGGGCACTTTTCATCTGGGGGGACAATCATTCCCCTTCTTTTTATGGGGCATTTCCAGTATAGCTAGAAAGCTTAAATTCGGTACACAGGTAGGTCTTGGTGAGAAAATAAGCAGAAAAATCTGAAAACGGGCACTTTTTGTTGCACTATTTATGCAACTCTACCAACCCAAATGCATACAACCTTGTTAATACGAGTATATACTACTATGATTGAACTGTCATCTTTTGACTTAAAGGATACTTCCTTCCTTTCTTTTTTATTCTTTCGCCATGTTAAGAACATTTCTTTCCATCTGAATTATTAAATAAATTATATGAATTGAATTAAAACAATAGGTGTTTTAATTAATACATTGGCAACAGCTTTATAAGAACTTCCACTGGTTTGTACAAAAAGAAAACTGCAACAAAGGTTATGGGCCCAGATCCCTGGTAACCAATATAAGTAATTTTATAAGACATACAATATCAAGATTGTGTTTGAGAAGAAGTCTCGTGATCGTGGTTTGATTCTGTGTTGTCTAAAAGTCTAAAAATGTCAAGTGGTGGATCAACGATTGATAAATTAGACGGGGAGAACTACACAACGTGGTGCATTCAGATGAAAAGCTTATTGATAACGCTGGATCTGTGGAATACTGTTATAGAAGTTGCGCCGAAGGAGAATGCCGATAAATGGCAAATTAAAGATGCAAAAGCACTTGCCACAATTACACTTGGCGTAAAATCAAGTGAGCTAATTCACATAAAAAATTGCAAAACCGCTAAATGCGCTTGGGATACTTTATGCTCTCTTTATAAGGCCAACACTGCTTCACGTAAGGTAAATCTATTTAAAAAACTTATGAGATTTAAATTAAATGCCAAAGAAAAATTCGCTTTGCAAATGAATGAATTTTGCTCTACAATTGACGAGCTGAAGGAGATTGGTATACAGCTCAACGATGATATGCTATCTATCTTATTGTTATGTAGCTTACCTGACGAGATGGAAAGTTTCGTCGTCGCAATGGAAAGTAGAGACAATTTGCCTACTTATAATAAACTTATTTGCAAAATATATGAAGAAGAAACAAGACAAGGTAATAAATGTCGTGAGTTAGATGAAGTTGCATTCGCGGCGAATTCGAAGAATGATTACAAAAGAAATAAAAAATTCAACAGCAATGGTAGTTACCAGCCTAAAAATGGGTCTAGACATGTCCAACATCAACATGAAAAGAGATTTGTCGATAGCAATGTAAAGAACCTAAAATGTTTTCGCTGTGGAAAGAAGGCCCACATTCGTTCTCAATGCAGAGAATCTAAGAGAGCAAACGATGACTTTGCATGCTCTTTAAATGATAGCCAGACAAACTTAACAGATTTATTTATCTTAGACAGTGGTGCCACTTCGCATATGTGTAAACTTAAAGAATATTTTGCAGAAATAACAGATTCAAAGCAAAGAATTTTGTTAGCATCTGGAGAAAGTATTTATGCAGAAGGAATAGGAGTAGTAAAAATAAAAACAGAATATTGCACTCTTACACTTAACAATGTTTGGTATGTTCCTAAGCTGCACTCAAATTTTATTTCAATAAATAAAATAATTAAAGCTGGTCATACTGTTAATTTTGAAGCGAATAAAGCTATAATGAAAAGCAGGCATGGCAAAAATATTTTGACAGCTGACTTAAAGAATGAAATGTTCATAGCAAATATAAAAATACATAAAGTAGTTGAAAAGGTTTATAACATTTGTGAAGAAAAAATGATAAATAAGTGGCATAAAAGATATGGTCACATAAATGTTAGTGATATGGAAAAACTATCATCCCAAAATATGGTAAAAGGTTTAAATATTAAAATACCTAAAAATATTGAATGTGAAACTTGTGCTATTAACAAAATTTCATGTAAACCGTACAAAAACTATGGAAGCGTGCAAACAAATGATGTGTTACAATTAGTGCATACTGATCTATGTGGTCCCATTAGAGTTAAATCCCTTGGTGGTTCATCCTATTTTATTACGTTTGTAGACGATTTTTCACGCTACATATTTACGTATTTTTTGAAAAGAAAAAGTGAAGCGTACGATGCTTTTAAAAACTTTGCTGCGCTTGCGGAGAAGCAGACTGGCCGCCAAATAAAAATTTTAAGGAGTGACAACGGAAAGGAATATGTAAATTCCAAATTCAAAGCGTTTTTTAGTGAAAAAGGGATAATACATCAAACCACAGTAAGTTATTCCCCACAGCAAAATGGTGTGTCCGAAAGGGCAAATCGAACGTTAGTCGAGATGTCACGGTGTTTGCTGCAATCATCAGGCTTACCACAGAGTTTATGGGGTGAAGCAGTAAACACTGCTACATACCTACGCAATAGGGCACCCACAAGAGTTCTTGGTAACATCACACCTTATCAAAAATGGCATGGAAAACAACCCTCTGTATTTCACTTAAAAATATTCGGATGTGACGCAGTCATGCTTAACAAAGGTATAAAACCAAAAGGCAGCAAGTTCATGCCAAAAGGAACAAAAGTAAAATTTGTTGGATATCAACTTCATACGAAGGGATATCGCCTTTATAACCCAAATACTCGTCAAATAGTAATTTCCAGAGACGTCATTGTTTTCGAACAATCATTTGAAGACTCAATACCAAGCCAAAGTCCAGAGAGTTTTTGTGCTGATATATTTAACAATGTCTTAAATAAGCAAGATATTACAACACAACAGGATGAAATTGAAGCTGACGAAGAAAATGAACAAGAAGGTAAAGATGAACAGGTGAGTGAAATTAGTGCATCATGTAGTGATACAGAAGAAGATGAAAAAGAAAATATGAGGCAAACTGCAGATAAAGTTGAAATTAAAAATATTAGAAATAGAGGCAGACCTAAAATAATTAGAGATGGTAGTCAGGGTAGACCGCGAAAAGTCTATGTCACTGAAAGTGGACCTGAGCTTTTAAACTCAATTATCGAAAACCCTACTTCTGTTAATAATGCACTTAATTCCGAAAATGCTCACAAATGGAAAGAAGCTATGCAGAGCGAATATAATTCTTTGATATATAATAAAACTTGGGAACTGGTGGAAAGGCCGGATAACAAAAATGTAATCGGTTGCAAATGGGTGTTTGCATTAAAGAGAAAACCAGATGGATCGATTGAAAAATATAAAGCTCGCCTAGTTGCACTCGGTTGTTCTCAAAAATATAAAGTAGACTATCAGGAAACTTTTGCTCCGGTCGTCAGACATTCAACGATTCGAATGTTGCTGTCTCTGGCCGCTAAAATGAAGCTATTCGTAAATCATGTAGATATTGAGGCAGCATATTTAAACGGGAATCTAGAGGAGGATGTTTACATGGCACAACCAAAATTGTTTGAAAACAAAAATCACCCGCAGAAAGTATGCAAATTAAATAAGGCATTGTATGGTTTGAAACAATCTGGTCGGGAGTGGAACAAACTAGTAAATGATATTTTGTTAGAAATTGGTTTTTCGCGATGTAAATACGATACTTGCGTTTATGTTAAGCGAGAAGAAAATTGCTTAAGTCTTATTGCAATTTATGTAGACGACATGCTATTGTCATGTTCTAGTGAAGCAGAAATGAAAAATATAATTAATAGTTTAAACCGACATGTAAAAGCTGTTGATCGTGGACCTATCTCATATTATCTAGGAATGGAGATAGAAAGAGATGGCTTAAGAGGAGATTTTATTGTACATCAAGAAAAATATACCGAAAATTTACTTGAAAAATGGGGTATGAACAATTGTAAGCCGGCATCTACGCCATGGCCTAGTGGAATGGTTTTAAAAAAATGCAACAACAAATGTGAAAATTTGCAAACAACGACCTATCAAAGTTTAGTTGGTGGATTAATGTACCTGGCTGTTATATCAAGACCAGATTTAATTCACGTCGTATCAAAACTGTCACAACATAATATGCATCCACACAAAGAGCATTTTGCTACCGCAAAACACGTTCTACGATATTTGAGGAAGAATTCTGCAGCTAAAATTTGTTTCTCTAATCAATGTAAAGAATTTGAATGTTTTACTGATGCAGACTGGGCAGGAGACGCAAACGATCGAAAATCTTATTCCGGTCAAGTTGTTTTTATGATGGGTGGTCCTATAGCTTGGGAATCCCGTAAGCAGTCGTTAGTAGCTCTCAGTACAATGGAGGCCGAGTATGTCGCTTTATGCCAAGGTGGAAAAGAAGTGGTTTTCATTCGAGGTCTTTTGAATGAAATGGGTTTTTATGAAAACATAGCTAAGCCAACAAACACCTATCTTTTGTGACAATCAGAGCGCTGCCTTTCTCGTTAAGAATCCAACTGTCCAGAGAAAGAGTAAACATATCGACATCCGCTACCACTACATAAGAGAAAAATACGAAAGCAAGGAGATAGATGTAAAATATGTTGTTTCTAATGAAAATGCTGCAGATATTTTAACCAAAATATTGTCAAAACAAAAACATGTATATGGCTGTAAACTTTTAAAAATTGTAATGTAATAGTATTTTTAGCATTGTCACATTTTTGATAAATGCATTAAACAATAGGTGTTTTAATTAATACATTGGCAACAGCTTTATAAGAACTTCCACTGGTTTGTACAAAAAGAAAACTGCAACACTTTTCTCCAGGGGGACCTGAGTGCCCCTTCTTTGTATGGGCATTTCCAGTATAGCTAGAAAGCTGAAATTTGGTACACAGGTAGGTCTTGGCGAGAAAATAACCAGAAAAATCTGAAAACGGGCACTTTCCTTCCAGGGGGGACCTGAGTGCCCCTTCTTTGTATGGGACACTTCCAGTATAGCTAGAAAGCTGAAATTCGGTACACAGGTAGGTCTTGGTGAGAAAATAAGCAGAAAAATCTGAAAACGAGCACTTTTCATCTGGGGGGACAATCATTCCCCTTCTTTTTATGGGGCACTTCTAGTAGAGATAGAAAGCTGAAATTTGGTACACAGGTAGGTCTTGGCGAGAAAATAACCAGAAAAATCTGAAAACGCGCACTTTCCTCCCAGGGGGACCTGAGTGCCCCTTTTTTGTATGGGACACTTCTAGTATAGCTAGAAAGCTGAAATTCGGTACACAGGTAGGTCTTGGTGATAAAATAACCAGAAAAATCTGAAAACGGGCACTTTCCTCCAGGGGGGACCTGAGTGCCCCTTCTTTGTATGGGGAATTTCCAGTATAGCTAGAAAGCTGAAATTTGGTACACAGGTAGGTCTTGGCGAGAAAATAACCAGAAAAATCTGAAAACGGGCACTTTCCTCCCAGGGGACCTGAGTGCCCCTTCTTTGTATGGGACACTTCTAGTATAGCTAGAAAGCTGAAATTCGGTACACAGGTAGGTCTTGGTCAGAAAATAAGCAGAAAAATCTGAAAACGGGCACTTTTCATCTGGGGGGGACAATCATTCCCCTTCTTTTTATGGGGCATTTCCAGTATAGCTAGAAAGCTGAAATTCGGTACACAGGTAGGTCTTGGTGAGAAAATAAGCAGAAAAATCTGAAAACGGGCACTTTTCATCTGGGGGGACAATCATTCCCCTTCTTTTTATGGGGCATTTCCAGTATAGCTAGAAAGCTGAAATTCGGTACACAGGTAGGTCTTGGTGAGAAAATAAGCAGAAAAATCTGAAAACGGGCACTTTTCATCTGGGGGGACAATCATTCCCCTTCTTTTTATGGGGCATTTCAGTATAGCTAGAAAGCTTAAATTCGGTACACAGGTAGGTCTTGGTGAGAAAATAAGCAGAAAAATCTGAAACGGGCACTTTTTGTTGCACTATTTATGCAACTCTACCAACCCAAATGCATACAACCTTGTTAATACGAGTATATACTACTATGATTGAACTGTCATCTTTTGACTTAAAGGATACTTCCTTCCTTTCTTTTTTATTCTTTCGCCATGTTAAGAACATTTCTTTCCATCTGAATTATTAAATAAATTATATGAATTGAATTAAAACAATAGGTGTTTTAATTAATACATTGGCAACAGCTTTATAAGAACTTCCACTGGTTTGTACAAAAAGAAAACTGCAACAAAGGTTATGGGCCCAGATCCCTGGTAACCAATATAAGTAATTTTATAAGACATACAATATCAAGATTGTGTTTGAGAAGAAGTCTCGTGATCGTGGTTTGATTCTGTGTTGTCTAAAAGTCTAAAATGTCAAGTGGTGGATCAACGATTGATAAATTAGACGGGGAGAACTACACAACGTGGTGCATTCAGATGAAAAGCTTATTGATAACGCTGGATCTGTGGAATACTGTTATAGAAGTTGCGCCGAAGGAGAATGCCGATAAATGGCAAATTAAAGATGCAAAAGCACTTGCCACAATTACACTTGGCGTAAAATCAAGTGAGCTAATTCACATAAAAAATTGCAAAACCGCTAAATGCGCTTGGGATACTTTATGCTCTCTTTATAAGGCCAACACTGCTTCACGTAAGGTAAATCTATTTAAAAACTTATGAGATTTAAATTAAATGCCAAAGAAAAATTCGCTTTGCAAATGAATGAATTTTGCTCTACAATTGACGAGCTGAAGGAGATTGGTATACAGCTCAACGATGATATGCTATCTATCTTATTGTTATGTAGCTTACCTGACGAGATGGAAAGTTTCGTCGTCGCAATGGAAAGTAGAGACAATTTGCCTACTTATAATAAACTTATTTGCAAAATATATGAAGAAGAAAACAAGACAAGGTAATAAATGTCGTGAGTTAGATGAAGTTGCATTCGCGGCGAATTCGAAGAATGATTACAAAAGAAATAAAAAATTCAACAGCAATGGTAGTTACCAGCTAAAAATGGGTCTAGACATGTCCAACATCAACATGAAAAGAGATTTGTCGATAGCAATGTAAAGAACCTAAAATGTTTTCGCTGTGGAAAGAAGGGCCACATTCGTTCTCAATGCAGAGAATCTAAGAGAGCAAACGATGACTTTGCATGCTCTTTAAATGATAGCCAGACAAACTTAACAGATTTATTTATCTTAGACAGTGGTGCCACTTCGCATATGTGTAAACTTAAAGAATATTTTGCAGAAATAACAGATTCAAAGCAAAGAATTTTGTTAGCATCTGGAGAAAGTATTTATGCAGAAGGAATAGGAGTAGTAAAAATAAAAACAGAATATTGCACTCTTACACTTAACAATGTTTGGTATGTTCCTAAGCTGCACTCAAATTTTATTTCAATAAATAAAATAATTAAAGCTGGTCATACTGTTAATTTTGAAGCGAATAAAGCTATAATGAAAAGCAGGCATGGCAAAAATATTTTGACAGCTGACTTAAAGAATGAAATGTTCATAGCAAATATAAAAATACATAAAGTAGTTGAAAAGGTTTATAACATTTGTGAAGAAAAAATGATAAATAAGTGGCATAAAAGATATGGTCACATAAATGTTAGTGATATGGAAAAACTATCATCCCAAAATATGGTAAAAGGTTTAAATATTAAAATACCTAAAAATATTGAATGTGAAACTTGTGCTATTAACAAAATTTCATGTAAACCGTACAAAAACTATGGAAGCGTGCAAACAAATGATGTGTTACAATTAGTGCATACTGATCTATGTGGTCCCATTAGAGTTAAATCCCTTGGTGGTTCATCCTATTTTATTACGTTTGTAGACGATTTTCACGCTACATATTACGTATTTTTTGAAAAGAAAAAGTGAAGCGTACGATGCTTTTAAAAACTTTGCTGCGCTTGCGGAGAAGCAGACTGGCCGCCAAATAAAAATTTTAAGGAGTGACAACGGAAAGGAATATGTAAATTCCAAATTCAAAGCGTTTTTTAGTGAAAAAGGGATAATACATCAAACCACAGTAAGTTATTCCCCACAGCAAAATGGTGTGTCCGAAAGGGCAAATCGAACGTTAGTCGAGATGTCACGGTGTTTGCTGCAATCATCAGGCTTACCACAGAGTTTATGGGGTGAAGCAGTAAACACTGCTACATACCTACGCAATAGGGCACCCACAAGAGTTCTTGGTAACATCACACCTTATCAAAAATGGCATGGAAAACAACCCTCTGTATTTCACTTAAAAATATTCGGATGTGACGCAGTCATGCTTAACAAAGGTATAAAACCAAAAGGCAGCAAGTTCATGCCAAAAGGAACAAAAGTAAAATTTGTTGGATATCAACTTCATACGAAGGGATATCGCCTTTATAACCCAAATACTCGTCAAATAGTAATTTCCAGAGACGTCATTGTTTTCGAACAATCATTTGAAGACTCAATACCAAGCCAAAGTCCAGAGAGTTTTTGTGCTGATATATTTAACAATGTCTTAAATAAGCAAGATATTACAACACAACAGGATGAAATTGAAGCTGACGAAGAAAATGAACAAGAAGGTAAAGATGAACAGGTGAGTGAAATTAGTGCATCATGTAGTGATACAGAAGAAGATGAAAAAGAAAATATGAGGCAAACTGCAGATAAAGTTGAAATTAAAAATATTAGAAATAGAGGCAGACCTAAAATAATTAGAGATGGTAGTCAGGGTAGACCGCGAAAAGTCTATGTCACTGAAAGTGGACCTGAGCTTTTAAACTCAATTATCGAAAACCCTACTTCTGTTAATAATGCACTTAATTCCGAAAATGCTCACAAATGGAAAGAAGCTATGCAGAGCGAATATAATTCTTTGATATATAATAAAACTTGGGAACTGGTGGAAAGGCCGGATAACAAAAATGTAATCGGTTGCAAATGGGTGTTTGCATTAAAGAGAAAACCAGATGGATCGATTGAAAAATATAAAGCTCGCCTAGTTGCACTCGGTTGTTCTCAAAAATATAAAGTAGACTATCAGGAAACTTTTGCTCCGGTCGTCAGACATTCAACGATTCGAATGTTGCTGTCTCTGGCCGCTAAAATGAAGCTATTCGTAAATCATGTAGATATTGAGGCAGCATATTTAAACGGGAATCTAGAGGAGGATGTTTACATGGCACAACCAAAATTGTTTGAAAACAAAAATCACCCGCAGAAAGTATGCAAATTAAATAAGGCATTGTATGGTTTGAAACAATCTGGTCGGGAGTGGAACAAACTAGTAAATGATATTTTGTTAGAAATTGGTTTTTCGCGATGTAAATACGATACTTGCGTTTATGTTAAGCGAGAAGAAAATTGCTTAAGTCTTATTGCAATTTATGTAGACGACATGCTATTGTCATGTTCTAGTGAAGCAGAAATGAAAAATATAATTAATAGTTTAAACCGACATGTAAAAGCTGTTGATCGTGGACCTATCTCATATTATCTAGGAATGGAGATAGAAAGAGATGGCTTAAGAGGAGATTTTATTGTACATCAAGAAAAATATACCGAAAATTTACTTGAAAAATGGGGTATGAACAATTGTAAGCCGGCATCTACGCCATGGCCTAGTGGAATGGTTTTAAAAAAATGCAACAACAAATGTGAAAATTTGCAAACAACGACCTATCAAAGTTTAGTTGGTGGATTAATGTACCTGGCTGTTATATCAAGACCAGATTTAATTCACGTCGTATCAAAACTGTCACAACATAATATGCATCCACACAAAGAGCATTTTGCTACCGCAAAACACGTTCTACGATATTTGAGGAAGAATTCTGCAGCTAAAATTTGTTTCTCTAATCAATGTAAAGAATTTGAATGTTTTACTGATGCAGACTGGGCAGGAGACGCAAACGATCGAAAATCTTATTCCGGTCAAGTTGTTTTTATGATGGGTGGTCCTATAGCTTGGGAATCCCGTAAGCAGTCGTTAGTAGCTCTCAGTGCAATGGAGGCCGAGTATGTCGCTTTATGCCAAGGTGGAAAAGAAGTGGTTTTCATTCGAGGTCTTTTGAATGAAATGGGTTTTTATGAAAACATAGCTAAGCCAACACCTATCTTTTGTGACAATCAGAGCGCTGCCTTTCTCGTTAAGAATCCAACTGTCCAGAGAAAGAGTAAACATATCGACATCCGCTACCACTACATAAGAGAAAAATACGAAAGCAAGGAGATAGATGTAAAATATGTTGTTTCTAATGAAAATGCTGCAGATATTTTAACCAAAATATTGTCAAAACAAAAACATGTATATGGCTGTAAACTTTTAAAAATTGTAATGTAATAGTATTTTTAGCATTGTCACATTTTTGATAAATGCATTAAACAATAGGTGTTTTAATTAATACATTGGCAACAGCTTTATAAGAACTTCCACTGGTTTGTACAAAAAGAAAACTGCAACACTTTTCTCCCAGGGGGACCTGAGTGCCCCTTCTTTGTATGGGGCATTTCCAGTATAGCTAGAAAGCTGAAATTTGGTACACAGGTAGGTCTTGGCGAGAAAATAACCAGAAAAATCTGAAAACGGGCACTTTCCTTCCAGGGGGGACCTGAGTGCCCCTTCTTTGTATGGGACACTTCCAGTATAGCTAGAAAGCTGAAATTCGGTACACAGGTAGGTCTTGGTGAGAAAATAAGCAGAAAAATCTGAAAACGAGCACTTTTCATCTGGGGGGACAATCATTCCCCTTCTTTTTATGGGGAACTTCTAGTAGAGATAGAAAGCTGAAATTTGGTACACAGGTAGGTCTTGGCGAGAAAATAACCAGAAAAATCTGAAAACGCGCACTTTCCTCCCAGGGGGGACCTGAGTGCCCCTTTTTTGTATGGGACACTTCTAGTATAGCTAGAAAGCTGAAATTCGGTACACAGGTAGGTCTTGGTGATAAAATAACCAGAAAAATCTGAAAACGGGCACTTTCCTCCAGGGGGGACCTGAGTGCCCCTTCTTTGTATGGGGAATTTCCAGTATAGCTAGAAAGCTGAAATTCGGTACACAGGTAGGTCTTGGTCAGAAAATAAGCAGAAAAATCTGAAAACGGGCACTTTTCATCTGGGGGGACAATCATTCCCCTTCTTTTTATGGGGCATTTCCAGTATAGCTAGAAAGCTGAAATTCGGTACACAGGTAGGTCTTGGTGAGAAAATAAGCAGAAAAATCTGAAAACGGGCACTTTTCTCCCAGGGGGACCTGAGTGCCCCTTCTTTGTATGGGGCATTTCCAGTATAGCTAGAAAGCTGAAATTTGGTACACAGGTAGGTCTTGGCGAGAAAATAACCAGAAAAATCTGAAAACGGGCACTTTCTTTCCAGGGGGGGACCTGAGTGCCCCTTCTTTGTATGGGACACTTCCAGTATAGCTAGAAAGCTGAAATTTGGTACACAGGTAGGTCTTGGCGAGAAAATAACCAGAAAAATCTGAAAACGGGCACTTTCGTTCCGGGGGGGACCTGAGTGCCCCTTCTTTGTATGGGGCATTTCCAGTATAGCTAGAAAACTGAAATTCGGTACACAGGTAGGTTCTGATGAGAAATTAACGAAAATGTTTTTTTAACGGGCACTTTTTATCTGGGGGGTCTATTATGCCCTTCTTTTTATGGGGAACTTCCAGTGTAGCTAGAAAGCTTAAATTTTGTAGACAGATAGGTCCTGATGTGAAATTAACTTCCAGTATAGCTAGAAAGCTGAAATTTGGTACACAGGTAGGTCATGATAAAAATAACAAAAATGATTTTAAAAGGGATACTTTTCGTGTGAGGGGGACTAGGATGCCCCTTCTTTATATGGGGCACTTTATCCATAGGATATGTTCATCGAGAGGCATACTTGCCAATTTTCAATCTTCTAAGACTTTAGCAAGTACCATTTCTTTAGGGAGGGCCGAAACAGATGTGCACCCCATTTACGAGTAGTGGGAGGGGAAAAGTTCCCCTTTCTCAATTGTTTCTTTCTTTATATGCCATTTCTAGGCTACTTACGAATTTTCAGTCTTCTACGACTTTAGCAAGTACCATTTCTTTAGGGAGGGCCGATAGAAATATTACCCCATTTACAAGTAGTTGGAGGGGAAAAGTTTCCCCTTTCTCAATTTTTTCTTTCTTTATATGCCATTTCTAGGCTACCATTTACAAGTAGTTGGAGGGGAAAAGTTTCCCCTTTATCAATTTTTTCTTTCTTTATATGCCATTTCTAGGCTACTTACGAATTTTCAGTCTTCAACGACTTTAGCAAGTACCATTTCTTTAGGAAGGCCCATAGAAATATTACCCCATTTACAAGTAGTTGGAGGGGAAAAGTTTCCCCTTTCTCAATTTTTTCTTTCTTTATATGCCATTTCTAGGCTACTTACGAATTTTCAGTCTTCTACGACTTTAGGGAGGGCCGTTACCGATATCTATCCCCATATGTTTTGCTTCTTTTTATATTTTGCTGAATTATGTGCTTATGTTACAATATCTAGGCGCACGGTAGTGCGCCAGGCCAAGTTCGGCCACACAGTGTGTATATTTACACGAAACAGTTCGAGCTGTTTTTACCCCCCTCATAGCTTTGCTCCTCTTGATCATAATATAATGAAACTTGAAACATAAGTTCTCCCCACAGAGGTGACCTCACAGGTTAAATTTGAAAGTTCTACCGTAGAAGCTTCCCGAGATATTACGGTGTGAAAAGTCCCTCTTTTAGTACATACTCACTGACTGACTCACTGACTCATCAATATTATTGGGCACTTCCAGTATAGCTAGAAAGCTGAAATTTGGTACACAGGTAGGTCTTGGTGAGAAAATAACCAGAAAAATCTGAAAACGGGCACTTTTCTCCCAGGGGGACCTGAGTGCCCCTTCTTTGTATGGGGCACTTCTAGTATAGCTAGAAAGCTGAAATTCGGTACACAGGTAGGCCTTGGTGAGAAAATAACCAGAAAAATCTGAAAACGGGCACTTTCCTCCCAGGGGGGACCTGAGTGCCCCTTCTTTGTATGGGGCATTTCCAGTATAGCTAAAAAGCTGAAATTTGGTACACAGATAGGTCTTGGTGAGAAAATAACCAGAAAAATCTGAAAACGGGCACTTTTGTTCCAGGGGGGACCTGAGTGCCCCTTCTTTGTATGGGTTATATCCAGTATAGCTAGAAAGCTGAAATTCGGTACACAGGTAGGTCTTGGTGAGAAAATAAGCAGAAAAATCTGAAAACGGGCACTTTTCTCCCAGGGGGACCTGAGTGCCCCTTCTTTGTATGGGGCATTTTCAGTATAGCTAGAAAGCTGAAATTTGGTACACAGGTAGGTCTTGGCGAGAAAATAACCAGAAAAATCTGAAAACGGGCACTTTCCTTCTAGGGGGACCTGAGTGCCCCTTCTTTATATGGGGCACTTCTAGTTAAGCTAGAAAGCTGAAATTTGGTACACAGGTAGGTCTTGGCGAGAAAATAACCAGAAAAATCTGAAAACGGGCAATTTCCTTCTAGGGGGGACCTGAGTGCCCCTTCTTTATATGGGGCACTTCTAGTATAGCTAGTAAGCTGAAATTCATTACACAGGTAGGTCTTGGTGAGAAAATAAGCAGAAAAATCTGAAAACGGGCACTTTTCATCTGGGGGGACAATCATTCCCCTTCTTTTTATGGGGCACTTCTAGTAGAGATAGAAAGCTGAAATTTGGTACACAGGTAGGTCTTGGCGAGAAAATAACCAGAAAAATCTGAAAACGCGCACTTTCCTTCCAGGGGGACCTGAGTGCCCCTTCTTTATATGGGGCACTTCTAGTATAGCTAGGAAGCTGAAATTTAATACACAGGTAGGTTCTGATGAGAAATTAACGAAAATGTTTTTTTAACGGGCACTTTTTATCTGGGGGTCTATTATGCCCTTCTTTTTATGGGGAACTTCCAGTGTAGCTAGAAAGCTTAAATTTTGTAGACAGATAGGTCCTGATGTGAAATTAACTTCCAGTATAGCTAGAAAGCTGAAATTTGGTACACAGGTAGGTCATGATAAAAATAACAAAAATGATTTTAAAAGGGATACTTTTCGTGTGAGGGGGACTAGGATGCCCCTTCTTTATATGGGGCACTTTATCCATAGGATATGTTCATCGAGAGGCATACTTGCCAATTTTCAATCTTCTAAGACTTTAGCAAGTACCATTTCTTTAGGGAGGGCCGAAACAGATGTGCACCCCATTTACGAGTAGTGGGAGGGGAAAAGTTCCCCTTTCTCAATTGTTTCTTTCTTTATATGCCATTTCTAGGCTACTTACGAATTTTCAGTCTTCTACGACTTTAGCAAGTACCATTTCTTTAGGGAGGGCCGATAGAAATATTACCCCATTTACAAGTAGTTGGAGGGGAAAAGTTTCCCCTTTCTCAATTTTTTCTTTCTTTATATGCCATTTCTAGGCTAACATTTACAAGTAGTTGGAGGGGAAAAGTTTCCCCTTTATCAATTTTTTCTTTCTTTATATGCCATTTCTAGGCTACTTACGAATTTTCAGTCTTCAACGACTTTAGCAAGTACCATTTCTTTAGGAAGGCCCATAGAAATATTACCCCATTTACAAGTAGTTGGAGGGGAAAAGTTTCCCCTTTCTCAATTTTTTCTTTCTTTATATGCCATTTCTAGGCTACTTACGAATTTTCAGTCTTCTACGACTTTAGGGAGGGCCGTTACCGATATCTATCCCCATATGTTTTGCTTCTTTTTATATTTTGCTGAATTATGTGCTTATGTTACAATATCTAGGCGCACAGTAGTGCGCCAGGCCAAGTTCGGCCACACAGTGTGTATATTTACACGAAACAGTTCGAGCTGTTTTTACCCCCCTCATAGCTTTGCTCCTCTTGATCATAATATAATGAAACTTGAAACATAAGTTCTCCCCACAGAGGTGACCTCACAGGTTAAATTTGAAAGTTCTACCGTGGAAGCTTCCCGAGATATTAAGGTGTGAAAAGTCCATATTTTAGTACATACTCACTGACTCACTGACTCATCAATATTATTGGGCACTTCCAGTATAGCTAGAAAGCTGAAATTTGGTACACAGGTAGGTCTTGGTGAGAAAATAAGCAGAAAATTCTGAAAACGGGCACTTTTCTCCCAGGGGGACCTGAGTGCCCCTTCTTTGTATGGGGCATTTTCAGTATAGCTAGAAAGCTGAAATTTGGTACACAGGTAGGTCTTGGCGAGAAAATAACCAGAAAAATCTGAAAACGGGCACTTTCCTTCTAGGGGGACCTGAGTGCCCCTTCTTTATATGGGGCACTTCTAGTTAAGCTAGAAAGCTGAAATTTGGTACACAGGTAGGTCTTGGCGAGAAAATAACCAGAAAAATCTGAAAACGGGCAATTTCCTTCTAGGGGGGACCTGAGTGCCCCTTCTTTATATGGGGCACTTCTAGTATAGCTAGTAAGCTGAAATTCGGTACACAGGTAGGTCTTGGTGAGAAAATAAGCAGAAAAATCTGAAAACGGGCACTTTTCATCTGGGGGGACAATCATTCCCCTTCTTTTTATGGGGCACTTCTAGTAGAGATAGAAAGCTGAAATTTGGTACACAGGTAGGTCTTGGCGAGAAAATAACCAGAAAAATCTGAAAACGCGCACTTTCCTTCCAGGGGGACCTGAGTGCCCCTTCTTTATATGGGGCACTTCTAGTATAGCTAGGAAGCTGAAATTTAATACACAGGTAGGTCTTGGTGAGAAAATAACCAGAAAAATCTGAAAACGGGCACTTTTTTCCCAGGGGGGACCTGAGTGCCCCTTCTTTGTATGGGGCATTTCCAGTATAGCTAGAAAGCTGAAATTTGGTACACAGGTAGGTCTTGGCGAGAAAACAACCAGAAAAATCTGATAACGGGCACTTCCGTTCCAGGGGGGCCTGAGTGCCCCTTCTTTGTATGGGGCATTTCCAGTATAGCTAGAAAGCTGAAATTTGGTACACAGGTAGGTCTTGGTGAGAAAATAAGCAGAAAAATCTGAAAACGGGCACTTTTCATCTGGGGGGACAATCATTCCCCTTCTTTTTATGGGGCATTTCCAGTATAGTTAGAAAGCTGAAATTCGGTACACAGGTAGGTCTTGGTGAGAAAATAAGCAGAAAAATCTGAAAACGGGCACTTTTCATCTGGGGGGACAATCATTCCCCTTCTTTTTATGGGGCATTTCCAGTATAGCTAGAAAGCTGAAATTCGGTACACAGGTAGGTCTTGGTGAGAAAATAAGCAGAAAAATCTGAAAACGGGCACTTTTCTCCCAGGGGGACCTGAGTGCCCCTTCTTTGTATGGGGCATTTCCAGTATAGCTAGAAAGCTGAAATTTGGTACACAGGTAGGTCTTGGCGAGAAAATAACCACAAAAATCTGAAAACGGGCACTTTCTGTTAGAATTACTTTAACAATTTCTACTTTGTTGTCAATGTATATTCTACATCATAGTAGCCTTTGAATGTTTTCATTTGTAATAAAAAATGTTTCTTGATTTTTATGTCAGTTCGGCAAATAATTTTATATACGTTACATTAAAATTAAACTTTTATAAAAAACAAACTCGAAGTCTTTTTATATTTCAACATTGGTTATGGGACCAGGAATGCTATAAGGATACTGAATACAAGAATAAGAAAAGCTGCATACTTATAGTTATTTTAGTATCAAGAATGTCGAACTCAGGTTTTCAGATTGATAAGCTGCATGCTGAAAATTATGCATCTTGGTCAATACAGATGCGAAGTTTATTGATAACCCAGGATTATTGGGATGTAATTGAAACTCAACTTAGTGAAAATGCAAGTGTAGCAGAAAAAACGTCTTGGAAAATTAAAGATAATAAGGCGTTGGCCACAATAACTTTGTTGGTGAGAACAACAGAACTCATTCACATAAAAGATTGCAAAACTTCCGGTGAAGCTTGGTGCAAGTTGCAAAATATTTACAGAGCAAAGGATCCATCAAGAAAAGTTCATTTATTCAAGAAATTTGTGCGATTTAAGTTTGTAGCAAATGAAAAATATAGCGTTCAAATCAATCAATTTTGTTCAATAGCAGATGATTTAAGAGATGCTGAGATAAGTATACCGAATGAATTACTTTCAATATTTTTGTTGTGTAGTTTGCCTCCTGAATTGGAAAATTTTGTTGTTGCTATCGAAAGTCGTGATTCATTACCGAGTTTAGAGCAATTGAAAAACAAAATATTAGAAGAAGAGCAACGAAGGTGTGAAAATATTAATGAACACAGAGATCAGGTATTTTCAATTAAGAACAAAAATAAGAATTTCAATAACAAGAGTGTAAATTTGAATAATCAAAATAAATTTAAAAATGTAACCTGTTTCTTGTGTGGCAAGAAAGGTCATTTTCGCTCACAGTGTCAATCAAAGAGTAAATCTGTTGGTAGTCACGAAAGTGCGATGACTATAATAAATTCTTGCATTAATGAAAATGGAATATATGATTGGTTGCTGGATAGTGGAGCTTCTTCTCATGTGTGTCGAGACAAAAGTCTATACTGTGGAATGAAAGAATATAATAGCGAAGTAGTGCTAGCCTCTGGTGACAAATTTGGTGTAAAAGGCATTGGTGATGTTAAAGTTAATTTTAACAATAATTGCTATATTTTGAAAGACGTTTTGTATATTCCTAATATGAAATCAAATTTTTTGTCTATTAGCAAGATGGCTGAGAAGGGATTTACTATAAAATTTCAAAATAAAGGTGTAGAAATTTTCAAGAAAAACAAATTTCAATTTAAAGCGGAAATTTTTAATGGAATTTACAAAATAAAATCAACATTGGAAAATCATTCAATTAACAAAGCTGAAAATTGTACAAATACCCTATGGCATAGACGGTTTGGACATCTCAACTTTTATGATTTGAAGAAACTAGCAAGTAAAGATATGGTTCGTGGATTAAAAGGTAATATAAAGGAATTTGACTGTATAACATGTTCATTATGTAAAATGCAAGCAAAGTCTTTTAAATCGATCGGAAAAACAGTTACTAATAACTTGCTCGAATTAGTTCACACGGACATATGTGGGCCTATGAGGGTTAAATCTTATGGAAGTGCATTATATTTTATCACATTTATTGACGATTTTTCACGTTATATCACAGTTTATGTTTTAAAAAACAAAAGTGATGCTTTTAATGCATTTAAAGAGTATCTTAATATGGCTGAAAACCAAACTGGTTGTAAATTAAAGCGATTAAGAAGTGATAATGGTCGAGAGTACATAAACTCAAACTTTAATCGTTTTTTAAAAGAACGGGGTATAGTTCATGAGACAACGGTTAGCTACACACCTCAACAAAATGGAGTATCCGAAAGAGCTAACAGAACGTTAATAGAAATGGCTAGATGTATGCTAGAGGAGTCAAAGTTGCCTAAAGGTTTGTGGGCTGAGGCCATTAACACAAGTGTTTATATAAAAAATAGATCACCAACAAAAACTTTGGAAAATGTAACTCCATTCGAGCGGTGGACAAAAAGAAAACCAACTGTTTCCTATTTTAAAAGTTTTGGATCTAAAGCTGTAGCTTTGGAAAAGAAGCCAGGTAGATCAAAATTGGAACCAAAAGGTAAAATTTGCTCATTTGTTGGATACCAACCAAATACAAAAGGTTATAGATTGATTGATCTAAAAACAAATAAAATAGTAATTGCAAGAGACGTTAAATTCTTCGAAAATGAATTTGAAATAAATAACATGGATATAGAAAATGATTTCTACGATAATTCATTCGATTGTTCTATGTTCAATAATAAGAATCAGAATAATATTGAAGACATAGATGTTGCTGTAAACGATATAGAAAGTGATAATCAAAGCCCTGGTGATTACAGTGAAGTAGAAGAAAGTCAATCCTGTTCAGGTGAGCACTCAGATTTTTTGGGTTTCGATAATCAAGAATCGGTGAATGAAGAAACATATATAAGAGATGCAAGTGGAAAGCGAAAAAGGGGTAGGCCTATTATATTAAGAACTGGAAATCCTGGCAGGCCTAGAAAAATATATAAAACAGATATTGACGAGCTTAATATGGTTGATAATTTTAGTTTTGATCCTAATAATGTAAAAGAAGCTATGTGTAGTGATGAATCAAAAGAATGGCAAGAAGCAATGAAACAAGAATATTCATCATTAATAACAAATAACACATGGGAGCTGGTTGAGAAGCCTCCAGAGAAGAATGTTATTGGTAATAAATGGATTTTTACAAAAAAGTATTTTGCAAATGGCACTATAGAAAAGTATAAAGCTCGATTAGTGGCGCAAGGATGTTTTCAAAAGTATAAAGAGGATTATAGCGAAACATATTCTCCGGTAATACGTCATCCTACAATCCGTTTAATTTTGTCGTTGGCTGTAAAGTACAATTTATTAATACAACATGTCGATGTTGTCGCTGCATATCTGAACGGAGATCTAAACGAAGAAGTTTATATGAAACAACCTAAAATGTTTGTTAAAAAGGGTGAAGAAAAGTTAGTATGCAAGTTAAAGAAATCGTTATATGGACTTAAACAAGCTGGGAGAGAGTGGAACCATAAAATAAATGAAATATTGGAGAAAATTGGGTTTGTGCAATGCAAAACAGATAGATGTGTTTTTGTTAATAATAATAACAATGAAATTAATATTATTGCTCTCTATGTCGATGACATTTTATTAGCTTGTAATTCCAGAAAGTCTATAGACAACATACTAAAAGAACTGAAGGAACACGTTAAAATTGTTGATCGTGGTCAAGCGGACTATTATCTTGGAATGGAAATTGTAAGAAATGATCCAAGAGGAAGCATAGAAGTCCATCAAAAGAATTTTGTGCAAGAACTCCTAAGACAATGGGATATGCAAGATTGTAAGCCTGCAAGGACGCCATTTGTAGTTGGAACAGTGTTATTAAAATGCAATAAAGAAACATGCACTGAAATGATAGATATCAAAAATTATCAATCACTAATTGGAAGTCTAATGTATTTGTCTACCATATCAAGACCTGATATCGCACATACAGTTTCAAGTTTAGCACAGTTCAGTTCTCATCCGCACAAAGAACATTTCACTGCAGCGAAACACGTACTAAGATATTTAAAACTTAAAGATTTTTCACTTAATTATTTAAAAGATAAAAATGACTTAATTTGTTATTCTGATGCAGATTGGGGATCCAACGTAAATGATAGAAAATCGTACAGCGGATATGTTCTTTTTTCCGCAGGTGGCCCGATTTCATGGGAGTCAAAAAAACAGAACATTGTCGCTTTAAGTTCGATGGAAGCGGAATATATTGCAATGTGTCAGGCTGTAAAAGAAATCAGTTTTTACCGAAGTCTTCTTACTGAAATGGGTTTAAAAAGTTTACTAGAAAAACCATCAATACTATTTTGTGACAATCAAGGTGCTCAGTTTCTAGCAAAAAATAATATGACTTTGAAGAGAAGCAAACACATCGACATACGCTATCACTATATCAAGGAGAAGTACAATGCAAAAGAAGTGGACCTGCAATATATTCCAACTGAGAGAAATGTTGCAGATATATTAACAAAATGTTTAACAAACCAAAATCATATGAAATTTTGTAACTTATTGAATTTAAAATCTTGAGTATTTTATTTTTGTTTTTAAAACTAATATTATTATTTTCAAAACATAGAATCTACATTGAGGAGGTGTTTGTTAGAATTACTTTAACAATTTCTACTTTGTTGTCAATGTATATTCTACATCATAGTAGCCTTTGAATGTTTTCATTTGTAATAAAAAATGTTTCTTGATTTTTATGTCAGTTCGGCAAATAATTTTATATACGTTACATTAAAATTAAACTTTTATAAAAAACAAACTCGAAGTCTTTTTATATTTCAACACTTTCCTTCCAGGGGGGACCTGAGTGCCCCTTCTTTGTATGGGACACTTCCAGTATAGCTAGAAAGCTGAAATTCGGTACACAGGTAGGTCTTGGTGAGAAAATAAGCAGAAAAATCTGAAAACGAGCACTTTTCATCTGGGGGGACAATCATTCCCCTTCTTTTTATGGGGCACTTCTAGTAGAGATAGAAAGCTGAAATTTGGTACACAGGTAGGTCTTGGCGAGAAAATAACCAGAAAAATCTGAAAACGGGCACTTTCCTCCCAGGGGGAGCTGAGTGCCCCTTCTTTGTATGGGACACTTCTAGTATAGCTAGAAAGCTGAAATTCGGTACACAGGTAGGTCTTGGTGAGAAAATAAGCAGAAAAATCTGAAAACGGGCACTTTTCATCTGGGGGGACAATCATTCCCCTTCTTTTTATGGGGCATTTCCAGTATAGCTAGAAAGCTGAAATTCGGTACACAGGTAGGTCTTGGTGAGAAAATAAGCAGAAAAATCTGAAAACGGGCACTTTTCTCCCAGGGGGACCTGAGTGCCCCTTCTTTGTATGGGGCATTTCCAGTATAGCTAGAAAGCTGAAATTTGGTACACAGGTAGGTCTTGGCGAGAAAATAACCAGAAAAATCTGAAAACGGGCACTTTCCTTCCAGGGGGGGACCTGAGTGCCCCTTCTTTGTATGGGACACTTCTAGTATAGCTAGAAAGCTGAAATTCGGTACACAGGTAGGTCTTGGTGATAAAATAACCAGAAAAATCTGAAAACGGGAACTTTCCTTCCAGGGGGGACCTGAGTGCCCCTTCTTTGTATGGGACACTTCTAGTATAGCTAGAAAGCTGAAATTCGGTACACAGGTAGGTCTTGGTGCGAAAATAAGCTGAAAAATCTGAAAACGGGCACTTTTCTCCCAGGGGGACCTGAGTGCCCCTTCTTTGTATGGGGCATTTCCAGTATAGCTAGAAAGCTGAAATTTGGTACACAGGTAGGTCTTGGCGAGAAAATAACCAGAAAAATCTGAAAACGGGCACTTTCCTCCCAGGGGGACCTGAGTGCCCCTTCTTTGTATGGGACACTTCTAGTATAGCTAGAAAGCTGAAATTCGGTACACAGGTAGGCCTTGGTGAGAAAATAAGCAGAAAAATCTGAAAACGGGCACTTTTCATCTGGGGGGACAATCATTCCCCTTCTTTTTATGGGGCATTTCCAGTATAGCTAGAAAGCTGAAATTCGGTACACAGGTAGGTCTTGGTGAGAAAATAAGCAGAAAAATCTGAAAACGGGCACTTTTCTCCCAGGGGGACCTGAGTGCCCCTTCTTTGTATGGGGCATTTCCAGTATAGCTAGAAAGCTGAAATTTGGTACACAGGTAGGTCTTGGCGAGAAAATAACCAGAAAAATCTGAAAACGGGCACTTTCCTTCCAGGGGGGGACCTGAGTGCCCCTTCTTTGTATGGGACACTTCCAGTATAGCTAGAAAGCTGAAATTCGGTACACAGGTAGGTCTTGGTGAGAAAATAAGCAGAAAAATCTGAAAACGGGCACTTTTAATCTGGGGGGACAATCATTCCCCTTCTTTTTATGGGGCACTTCTAGTAGAGATAGAAAGCTGAAATTTGGTACACAGGTAGGTCTTGGCGAGAAAATAACCAGAAAAATCTGAAAACGCGCACTTTCCTCCCAGGGGGGACCTGAGTGCCCCTTCTTTGTATGGGACACTTCTAGTATAGCTAGAAAGCTGAAATTCGGTACACAGGTAGGTCTTGGTGAGAAAATAAGCAGAAAAATCTGAAAACGGGCACTTTTCATCTGGGGGGACAATCATTCCCCTTCTTTTTATGGGGCATTTCCAGTATAGCTAGAAAGCTGAAATTCGGTACACAGGTAGGTCTTGGTGAGAAAATAAGCAGAAAAATCTGAAAACGGGCACTTTCCTTCCAGGGGGGACCTGAGTGCCCCTTCTTTGTATGGGGAATTTCCAGTATAGCTAGAAAGCTGAAATTTGGTACACAGGTAGGTCTTGGCGAGAAAATAACCAGAAAAATCTGAAAACGGGCACTTTCCTCCCAGGGGGGACCTGAGTGCCCCTTCTTTGTATGGGACACTTCTAGTATAGCTAGAAAGCTGAAATTCGGTACACAGGTAGGTCTTGGTGAGAAAATAAGCAGAAAAATCTGAAAACGGGCACTTTTCATCTGGGGGGACAATCATTCCCCTTCTTTTTATGGGGCATTTCCAGTATAGCTAGAAAGCTGAAATTCGGTACACAGGTAGGTCTTGGTGAGAAAATAAGCAGAAAAATCTGAAAACGGGCACTTTTCTCCCAGGGGGACCTGAGTGCCCCTTCTTTGTATGGGGCATTTCCAGTATAGCTAGAAAGCTGAAATTTGGTACACAGGTAGGTCTTGGCGAGAAAATAACCAGAAAAATCTGAAAACGGGCACTTTCCTTCCAGGGGGGAACTGAGTGCCCCTTCTTTAAATGGGGCACTTCTAGTATAGCTAGAAAGCTCAAATTCGGTACACAGGTAGGTCTTGGTGAGAAAATAAGCAGAAAAATCTGAAAACGGGCACTTTTCTCCCAGGGGGACCTGAGTGCCCCTTCTTTGTATGGGGCACTTCTAGTATAGCTAGAAATCTGAAATTAGGTACACAGGTAGGTCTTGGCTAGAAAATAACCAGAAAAATCTGAAAACGGGCACTTTCGTTCCGGGGGGGACCTGAGTGCCCCTTCTTTGTATGGGGCATTTCCAGTATAGCTAGAAAGCTGAAATTCGGTACACAGGTAGGTTCTGATGAGAAATTAACGAAAATGTTTTTTTAACGGGCACTTTTTATCTGGGGGGTCTATAATGCCCTTCTTTTTATGGGGAACTTCCAGTGTAGCTAGAAAGCTTAAATTTTGTAGACAGATAGGTCCTGATGTGAAATTAACAAAAAATATTTTTCAACGGCCATTTTTTACCTGGGGGACTAGTTTTCCCCTTCCTTGCATAAGGCACTTCCAGTATAGCTAGAAAGCTGAAATTTGGTACACAGGTAGGTCATGATAAAAATAACAAAAATGATTTTAAAAGGGATACTTTTCGTGTGAGGGGAACTAGGATGCCCCTTCTTTATATGGGGCACTTTATCCATAGGATATGTTCATCGAGAGGCATACTTGCCAATTTTCAATCTTCTACGACTTTAGCAAGTACCATTTCTTTAGGGAGGGCCGAAACAGATGTGCATCCCATCTACGAGTAGTGGGAGGGGAAAAGTTCCCCTTTCTCAATTGTTTCTTTCTTTATATGCCATTTCTAGGCTACTTACGAATTTTCAGTCTTCTACGACTTTAGCAAGTACCATTTCTTTAGGGAGGGCCGATAGAAATATTACCCCATTTACAAGTAGTTGGAGGGGAAAAGTTTCCCCTTTCTCAATTTTTTCTTTCTTTATATGCCATTTCTAGGCTACTTACGAATTTTCAGTCTTCTATGACTTTAGCAAGTACCATTTCTTTAGGGAGGGCCGATAGAAATATTACCCCATTTACAAGTAGTTGGAGGGGAAAATTTTCCCCTTTCTCAATTTTTTCTTTCTTTGTATGCCATTTCTAGGCTACTTACGAATTTTCAGTCTTCTACGACTTTAGGGAGGGCCGTTACCGATATCTACCCCCATATGTTTTGCTTCTTTTTATATTTTGCTGAATTATGTGCTAATGTTACAATATCTAGGCGCACGGCAGTGCGCCAGGCCAAGTTCGGCCACACAGTGTGTATATTTACACGAAACAGTTCGAGCTGTTTTTACCCCCCTCATAACTTTGCTCCTCTTGATCATAATATAATGAAACTTGAAACATAAGTTCTCCCCACAGAGGTGACCTCACAGGTTAAAGTTCTACCGTGGAAGCTTCCCGAGATATTAAGGTGTGAAAAGTCCATATTCTAGAACATACTCACTGACTCACTGACTGACTCACTGACTCATCAATATTATTGGGCACTTCTAGTATAGCTAGAAAGCTGAAATTCGGTACACAGGTAGGTCTTGGCGAGAAAATAACCAGAAAAATCTGAAAACGGGCACATCCTTCCAGGGGGGACCTGAGTGCCCCTTCTTTATATGGGGCACTTCTAGTATAGCTAGAAAGCTGAAATTCGGTACACAGGTAGGTCTTGGTGAGAAAATAAGCAGAAAAATCTGAAAACGGGCACTTTTCTCCCAGGGGGACCTGAGTGCCCCTTCTTTGTATGGGGCATTTCCAGTATAGCTAGAAAGCTGAAATTTGGTACACAGGTAGGTCTTGGCGAGAAAATAACCAGAAAAATCTGAAAACGGGCACTTTCCTCCCAGGGGGTACCTGAGTGCCCCTTCTTTGTATGGGGCATTTCCAGTATAGCTAGAAAGCTGAAATTTGGTACACAAGTAGGTCTTGGCGAGAAAATAACCAGAAAAATCTGAAAACGGGCACTTTCCTGCCAGGGGGGACCTGAGTGCCCCTTCTTTATATGGGGCACTTATAGTATAGCTAGAAAGCTGAAATTTGGTACACAGGTAGGTCTTGGTGGGAAAATAACCAGAAAAATCTGAAAACGGGCACTTTCCTCCCAGGGGGTACCTGAGTGCCCCTTCTTTGTATGGGGCATTTCCAGTATAGCTAGAAAGCTGAAATTTGGTACACAGGTAGGTCTTGGCGAGAAAATAACCAGAAAAATCAGAAAACGGGCACTTTCCTTCTAGGGGGGACCTGAGTGCCCCTTCTTTATATGGGGAACTTCTAGTATAGCTAGAAAGCTGAAATTCGGTACACAGGTAGGTCTTGGTGAGAAAATAAGCAGAAAAATCTGAAAACGGGCACTTTTCATCTGGGGGGACAATCATTCCCCTTCTTTTTATGGGGCAATTCTAGTAGAGATAGAAAGCTAAAATTTGGTACACAGGTAGGTCTTGGCGAGAAAATAACCATAAAAATCTGAAAACGGGCACTTTCCTCCCAGGGGGGACCTGAGTGCCCCTTCTTTGTATGGGACACTTCTAGTATAGCTAGAAAGCTGAAATTCGGTACACAGGTAGGTCTTGGTGGGAAAATAAGCAGAAAAATCTGAAAACGGGCACTTTTCATCTGGGGGGACAATCATTCCCCTTCTTTTTATGGGGCATTTCCAGTATAGCTAGAAAGCTGAAATTCGGTACACAGGTAGGTCTTGGTGAAAAAATAAGCAGAAAAATCTGAAAACGGGCACTTTTCTCCCAGGGGGACCTGAGTGCCCCTTCTTTGTATGGGGCACTTCTAGTATAGCTAGAAAGCTGAAATTTGGTACACAGGTAGGTCTTGGCGAGAAAATAACCAGAAAAATCTGAAAACGGGCACTTTCGTTCCAGGGGGGACCTGAGTGCCCCTTCTTTGTATGGGGCATTTCCAGTATAGCTAGAAAGCTGAAATTCGGTACACAGGTAGGTTCTGATGAGAAATTAACGAAAATATTTTTTTAACGGGCACTTTTTATCTGGGGGGTCTATTATGCCCTTCTTTTTATGGGGAACTTCCAGTGTAGCTAGAAAGCTTAAATTCAGAAAGCAGAAAAATCTGAAAACGGGCACTTTTCTCCCAGGGGGACCTGAGTGCCCCTTCTTTGTATGGGGCACTTCTAGTATAGCTAGAAAGCTGAAATTTGGTACACAGGTAGGTCTTGGCGAGAAAATAACCAGAAAAATCTGAAAACGGGCACTTTCGTTCCGGGGGGGACCTGAGTGCCCCTTCTTTATATGGGGCATTTCCAGTATAGCTAGAAAGCTGAAATTATGTACACAGGTAGGTTCTGATGAGAAATTAACGAAAATGTTTTTTTAACGGGCACTTTTTATCTGGGGGTCTATTATGCCCTTCTTTTTATGGGGAACTTCCAGTGTAGCTAGAAAGCTTAAATTTTGTAGACAGGTAGGTCCTGATGTGAAATTAACAAAAAATATTTTTCAACGGCCATTTTTTACCTGGGGGACTAGTTTTCCCCTTCCTTGCATAAGGCACTTCCAGTATAGCTAGAAAGCTGAAATTTGGAACACAGGTAGGTCATGATAAAAATAACAAAAATGATTTTAAAAGGGATACTTTTCGTGTGAGGGGGACTAGGATGCCCCTTCGTTATATGGGGCACTTTATCCATAGGATATGTTCATCGAGAGGCATACTTGCCAATTTTCAATCTTCTACGACTTTAGCAAGTACCATTTCTTTAGGGAGGGCCGAAACAGATGTGCACCCCATTTACGAGTAGTTGGAGGGGAAAAGTTCCCCTTTCTCAATTGTTTCTTTCTTTATATGCCATTTCTAGGCTACTTACGAATTTTCAGTCTTCTACGACTTTAGCAAGTACCATTTCTTTAGGGAGGGCCGATAGAAATATTACCCCATTTACAAGTAGTTGGAGGGGAAAAGTTTCCCCTTTCTCAATTTTTTCTTTCTTTATATGCCATTTCTAGGCTACTTACGAATTTTCAGTCTTCTATGACTTTAGCAAGTACCATTTCTTTAGGGAGGGCCGACTCACTGACTGACTCACTGACTCATCAATATTATTGGGCACTTCTAGTATAGCTAGAAAGCTGAAATTTGGTACACAGGTAGGTCTTGGCGAGAAAATAACCAGAAAAATCTGAAAACGGGCACTTTCCTTCCAGGGGGACCTAAGTGCCCCTTCTTTATATGGGGCACTTCTAGTATAGCTAGAAAGCTCAAATTCGGTACACAGGTAGGTCTTGGTGAGAAAATAAGCAGAAAAATCTGAAAACGGGCACTTTTCTCCCAGGCGGACCTGAGTGCCCCTTCTTTGTATGGGGCACTTCTAGTATAGCTAGAAAGCTCAAATTTGGTACACAGGTAGGTCTTGGCGAGAAAATAACCAGAAAAATCTGAAAACGGGCACTTTCCTTCCAGGGGGACCTAAGTGCCCCTTCTTTATATGGGGCACTTCTAGTATAGCTAGAAAGCTCAAATTCGGTACACAGGTAGGTCTTGGTGAGAAAATAACCAGAAAAATCTGAAAACGGGCACTTTCCTTCCAGGGGGACCTAAGTGCACCTTCTTTATATGGGGCACTTCTAGTATAGCTAGAAAGCTCAAATTTGGTACACAGGTAGGTCTTGGCGAGAAAATAACCAGAAAAATCTGAAAACGGGCACTTTCGTTCCGGGGGGGACCTGAGTGCCCCTTCTTTGTATGGGGCATTTCCAGTATAGCTAGAAAGCTGAAATTCGGTACACAGGTAGGTCTTGGTGAGAAAATAAGCAGAAAAATCTGAAAACGGGCACTTTTCATCTGGGGGGACAATCATTCCCCTTCTTTTTATGGGGCACTTCTAGTAGAGATAGAAAGCTGAAATTTGGTACACAGGTAGGTCTTGGCGAGAAAATAACCATAAAAATCCGAAAACGGGCACTTTCCTCCCAGGGGGACCTGAGTGCCCCTTCTTTGTATGGGACACTTCTAGTATAGCTAGAAAGCTGAAATTCGGTACACAGGTAGGTCTTGGTGGGAAAATAACCATAAAAATCCGAAAACGGGCACTTTCCTCCCAGGGGGACCTGAGTGCCCCTTCTTTGTATGGGGCACTTCTAGTATAGCTAGAAAGCTGAAATTTGGTACACAGGTAGGTCTTGGCGAGAAAATAACCAGAAAAATCTGAAAACGGGCACTTTCGTTCCAGGGGGGACCTGAGTGCCCCTTCTTTGTATGGGGCATTTCCAGTATAGCTAGAAAGCTGAAATTCGGTACACAGGTAGGTTCTGATGAGAAATTAACGAAAATATTTTTTTAACGGGCACTTTTTATCTGGGGGGTCTATTATGCCCTTCTTTTTATGGGGAACTTCCAGTGTAGCTAGAAAGCTTAAATTCAGAAAGCAGAAAAATCTGAAAACGGGCACTTTCCTTCCAGGCGGGACCTGAGTGCCCCTTCTTTATATGGGGCACTTCTAGTATAGCTAGAAAGCTGAAATTCGGTACACAGGTAGGTCTTGGTGAGAAAATAAGCAGAAAAATCTGAAAACGGGCACTTTTCTCCCAGGGGGACCTGAGTGCCCCTTCTTTGTATGGGGCATTTCCAGTATAGCTAGAAAGCTGAAATTTGGTACACAGGTAGGTCTTGGCGAGAAAATAACCAGAAAAATCTGAAAAAGGGCACTTTCCTTCCAGGGGGACCTAAGTGCCCCTTCTTTATATGGGGCACTTCTAGTATAGCTAGAAAGCTGAAATTCGGTATGGGGCACTTCTAGTATAGCTAGAAAGCTGAAATTTGGTACACAGGTAGGTCTTGGCGAGAAAATAACCAGAAAAATCTGAAAACGGGCACTTTCCTTCCAGGGGGACCTAAGTGCCCCTTCTTTATATGGGGCACTTCTAGTATAGCTAGAAAGCTGAAATTTGGTACACAGGTAGGTCTTGGCGAGAAAATAACCAGAAAAATCTGAAAACGGGCACTTTCCTTCCAGGGGGGACCTGAGTGCCCCTTCTTTATATGGGGAACTTCTAGTATAGCTAGAAAGCTGAAATTCGGTACCCAGGTAGGTCTTGGTGAGAAAATAAGCAGAAAAATCTGAAAACGGGCACTTTTCATCTGGGGGGACAATCATTCCCCTTCTTTTTATGGGGCACTTCTAGTAGAGATAGAAAGCTGAAATTTGGTACACAGGTAGGTCTTGGCGAGAAAATAACCATAAAAATCTGAAAACGGGCACTTTCCTCCCAGGGGGGACCTGAGTGCCCCTTCTTTGTATGGGACACTTCTAGTATAGCTAGAAAGCTGAAATTCGGTACACAGGTAGGTCTTGGTGGGAAAATAAGCAGAAAAATCTGAAAACGGGCACTTTTCATCTGGGGGGACAATCATTCCCCTTCTTTTTATGGGGCATTTCCAGTATAGCCAGAAAGCTGAAATTTGGTACACAAGTAGGTCTTGGTGAGAAAATAACCAGAAAAATCTGAAAACGGGCACTTTCCTCCCAGGGGGGACCTGAGTGCCCCTTCTTTGTATGGGGCATTTCCAGTATAGCTAGAAAGCTGAAATTCGGTACACAGGTAGGTCTTGGTGAGAAAATAAGCAGAAAAATCTGAAAACGGGCACTTTTCTCCCAGGGGGACCTGAGTGCCCCTTCTTTGTATGGGGCATTTCCAGTATAGCTAGAAAGCTGAAATTTGGTACACAGGTAGGTCTTGGCGAGAAAATAACCAGAAAAATCTGAAAACGGGCACTTTCCTTCCAGAGAGGACCTGAGTGCCCCTTCTTTATATGGGGCACTTCTAGTATAGCTAGAAAGCTGAAATTCGGTACACAGGTAGGTCTTGGTGAGAAAATAAGCAGAAAAATCTGAAAACGGGCACTTTTCTAACAGGGGGACCTGAGTGCCCCTTCTTTGTATGGGGCACTTCTAGTATAGCTAGAAAGCTGAAATTTGGTACACAGGTAGGTCTTGGTGAGAAAATAACCAGAAAAATCTGAAAACGGGCACTTTCCTCCCAGGGGGGACCTGAGTGCCCCTTCTTTGTATGGGGCATTTCCAGTATAGCTAGAAAGCTGAAATTTGGTACACAAGTAGGTCTTGGCGAGAAAATAACCAGAAAAATCTGAAAACGGGCACTTTCCTTCCAGGGGGGACCTGAGTGCCCCTTCTTTATATGGGGCACTTCTAGTATAGCTAGAAAGCTGAAATTTGGTACACAGGTAGGTCTTGGCGAGAAAATAACCAGAAAAATCTGAAAACGGGCACTTTCCTTCCAGGGGAGACCTGAGTGCCACTTCTTTATATGGGGCACTTCTAGTATAGCTAGAAAGCTGAAATTCGGTACACAGGTAGGTCTTGGTGAGAAAATAACCAGAAAATTCTGAAAACGGGCACTTTTCTCCCAGGGGGACCTGAGTGCCCTTTCTTTGTATGGGGCATTTCCAGTATAGCTAGAAAGCTGAAATTTGGTACACAGGTAGGTCTTGGCGAGAAAATAACCAGAAAAATCTGAAAACGGGCACTTTCCTTCCAGGGGGACCTAAGAACCCCTTCTTTATATGGGGCACTTTTAGTATAGCTAGAAAGCTGAAATTTGGTACACAGGTAGGTCTTGGCGAGAAAATAACCAGCAAAATCTGAAAACGGGCACTTTCCTTCCAGGGGGGACCTGAGTGCCCCTTCTTTATATGGGGAACTTCTAGTATAGCTAGAAAGCTGAAATTCGGTACACAGGTAGGTCTTGGTGAGAAAATAAGCAGAAAAATCTGAAAACGGGCACTTTTTATCTGAGGGGACAATCATTCCCCTTCTTTTTATGGGGCACTTCTAGTAGAGATAGAAAGCTGAAATTTGGTACACAGGTAGGTCTTGGCGAGAAAATAACCATAATAATCTGAAAACGGGCACTTTCCTCCCAGGGGGGACCTGAGTGCCCCTTCTTTGTATGGGACACTTCTAGTATAGCTAGAAAGCTGAAATTCGGTACACAGGTAGGTCTTGGTGGGAAAATAAGCAGAAAAATCTGAAAACGGGCACTTTTCATCTGGGGGGACAATCATTCCCCTTCTTTTTATGGGGCATTTCCAGTATAGCTAGAAAGCTGAAATTCGGTACACAGGTAGGTCTTGGTGAGAAAATAAGCAGAAAAATCTGAAAACGGGCACTTTTCTCCCAGGGGGACCTGAGTGCCCCTTCTTTGAATGGGGAACTTCTAGTATAGCTAGAAAGCTGAAATTTGGTACACAGGTAGGTCTTGGCGAGAAAATAACCAGAAAAATCTGAAAACGGGCACTTTCGTTCCAGGGGGACCTGAGTGCCCCTTCTTTGTATGGGGCATTTCCAGTATAGCTAGAAAGCTGAAATTCGGTACACAGGTAGGTTCTGATGAGAAATTAACGAAAATATTTTTTTAACGGGCACTTTTTATCTGGGGGGTCTATTATGCCCTTCTTTTTATGGGGAAATTCCAGTGTAGCTAGAAAGCTTAAATTCAGAAAGCAGAAAAATCTGAAAACGGGCACTTTTCTCCCAGGGGGACCTGAGTGCCCCTTCTTTGTATGGGGCACTTCTAGTATAGCTAGAAAGCTGAAATTTGGTACACAGGTAGGTCTTGGCGAGAAAATAACCAGAAAAATCTGAAAACGGGCACTTTCGTTCCGGGGGGACCTGAGTGCCCCTTCTTTGTGTGGGGAACTTTCCAGTATAGCTAGAAAGCTGAAATTCGGTACACAGGTAGGTTCTGATGAGAAATTAACGAAAATGTTTTTTTAACGGGCACTTTTTATCTGGGGGTCTATTATGCCCTTCTTTTTATGGGAAACTTCCAGTGTAGCTAGAAAGCTTAAATTTTGTAGACAGGTAGGTCCTGATGTGAAATTAACAAAAAATATTTTTCAACGGCCATTTTTTACCTGGGGGACTAGTTTTCCCCTTCCTTGCATAAGGCACTTCCGGTATAGCTAGAAAGCTGAAATTTGGAACACAGGTAGGTCATGATAAAAATAACAAAAATGATTTTAAAAGGGATACTTTTCGTGTGAGGGGGACTAGGATGCCCCTTCTTTATATGGGGCACTTTATCCATAGGATATGTTCATCGAGAGGCATACTTGCCAATTTTCAATCTTCTACGACTTTAGCAAGTACCATTTCTTTAGGGAGGGCCGAAACAGATGTGCACCCCATTTACGAGTAGTTGGAGGGGAAAAGTTCCCCTTTCTCAATTGTTTCTTTCTTTATCTGCCATTTCTAGGCTACTTACGAATTTTCAGTCTTCTACGACTTTAGCAAGTACCATTTCTTTAGGGAGGGCCGATAGAAATATTACCCCATTTACAAGTAGTTGGAGGGGAAAAGTTTCCCCTTTCTCAATTTTTTTTTCTTTATATGCCATTTCTAGGCTACTTACGAATTTTCAGTCTTCTATGACTTTAGCAAGTACCATTTCTTTAGGGAGGGCCGATAGAAATATTACCCCATTTACAAGTAGTTGGAGGGGAAAAGTTTCCCCTTTATCAATTTTTTCTTTCTTTGTATGCCATTTCTAGGCTACTTACGAATTTTCAGTCTTCTACGACTTTAGGGAGGGCCGTTACCGATATCTACCCCCATATGTTTTGCTTCTTTTTATATTTTGCTGAATTATGTGCTAATGTTACAATATCTAGGCGCACGGTAGTGCGCCAGGCCAAGTTCGGCCACACAGTGTGTATATTTACACGAAACAGTTCGAGCTGTTTTTACACCCCTCATAACTTTGCTCCTCTTGATCATAATATAATGAAACTTGAAACATAAGTTCTCCCCACAGAGGTGACCTCACAGGTTAAATTTGAAAGTTCTACCGTGGAAGCTTCCCGAGATATTAAGGTGTGAAAAGTCCATATTTTAGTACATACTCACTGACTCACTGACTGACTCACTGACTCACTGACTCATCAATATTATTGGGCACTTCCAGTATAGCTAGAAAGCTGAAATTTGGTACACAGGTAGGTCTTGGTGAGAAAATAACCAGAAAAATCTGAAAACGGGCACTTTCCTTCCAGGGGGGACCTGAGTGCCCCTTCTTTGTATGGGGCATTTCCAGTATAGCTAGAAAGCTGAAATTTGGTACTCAGGTAGGTCTTGGCGAGAAAATAGCCAGAAAAATCTGAAAACGGGCACTTTCCTTCCAGGGGGGACCTGAGTGCCCCTTCTTTATATGGGGCACTTCTAGTATAGCTAGAAAGCTGAAATTCGGTACACAGGTAGGTCTTGGTGAGAAAATAAGCAGAAAAATCTGAAAACGGGCACTTTTCTAACAGGGGGACCTGAGTGCCCCTTCTTTGTATGGGGCACTTCTAGTATAGCTAGAAAGCTGAAATTCGGTACACAGGTAGGTCTTGGTGAGAAAAAAGAAGAGAGGTGTCTTAGGACACCCGGTTATAGCTTTGCTCATTTTTTTTTATAAGGAACGAAGGCGAATAAGAAGAAGTAAGTATGTACATATGTATGTACACATAATATTTTCGGTTTTTTGTTAAAGTTGAAATCAAAATAAAAAAAAGCAATTTCGTTTCTTGCAAGGCGAATATGATGTAAATTTGCCAAATTGTGGTGTTTTTTTACTTGCATACACACATATGTACATATACATACATATACATACTTATATACATACTTGATAAATTCTGATATATTGCAGATATTATAGTGATAAAATACAAACGATCACTGAAAACAAACTTTAATTAATTAAATAATAAAATAAATATTTCACATACATACATACATACATATGTATTCATATGAGTATATTTATTGTTTTGTTTTTGTTATTGCGGTTGAATGTGAGTAACACACTGTATATGTACATACATATTTTCTCGTCTTGATTTTAAAAAACAACAACAAAGTCGCTTTTAAAGGATGAGCTAATCAAAACAAAAAAAGAAAAACATAACGGGAATAGTGTCGATTATTTATCTTACAAAAATAAAATTCAACCCCTACCGCGCCATAAATAGCAAAGCTATAATAAGCAGAAAAATCTGAAAACGGGCACTTTTCATCTGGGGGGACAATCATTCCCCTTCTTTTTATGGGGCACTTCTAGTAGAGATAGAAAGCTGAAACTTGGTACACAGGTAGGTCTTGGCGATAAAATAACCAGAAAAGTCTGAAAACGGGCACTTTTCATCTGGGGGGACAATCATTCCCCTTCTTTTTATGGGGCATTTCCAGTATAGCTAGAAAGCTGAAATTCGGTACACAGGTAGGTCTTGGTGAGAAAATAAGCAGAAAAATCTGAAAACGGGCACTTTTCTCCCAGGGGGACCTGAGTGCCCCTTCTTTGTATGGGGCACTTCTAGTATAGCTAGAAAGCTGAAATTCGGTACACAGGTAGGTCTTGGCGAGAAAATAACCAGAAAAATCTGAAAACGGGCACTTTCCTTCTAGGGGGGACCTGAGTGCCACTTCTTTATATGGGGCACTTCTGGTATAGCTAGAAAGCTGAAATTCGGTACACAGGTAGGTCTTGGTGAGAAAATAAACAGAAAAATCTGAAAACGGGCACTTTTCTCCCAGGGGGACCTGAGTGCCCCTTCTTTGTATGGGGCATTTCCAGTATAGCTAGAAAGCTGAAATTTGGTACACAGGTAGGTCTTGGCGAGAAAATAACCAGAAAAATCTGAAAACGGGCACTTTCCTTCCAGAGAGGACCTGAATGGCCCTTCTTTATATGGGGCACTTCTAGTATAGCTAGAAAGCTGAAATTCGGTACACAGGTAGGTCTTGGTGAGAAAATAAGCAGAAAAATCTGAAAACGGGCACTTTTCTAACAGGGGGACCTGAGTGCCCCTTATTTGTATGGGGGACTAGTTTTCCCCTTCCTTGCATAAGGCACTTCCAGTATAGCTAGAAAGCTGAAATTTGGTACACAGGTAGGTCATGATAAAAATAACAAAAATGATTTTAAAATGGATACTTTTCGTGTGAGGGGGACTAGGATGCCCCTTCTTTATATGGGGCACTTTATCCATAGGATATGTTCATCGAGAGGCATACTTGCCAATTTTCAATCTTCTACGACTTTAGCAAGTACCATTTCTTTAGGGAGGGCCGAAACAGATGTGCACCCCATTTACGAGTAGTTGGAGGGGAAAAGTTCCCCTTTCTCAATTGTTTCTTTCTTTATATGCCATTTCTAGGCTACTTACGAATTTTCAGTCTTCTACGACTTTAGGGAGGGCCGTTACCGATATCTACCCCCATATGTTTTGCTTCTTTTTATATTTTGCTGAATTATGTGCTAATGTTACAATATCTAGGTGCACGGTAGTGCGCCAGGCCAAGTTCGGCCACACAGTGTGTATATTTACACGAAACAGTTCGAGCTGTTTTTACCCCCCTCATAACTTTGCTCCTCTTGATCATAATATAATGAAACTTAAAACATCAGTTCTCCCCACAGAGGTGACCTCACAGGTTAAATTTGAAAGTTCTACCGTAGAAGCTTCCCGAGATATTAAGGTGTGAAAAGTCCATATTTTAGTACATACTCACTGACTCACTGACTGACTCACTGACTCATCAATATTATTGGGCACTTCTAGTATAGCTAGAAAGCTGAAATTCGGTACACAGGTAGGTCTTGGCGAGAAAATAACCAGAAAAATCTGAAAACGGGCACTTTCCTTCCAGGGGGGACCTGAGTGCCCCTTCTTTATATGGGGCACTTCTAGTATAGCTAGAAAGCTGAAATTCGGTACACAGGTAGGTCTTGGCGAGAAAATAACCAGAAAAATCTGAAAACGGGCACTTTCCTTCCAGAGAGGACCTGAGTGCCCCTTCTTTATATGGGGCACTTCTAGTATAGCTAGAAAGCTGAAATTCGGTACACAGGTAGGTCTTGGTGAGAAAATAAGCAGAAAAATCTGAAAACGGGCACTTTTCTAACAGGGGGACCTGAGTGCCCCTTCTTTGTATGGGGCACTTCTAGTATAGCTAGAAAGCTGAAATTTGGTACACAGGTAGGTCTTGGTGAGAAAATAACCAGAAAAATCTGAAAACGGGCATTTTCCTCCCAGGGGGTACCTGAGTGCCCCTTCTTTGTATGGGGCATTTCCAGTATAGCTAGAAAGCTGAAATTTGGTACACAAGTAGGTCTTGGCGAGAAAATAACCAGAAAAATCTGAAAACGGGCACTTTCCTTCCAGGGGGGACCTGAGTGCCCCTTCTTTATATGGGGCACTTCTAGTATAGCTAGAAAGCTGAAATTTGGTACACAGGTAGGTCTTGGCGAGAAAATAACCAGAAAAATCTGAAAACGGGCACTTTCCTTCCAGGGGAGACCTGAGTGCCCCTTCTTTATATGGGGCACTTCTAGTATAGCTAGAAAGCTGAAATTCGGTACACAGGTAGGTCTTGGTGAGAAAATAACCAGAAAAATCTGAAAACGGGCACTTTCCTCCCAGGGGGTACCTAAGTGCCCCTTCTTTGTATGGGGCATTTCCAGTATAGCTAGAAAGCTGAAATTTGGTACACAAGTAGGTCTTGGCGAGAAAATAAGCAGAAAATTCTGAAAACGGGCACTTTTTTCCCAGGGGGACCTGAGTGCCCCTTCTTTGTATGGGGCATTTCCAGTATAGCTAGAAAGCTGAAATTTGGTACACAGGTAGGTCTTGGCGAGAAAATAACCAGAAAAATCTGAAAACGGGCACTTTTGTTCCAGGGGGACCTAAGTGCCCCTTCTTTATATGGGGCACTTCTAGTATAGCTAGAAAGCTGAAATTTGGTACACAGGTAGGTCTTGGCGAGAAAATAACCAGAAAAATCTGAAAACGGGCACTTTCCTTCCAGGGGGGACCTGAGTGCCCCTTCTTTATATGGGGCACTTCTAGTATAGCTAGAAAGCTGAAATTCGGTACACAGGTAGGTCTTGGTGAGAAAATAAGCAGAAAAATCTGAAAACGGGCACTTTTCATCTGGGGGGACAATCATTCCCCTTCTTTTTATGGGGCACTTCTAGTAGAGATAGAAAGCTGAAACTTGGTACACAGGTAGGTCTTGGCGAGAAAATAACCAGAAAAATCTGAAAACGGGCACTTTCGTTCCAGGGGGTACCTGAGTGCCCCTTCTTTGTATGGGGCATTTCCAGTATAGCTAGAAAGCTGAAATTTGGTACACAAGTAGGTCTTGGCGAGAAAATAAGCAGAAAATTCTGAAAACGGGCACTTTTTTCCCAGGGGGACCTGAGTGCCCCTTCTTTGTATGGGGCATTTCCAGTATAGCTAGAAAGCTGAAATTTGGTACACAGGTAGGTCTTGGCGAGAAAATAACCAGAAAAATCTGAAAACGGGCACTTTTGTTCCAGGGGGACCTAAGTGCCCCTTCTTTATATGGGGCACTTCTAGTATAGCTAGAAAGCTGAAATTTGGTACACAGGTAGGTCTTGGCGAGAAAATAACCAGAAAAATCTGAAAACGGGCACTTTCCTCCCAGGCGGGACCTGAGTGCCCTTTCTTTGTATGGGACACTTCTAGTATAGCTAGAAAGCTGAAATTTGGTACACAGGTAGGTCTTGGCGAGAAAATAACCAGAAAAATCTGAAAACGGGCACTTTCCTTCCAGGGGAGACCTGAGTGCCCCTTCTTTATATGGGGCACTTCTAGTATAGCTAGAAAGCTGAAATTCGGTACACAGCTAGGCCTTGGTGAGAAAATAACCAGAAAAATCTGAAAACGGGCACTTTCCTCCCAGGGGGACCTGAGTGCCCCTTCTTTATATGGGGCACTTCTAGTATAGCTAGAAAGCTGAAATTTGGTACACAGGTAGGTCTTGGTGAGAAAATAACCAGAAAAATCTGAAAACGGGCACTTTTCTCCCAGGGGGACCTGAGTGCCCCTTCTTTGTATGGGGCACTTCTAGTATAGCTAGAAAGCTGAAATTTGGTACACAGGTAGGTCTTGGCGAGAAAATAACCAGAAAAATCTGAAAACGGGCACTTTCGTTCCGGGGGGGACCTGAGTGCCCCTTCTTTGTATGGGGCATTTCCAGTATAGCTAGAAAGCTGAAATTCGGTACACAGGTAGGTTCTGATGAGAAATTAATGAAAATGTTTTTTTAACGGGCACTTTTTATCTGGGGGGTCTATTATGCCCTTCTTTTTATGGGGAGCTTCCAGTGTAGCTATAAAGCTTAAATTTTGTAGACAGGTGGGTCCTGATGTGAAATTAACAAAAAATATTTTTCAACGGCCATTTTTTACCTGGGGGACTATTTTTCCTCTTCCTTGCATAAGGCACTTCCAGTATAGCTAGAAAGCTGAAATTTGGAACACAGGTAGGTCATGATAAAAATAACAAAAATGATTTTAAAAGGGATACTTTTCGTGTGAGGGGGACTAGGATGCCCCTTCTTTATATGGGGCACTTTATCCATAGGATATGTTCATCGAGAGGCATACTTGCCAATTTTCAATCTTCTACGACTTTAGCAAGTACCATTTCTTTAGGGAGGGCCGAAACAGATGTGCACCCCATTTACGAGTAGTTGGAGGGGAAAAGTTCCCCTTTCTCAATTGTTTCTTTCTTTATATGCCATTTCTAGGCTACTTACGAATTTTCAGTCTTCAACGACTTTAGCAAGTACCATTTCTTTAGGGAGGGCCGATAGAAATATTACCCCATTTACAAGTAGTTGGAGGGGAAAAGTTTCCCCTTTCTCAATTTTTTCTTTCTTTATATGCCATTTCTAGGCTACTTACGAATTTTCAGTCTTCTATGACTTTAGCAAGTACCATTTCTTTAGGGAGGGCCGATAGAAATATTACCCCATTTACAAGTAGTTGGAGGGGAAAAGTTTCCCCTTTATCAATTTTTTCTTTCTTTGTATGCCATTTCTAGGCTACTTACGAATTTTCAGTCTTCTACGACTTTAGGGAGGGCCGTTACCGATATCTACCCCCATATGTTTTGCTTCTTTTTATATTTTGCTGAATTATGTGCTAATGTTACAATATCTACCGTGCGCCAGGCCAAGTTCGGCCACACAGTGTGTATATTTACACGAAACAGTTCGAGCTGTTTTTACCCCCCTCATAACTTTGCTCCTCTTGATCATAATATAATGAAACTTGAAACATAAGTTCTCCCCACAGAGGTGACCTCACAGGTTAAATTTGAAAGTTCTACCGTGGAAGCTTCCCGAGATATTAAGGTGTGAAAAGTCCATATTTTAGTACATACTCACTGACTCACTGACTGACTGACTCATCAATATTATTGGGCACTTCCAGTATAGCTAGAAAGCTGAAATTTGGTACACAGGTAGGTCTTGGTGAGAAAATAACCAGAAAAATCTGAAAACGGGCACTTTCCTTCCAGGGGGACCTGAGTGCCCCTTCTTTGTATGGGGCATTTCCAGTATAGCTAGAAAGCTGAAATTTGGTACACAGGTAGGTCTTGGCGATAAAATAACCAGAAAAGTCTGAAAACGGGCACTTTTCATCTGGGGGGACAATCATTCCCCTTCTTTTTATGGGGCATTTCCAGTATAGCTAGAAAGCTGAAATTCGGTACACAGGTAGGTCTTGGTGAGAAAATAAGCAGAAAAATCTGAAAACGGGCACTTTTCTCCCAGGGGGACCTGAGTGCCCCTTCTTTGTATGGGGCACTTCTAGTATAGCTAGAAAGCTGAAATTTGGTACACAGGTAGGTATTGGCGAGAAAATAACCAGAAAAATCTGAAAACGGGCACTTTCGTTCCAGGGGGGACCTGAGTGCCCCTTCTTTGTATGGGGCATTTCCAGTATAGCTAGAAAGCTGAAATTCGGTACACAGGTATGGTTCTGATGAGAAATTAACGAAAATATTTTTTTAACGGGCACTTTTTATCTGGGGGGTCTATTATGCCCTTCTTTTTATGGGGAACTTCCAGTGTAGCTAGAAAGCTTAAATTTTGTAGACAGGTAGGTCCTGATGTGAAATTAACAAAAAATATTTTTCAACGGCCATTTTTTACCTGGGGGACTAGTTTTCCCCTTCCTTGCATAAGGCACTTCCAGTATAGCTAGAAAGCTGAAATTTGGTACACAGGTAGGTCATGATAAAAGTAACAAAAATGATTTTAAAATGGATACTTTTCGTGTGAGTGGGACTAGGATGCCCCTTCTTTATATGGGGCACTTTATCCATAGGATATGTTCATCGAGAGGCATACTTGCCAATTTTCAATCTTTTACGACTTTAGCAAGTACCATTTCTTTAGGGAGGGCCGAAACAGATGTGCACCCCATTTACGAGTAGTTGGAGGAGGAAAGTTCCCCTTTCTCAATTGTTTCTTTCTTTGTATGCCATTTCTAGGCTTCTTACGAATTTTCAGTCTTCTACGACTTTAGCAAGTACCATTTCTTTAGGGAGGGCCGATAGAAATATTACCCCATTTACAAGTAGTTGGAGGGGAAAAGTTTCCCCTTTATCAATTTTTTCTTTCTTTATATGCCATTTCTAGGCTACTTACGAATTTTCAGTCTTCTATGACTTTAGCAAGTACCATTTCTTTAGGGAGGGCCGATAGAAATATTACCCCATTTACAAGTAGTTGGAGGGGAAAAGTTTCCCCTTTATCAATTTTTTCTTTCTTTATATGCCATTTCTAGGCTACTTACGAATTTTCAGTCTTCTACGACTTTAGGGAGGGCCGTTACCGATATCTACCCCCATATGTTTTGCTTCTTTTTATATTTTGCTGAATTATGTGCTAATGTTACAATATCTACCGTGCGCCAGGCCAAGTTCGGCCACACAGTGTGTATATTTAAACGAAACAGTTCGAGCTGTTTTTACCCCCCTCATAACTTTGCTCCTCTTGATCATAATATAATGAAACTTGAAACATAAGTTCTCCCCACAGAGGTGACCTCACAGGTTAAATTTGAAAGTTCTACCGTGGAAGCTTCCCGAGATATTAAGGTGTGAAAAGTCCATATTTTAGTACATACTCACTGACTCACTGACTGACTCACTGACTGACTGACTCATCAATATTATTGGGCACTTCCAGTATAGCTAGAAAGCTGAAATTTGGTACACAGGTAGGTCTTGGTGAGAAAATAACCAGAAAAATCTGAAAACGGGCACTTTCCTTCCAGGGGGACCTGAGTGCCCCTTCTTTGTATGGGGCATTTCCAGTATAGCTAGAAAGCTGAAATTTGGTACACAGGTAGGTCTTGGCGATAAAATAACCAGAAAAGTCTGAAAACGGGCACTTTTCATCTGGGGGGACAATCATTCCCCTTCTTTTTATGGGGCATTTCCAGTATAGCTAGAAAGCTGAAATTCGGTACACAGGTAGGTCTTGGTGAGAAAATAAGCAGAAAAATCTGAAAACGGGCACTTTTCTCCCAGGGGGACCTGAGTGCCCCTTCTTTGTATGGGGCACTTCTAGTATAGCTAGAAAGCTGAAATTTGGTACACAGGTAGGTATTGGCGAGAAAATAACCAGAAAAATCTGAAAACGGGCATTTTCGTTCCAGGGGGGACCTGAGTGCCCCTTCTTTGTATGGGGCATTTCCAGTATAGCTAGAAAGCTGAAATTCGGTACACAGGTATGGTTCTGATGAGAAATTAACGAAAATATTTTTTTAACGGGCACTTTTTATCTGGGGGGTCTATTATGCCCTTCTTTTTATGGGGAACTTCCAGTGTAGCTAGAAAGCTTAAATTTTGTAGACAGGTAGGTCCTGATGTGAAATTAACAAAAAATATTTTTTAACGGCCATTTTTTACCTGGGGGACTAGTTTTCCCCTTCCTTGCATAAGGCACTTCCAGTATAGCTAGAAAGCTGAAATTTGGTACACAGGTAGGTCATGATAAAAATAACAAAAATGATTTTAAAATGGATACTTTTCGTGTGAGGGGGACTAGGATGCCCCTTCTTTATATGGGGCACTTTATCCATAGGATATGTTCATCGAGAGGCATACTTGCCAATTTTCAATCTTCTACGACTTTAGCAAGTACCATTTCTTTAGGGAGGGCCGAAACAGATGTGCACCCCATTTACGAGTAGTTGGAGGGGAAAAGTTCCCCTTTCTCAATTGTTTCTTTCTTTGTATGCCATTTCTAGGCTACTTACGAATTTTCAGTCTTCTACGACTTTAGCAAGTACCATTTCTTTAGGGAGGGCCGATAGAAATATTACCCCATTTACAAGTAGTTGGAGGGGAAAAGTTTCCCCTTTATCAATTTTTTCTTTCTTTATATGCCATTTCTAGGCTACTTACGAATTTTCAGTCTTCTATGACTTTAGCAAGTACCATTTCTTTAGGGAGGGCCGATAGAAATATTACCCCATTTACAAGTAGTTGGAGGGGAAAAGTTTCCCCTTTATCAATTTTTTCTTTCTTTATATGCCATTTCTAGGCTACTTACGAATTTTCAGTCTTCTACGACTTTAGGGAGGGCCGTTACTGATATCTACCCCCATATGTTTTGCTTCTTTTTATATTTTGCTGAATTATGTGCTAATGTTACAATATCTACCGTGCGCCAGGCCAAGTTCGGCCACACAGTGTGTATATTTACACGAAACAGTTCGAGCTGTTTTTACCCCCCTCATAACTTTGCTCCTCTTGATCATAATATAATGAAACTTGAAACATAAGTTCTCCCCACAGAGGTGACCTCACAGGTTAAATTTGAAAGTTCTACCGTGGAAGCTTCCCGAGATATTAAGGTGTGAAAAGTCCATATTTTAGTACATACTCACTGACTCACTGACTGACTCACTGACTCACTGACTCATCAATATTATTGGGCACTTCCAGTATAGCTAGAAAGCTGAAATTTGGTACACAGGTAGGTCTTGGTGAGAAAATAACCAGAAAAATCTGAAAACGGGCACTTTCCTTCCAGGGGGACCTGAGTGCCCCTTCTTTGTATGGGGCATTTCCAGTATAGCTAGAAAGCTGAAATTTGGTACACAGGTAGGTCTTGGCGATAAAATAACCAGAAAAGTCTGAAAACGGGCACTTTTCATCTGGGGGGACAATCATTCCCCTTCTTTTTATGGGGCACTTCCAGTATAGCTAGAAAGCTGAAATTTGGTACACAGGTAGGTCTTGGTGAGAAAATAACCAGAAAAATCTGAAAACGGGCACTTTCCTTCCAGGGGGACCTGAGTGCCCCTTCTTTGTATGGGGCATTTCCAGTATAGCTAGAAAGCTGAAATTTGGTACACAGGTAGGTCTTGGCGATAAAATAACCAGAAAAGTCTGAAAACGGGCACTTTTTGTTAGAATTACTTTAACAATTTCTACTTTGTTGTCAATGTATATTCTACATCATAGTAGCCTTTGAATGTTTTCATTTGTAATAAAAAATGTTTCTTGATTTTTATGTCAGTTCGGCAAATAATTTTATATACTTTACATTAAAATTAAACTTTTATAAAAAACAAACTCGAAGTCTTTTTATATTTCAACATTGGTTATGGGACCAGGAATGCTATAAGGATACTGAATACAAGAATAAGAAAAGCTGCATACTTATAGTTATTTTAGTATCAAGAATGTCGAACTCAGGTTTTCAGATTGATAAGCTGCATGCTGAAAATTATGCATCTTGGTCAATACAGATGCGAAGTTTATTGATAACCCATGATTATTGGGATGTAATTGAAACTCAACTTAGTGAAAATGCAAGTGTAGCAGAAAAAACGTCTTGGAAAATTAAAGATAATAAGGCGTTGGCCACAATAACTTTGTTGGTGAGAACAACAGAACTCATTCACATAAAAGATTGCAAAACTTCCGGTGAAGCTTGGTGCAAGTTGCAAAATATTTACAGAGCAAAGGATCCATCAAGAAAAGTTCATTTATTCAAGAAATTTGTGCGATTTAAGTTTGTAGCAAATGAAAAATATAGCGTTCAAATCAATCAATTTTGTTCAATAGCAGATGATTTAAGAGATGCTGAGATAAGTATACCGAATGAATTACTTTCAATATATTTGTTGTGTAGTTTGCCTCCTGAATTGGAAAATTTTGTTGTTGCTATCGAAAGTCGTGATTCATTACCGAGTTTAGAGCAATTGAAAAACAAAATATTAGAAGAAGAGCAACGAAGGTGTGAAAATATTAATGAACACAGAGATCAGGTATTTTCAATTAAGAACAAAAATAAGACTTCCAATAACAAGAGTGTAAATTTGAATAATCAAAATAAATTTAAAAATGTAACCTGTTTCTTGTGCGGCAAGAAAGGCCATTTTCGCTCACAGTGTCAATCAAAGAGTAAATCTGGTGGTAGTCACGAAAGTGCGATGACTATAATAAATTCTTGCATTAATGAAAATGGAATATATGATTGGTTGCTGGATAGTGGAGCTTCTTCTCATGTGTGTCGAGACAAAAGTCTATACTGTGGAATGAAAGAATATAATAGCGAAGTAGTGCTAGCCTCTGGTGACAAATTTGGTGTAAAAGGCATTGGTGATGTTAAAGTTAATTTTAACAATAATTGCTATATTTTGAAAGACGTTTTGTATATTCCTAATATGAAATCAAATTTTTTGTCTATTAGCAAGATGGCTGAGAAGGGATTTACTATAAAATTTCAAAATAAAGGTGTAGAAATTTTCAAGAAAAACAAATTTCAATTTAAAGCGGAAATTTTTAATGGAATTTACAAAATAAAATCAACATTGGAAAATCATTCAATTAACAAAGCTGAAAATTGTACAAATACCCTATGGCATAGACGGTTTGGACATCTCAACTTTTATGATTTGAAGAAACTAGCAAGTAAAGATATGGTTCGTGGATTAAAAGGTAATATAAATGAATTTGACTGTATAACATGTTCATTATGTAAAATGCAAGCAAAGTCTTTTAAATCGATCGGCAAAACAGTTACTAATAACTTGCTCGAATTAGTTCACACGGACATATGTGGGCCTATGAGGGTTAAATCTTATGGAAGTGCATTATATTTTATCACATTTATTGACGATTTTTCACGTTATATCACAGTTTATGTTTTAAAAAACAAAAGTGATGCTTTTAATGCATTTAAAGAGTATCTTAATATGGCTGAAAACCAAACTGGTTGTAAATTAAAGCGATTAAGAAGTGATAATGGTCGAGAGTACATAAACTCAAACTTTAATCGTTTTTTAAAAGAACGGGGTATAGTTCATGAGACAACGGTTAGCTACACACCTCAACAAAATGGAGTATCCGAAAGAGCTAACAGAACGTTAATAGAAATGGCTAGATGTATGCTAGAGGAGTCAAAGTTGCCTAAAGGTTTGTGGGCTGAGGCCATTAACACAAGTGTTTATATAAAAAATAGATCACCAACAAAAACTTTGGAAAATGTAACTCCATTCGAGCGGTGGACAAAAAGAAAACCAACTGTTTCCTATTTTAAAAGTTTTGGATCTAAAGCTGTAGCTTTGGAAAAGAAGCCAGGTAGATCAAAATTGGAACCAAAAGGTAAAATTTGCTCATTTGTTGGATACCAACCAAATACAAAAGGTTATAGATTGATTGATCTAAAAACAAATAAAATAGTAATTGCAAGAGACGTTAAATTCTTCGAAAATGAATTTGAAATAAATAACATGGATATAGAAAATGATTTCTACGATAATTCATTCGATTGTTCTATGTTCAATAATAAGAATCAGAATAATATTGAAGACATAGATGTTGCTGTAAACGATATAGAAAGTGATAATCAAAGCCCTGGTGATTACAGTGAAGTAGAAGAAAGTCAATCCTGTTCAGGTGAGCACTCAGATTTTTTGGGTTTCGATAATCAAGAATCGGTGAATGAAGAAACATATATAAGAGATGCAAGTGGAAAGCGAAAAAGGGGTAGGCCTATTATATTAAGAACTGGAAATCCTGGCAGGCCTAGAAAAATATATAAAACAGATATTGACGAGCTTAATATGGTTGATAATTTTAGTTTTGATCCTAATAATGTAAAAGAAGCTATGTGTAGTGATGAATCAAAAGAATGGCAAGAAGCAATGAAACAAGAATATTCATCATTAATAACAAATAACACATGGGAGCTGGTTGAGAAGCCTCCAGAGAAGAATGTTATTGGTAATAAATGGATTTTTACAAAAAAGTATTTTGCAAATGGCACTATAGAAAAGTATAAAGCTCGATTAGTGGCGCAAGGATGTTTTCAAAAGTATAAAGAGGATTATAGCGAAACATATTCTCCGGTAATACGTCATCCTACAATCCGTTTAATTTTGTCGTTGGCTGTAAAGTACAATTTATTAATACAACATGTCGATGTTGTCGCTGCATATCTGAACGGAGATCTAAACGAAGAAGTTTATATGAAACAACCTAAAATGTTTGTTAAAAAGGGTGAAGAAAAGTTAGTATGCAAGTTAAAGAAATCGTTATATGGACTTAAACAAGCTGGGAGAGAGTGGAACCATAAAATAAATGAAATATTGGAGAAAATTGGGTTTGTGCAATGCAAAACAGATAGATGTGTTTTTGTTAATAATAATAACAATGAAATTAATATTATTGCTCTCTATGTCGATGACATTTTATTAGCTTGTAATTCCAGAAAGTCTATAGACAACATACTAAAAGAACTGAAGGAACACGTTAAAATTGTTGATCGTGGTCAAGCGGACTATTATCTTGGAATGGAAATTGTAAGAAATGATCCAAGAGGAAGCATAGAAGTCCATCAAAAGAATTTTGTGCAAGAACTCCTAAGACAATGGGATATGCAAGATTGTAAGCCTGCAAGGACGCCATTTGTAGTTGGAACAGTGTTATTAAAATGCAATAAAGAAACATGCACTGAAATGATAGATATCAAAAAATATCAATCACTAATTGGAAGTCTAATGTATTTGTCTACCATATCAAGACCTGATATCGCACATACAGTTTCAAGTTTAGCACAGTTCAGTTCTCATCCGCACAAAGAACATTTCACTGCAGCGAAACACGTACTAAGATATTTAAAACTTAAAGATTTTTCACTTAATTATTTAAAAGATAAAAATGACTTAATTTGTTATTCTGATGCAGATTGGGGATCCAACGTAAATGATAGAAAATCGTACAGCGGATATGTTCTTTTTTCCGCAGGTGGCCCGATTTCATGGGAGTCAAAAAAACAGAACATTGTCGCTTTAAGTTCGATGGAAGCGGAATATATTGCAATGTGTCAGGCTGTAAAAGAAATCAGTTTTTACCGAAGTCTTCTTACTGAAATGGGTTTAAAAAGTTTACTAGAAAAACCATCAATACTATTTTGTGACAATCAAGGTGCTCAGTTTCTAGCAAAAAATAATATGACTTTGAAGAGAAGCAAACACATCGACATACGCTATCACTATATCAAGGAGAAGTACAATGCAAAAGAAGTGGACCTGAAATATATTCCAACTGAGAGAAATGTTGCAGATATATTAACAAAATGTTTAACAAACCAAAATCATATGAAATTTTGTAACTTATTGAATTTAAAATCTTGAGTATTTTATTTTTGTTTTTAAAACTAATATTATTATTTTCAAAACATAGAATCTACATTGAGGAGGTGTTTGTTAGAATTACTTTAACAATTTCTACTTTGTTGTCAATGTATATTCTACATCATAGTAGCCTTTGAATGTTTTCATTTGTAATAAAAAATGTTTCTTGATTTTTATGTCAGTTCGGCAAATAATTTTATATACGTTACATTAAAATTAAACTTTTATAAAAAACAAACTCGAAGTCTTTTTATATTTCAACACTTTTCATCTGGGGGGACAATCATTCCCCTTCTTTTTATGGGGCATTTCCAGTATAGCTAGAAAGCTGAAATTCGGTACACAGGTAGGTCTTGGTGAGAAAATAAGCAGAAAAATCTGAAAACGGGCACTTTTCTCCCAGGGGGACCTGAGTGCCCCTTCTTTGTATGGGGCACTTCTAGTATAGCTAGAAAGCTGAAATTTGGTACACAGGTAGGTATTGGCGAGAAAATAACCAGAAAAATCTGAAAACGGGCACTTTCGTTCCAGGGGGGACCTGAGTGCCCCTTCTTTGTATGGGGCATTTCCAGTGTAGCTAGAAAGCTGAAATTCGGTACACAGGTATGGTTCTGATGAGAAATTAACGAAAATATTTTTTTAACGGGCACTTTTTATCTGGGGGGTCTATTATGCCCTTCTTTTTATGGGGAACTTCCAGTGTAGCTAGAAAGCTTAAATTTTGTAGACAGGTAGGTCCTGATGTGAAATTAACAAAAAATATTTTTCAACGGCCATTTTTTACCTGGGGGACTAGTTTTCCCCTTCCTTGCATAAGGCACTTCCAGTATAGCTAGAAAGCTGAAATTTGGTACACAGGTAGGTCATGATAAAAATAACAAAAATGATTTTAAAATGGATACTTTTCGTGTGAGGGGGACTAGGATGCCCCTTCTTTATATGGGGCACTTTATCCATAGGATATGTTCATCGAGAGGCATACTTGCCAATTTTCAATCTTCTACGACTTTAGCAAGTACCATTTCTTTAGGGAGGGCCGAAACAGATGTGCACCCCATTTACGAGTAGTTGGAGGGGAAAAGTTCCCCTTTCTCAATTGTTTCTTTCTTTGTATGCCATTTCTAGGCTACTTACGAATTTTCAGTCTTCTACGACTTTAGCAAGTACCATTTCTTTAGGGAGGGCCGATAGAAATATTACCCCATTTACAAGTAGTTGGAGGGGAAAAGTTTCCCCTTTATCAATTTTTTCTTTCTTTATATGCCATTTCTAGGCTACTTACGAATTTTCAGTCTTCTATGACTTTAGCAAGTACCATTTCTTTAGGGAGGGCCGATAGAAATATTACCCCATTTACAAGTAGTTGGAGGGGAAAAGTTTCCCCTTTATCAATTTTTTCTTTCTTTATATGCCATTTCTAGGCTACTCACGAATTTTCAGTCTTCTACGACTTTAGGGAGGGCCGTTACCGATATCTACCCCCATATGTTTTGCTTCTTTTTATATTTTGCTGAATTATGTGCTAATGTTACAATATCTACCGTGCGCCAGGCCAAGTTCGGCCACACAGTGTGTATATTTACACGAAACAGTTCGAGCTGTTTTTACCCCCCTCATAACTTTGCTCCTCTTCATCATAATATAATGAAACTTGAAACATAAGTTCTCCCCACAGAGGTGACCTCACAGGTTAAATTTGAAAGTTCTACCGTGGAAGCTTCCCGATATATGAAGGTGTGAAAAGTCCATATTTTAGTACATACTCACTGACTCACTGACTGACTCACTGACTCACTGACTCATCAATATTATTGGGCACTTCCAGTATAGCTAGAAAGCTGAAATTTGGTACACAGGTAGGTCTTGGTGAGAAAATAACCAGAAAAATCTGAAAACGGGCACTTTCCTTCCAGGGGGACCTGAGTGCCCCTTCTTTGTATGGGGCATTTCCAGTATAGCTAGAAAGCTGAAATTTGGTACACAGGTAGGTCTTGGCGATAAAATAACCAGAAAAGTCTGAAAACGGGCACTTTTCATCTGGGGGGACAATCATTCCCCTTCTTTTTATGGGGCACTTCCAGTATAGCTAGAAAGCTGAAATTTGGTACACAGGTAGGTCTTGGTGAGAAAATAACCAGAAAAATCTGAAAACGGGCACTTTCCTTCCAGGGGGACCTGAGTGCCCCTTCTTTGTATGGGGCATTTCCAGTATAGCTAGAAAGCTGAAATTTGGTACACAGGTAGGTCTTGGCGATAAAATAACCAGAAAAGTCTGAAAACGGGCACTTTTCATCTGGGGGGACAATCATTCCCCTTCTTTTTATGGGGCATTTCCAGTATAGCTAGAAAGCTGAAATTCGGTACACAGGTAGGTCTTGGTGAGAAAATAAGCAGAAAAATCTGAAAACGGGCACTTTTCTCCCAGGGGGACCTGAGTGCCCCTTCTTTGTATGGGGCACTTCTAGTATAGCTAGAAAGCTGAAATTTGGTACACAGGTAGGTATTGGCGAGAAAATAACCAAAAAAATCTGAAAACGGGCACTTTCGTTCCAGGGGGGACCTGAGTGCCCCTTCTTTGTATGGGGCATTTCCAGTGTAGCTAGAAAGCTGAAATTCGGTACACAGGTATGGTTCTGATGAGAAATTAACGAAAATATTTTTTTAACGGGCACTTTTTATCTGGGGGGTCTATTATGCCCTTCTTTTTATGGGGAACTTCCAGTGTAGCTAGAAAGCTTAAATTTTGTAGACAGGTAGGTCCTGATGTGAAATTAACAAAAAATATTTTTCAACGGCCATTTTTTACCTGGGGGACTAGTTTTCCCCTTCCTTGCATAAGGCACTTCCAGTATAGCTAGAAAGCTGTAATTTGGTACACAGGTAGGTCATGATAAATATAACAAAAATGATTTTAAAATGGATACTTTTCGTGTGAGGGGGACTAGGATGCCCCTTCTTTATATGGGGCACTTTATCCATAGGATATGTTCATCGAGAGGCATACTTGCCAATTTTCAATCTTCTACGACTTTAGCAAGTACCATTTCTTTAGGGAGGGCCGAAACAGATGTGCACCCCATTTACGAGTAGTTGGAGGGGAAAAGTTCCCCTTTCTCAATTGTTTCTTTCTTTGTATGCCATTTCTAGGCTACTTACGAATTTTCAGTCTTCTACGACTTTAGGGAGGGCCGTTACCGATATCTACCCCCATATGTTTTGCTTCTTTTTATATTTTGCTGAATTATGTGCTAATGTTACAATATCTACCGTGCGCCAGGCCAAGTTCGGCCACACAGTGTGTATATTTACACGAAACAGTTCGAGCTGTTTTTACCCCCCTCATAACTTTGCTCCTCTTGATCATAATATAATGAAACTTGAAACATAAGTTCTCCCCACAGAGGTGACCTCACAGGTCACTTTCGTTCCAGGGGGGACCTGAGTGCCCCTTCTTTGTATGGGGCATTTCCAGTATAGCTAGAAAGCTGAAATTCGGTACACAGGTATGGTTCTGATGAGAAATTAACGAAAATATTTTTTTAACGGGCACTTTTTATCTGGGGGGTCTATTATGCCCTTCTTTTTATGGGGAACTTCCAGTGTAGCTAGAAAGCTTAAATTTTGTAGACAGGTAGGTCCTGATGTGAAATTAACAAAAAATATTTTTCAACGGCCATTTTTTACCTGGGGGACTAGTTTTCCCCTTCCTTGCATAAGGCACTTCCAGTATAGCTAGAAAGCTGAAATTTGGTACACAGGTAGGTCATGATAAAAGTAACAAAAATGATTTTAAAATGGATACTTTTCGTGTGAGTGGGACTAGGATGCCCCTTCTTTATATGGGGCACTTTATCCATAGGATATGTTCATCGAGAGGCATACTTGCCAATTTTCAATCTTCTACGACTTTAGCAAGTACCATTTCTTTAGGGAGGGCCGAAACAGATGTGCACCCCATTTACGAGTAGTTGGAGGAGGAAAGTTCCCCTTTCTCAATTGTTTCTTTCTTTGTATGCCATTTCTAGGCTACTTACGAATTTTCAGTCTTCTACGACTTTAGCAAGTACCATTTCTTTAGGGAGGGCCGATAGAAATATTACCCCATTTACAAGTAGTTGGAGGGGAAAAGTTTCCCCTTTATCAATTTTTTCTTTCTTTATATGCCATTTCTAGGCTACTTACGAATTTTCAGTCTTCTATGACTTTAGCAAGTACCATTTCTTTAGGGAGGGCCGATAGAAATATTACCCCATTTACAAGTAGTTGGAGGGGAAAAGTTTCCCCTTTATCAATTTTTTCTTTCTTTATATGCCATTTCTAGGCTACTTACGAATTTTCAGTCTTCTACGACTTTAGGGAGGGCCGTTACCGATATCTTCCCCCATATGTTTTGCTTCTTTTTATATTTTGCTGAATTATGTGCTAATGTTACAATATCTACCGTGCGCCAGGCCAAGTTCGGCCACACAGTGTGTATATTTAAACGAAACAGTTCGAGCTGTTTTTACCCCCCTCATAACTTTGCTCCTCTTGATCATAATATAATGAAACTTGAAACATAAGTTCTCCCCACAGAGGTGACCTCACAGGTTAAATTTGAAAGTTCTACCGTGGAAGCTTCCCGAGATATTAAGGTGTGAAAAGTCCATATTTTAGTACATACTCACTGACTCACTGACTGACTCACTGACTGACTGACTCATCAATATTATTGGGCACTTCCAGTATAGCTAGAAAGCTGAAATTTGGTACACAGGTAGGTCTTGGTGAGAAAATAACCAGAAAAATCTGAAAACGGGCACTTTCCTTCCAGGGGGACCTGAGTGCCCCTTCTTTGTATGGGGCATTTCCAGTATAGCTAGAAAGCTGAAATTTGGTACACAGGTAGGTCTTGGTGATAAAATAACCAGAAAAGTCTGAAAACGGGCACTTTTCATCTGGGGGGACAATCATTCCCCTTCTTTTTATGGGGCATTTCCAGTATAGCTAGAAAGCTGAAATTCGGTACACAGGTAGGTCTTGGTGAGAAAATAAGCAGAAAAATCTGAAAACGGGCACTTTTCTCCTAGGGGGACCTGAGTGCCCCTTCTTTGTATGGGGCACTTCTAGTATAGCTAGAAAGCTGAAATTTGGTACACAGGTAGGTATTGGCGAGAAAATAACCAGAAAAATCTGAAAACGGGCACTTTCGTTCCAGGGGGGACCTGAGTGCCCCTTCTTTGTATGGGGCATTTCCAGTATAGCTAGAAAGCTGAAATTCGGTACACAGGTATGGTTCTGATGAGAAATTAACGAAAATATTTTTTTAACGGGCACATTTTATCTGGGGGGTCTATTATGCCCTTCTTTTTATGGGGAACTTCCAGTGTAGCTAGAAAGCTTAAATTTTGTAGACAGGTAGGTCCTGATGTGAAATTAACAAAAAATATTTTTCAACGGCCATTTTTTACCTGGGGGACTAGTTTTCCCCTTCCTTGCATAAGGCACTTCCAGTATAGCTAGAAAGCTGAAATTTGGTACACAGGTAGGTCATGATAAAAATAACAAAAATGATTTTAAAATGGATACTTTTCGTGTGAGGGGGACTAGGATGCCCCTTCTTTATATGGGGCACTTTATCCATAGGATATGTTCATCGAGAGGCATACTTGCCAATTTTCAATCTTCTACGACTTTAGCAAGTACCATTTCTTTAGGGAGGGCCGAAACAGATGTGCACCCCATTTACGAGTAGTTGGAGGGGAAAAGTTCCCCTTTCTCAATTGTTTCTTTCTTTGTATGCCATTTCTAGGCTACTTACGAATTTTCAGTCTTCTATGACTTTAGCAAGTACCATTTCTTTAGGGAGGGCCGATAGAAATATTACCCCATTTACAAGTAGTTGGAGGGGAAAAGTTTCCCCTTTATCAATTTTTTCTTTCTTTATATGCCATTTCTAGGCTACTTACGAATTTTCAGTCTTCTATGACTTTAGCAAGTACCATTTCTTTAGGGAGGGTCGATAGAAATATTACCCCATTTACAAGTAGTTGGAGGGGAAAAGTTTCCCCTTTATCAATTTTTTCTTTCTTTATATGCCATTTCTAGGCTACTTACGAATTTTCAGTCTTCTACGACTTTAGGGAGGGCCGTTACTGATATCTACCCCCATATGTTTTGCTTCTTTTTATATTTTGCTGAATTATGTGCTAATGTTACAATATCTACCGTGCGCCAGGCCAAGTTCGGCCACACAGTGTGTATATTTACACGAAACAGTTCGAGCTGTTTTTACCCCCCTCATAACTTTGCTCCTCTTGATCATAATATAATGAAACTTGAAACATAAGTTCTCCCCACAGAGGTGACCTCACAGGTTAAATTTGAAAGTTCTACCGTGGAAGCTTCCCGAGATATTAAGGTGTGAAAAGTCCATATTTTAGTACATACTCACTGACTCACTGACTGACTCACTGACTCACTGACTCATCAATATTATTGGGCACTTCCAGTATAGCTAGAAAGCTGAAATTTGGTACACAGGTAGGTCTTGGTGAGAAAATAACCAGAAAAATCTGAAAACGGGCACTTTCCTTCCAGGGGGACCTGAGTGCCCCTTCTTTGTATGGGGCATTTCCAGTATAGCTAGAAAGCTGAAATTTGGTACACAGGTAGGTCTTGGCGATAAAATAACCAGAAAAGTCTGAAAACGGGCACTTTTCATCTGGGGGGACAATCATTCCCCTTCTTTTTATGGGGCACTTCCAGTATAGCTAGAAAGCTGAAATTTGGTACACAGGTAGGTCTTGGTGAGAAAATAACCAGAAAAATCTGAAAACGGGCACTTTCCTTCCAGGGGGACCTGAGTGCCCCTTCTTTGTATGGGGCATTTCCAGTATAGCTAGAAAGCTGAAATTTGGTACACAGGTAGGTCTTGGCGATAAAATAACCAGAAAAGTCTGAAAACGGGCACTTTTCATCTGGGGGGACAATCATTCCCCTTCTTTTTATGGGGCATTTCCAGTATAGCTAGAAAGCTGAAATTCGGTACACAGGTAGGTCTTGGTGAGAAAATAAGCAGAAAAATCTGAAAACGGGCACTTTTCTCCCAGGGGGACCTGAGTGCCCCTTCTTTGTATGGGGCACTTCTAGTATAGCTAGAAAGCTGAAATTTGGTACACAGGTAGGTATTGGCGAGAAAATAACCAGAAAAATCTGAAAACGGGCACTTTCGTTCCAGGGGGGACCTGAGTGCCCCTTCTTTGTATGGGGCATTTCCAGTGTAGCTAGAAAGCTGAAATTCGGTACACAGGTATGGTTCTGATGAGAAATTAACGAAAATATTTTTTTAACGGGCACTTTTTATCTGGGGGGTCTATTATGCCCTTCTTTTTATGGGGAACTTCCAGTGTAGCTAGAAAGCTTAAATTTTGTAGACAGGTAGGTCCTGATGTGAAATTAACAAAAAATATTTTTCAACGGCCATTTTTTACCTGGGGGACTAGTTTTCCCCTTCCTTGCATAAGGCACTTCCAGTATAGCTAGAAAGCTGAAATTTGGTACACAGGTAGGTCATGATAAAAATAACAAAAATGATTTTAAAATGGATACTTTTCGTGTGAGGGGGACTAGGATGCCCCTTCTTTATATGGGGCACTTTATCCATAGGATATGTTCATCGAGAGGCATACTTGCCAATTTTCAATCTTCTACGACTTTAGCAAGTACCATTTCTTTAGGGAGGGCCGAAACAGATGTGCACCCCATTTACGAGTAGTTGGAGGGGAAAAGTTCCCCTTTCTCAATTGTTTCTTTCTTTGTATGCCATTTCTAGGCTACTTACGAATTTTCAGTCTTCTACGACTTTAGCAAGTACCATTTCTTTAGGGAGGGCCGATAGAAATATTACCCCATTTACAAGTAGTTGGAGGGGAAAAGTTTCCCCTTTATCAATTTTTTCTTTCTTTATATGCCATTTCTAGGCTACTTACGAATTTTCAGTCTTCTATGACTTTAGCAAGTACCATTTCTTTAGGGAGGGCCGATAGAAATATTACCCCATTTACAAGTAGTTGGAGGGGAAAAGTTTCCCCTTTATCAATTTTTTCTTTCTTTATATGCCATTTCTAGGCTACTTACGAATTTTCAGTCTTCTACGACTTTAGGGAGGGCCGTTACCGATATCTACCCCCATATGTTTTGCTTCTTTTTATATTTTGCTGAATTATGTGCTAATGTTACAATATCTACCGTGCGCCAGGCCAAGTTCGGCCACACAGTGTGTATATTTACACGAAACAGTTCGAGCTGTTTTTACTCCCCTCATAACTTTGCTCCTCTTGATCATAATATAATGAAACTTGAAACATAAGTTCTCCCCACAGAGGTGACCTCACAGGTTAAATTTGAAAGTTCTACCGTGGAAGCTTCCCGAGATATGAAGGTGTGAAAAGTCCATATTTTAGTACATACTCACTGACTCACTGACTGACTCACTGACTCACTGACTCACTGACTCATCAATATTATTGGGCACTTCCAGTATAGCTAGAAAGCTGAAATTTGGTACACAGGTAGGTCTTGGTGAGAAAATAACCAGAAAAATCTGAAAACGGGCACTTTCCTTCCAGGGGGACCTGAGTGCCCCTTCTTTGTATGGGGCATTTCCAGTATAGCTAGAAAGCTGAAATTTGGTACACAGGTAGGTCTTGGCGATAAAATAACCAGAAAAGTCTGAAAACGGGCACTTTTCATCTGGGGGGACAATCATTCCCCTTCTTTTTATGGGGCACTTCCAGTATAGCTAGAAAGCTGAAATTTGGTACACAGGTAGGTCTTGGTGAGAAAATAACCAGAAAAATCTGAAAACGGGCACTTTCCTTCCAGGGGGACCTGAGTGCCCCTTCTTTGTATGGGGCATTTCCAGTATAGCTAGAAAGCTGAAATTTGGTACACAGGTAGGTCTTGGCGATAAAATAACCAGAAAAGTCTGAAAACGGGCACTTTTCATCTGGGGGGACAATCATTCCCCTTCTTTTTATGGGGCATTTCCAGTATAGCTAGAAAGCTGAAATTCGGTACACAGGTAGGTCTTGGTGAGAAAATAAGCAGAAAAATCTGAAAACGGGCACTTTTCTCCCAGGGGGACCTGAGTGCCCCTTCTTTGTATGGGGCACTTCTAGTATAGCTAGAAAGCTGAAATTTGGTACACAGGTAGGTATTGGCGAGAAAATAACCAAAAAAATCTGAAAACGGGCACTTTCGTTCCAGGGGGGACCTGAGTGCCCCTTCTTTGTATGGGGCATTTCCAGTGTAGCTAGAAAGCTGAAATTCGGTACACAGGTATGGTTCTGATGAGAAATTAACGAAAATATTTTTTTAACGGGCACTTTTTATCTGGGGGGTCTATTATGCCCTTCTTTTTATGGGGAACTTCCAGTGTAGCTAGAAAGCTTAAATTTTGTAGACAGGTAGGTCCTGATGTGAAATTAACAAAAAATATTTTTAAACGGCCATTTTTTACCTGGGGGACTAGTTTTCCCCTTCCTTGCATAAGGCACTTCCAGTATAGCTAGAAAGCTGAAATTTGGTACACAGGTAGGTCATGATAAAAATAACAAAAATGATTTTAAAATGGATACTTTTCGTGTGAGGGGGACTAGGATGCCCCTTCTTTATATGGGGCACTTTATCCATAGGATATGTTCATCGAGAGGCATACTTGCCAATTTTCAATCTTCTACGACTTTAGCAAGTACCATTTCTTTAGGGAGGGCCGAAACAGATGTGCACCCCATTTACGAGTAGTTGGAGGGGAAAAGTTCCCCTTTCTCAATTGTTTCTTTCTTTGTATGCCATTTCTAGGCTACTTACGAATTTTCAGTCTTCTACGACTTTAGGGAGGGCCGTTACCGATATCTACCCCCATATGTTTTGCTTCTTTTTATATTTTGCTGAATTATGTGCTAATGTTACAATATCTACCGTGCGCCAGGCCAACTTCGGCCACACAGTGTGTATATTTACACGAAACAGTTCGAGCTGTTTTTACCCCCCTCATAACTTTGCTCCTCTTGATCATAATATAATGAAACTTGAAACATAAGTTCTCCCCACAGAGGTGACCTCACAGGTTAAATTTGAAAGTTCTACCGTGGAAGCTTCCCGAGATATTAAGGTGTGAAAAGTCCATATTTTAGTACATACTCACTGACTGAATCACTGACTCACTGACTCATCAATATTATTGGGCACTTCCCGTATAGCTAGAAAGCTGAAATTTGGTACACAGGTAGGTCTTGGTGAGAAAATAACCAGAAAAATCTGAAAACGGGCACTTTCCTTCCAGGGGGACCTGAGTGCCCCTTCTTTGTATGGGGCATTTCCAGTATAGCTAGAAAGCTGAAATTTGGTACACAGGTAGGTCTTGGCGATAAAATAACCAGAAAAGTCTGAAAACGGGCACTTTTCATCTGGGGGGACAATCATTCCCCTTCTTTTTATGGGGCATTTCCAGTATAGCTGGAAAGCTGAAATTCGGTACACAGGTAGGTCTTGGTGAGAAAATAAGCAGAAAAATCTGAAAACGGGCACTTTTCTCCCAGGGGGACCTGAGTGCCCCTTCTTTGTATGGGGCACTTCTAGTATAGCTAGAAAGCTGAAATTTGGTACACAGGTAGGTATTGGCGAGAAAATAACCAGAAAAATCTGAAAACGGGCCCTTTCGTTCCAGGGGGGACCTGAGTGCACCTTCTTTGTATGGGGCATTTCCAGTATAGCTAGAAAGCTGAAATTCGGTACACAGGTAGGTTCTGATGAGAAATTAACGAAAATATTTTTTTAACGGGCACTTTTTATCTGGGGGGTCTATTATGCCCTTCTTTTTATGGGGAACTTCCAGTGTAGCTAGAAAGCTTAAATTTTGTAGACAGGTAGGTCCTGATGTGAAATTAACAAAAAATATTTTTCAACGGCCATTTTTTACCTGGGGGACTAGTTTTCCCCTTCCTTGCATAAGGCACTTCCAGTATAGCTAGAAAGCTGAAATTTGGTACACAGGTAGGTCATGATAAAAATAACAAAAATGATTTTAAAATGGATACTTTTCGTGTGAGGGGGACTAGGATGCCCCTTCTTTATATGGGGCACTTTATCCATAGGATATGTTCATCGAGAGGCATACTTGCCAATTTTCAATCTTCTACGACTTTAGCAAGTACCATTTCTTTAGGGAGGGCCGAAACAGATGTGCACCCCATTTACGAGTAGTTGGAGGGGAAAAGTTCCCCTTTCTCAATTGTTTCTTTCTTTATATGCCATTTCTAGGCTACTTACGAATTTTCAGTCTTCTACGACTTTAGCAAGTACCATTTCTTTAGGGAGGGCCGATAGAAATATTACCCCATTTACAAGTAGTTGGAGGGGAAAAGTTTCCCCTTTCTCAATTTTTTCTTTCTTTGTATGCCATTTCTAGGCTACTTACGAATTTTCAGTCTTCTACGACTTTAGGGAGGGCCGTTACCGATATCTACCCCCATATGTTTTGCTTCTTTTTATATTTTGCTGAATTATGTGCTAATGTTACAATATCTAGGTGCATGGTAGTGCGCCAGGCCAAGTTCGGCCACACAGTGTGTATATTTACACGAAACAGTTCGAGCTGTTTTTACCCCCCTCATAACTTTGCTCCTCTTGATCATAATATAATGAAACTTGAAACATAAGTTCTCCCTACAGAGGTGACCTCACAGGTTAAATTTGAAAGTTCTACCGTGGAAGCTTCCCGAGATATTAAGGTGGGAAAAGTCCATATTTTAGTACATACTCACTGACTCACTGACTCATCAATATTATTGGGCACTTCCAGTATAGCTAGAAAGCTGAAATTTGGTACACAGGTAGGTCTTGGTGAGAAAATAACCAGAAAAATCTGAAAACGGGCACTTTCCTTCCAGGGGGACCTGAGTGCCCCTTCTTTATATGGGGCACTTCTAGTATAGCTAGAAAGCTGAAAATTGGTACACAGGTAGGTCTTGGCGAGAAAATAACCAAAAAAATCTGAAAACGGGCACTTTCCTTCCAGGGGGGACCTGAGTGCCCCTTCTTTATATGGGGCACTTCTAGTATAGCTAGAAAGCTGAAATTCGGTACACAGGTAGGTCTTGGTGAGAAAATAAGCAGAAAAATCTGAAAACGGGCACTTTTTGATGAAAGTTATGTTCGAATGCAAAAACTTCTGGGAAATCAAATTACATTTATTTAAATAATTAAAAGAAAATATTTATCACTACAAATGTATGAAAGTTAAAAATGAGAGTGAAGTATATTTCACAGAACAGAAAAAGAAAACTAAATTATAACAACGTTCACAGTGTTCAGGGTTGACATATATTTCAATACTCCTCCTCACTGTGGATGTTGTTTTACATTTACCTATATATACATATATAGTTATATAAGTAATTTAAATCATTTAAATTTTAACAATTTCATAAAATTACAATGTTTAATTTTGGTTAAATTCTTGGTCAAAATATCGGCCACCATATCTGCTGTTGGGCAATATTTAAGTTCAATTTCTTTATTTTTAATCAACTCTCTGATATAATGAAATCTAATATCAATGTGCTTGCTGCGCTTATGAAATATAGGATTCTCAGCAAGTTTTTGCGCACCTTGATTGTCTATTTTTAATTCAATGGAATTATTACCACACCCGTTGATTTCAAGAAGCAAACGTTTTAAATAAATTGCTTCTTTTGCGGCATCTGAAGCTGCCATATATTCAGCCTCTGTGCTGCTCAGCGCTACTGAAGATTGCTTCTTAGATTCCCACGATACTGGACATCCATCCAAGAAAAATGCAAAACCTGTGTATGATTTTCTATCCATTGCATTGCCTGCCCAGTCAGCATCTACGAATCCCTTCAGGCCACTACCATCTGTATCATAAACCAGTTTCAGTTTTCTGGTCCCTGATAAATATCTTAGTATATGTTTTAATTTTATCATGTGTTCAATATGAGGATCAGAATTACGTTGAGCCATTTTTGATACAGAATGTAGAATATCTGGCCGAGTAGATACTGCCAGATACATAAGTGTCCCAACAAGAGATTGATAATCATGCTGATTAAATTTTTCACAATATTTATCACAGTTTGCTTGGTAACCAGTTTCCAATGGTACAGCAACCGCTTTGCATTGGTCCATACCATACTGTGTTAAAACATCTAAGATATACTGACTTTGGCTTAATTTTATCGTGCCTGTTTCGCCTTCACGCTCCACTTCCATTCCTAGAAAATGTTTTAAGACACCTTTGTCATCTACTTCAAAATTGTCTCCAATTTGTTTCTTGATTTCATTTATCACATCTATGTTACTGCACGCTATAATTAAGTCATCTACATAAACCGCAATCAACACTAGATTACCTCTTATACTCGTCTTGTACAAACATGGTTCATTGTCGCATGGCTTGAACTTCATTTTTCGCAAAACGCTATCTAATTTAGAATTCCACTCTTTACCGCTTTGCTTTAATCCATAAATTGCTTTATGCAAACGCAAAACTTTTTCCGGTGATCTACTATCAACAAAATTCTTGGGTTGTTGCATATAAATCTCCTCATGCAGGTCACCATTCAGATATGCAGTTCTCACATCCATTTGATGTAAGTGCATCTTGTTCTTTACAGCTAACGCCAACAGCAAACGAATAGTTGAATATCGTACGACTGGTGAAAACGTATCTTTAAAATCAATGCCAAATCGTTGGTTGCAACCTTTGGCTACTAACCGTGCCTTGTACCGCTCAATTTCACCATTTGCACTCCGTTTCAAATTAAACACCCATTTGCATGGTATTGGCTTGTGGCCATCAGGCAAATTTGTTAAAGTCCATGTTTTGTTTTTGCTTAGAGAATAAATTTCATTTTCCATAGCTTTTTTCCAAAAACGTTTATGTTTACTTGAAAATGCTTCTTCAGTTGTTTGTGGTATATTTTCATTTACAGCTAAGCATAATTCGTTGTTTTGTGGTTGAACAATATTATATTGTTTTTTCGGTCTACCACGCTTACCATCACGAATAATTTTCGGTCTTCCACGCCCAACTTTTGGTTGCTCTACATTTTGATCTTCCGAATCATCATCAGCAGTATCAAAATTTTCATCATTACTTTCTAGATTTATTACTACAGGAGGTCGACACTCAGTATCAATTACATTATTTTCTGATTGCACGGAAGGTTGGCACTCACTGTCAACTACATCCATACTATTGTTGTGTTCTTCAAAAAATAAAGTTAAGTAATCATATGCTTTTAGGGATTTTTCAACGTTTTTGTTGTCTTTAGGCTTTATATTAAACAAGTCTTCATCAAAAAGAACATCTCGCTGCTCAACAACCTTACGTGTTGTTGTTTCAAACAGACGATATGCTTTGGACGTCGCTGAATATCCAACCATAATATACGGCGAACCTTTGGCTTCCAACTTCGACCTTTTTTCAGATTTGTTTAGGCTTACAGCATACGAACCAAACGTTTTAAAATGCTGCACATTCGGTTTACGACCGCACCACACTTCATATGGTGTTTTATTACCTATTTGTTTTGTAGGACATCTATTTCTGATGTATGCTGCAGTATTAACTGCCTCTGCCCATAGATATTCTTTTACGCCAGCATGCACCATCATGGACCTTGCCATTTCTATGAGAGTACGGTTAGCTCTCTCCGCCACACCGTTCTGCTGTGGAGTGTATGGCGCTGTTAATTGTCTACTGATACCTTCATTAGACAGAAATTCTTCAAACCGTTTGTTAATGTATTCGCCACCATTGTCTGTTCGCAAAAATTTTATTTTGCAGCCTGTCTGCTTCTCAACTTGATTTTTATATATCTTAAACTTCTCAAACACTTCGTTTTTATGTTTGATGAAATAAATATAAATTCGTCGCGACATGTCATCAATGAACGTAACAAAGTACACGGCTCCACCAACAGACTTCACTTTAAAAGGTCCACACACGTCAGAATGTACAACTTCCAATAATTGATGTGATTTTGTTGTACTTTCCTTTGGAAAGGACAACACATGTATTTTGCTTAGCATACACGTGTTACATTTAACATTAGTTGTATTTTTCACATTCAACCCGTGTACCATACGTTTGTTTGACAAGTCTTGTAGATTTTGAAAATTCAGATGACCGTATCGGTTGTGTGTGTTTGTTATTCATAGTACACACTTTTTCAGTTACACGATCATTCTCTACTGAGAACATATTGTCTCTACGTTCAGCCTTTAACACAATAGTTCCATCTTGTCTCTTAATTACAGCATTGTGTATGTCAAACTTGACTGATAAGCCACTGTCAACTACCTTGTTGACAGATATAAAATTTGCTTGCAAGTCAGAAGAAAATAAAACATTTTGAAGTAATATTTCAAAATTGTTAATATGTATTACTACATCACCTTTTCCACTGGCATTTATGTATTTGTTGCCAGCCAACGCAATAACTTCTTGATGATCATAAAATCTTATGAAAAGATCCTTGGTGTTGCACATATGTGATGTAGCGCCACTATCGATGTACCATCTGATGTTACTTAATTTACTGGTGTCAGCTGCAGCCAACATCGTCATTGCCTGTGCGTTGTTTCCGCTTTTCTTTTTGTCGCATTTAGTAGCATAATGACCAACCATACCACATAAAAAACATTTGCCATTGAATTTCTTATATTTTTTATTCTTATTGGTCTGCTGTGCTATAAATGCATGTTGCTGTGTACTTGATGTTTTTTTGTTCAATATTGTCTCTTTCTATCCTCCTCTTCCCTTCTTCGAGCAGCTTTTGTTTGAGCATGAAAAAATTTGGTAAAATATCCCGTGTCTCCATGGCTATCACAAAGTTATCGAATTCTGCAGGTAAGCTTGACAGAAGCATGATTACTAAAAGCTCCTCCTGGATTTGTATGCCACTCTCAGCCAACTTCTCTGATATCTCTGAAAAATCATTTATATGCTGCACCACATTTCCACCCTCAGGCATAGCCAGATTTGTTAACTTTTTGTATAGCGATACCTTTTGTAAAGGCCCTTTGGGTTTATGCACCTGCTCCAACTTTGTCCATGCTTCGAAAGAAGTTTTACATCCTTTAATGTAACCCAACTGTGTTGGTTTAACTGCCAGAAAGATTGACGCTAAAGCTTTCTCATCATCCGACTCCCACTTTTCTTTTTCTGGACTATTTGCACTGATTTGTACTTCGCCTTTTGCTATCTTCCAAAAACCAGCATGAATGAGTACACTTCTCATCTGTATTGACCAACTATCATAATTGGTATCATCCAGCTTTTCAATTTGTAACATTGTTGCACTCATTTTTCATAAATTTTCTATATTATTTTTCACAATTTGTTGACATCTGGGCCCATAACCTGATGAAAGTTATGTTCGAATGCAAAAACTTCTGGGAAATCAAATTACATTTATTTAAATAATTAAAAGAAAATATTTATCACTACAAATGTATGAAAGTTAAAAATGAGAGTGAAGTATATTTCACAGAACAGAAAAAGAAAACTAAATTATAACAACGTTCACAGTGTTCAGGGTTGACATATAATTCAATACTTTTATAACAGGGGGACCTGAGTGCCCCTTCTTTGTATGGGACACTTCTAGTATAGCTAGAAAGCTGAAATTTGGTACACAGGTAGGTCTTGGTGAGAAAATAACCAGAAAGATCTGAAAACGGGCACTTTCCTCCCAGGGGGGACCTGAGTGTCCCTTCTTTGTATGGGGCATTTCCAGTATAGCTAGAAAGCTGAAATTTGGTACACAAGTAGGTCTTGGCGAGAAAATAACCAGAAAAATCTGAAAACGGGCACTTTCCTCCCAGGGGGGACCTGAGTGCCCCTTCTTTGTATGGGACACTTCTAGTATAGCTAGAAAGCTGAAATTCGGTACACAGGTAGGTCTTGGTGATAAAATAACCAGAAAAGTCTGAAAACGGGCACTTTTCATCTGGGGGGACAATCATTCCCCTTCTTTTTATGGGGCACTTCTAGTAGAGATAGAAAGCTGAAATTTGGTACACAGGTAGGTCTTGGCGAGAAAATAACCAGAAAAATCTGAAAACGGGCACTTTCCTCCCAGGGGGGACCTGAGTGCCCCTTCTTTGTATGGGACACTTCTAGTATAGCTAGAAAGCTGAAATTCGGTACACAGGTAGGTCTTGGTGATAAAATAACCAGAAAAGTCTGAAAACGGGCACTTTTCATCTGGGGGGACAATCATTCCCCTTCTTTTTATGGGGCATTTCCAGTATAGCTAGAAAGCTGAATTTCGGTACACAGGTAGGTCTTGGTGAGAAAATAAGCAGAAAATTCTGAAAACGGGCACTTTTCTCCCAGGGGGACCTGAGTGCCCCTTCTTTGTATGGGGCACTTCTAGTATAGCTAGAAAGCTGAAATTTGGTACACAGGTAGGTATTGGCGAGAAAATAACCAGAAAAATCTGAAAACGGGCACTTTCGTTCCAGGGGGGACCTGAGTGCCCCTTCTTTGTATGGGGCATTTCCAGTATAGCTAGAAAGCTGAAATTCGGTACACAGGTAGGTTCTGATGAGAAATTAACGAAAATATTTTTTTAACGGGCACTTTTTATCTGGGGGGTCTATTATGCCCTTCTTTTTATGGGGAACTTCCAGTGTAGCTAGAAAGCTTAAATTTTGTAGACAGGTAGGTCCTGATGTGAAATTAACAAAAAATATTTTCAACGGCCATTTTTTACCTGGGGGACTAGTTTTCCCCTTCCTTGCATAAGGCACTTCCAGTATAGCTAGAAAGCTGAAATTTGGTACACAGGTAGGTCATGATAAAAATAACAAAAATGATTTTAAAATGGATACTTTTCGTGTGAGGGGGACTAGGATGCCCCTTCTTTATATGGGGCACTTTATCCATAGGATATGTTCATCGAGAGGCATACTTGTCAATTTTCAATCTTCTACGACTTTAGCAAGTACCATTTCTTTAGGGAGGGCCGAAACAGATGTGCACCCCATTTACGAGTAGTTGGAGGGGAAAAGTTCCCCTTTCTCAATTGTTTCTTTCTTTATATGCCATTTCTAGGCTACTTACGAATTTTCAGTCTTCTACGACTTTAGCAAGTACCATTTCTTTAGGGAGGGCCGATAGAAATATTACCCCATTTACAAGTAGTTGGAGGGGAAAAGTTTCCCCTTTATCAATTTTTTCTTTCTTTATATGCCATTTCTAGGCTACTTACGAATTTTCAGTCTTCTATGACTTTAGCAAGTACCATTTCTTTAGGGAGGGCCGATAGAAATATTACCCCATTTACAAGTAGTTGGAGGGGAAAAGTTTCCCCTTTATCAATTTTTTCTTTCTTTATATGCCATTTCTAGGCTACTTACGAATTTTCAGTCTTCTACGACTTTAGCAAGTACCATTTCTTTAGGGAGGGCCGATAGAAATATTACCCCATTTACAAGTAGTTGGAGGGGAAAAGTTTCCCCTTTCTCAATTTTTTCTTTCTTTGTATGCCATTTCTAGGCTACTTACGAATTTTCAGTCTTCTACGACTTTAGGGAGGGCCGTTACCGATATCTACCCCCATATGTTTTGCTTCTTTTTATATTTTGCTGAATTATGTGCTAATGTTACAATATCTAGGTGCACGGTAGTGCGCCAGGCCAAGTTCGGCCACACAGTGTGTATATTTACACGAAACAGTTCGAGCTGTTTTTACCCCCTCATAACTTTGCTCCTCTTGATCATAATATAATGAAACTTGAAACATAAGTTCTCCCCACAGAGGTGACCTCACAGGTTAAATTTGAAAGTTCTACCGTGGAAGCTTCCCGAGATATTAAGGTGTGAAAAGTCCATATTTTAGTACATACTCACTGACTCACTGACTCATCCATATTATTGGGCACTTCCAGTATAGCTAGAAAGCTGAAATTTGGTACACAGGTAGGTCTTGGTGAGAAAATAACCAGAAAAATCTGAAAACGGGCACTTTCCTTCCAGGGGGACCTGAGTGCCCCTTCTTTGTATGGGGCACTTCTAGTATAGCTAGAAAGCTGAAAATTGGTACACAGGTAGGTCTTGGCGAGAAAATAACCAGAAAAATCTGAAAACGGGCACTTTCCTTCCAGGGGGGACCTGAGTGCCCCTTCTTTATATGGGGCACTTCTAGTATAGCTAGAAAGCTGAAATTCGGTACACAGGTAGGTCTTGGTGAGAAAATAAGCAGAAAAATCTGAAAACGGGCACTTTTCTCCCAGGGGGCCTGAGTGCCCCTTCTTTGTATGGGGCACTTTCCTTCCAGGGGGACCTGAGTGCCCCTTCTTTGTATGGGGCATTTCCAGTATAGCTAGAAAGCTGAAATTTGGTACACAGGTAGGTCTTGGTGAGAAAATAAGCAGAAAAATCTGAAAACGGGCACTTTTCTCCCAGGGGGACCTGAGTGCCCCTTCTTTATATGGGGCACTTCTAGTATAGCTAGAAAGCTTAAAATTGGTACACAGGTAGGTCTTGGCGAGAAAAAAACCAGAAAAATCTGAAAACGGGCACTTTCCTTCCAGGGGGGACCTGAGTGCCCCTTCTTTGTATGGGGCACTTCTAGTATAGCTAGAAAGCTGAAAATTGGTACACAGGTAGGTCTTGGCGAGAAAATAACCAGAAAAATCTGAAAACGGGCACTTTCCTTCCAGGGGGGACCTGAGTGCCCCTTCTTTATATGGGGCACTTCTAGTATAGCTAGAAAGCTGAAAATTGGTACACAGGTAGGTCTTGGCGAGAAAATAACCAGAAAAATCTGAAAACGGGCCCTTTCGTTCCAGGGGGGACCTGAGTGCCCCTTCTTTGTATGGGGCATTTCCAGTATAGCTAGAAAGCTGAAATTCGGTACACAGGTAGGTCTTGGTGAGAAAATAAGCAGAAAAATCTGAAAACGGGCACTTTTCTCCCAGGGGGCCTGAGTGCCCCTTCTTTGTATGGGGCACTTTCCTTCCAGGGGGACCTGAGTGCCCCTTCTTTGTATGGGGCATTTCCAGTATAGCTAGAAAGCTGAAATTTGGTACACAGGTAGGTCTTGGTGAGAAAATAAGCAGAAAAATCTGAAAACGGGCACTTTCCTCCCAGGGGGGACCTGAGTGCCCCTTCTTTGTATGGGGCATTTCCAGTATAGCTAGAAAGCTGAAATTTGGTACACAAGTAGGTCTTGGCGAGAAAATAACCAGAAAAAATCTGAAAACGGGCACTTTCCTCCCAGGGGGGACCTGAGTGCCCCTTCTTTGTATGGGACACTTCTAGTATAGCTAGAAAGCTGAAATTCGGTACACAGGTAGGTCTTGGCGAGAAAATAACCAGAAAAATCTGAAAACGGGCACTTTTCATCTGGGGGGACAATCATTCCCCTTCTTTTTATGGGGCACTTCTAGTAGAGATAGAAAGCTGAAATTTGGTACACAGGTAGGTCTTGGCGAGAAAATAACCAGAAAAATCTGAAAACGGGCACTTTCCTCCCAGGGGGGACCTGAGTGCCCCTTCTTTGTATGGGACACTTCTAGTATAGCTAGAAAGCTGAAATTCGGTACACAGGTAGGTCTTGGTGATAAAATAACCAGAAAAGTCTGAAAACGGGCACTTTTCATCTGGGGGGACAATCATTCCCCTTCTTTTTATGGGGCATTTCCAGTATAGCTAGAAAGCTGAAATTCGGTACACAGGTAGGTCTTGGTGAGAAAATAAGCAGAAAATTCTGAAAACGGGCACTTTTCTCCCAGGGGGACCTGAGTGCCCCTTCTTTGTATGGGGCACTTCTAGTATAGCTAGAAAGCTGAAATTTGGTACACAGGTAGGTATTGGCGAGAAAATAACCAGAAAAATCTGAAAACGGGCACTTTCGTTCCAGGGGGGACCTGAGTGCCCCTTCTTTGTATGGGGCATTTCCAGTATAGCTAGAAAGCTGAAATTCGGTACACAGGTAGGTTCATATGAGAAATTAACGAAAATATTTTTTTAACGGGCACTTTTTATCTGGGGGGTCTATTATGCCCTTCTTTTTATGGGGAAGTTCCAGTGTAGCTAGAAAGCTTAAATTTTGTAGACAGGTAGGTCCTGATGTGAAATTAACAAAAAATATTTTTCAACGGCCATTTTTTACCTGGGGGACTAGTTTTCCCCTTCCTTGCATAAGGCACTTCCAGTATAGCTAGAAAGCTGAAATTTGGTACACAGGTAGGTCATGATAAAAATAACAAAAATGATTTTAAAATGGATACTTTTCGTGTGAGGGGGACTAGGATGCCCCTTCTTTATATGGGGCACTTTATCCATAGGATATGTTCATCGAGAGGCATACTTGCCAATTTTCAATCTTCTACGACTTTAGCAAGTACCATTTTTTAGGGAGGGCCGAAACAGATGTGCACCCCATTTACGAGTAGTTGGAGGGGAAAAGTTCCCCTTTCTCAATTGTTTCTTTCTTTATATGCCATTTCTAGGCTACTTACGAATTTTCAGTCTTCTACGACTTTAGCAAGTACCATTTCTTTAGGGAGGGCCGATAGAAATATTACCCCATTTACAAGTAGTTGGAGGGGAAAAGTTTCCCCTTTCTCAATTTTTTCTTTCTTTGTATGCCATTTCTAGGCTACTTACGAATTTTCAGTCTTCTACGACTTTAGGGAGGGCCGTTACCGATATCTACCCCCATATGTTTTGCTTCTTTTTATATTTTGCTGAATTATGTGCTAATGTTACAATATCTAGGTGCACGGTAGTGCGCCAGGCCAAGTTCGGCCACACAGTGTGTATATTTACACGAAACAGTTCGAGCTGTTTTTACCCCCCTCATAACTTTGCTCCTCTTGATCATAATATAATGAAACTTGAAACATAAGTTCTCCCCACAGAGGTGACCTCACAGGTTAAATTTGAAAGTTCTACCGTGGAAGCTTCCCGAGATATTAAGGTGTGAAAAGTCCATATTTTAGTACATACTCACTGACTCACTGACTCATCAATATTATTGGGCACTTCCAGTATAGCTAGAAAGCTGAAATTTGGTACACAGGTAGGTCTTGGTGAGAAAATAACCAGAAAAATCTGAAAACGGGCACTTTCCTTCCAGGGGGACCTGAGTGCCCCTTCTTTATATGGGGCACTTCTAGTATAGCTAGAAAGCTGAAAATTGGTACACAGGTAGGTCTTGGCGAGAAAATAACCAAAAAAATCTGAAAACGGGCACTTTCCTTCCAGGGGGGACCTGAGTGCCCCTTCTTTATATGGGGCACTTCTAGTATAGCTAGAAAGCTGAAATTCGGTACACAGGTAGGTCTTGGTGAGAAAATAAGCAGAAAAATCTGAAAACGGGCACTTTTATAACAGGGGGACCTGAGTGCCCCTTCTTTGTATGGGGCACTTCTAGTATAGCTAGAAAGCTGAAATTTGGTACACAGGTAGGTCTTGGTGAGAAAATAACCAGAAAAATCTGAAAACGGGCACTTTCCTCCCAGGGGGGACCTGAGTGCCCCTTCTTTGTATGGGGCATTTCCAGTATATCTAGAAAGCTGAAATTTGGTACACAAGTAGGTCTTGGCGAGAAAATAACCAGAAAAATCTGAAAACGGGCACTTTCCTCCCAGGGGGGACCTGAGTGCCCCTTCTTTGTATGGGACACTTCTAGTATAGCTAGAAAGCTGAAATTCGGTACACAGGTAGGTCTTGGCGAGAAAATAACCAGAAAAGTCTGAAAACGGGCACTTTTCATCTGGGGGGACAATCATTCCCCTTCTTTTTATGGGGCACTTCTAGTAGAGATAGAAAGCTGAAATTTGGTACACAGGTAGGTCTTGGCGAGAAAATAACCAGAAAAATCTGAAAACGGGCACTTTCCTCCCAGGGGGGACCTGAGTGCCCCTTCTTTGTATGGGACACTTCTAGTATAGCTAGAAAGCTGAAATTCGGTACACAGGTAGGTCTTGGTGATAAAATAACCAGAAAAGTCTGAAAACGGGCACTTTTCATCTGGGGGGACAATCATTCCCCTTCTTTTTATGGGGCATTTCCAGTATAGCTAGAAAGCTGAAATTCGGTACACAGGTAGGTCTTGGTGAGAAAATAAGCAGAAAATTCTGAAAACGGGCACTTTTCTCCCAGGGGGACCTGAGTGCCCCTTCTTTGTATGGGGCACTTCTAGTATAGCTAGAAAGCTGAAATTTGGTACACAGGTAGGTATTGGCGAGAAAATAACCAGAAAAATCTGAAAACGGGCACTTTCGTTCCAGGGGGGACCTGAGTGCCCCTTCTTTGTATGGGGCATTTCCAGTATAGCTAGAAAGCTGAAATTCGGTACACAGGTAGGTTCATATGAGAAATTAACGAAAATATTTTTTTAACGGGCACTTTTTATCTGGGGGGTCTATTATGCCCTTCTTTTTATGGGGAAGTTCCAGTGTAGCTAGAAAGCTTAAATTTTGTAGACAGGTAGGTCCTGATGTGAAATTAACAAAAAATATTTTTCAACGGCCATTTTTTACCTGGGGGACTAGTTTTCCCCTTCCTTGCATAAGGCACTTCCAGTATAGCTAGAAAGCTGAAATTTGGTACACAGGTAGGTCATGATAAAAATAACAAAAATGATTTTAAAATGGATACTTTTCGTGTGAGGGGGACTAGGATGCCCCTTCTTTATATGGGGCACTTTATCCATAGGATATGTTCATCGAGAGGCATACTTGTCAATTTTCAATCTTCTACGACTTTAGCAAGTACCATTTCTTTAGGGAGGGCCGAAACAGATGTGCACCCCATTTACGAGTAGTTGGAGGGGAAAAGTTCCCCTTTCTCAATTGTTTCTTTCTTTATATGCCATTTCTAGGCTACTTACGAATTTTCAGTCTTCTACGACTTTAGCAAGTACCATTTCTTTAGGGAGGGCCGATAGAAATATTACCCCATTTACAAGTAGTTGGAGGGGAAAAGTTTCCCCTTTATCAATTTTTTCTTTCTTTATATGCCATTTCTAGGCTACTTACGAATTTTCAGTCTTCTATGACTTTAGCAAGTACCATTTCTTTAGGGAGGGCCGATAGAAATATTACCCCATTTACAAGTAGTTGGAGGGGAAAAGTTTCCCCTTTATCAATTTTTTCTTTCTTTATATGCCATTTCTAGGCTACTTACGAATTTTCAGTCTTCTACGACTTTAGCAAGTACCATTTCTTTAGGGAGGGCCGATAGAAATATTACCCCATTTACAAGTAGTTGGAGGGGAAAAGTTTCCCCTTTCTCAATTTTTTCTTTCTTTGTATGCCATTTCTAGGCTACTTACGAATTTTCAGTCTTCTACGACTTTAGGGAGGGCCGTTACCGATATCTACCCCCATATGTTTTGCTTCTTTTTATATTTTGCTGAATTATGTGCTAATGTTACAATATCTAGGTGCACGGTAGTGCGCCAGGCCAAGTTCGGCCACACAGTGTGTATATTTACACGAAACAGTTCGAGCTGTTTTTACCCCCTCATAACTTTGCTCCTCTTGATCATAATATAATGAAACTTGAAACATAAGTTCTCCCCACAGAGGTGACCTCACAGGTTAAATTTGAAAGTTCTACCGTGGAAGCTTCCCGAGATATTAAGGTGTGAAAAGTCCATATTTTAGTACATACTCACTGACTCACTGACTCATCCATATTATTGGGCACTTCCAGTATAGCTAGAAAGCTGAAATTTGGTACACAGGTAGGTCTTGGTGAGAAAATAACCAGAAAAATCTGAAAACGGGCACTTTCCTTCCAGGGGGACCTGAGTGCCCCTTCTTTGTATGGGGCACTTCTAGTATAGCTAGAAAGCTGAAAATTGGTACACAGGTAGGTCTTGGCGAGAAAATAACCAGAAAAATCTGAAAACGGGCACTTTCCTTCCAGGGGGGACCTGAGTGCCCCTTCTTTATATGGGGCACTTCTAGTATAGCTAGAAAGCTGAAATTCGGTACACAGGTAGGTCTTGGTGAGAAAATAAGCAGAAAAATCTGAAAACGGGCACTTTTCTCCCAGGGGGCCTGAGTGCCCCTTCTTTGTATGGGGCATTTCCAGTATAGCTAGAAAGCTGAAATTTGGTACACAGGTAGGTCTTGGCGAGAAAATAACCAGAAAAATCTGAAAACGGGCACTTTCCCTCCAGGGGGGACCTGAGTGCCCCTTCTTTATATGGGGCACTTCTAGTATAGCTAGAAAGCTGAAATTCGGTACACAGGTAGGTCTTGGCGAAAAAATAACCAGAAAATTCTGAAAACGGGCACTTTTCTCCCAGGGGGACCTGAGTGCCCCTTCTTTGTATGGGGCATTTCCAGTATAGCTAGAAAGCTGAAATTTGGTACACAGGTAGGTCTTGGTGAGAAAATAACCAGAAAAATCTGAAAACGGGCACTTTCCTCCCAGGGGGGGACCTGAGTGCCCCTTCTTTGTATGGGGCATTTCCAGTATAGCTAGAAAGCTGAAATTCGGTACACAGGTAGGTCTTGATGATAAAATAACCAGAAAAGTCTGAAAATGGACACTTTCCTTCCAGGGGGGACAATCATTCCCCTTCTTTTTATGGGGCACTTCTAGTAGAGATAGAAAGCTGAAATTTGGTACACAGGTAGGTCTTGGCGTGAAAATAACCACAAAAATCTGAAAACGGGCACTTTCCTCCCAGGGGGGACCTGAGTGCCCCTTCTTTGTACGGGAAACTTCAAGTATAGCTAGAAAGCTGAAATTCGGTACACAGGTAGGTCTTGGTGATAAAATAACCAGAAAAGTCTGAAAACGGGCACTTTTCATCTGGGGGACAATCATTCCCCTTCTTTTTATGGGGCATTTCCAGTATAGCTAGAAAGCTGAAATTCGGTACACAGGTAGGTCTTGGTGAGAAAATAAGCAGAAAAATCTGAAAACGGGCACTTTTCTCCCAGGGGGACCTGAGTGCCCCTTCTTTGTATGGGGCACTTCTAGTATAGCTAGAAAGCTGAAATTGGGTACACAGGTAGGTCTTGGCGAAAAAATAACCAGAAAAATCTGAAAACGGGCACTTTCGTTCCAGGGGGGACCTGAGTGCCCCTTCTTTGTATGGGGCATTTCCAGTATAGCTAGAAAGCTGAAATTCGGTACACAGGTAGGTTCTGATGAGAAATTAACGAAAATATTTTTTTAACGGGCACTTTTTATCTGGGGGGTCTATTATGCCCTTCTTTTTATGGGGAACTTCCAGTGTAGCTAGAAAGCTTAAATTTTGTAGACAGGTAGGTCCTGATGTGAAATTAACAAAAAATATTTTTCAACGGCCATTTTTTACCTGGGGGACTAGTTTTCCCCTTCCTTGCATAAGGCACTTCCAGTATAGCTAGAAAGCTGAAATTTGGTACACAGGTAGGTCATGATAAAAATAACAAAAATGATTTTAAAATGGATACTTTTCGTGTGAGGGGGACTAGGATGCCCCTTCTTTATATGGGGCACTTTATCCATAGGATATGTTCATCGAGAGGCATACTTGCCAATTTTCAATCTTCTACGACTTTAGCAAGTACCATTTCTTTAGGGAGGGCCGAAACAGATGTGCACCCCATTTACGAGTAGTTGGAGGGGAAAAGTTCCCCTTTCTCAATTGTTTCTTTCTTTATATGCCATTTCTAGGCTACTTACGAATTTTCAGTCTTCTACGACTTTAGCAAGTACCATTTCTTTAGGGAGGGCCGATAGAAATATTACCCCATTTACAAGTAGTTGGAGGGGAAAAGTTTCCCCTTTCTCAATTTTTTCTTTCTTTATATGCCATTTCTAGGCTACTTACGAATTTTCAGTCTTCTATGACTTTAGCAAGTACCATTTCTTTAGAGAGGGCCGATAGAAATATTACCCCATTTACAAGTAGTTGGAGGGGAAAAGTTTCCCCTTTATCAATTTTTTCTTTCTTTATATGCCATTTCTAGGCTACTTACGAATTTTCAGTCTTCTACGACTTTAGCAAGTACCATTTCTTTAGGGAGGGCCGATAGAAATATTACCCCATTTACAAGTAGTTGGAGGGGAAAAGTTTCCCCTTTCTCAATTTTTTCTTTCTTTGTATGCCATTTCTAGGCTACTTACGAATTTTCAGTTTTCTACGACTTTAGGGAGGGCCGTTACCGATATCTACCCCCATATGTTTTGCTTCTTTTTATATTTTGCTGAATTATGTGCTAATGTTACAATATCTAGGTGCACGGTAGTGCGCCAGGCCAAGACCTGAGTGCCCCTTCTTTATATGGGGCACTTCTAGTATAGCTAGAAAGCTGAAAATTGGTACACAGGTAGGTCTTGGCGAGAAAATAACCAGAAAAATCTGAAAACGGGCACTTTCCTTCCAGGGGGGACCTGAGTGCCCCTTCTTTATATGGGGCACTTCTAGTATAGCTAGAAAGCTGAAAATTGGTACACAGGTAGGTCTTTGCGAGAAAATAACCAGAAAAATCTGAAAACGGGCACTTTCCTTCCAGGGGGGACCTGAGTGCCCCTTCTTTATATGGGGCACTTCTAGTATAGCTAGAAAGCTGAAATTCGGTACACAGGTAGGTCTTGGTGAGAAAATAAGCAGAAAAATCTGAAAACGGGCACTTTTCTCCCAGGGGGCCTGAGTGCCCCTTCTTTGTATGGGGCATTTCCAGTATAGCTAGAAAGCTGAAATTTGGTACACAGGTAGGTCTTGGCGAGAAAATAACCAGAAAAATCTGAAAACGGGCACTTTCCTTCCAGGGGGGACCTGAGTGCCCCTTCTTTGTATGGGGCACTTCTAGTATAGCTAGAAAGCTGAAATTTGGTACACAGGTAGGTATTGGCGAGAAAATAACCAGAAAAATCTGAAAACGGGCACTTTCGTTCCAGGGGGACCTGAGTGCCCCTTCTTTGTATGGGGCATTTCCAGTATAGCTAGAAAGCTGAAATTCGGTACACAGGTTGGTTCTGATGAGAAATTAACGAAAATATTTTTTTAACGGGCACTTTTTATCTGGGGGGTCTATTATGCCCTTCTTTTTATGGGGAACTTCCAGTGTAGCTAGAAAGCTTAAATTTTGTAGACAGGTAGGTCCTGATGTGAAATTAACAAAAAATATTTTTCAACGGCCATTTTTTATCTGGGGGACTAGTTTTCCCCTTCCTTGCATAAGGCATTTCCAGTATAGCTAGAAAGCTGAAATTTGGTACACAGGTAGGGCATGATAAAAATAACAAAAATGATTTTAAAATGGATACTTTTCGTGTGAGGAGGACTAGGATGCCCCTTCTTTATATGGGGCACTTTATCCATAGGATATGTTCATCGAGAGGCATACTTGCCAATTTTCAATCTTCTACGACTTTAGCAAGTACCATTTCTTTAGGGTGGGCCGAAACAGATGTGCACCCCATTTACGAGTAGTTGGAAGGGAAAAGTTCCCCTTTCTCAATTGTTTCTTTCTTTATATGCCATTTCTAGGCTACTTACGAATTTTCAGTCTTCTACGACTTTAGCAAGTACCATTTCTTTAGGGAGGGCCGATAGAAATATTACTCCATTTACAAGTAGTTGGAGGGGAAAAGTTCCCCCTTTCTCAATTTTTTCTTTCTTTATATGCCATTTCTAGGCTACTTACGAATTTTCAGTCTTCTATGACTTTAGAAAGTAGCATTTCTTTAGAGAGGGCCGATAGATATATTACCCCATTTACAAGTAGTTGGAGGGGAAAAGTTTCCCCTTTATCAATTTTTTCTTTCTTTATATGCCATTTCTAGGCTACTTACGAATTTTCAGTCTTCTACGACTTTAGCAAGTACCATTTCTTTAGGGAGGGCCGATAGAAATATTACCCCATTTACAAGTAGTTGGAGGGGAAAAGTTTCCCCTTTCTCAATTTTTTCTTTCTTTGTATGCCATTTCTAGGCTACTTACGAATTTTCAGTCTTCTACGACTTTAGGGAGGGCCGTTACCGATATCTACCCCCATATGTTTTGCTTCTTTTTATATTTTGCTGAATTATGTGCTAATGTTACAATATCTAGGTGCACGGTAGTGCGCCAGGCCAAGTTCGGCCACACAGTGTGTATATTTACACGAAACAGTTCGAGCTGTTTTTACCCCCCTCATAACTTTGCTCTTCTTGATCATAATATAATGAAACTTGAAACATAAGTTCTCCCCACAGAGGTGACCTCACAGGTTAAATTTGAAAGTTCTACCGTGGAAGCTTCCCGAGATATTAAGGTGTGAAAAGTCCATATTTTAGTACACTCTGACTGACTCACTGACTCATCAATATTATTGGGCACTTCCAGTATAGCTAGAAAGCTGAAATTTGGTACACAGGTAGGTCGTGGTGAGAAAATAACCAGAAAAATCTGAAAACGGGCACTTTCCTTCTAGGGGGACCTGAGTGCCCCTTCTTTATATGGGGCACTTCTAGTATAGCTAGAAAGCTGAAAATTGGTACACAGGTAGGTCTTGGCGAGAAAATAACCAGAAAAATCTGAAAACGGGCACTTTCCTTCCAGGGGGGACCTGAGTGCCCCTTCTTTATATGGGGCACTTCTAGTATAGCTAGAAAGCTGAAATTCGGTACACAGGTAGGTCTTGGTGAGAAAATAAGCAGAAAAATCTGAAAACGGGCACTTTTCTCCCAGGGGGCCTGAGTGCCCCTTCTTTGTATGGGGCATTTCCAGTATAGCTAGAAAGCTGAAATTTGGTACACAGGTAGGTCTTGGCGAGAAAATAACCAGAAAAATCTGAAAACGGGCACTTTCCTTCCAGGGGGGACCTGAGTGCCCCTTCTTTATATGGGGCACTTCTAGTATAGCTAGAAAGCTGAAATTCGGTACACAGGTAGGTCTTGGTGAGAAAATAAGCAGAAAAATCTGAAAACTGGCACTTTTCTAACAGGGGGACCTGAGTGCCCCTTCTTTGTATGGGGCACTTCTAGTATAGCTAGAAAGCTGAAATTTGGTACACAGGTAGGTCTTGGTGAGAAAATAACCAGAAAAATCTGAAAACGGGCACTTTCCTCCCAGGGGGGACCTGAGTGCCCCTTCTTTGTATGGGGCATTTCCAGTATAGCTAGAAAGCTGAAATTTGGTACACAAGTAGGTCTTGGTGAGAAAATAATCAGAAAATTCTGAAAACGGGCACTTTTCTCCCAGGGGGACCTGAGTGCCCCTTCTTTGTATGGGGCATTTCCAGTATAGCTAGAAAGCTGAAATTTGGTACACAGGTAGGTCTTGGCGAGAAAATAACCAGAAAAATCTGAAAACGGGCACTTTTCTTCCAGGGGGACCTAAGTGCCCCTTCTTTATATGGGGCACTTTTAGTATAGCTAGAAAGCTGAAATTTGGTACACAGGTAGGTCTTGGCGAGAAAATAACCAGAAAAATCTGAAAACGGACACTTTCCTTCCAGGGGGGACCTGAGTGCCCCTTCTTTATATGGGGCTTTTCTAGTATAGCTAGAAAGCTGAAATTCGGTACACAGGTAGGTCTTGGTGAGAAAATAAGCAGAAAAATCTGAAAACGGGCACTTTTCATCTGGGGGGACAATCATTCCCCTTCTTTTTATGGGGCACTTCTAGTAGAGTTAGAAAGCTGAAATTTGGTACACAGGTAGGTCTTGGCGAGAAAATAACCACAAAAATCTGAAAACGGGCACTTTCCTCCCAGGGGGGACCTGAGTGCCCCTTCTTTGTACGGGACACTTCAAGTATAGCTAGAAAGCTGAAATTCGGTACACAGGTAGGTCTTGGTGATAAAATAACCAGAAAAGTCTGAAAACGGGCACTTTTCATCTGGGGGACAATCATTCCCCTTCTTTTTATGGGGCATTTCCAGTATAGCTAGAAAGCTGAAATTCGGTACACAGGTAGGTCTTGGTGAGAAAATAAGCAGAAAAATCTGAAAACGGGCACTTTTCTCCCAGGGGGACCTGAGTGCCCCTTCTTTGTATGGGGCACTTCTAGTATAGCTAGAAAGCTGAAATTGGGTACACAGGTAGGTCTTGGCGAGAAAATAACCAGAAAAATCTGAAAACGGGCACTTTCGTTCCAGGGGGGACCTGAGTGCCCCTTCTTTGTATGGGGCATTTCCAGTATAGCTAGAAAGCTGAAATTCGGTACACAGGTAGGTTCTGATGAGAAATTAACGAAAATATTTTTTTAACGGGCACTTTTTATCTGGGGGGTCTATTATGCCCTTCTTTTTATGGGGAACTTCCAGTGTAGCTAGAAAGCTTAAATTTTGTAGACAGGTAGGTCCTGATGTGAAATTAACAAAAAATATTTTTCAACGGCCATTTTTTACCTGGGGGACTAGTTTTCCCCTTCCTTGCATAAGGCACTTCCAGTATAGCTAGAAAGCTGAAATTTGGTACACAGGTAGGTCATGATAAAAATAACAAAAATGATTTTAAAATGGATACTTTTCGTGTGAGGGGGACTAGGATGCCCCTTCTTTATATGGGGCACTTTATCCATAGGATATGTTCATCGAGAGGCATACTTGCCAATTTTCAATCTTCTACGACTTTAGCAAGTACCATTTCTTTAGGGAGGGCCGAAACAGATGTGCACCCCATTTACGAGTAGTTGGAGGGGAAAAGTTCCCCTTTCTCAATTGTTTCTTTCTTTATATGCCATTTCTAGGCTACTTACGAATTTTCAGTCTTCTACGACTTTAGCAAGTACCATTTCTTTAGGGAGGGCCGATAGAAATATTACCCCATTTACAAGTAGTTGGAGGGGAAAAGTTTCCCCTTTCTCAATTTTTTCTTTCTTTATATGCCATTTCTAGGCTACTTACGAATTTTCAGTCTTCTATGACTTTAGCAAGTACCATTTCTTTAGAGAGGGCCGATAGAAATATTACCCCATTTACAAGTAGTTGGAGGGGAAAAGTTTCCCCTTTATCAATTTTTTCTTTCTTTATATGCCATTTCTAGGCTACTTACGAATTTTCAGTCTTCCACGACTTTAGCAAGTACCATTTCTTTAGGGAGGGCCGATAGAAATATTACCCCATTTACAAGTAGTTGGAGGGGAAAAGTTTCCCCTTTCTCAATTTTTTCTTTCTTTGTATGCCATTTCTAGGCTACTTACGAATTTTCAGTCTTCTACGACTTTAGGGAGGGCCGTTACCGATATCTACCCCCATATGTTTTGCTTCTTTTTATATTTTGCTGAATTATGTGCTAATGTTACAATATCTAGGTGCACGGTAGTGCGCCAGGCCAAGTTCGGCCACACAGTGTGTATATTTACACGAAACAGTTCGAGCTGTTTTTACCCCCCTCATAACTTTGCTCTTCTTGATCATAATATAATGAAACTTGAAACATAAGTTCTCCCCACAGAGGTGACCACACAGGTTAAATTTGAAAGTTCTACCGTGGAAGCTTCCCGAGATATTAAGGTGTGAAAAGTCCATATTTTAGTACATACTCACTGACTCACTGACTGACTCACTGACTCATCGATATTATTGAACACTTCCAGTATAGCTAGAAAGCTGAAATTTGGTACACAGGTAGGTCTTGGTGAGAAAATAACCAGAAAAATCTGTAAACGGGCACTTTCCTTCCAGGGGGACCTGAGTGCCCCTTCTTTATATGGGGCACTTCTAGTATAGCTAGAAAGCTGAAAATTGGTACACAGGTAGGTCTTGGCGAGAAAATAACCAGAAAAATCTGAAAACGGGCACTTTCCTTCCAGGGGGGACCTGAGTGCCCCTTCTTTATATGGGGCACTTCTAGTATAGCTAGAAAGCTGAAATTCGGTACACAGGTAGGTCTTGGTGAGAAAATAAGCAGAAAAATCTGAAAACGGGCACTTTTCTCCCAGGGGGCCTGAGTGCCCCTTCTTTGTATGGGGCATTTCCAGTATAGCTAGAAAGCTGAAATTTGGTACACAGGTAGGTCTTGGCGAGAAAATAACCAGAAAAATCTGAAAACGGGCACTTTCCTTCCAGGGGGGACCTGAGTGCCCCTTCTTTATATGGGGCACTTCTAGTATAGCTAGAAAGCTGAAATTCGGTACACAGGTAGGTCTTGGTGAGAAAATAAGCAGAAAAATCTGAAAACTGGCACTTTTCTAACAGGGGGACCTGAGTGCCCCTTCTTTGTATGGGGCACTTCTAGTATAGCTAGAAAGCTGAAATTTGGTACACAGGTAGGTCTTGGTGAGAAAATAACCAGAAAAATCTGAAAACGGGCACTTTCCTCCCAGGGGGGACCTGAGTGCCCCTTCTTTGTATGGGGCATTTCCAGTATAGCTAGAAAGCTGAAATTTGGTACACAAGTAGGTCTTGGCGAAAAAAATAACCAGAAAAATCTGAAAACGGGCACTTTCCTTCCAGGAGGGACCTGAGTGCCCCTTCTTTATATGGGGCACTTCTAGTATAGCTAGAAAGCTGAAATTTGGTACACAGGTAGGTCTTGGCGAGAAAATAACCAGAAAAATCTGAAAACGGGCACTTTCCTTCCAGGGGAGACCTGAGTGCCCCTTCTTTATATGGGGCACTTCTAGTATAGCTAGAAAGCTGAAATTCGGTACACAGGTAGGTCTTGGTGAGAAAATAAGCAGAAAAATCTGAAAACGGGCACTTTCCTCCCAGGGGGGACCTGAGTGCCCCTTCTTTGTACGGGACACTTCAAGTATAGCTAGAAAGCTGAAATTCGGTACACAGGTAGGTCTTGGTGATAAAATAACCAGAAAAGTCTGAAAACGGGCACTTTTCATCTGGGGGACAATCATTCCCCTTCTTTTTATGGGGCATTTCCAGTATAGCTAGAAAGCTGAAATTCGGTACACAGGTAGGTCTTGGTGAGAAAATAAGCAGAAAAATCTGAAAACGGGCACTTTTCTCCCAGGGGGACCTGAGTGCCCCTTCTTTGTATGGGGCACTTCTAGTATAGCTAGAAAGCTGAAATTGGGTACACAGGTAGGTCTTGGCGAGAAAATAACCAGAAAAATCTGAAAACGGGCACTTTCGTTCCAGGGGGGACCTGAGTGCCCCTTCTTTGTATGGGGCATTTCCAGTATAGCTAGAAAGCTGAAATTCGGTACACAGGTAGGTTCTGATGAGAAATTAACGAAAATATTTTTTTAACGGGCACTTTTTATCTGGGGGGTCTATTATGCCCTTCTTTTTATGGGGAACTTCCAGTGTAGCTAGAAAGCTTAAATTTTGTAGACAGGTAGGTCCTGATGTGAAATTAACAAAAAATATTTTTCAACGGCCATTTTTTACCTGGGGGACTAGTTTTCCCCTTCCTTGCATAAGGCACTTCCAGTATAGCTAGAAAGCTGAAATTTGGTACACAGGTAGGTCATGATAAAAATAACAAAAATGATTTTAAAATGGATACTTTTCGTGTGAGGGGGACTAGGATGCCCCTTCTTTATATGGGGCACTTTATCCATAGGATATGTTCATCGAGAGGCATACTTGCCAATTTTCAATCTTCTACGACTTTAGCAAGTACCATTTCTTTACGGAGGGCCGAAACAGATGTGCACCCCATTTACGAGTAGTTGGAGGGGAAAAGTTCCCCTTTCTCAATTGTTTCTTTCTTTATATGCCATTTCTAGGCTACTTACGAATTTTCAGTCTTCTACGACTTTAGCAAGTACCATTTCTTTAGGGAGGGCCGATAGAAATATTACCCCATTTACAAGTAGTTGGAGGGGAAAAGTTTCCCCTTTCTCAATTTTTTTCTTTCTTTATATGCCATTTCTAGGCTACTTACGAATTTTCAGTCTTCTATGACTTTAGCAAGTACCATTTCTTTAGAGAGGGCCGATAGAAATATTACCCCATTTACAAGTAGTTGGAGGGGAAAAGTTTCCCCTTTATCAATTTTTTCTTTCTTTATATGCCATTTCTAGGCTACTTACGAATTTTCAGTCTTCTACGACTTTAGCAAGTACCATTTCTTTAGGGAGGGCCGATAGAAATATTACCCCATTTACAAGTAGTTGGAGGGGAAAAGTTTCCCCTTTCTCAATTTTTTCTTTCTTTGTATGCCATTTCTAGGCTACTTACGAATTTTCAGTCTTCTACGACTTTAGGGAGGGCCTTCTTTATATGGGGCACTTCTAGTATAGCTAGAAAGCTGAAATTCGGTACACAGGTAGGTCTTGGTGAGAAAATAAGCAGAAAAATCTGAAAACGGGCACTTTTCTCCCAGGGGGCCTGAGTGCCCCTTCTTTGTATGGGGCATTTCCAGTATAGCTAGAAAGCTGAAATTTGGTACACAGGTAGGTCTTGGCGAGAAAATAACCAGAAAAATCTGAAAACGGGCACTTTCCTTCCAGGGGGGACCTGAGTGCCCCTTCTTTATATGGGGCACTTCTAGTATAGCTAGAAAGCTGAAATTCGGTACACAGGTAGGTCTTGGTGAGAAAATAAGCAGAAAAATCTGAAAACTGGCACTTTTCTAACAGGGGGACCTGAGTGCCCCTTCTTTGTATGGGGCACTTCTAGTATAGCTAGAAAGCTGAAATTTGGTACACAGGTAGGTCTTGGTGAGAAAATAACCAGAAAAATCTGAAAACGGGCACTTTCCTCCCAGGGGGGACCTGAGTGCCCCTTCTTTGTATGGGGCATTTCCAGTATAGCTAGAAAGCTGAAATTTGGTACACAAGGAGGTCTTGGCGAGAGAATAACCAGAAAAATCTGAAAACGGGCACTTTCCTTCCAGGGGGGACCTGAGTGCCCCTTCTTTATATGGGGCACTTCTAGTATAGCTAGAAAGCTGAAATTTGGTACACAGGTAGGTCTTGGCGAGAAAATAACCAGAAAAATCTGAAAACGGGCACTTTCCTTCCAGGGGAGACCTGAGTGCCCCTTCTTTATATGGGGCTTTTCTAGTATAGCTAGAAAGCTGAAATTCGGTACACAGGTAGGTCTTGGCGAGAAAATAACCAGAAAAATCTGAAAACGGACACTTTCCTTCCAGGGGGGACCTGAGTGCCCCTTCTTTATATGGGGCTTTTCTAGTATAGCTAGAAAGCTGAAATTCGGTACACAGGTAGGTCTTGGTGAGAAAATAAGCAGAAAAATCTGAAAACGGGCACTTTTCATCTGGGGGGACAATCATTCCCCTTCTTTTAATGGGGCACTTCTAGTAGAGATAGAAAGCTGAAATTTGGTACACAGGTAGGTCTTGGCGAGAAAATAACCAGAAAAATCTGAAAACCGGCACTTTCCTCCCAGGGGGGACCTGAGTGCCCCTTCTTTGTATGGGACACTTCTAGTATAGCTAGAAAGCTGAAATTCGGTACACAGGTAGGTCTTGGTGATAAAATAACCAGAAAAGTCTGAAAACGGGCACTTTTCATCTGGGGGACAATCATTCCCCTTCTTTTTATGGGGCATTTCCAGTATAGCTAGAAAGCTGAAATTCGGTACACAGGTAGGTCTTGGTGAGAAAATAAGCAGAAAAATCTGAAAACGGGCACTTTTCTCCCAGGGGGACCTGAGTGCCCCTTCTTTGTATGGGGCACTTCTAGTATAGCTAGAAAGCTGAAATTGGGTACACAGGTAGGTCTTGGCGAGAAAATAACCAGAAAAATCTGAAAACGGGCACTTTCGTTCCAGGGGGGACCTGAGTGCCCCTTCTTTGTATGGGGCATTTCCAGTATAGCTAGAAAGCTGAAATTCGGTACACAGGTAGGTTCTGATGAGAAATTAACGAAAATATTTTTTTAACGGGCACTTTTTATCTGGGGGGTCTATTATGCCCTTCTTTTTATGGGGAACTTCCAGTGTAGCTAGAATGCTTAAATTTTGTAGACAGGTAGTTCCTGATGTGAAATTAACAAAAAATATTTTTCAACGGCCATTTTTTACCTGGGGGACTAGTTTTCCCCTTCCTTGCATAAGGCACTTCCAGTATAGCTAGAAAGCTGAAATTTGGTACACAGGTAGGTCATGATAAAAATAACAAAAATGATTTTAAAATGGATACTTTTCGTGTGAGGGGGACTAGGATGCCCCTTCTTTATATGGGGCACTTTATCCATAGGATATGTTCATCGAGAGGCATACTTGCCAATTTTCAATCTTCTACGACTTTAGCAAGTACCATTTCTTTAGGGAGGGCCGAAACAGATGTGCACCCCATTTACGAGTAGTTGGAGGGGAAAAGTTCCCCTTTCTCAATTGTTTCTTTCTTTATATGCCATTTCTAGGCTACTTACGAATTTTCAGTCTTCTACGACTTTAGCAAGTACCATTTCTTTAGGGAGGGCCGATAGAAATATTACCCCATTTACAAGTAGTTGGAGGGGAAAAGTTTCCCCTTTCTCAATTTTTTCTTTCTTTATATGCCATTTCTAGGCTACTTACGAATTTTCAGTCTTCTATGACTTTAGCAAGTACCATTTCTTTAGAGAGGGCCGATAGAAATATTACCCCATTTACAAGTAGTTGGAGGGGAAAAGTTTCCCCTTTATCAATTTTTTCTTTCTTTATATGCCATTTCTAGGCTACTTACGAATTTTCAGTCTTCTACGACTTTAGCAAGTACCATTTCTTTAGGGAGGGCCGATAGAAATATTACCCCATTTACAAGTAGTTGGAGGGGAAAAGTTTCCCCTTTCTCAATTTTTTCTTTCTTTGTATGCCATTTCTAGGCTACTTACGAATTTTCAGTCTTCTACGACTTTAGGGAGGGCCGTTACCGATATCTACCCCCATATGTTTTGCTTCTTTTTATATTTTGCTGAATTATATGCTAATGTTACAATATCTAGGTGCACGGTAGTGCGCCAGGCCAAGTTCGGCCACCCAGTGTGTATATTTACACGAAACAGTTCGAGCTGTTTTTACCCCCCTCATAACTTTGCTCCTCTTGATCATAATATAATGAAACTTGAAACATAAGTTCTCCCCACAGAGGTGACCTCACAGGTTAAATTTGAAAGTTCTACCGTGGAAGCTTCCCGAGATATTAAGGTGTGAAAAGTCCATATTTTAGTACATACTCACTGACTCACTGACTGACTCACTGACTCATCAATATTATTGGGCACTTCCAGTATAGCTAGAAAGCTGAAATTTGGTACACAGGTAGGTCTTGGTGAGAAAATAACCAGAAAAATCTGAAAACGGGCACTTTCCTTCCAGGGGGACCTGAGTGCCCCTTCTTTATATGGGGCATTTCCAGTATAGCTAGAAAGCTGAAATTTGGTACACAGGTAGGTCTTGGCAAGAAAATAACCAGAAAAATATGAAAACGGGCACTTTCCTCCCAGGGGGGACCTGAGTGCCCCTTCTTTGTATGGGGCACTTCTAGTATAGCTAGAAAGCTGAAATTCGGTACACAGGTAGGTCTTGGTGAGAAAATAAGCAGAAAAATCTGAAAACGGGCACTTTTCTCCCAGGGGGACCTGAGTGCCCCTTCTTTGTATGGGGCACTTCCAGTATAGCTAGAAAGCTGAAATTTGGTACACAGGTAGGTCTTGGTGAGAAAATAACCAGAAAAATCTGAAAACGGGCACTTTTCTCCCAGGGGGACCTGAGTGCCCCTTCTTTGTATGGGGCATTTCCAGTATAGCTAGAAAGCTGAAATTTGGTACACAGGTAGGTCTTGGTGAGAAAATAACCAGAAAAATCTGAAAACGGGCACTTTCCTTTTAGGGGGGACCTGAGTGCCCCTTCTTTATATGGGGCACTTCTAGTATAGCTAGAAAGCTGAAATTCGGTACACAGGGAGGTCTTGGTGAGAAAATAAGCAGAAAAATCTGAAAACGGGCACTTTTCATCTGGGGGGACAATCATTCCCCTTCTTTTTATGGGGCACTTCTAGTAGAGATAGAAAGCTGAAATTTGGTACACAGGTAGGTCTTGGCGAGAAAATAACCAGAAAAATCTGAAAACGGGCACTTTCCTTCCAGGGGAGACCTGAGTGCCCCTTCTTTGTATGGGGAATTTCCAGTATAGCTAGAAAGCTGAAATTTGGTACACAAGTAGGTCTTGGCGAGAAAATAACCAGAAAAATCTGAAAACGGGCACTTTCCTTCCAGGGGGGACCTGAGTTCCCCTTCTTTATATGGGGCACTTCTAGTATAGCTAGAAAGCTGAAATTTGGTACACAGGTAGGTCTTGGCGAGAAAATAACCAGAAAAATCTGAAAACGGGCACTTTCCTTCCAGGGGAGACCTGAGTGCCCCTTCTTGATATGGGGCACTTCTAGTATAGCTAGAAAGCTGAAATTCGGTACACAGGTAGGTCTTGGTGAGAAAATAACCAGAAAATTCTGAAAACGGGCACTTTTCTCCCAGGGGGACCTGAGTGCCCCTTCTTTGTATGGGGCATTTCCAGTATAGCTAGAAAGCTGAAATTTGGTACACAGGTAGGTCTTGGCGAGAAAATAACCAGAAAAATCTGAAAACGGACACTTTCCTTCCAGGGGGGACCTGAGTGCCCCTTCTTTATATGGGGCTTTTCTAGTATAGCTAGAAAGCTGAAATTCGGTACACAGGTAGGTCTTGGTGAGAAAATAAGCAGAAAAATCTGAAAACGGGCACTTTTCATCTGGGGGGACAATCATTCCCCTTCTTTTTATGGGGCACTTCTAGTAGATATAGAAAGCTGAAATTTGGTACACAGGTAGGTCTTGGCGAGAAAATAACCAGAAAAATCTGAAAACGGGCACTTTCCTTCCAGGGGAGACCTGAGTGCCCCTTCTTTATATGGGGCACTTCTAGTATAGCTAGAAAGCTGAAATTCGGTACACAGGTAGGTCTTGGTGAGAAAATAACCAGAAAATTCTGAAAACGGGCACTTTTCTCCCAGGGGGACCTGAGTGCCCCTTCTTTGTATGGGGCATTTCCAGTATAGCTAGAAAGCTGAAATTTGGTACACAGGTAGGTCTTGGCGAGAAAATAACCAGAAAAATCTGAAAACGGACACTTTCCTTCCAGGGGGGACCTGAGTGCCCCTTCTTTATATGGGGCTTTTCTAGTATAGTTAGAAAGCTGAAATTCGGTACACAGGTAGGTCTTGGTGAGAAAATAAGCAGAAAAATCTGAAAACGGGCACTTTTCATCTGGGGGGACAATCATTTCCCTTCTTTTTATGGGGCACTTCTAGTAGATATAGAAAGCTGAAATTTGGTACACAGGTAGGTCTTGGCGAGAAAATTTTTTTTTTGATAATTTTATTATTTATTGAATCTTTAATTATTAATTAAATTATCAATAAGTTTTTCAAATCTTAAATCTAAAAAATATTAAATATAGGTTTAGCCAATGCTAAACAAAATTTTTAATTTCAACGGTTAATTTTTGTTGATTTCCATCTCTCGTGGACGGCTGAGAAAAAGAGTATCCCTTCTTTTCAGCCGGGTGTGGCCTCTATAATGAAGAATATTGCGCGCAAGTGGGTTTCGGTGCAACTCAAGTTTTTTAATGTATTTTTTCGCGTGTTTCGAAAATACTGTCTTTACCAACGGAACGTCTAGATCTTTATGAATTCTATGGTTTCTGACATACCAGGGGGCTGCAGTTATTGTACGTAGAATTTTATTTTGTCGCCTCTGAATTTTTTCTACATTCGATGCTGAGGCAGTGCCCCATAGCTGGATTCCATAGCACCATATTGGTTTCAGGATCGCGTTGTATAGTAGAAGTTTACAGTCTAGGCTCAGTATTGAATTTCTACCCATAAGCCAATTCATTTGGGCTGCTTTTAATTTCATTTGCATCAACTTTGCGTCTATATGCGATTTCCATGTTAAACGGCGGTCAAGGTGAACGCCTAGATATTTGTATACAGTATGTTGCGGAATAGTCTCGGTGTTGATTTGTATAGGCGGGCATGTTTCCCTTCGCAACGTAAAAGTGACGTGTACACATTTCTGCTCGTTAACTTTAATACGCCATTGTTTGAGCCATTTTTCCAGTTTGGATATATATTCTTGTAAATTGCGGGAAGCTTCTACAGGATTTTCGTGAACGCTTAGAAAAGCTGAATCGTCAGCAAATGTTGACGTGTGAATGTTACTGCTTAACGGTAAGTCAGAGGCATATATTAAATAAAGTAATGGACCGAAGATACTGCCTTGGGGAACTCCGGCTTCGATCGACTGCGGTGGGCTTAAAAAATTGCCTTCTCTAACTACAAATTTTCGTTCAATTAAGTAGCTTATTAAAAGCCTAACAATATTTGCGGGTAGATTTTGCGTTAATTTATGTATAAGACCTTCGTGCCATACTTTATCGAAAGCTTGAGAAACATCTATAAAGAGCGCAGAGCAATATTTCTTCTTTTCGAAAGTGTCTGCGATAACATTCACAAGTCTGTGAGTTTGTTCAATTGTGCTATGTTGTCTGCGAAAACCGAATTGATGATCTGGAATGCATCCACTTCTAGTCACTATAGGCATCAGCTTGCTCATATACAGCTTTTCAAATAGTTTTGAAATGTTGGGCAATAAACTAATAGGCCGATAGGATTCAACCTTCGTATGATCCTTGCCGGGCTTTGGTATCATAATAATCATCGAAACCTTCCATTCTGCAGGATAGTATTGCAGCCGTAGAATACTATTAAAAATGAATAGTATAATTCTTTTTGCAATATAAGGCAGTTGTTGAAGCATTTTGTTGCTTATTTTGTCGACACCTGGGGCTTTTTTGGTGTTAAGACTAGTAATGGCCTTTTCAATCTCCACAATGCTAAATCTTAGTGGTATTTCTGGTAAAGAGACGACTGGTGGCAGTTCAACAATATCAGCAGAAATATTCGGGGTAAATACTTTTTCTAGGTGCTAGACAAATAGATCACCTTTTTCAGCATCAGTTCTTGCCCAGTCACCATTAGAGGCTCGTAATGGTGGTTTGCAAATCACTGGCCTTTTAAGTCCTCTGGCTGCACGCCACAGCGAATAATCTGTTGATGGTGTTGCATCGAGTTCTTGCAGAAATTTTTGCAGCGAAGCTGTTTTTTGTGATTGTAAAACTTTTCTTAGCTGTTTGGTACACTCCTTAAGCCTTAATTTTAGCTGAGGCGATCTGTAACGTTGCCATTCTCGTCGAGCTCTCCGTTTTTCAGTCAATAGCCTTTCTATATCTGTACAAAAAATATTGTTAAATCTCGCTTGTTGATTTGGTTGAATTGAAGAAGCATTAAGAGCAGCTTGTTTAGCATGTGCTTCAAACAACCTAATAGAATTTTCTATGTCAGCAGGTGTTCTCAATGGCATATTTTCCGTGCAATGAGCACTCAAATATTTTTTGTATTTCAGCCAATTAATACGTGCAGGTGTCAGCGGTAAGTCACATGTTGGTGTTGTAGTTGTGTGTGAGTAAATAGTGATAATAGTAGGCGAGTGATCTGAAGATAAATCCAGAGATGCTTCTACTTCAATCATTTCGCTGGGCACGCCTTTCATAATCCCAAAGTCGATAACATCAGGAATTTTTTGACGATCCGTTGGCCAATATGTTGGCTGACCACTTGAAACTACATTCAAACCCATTTTTGAAATTGTGTCAAACAAAACACGACCCTTAGGACTGATTAAACGTGAGCCCCAAAAAGTGTGTTTAGCATTGTAGTCGCCAGCTGCTAGAAAACGGGACCCAAGTGTTGTATAAAATGCGGTATATTGACTCTCTGAAATTGAAAACCTGGGAGGAGAGTAAACAGATGATATCACAAGCTTTTGATAAAAATTTTCAATGCAGATGTTCGTTGCTTGAAGATATTCTTCACGAAGATCATTTAGTAGGTAGTGTTTTATTCGAGTTTTTATTAGGATTCCAGAGCCACCACAAGCTCTACCTTGAGGATCCTTGGTGTCGTAGAAATTATATCCACTAATTCGAAAATAGCTTCGGGACGTCAAGTGAGTTTCTGAGATAAGCATAACATCGATTTGTTTATCCAGAAGAAAGTATTCAATTTCATTTTTATGTTGGAAGATGCCGTTTGCGTTCTAAAAACAGATTCTTAAGTTCATGGTTTGTTCAATACAGCCTGCAACAAGGTAGACTGCATTTTCAACATTTCCTGCATCATACAGGACATGTTGAGAGTGAATGTATTTACTGTTTGTATAAGGATCTCTATTGAGGCTTCAATACGACTAAAATTATGCCCTGATTCTTCATTTACTGGTACAGTTTTTTGCGCCGGAATCTGGTTACTCTTTAAAATATTAGCGTATGAAAATTGACTATTAGGTTTTTGTTGAGTAAGAGTCGTGTTAGACTTTAAAACATTTGAGTATTGATTATGGCTAGACGACGGTTGAGGTAACTGTGGGTAGTTTAAAGGAGTGTTGGGCTGAGCGGGAGTAGCATTTGTTTTTCTGTTCGACGAATTTTTAAAAAGAGAATAAAGAGGGCAGCCCCTATAGTTGGCAGTGTGGTTTCCGCCGCAATTACTACATTTTTTTGCTTTGGTATCACCTTTTATTTTGTCACAGTTAGCGGTACTGTGCAACTCACCACATACAACGCAGACGGTAGGCAACTTGCAATAAGTTTTGGTATGGCCAAATTCTTGACAGTTCATGCATTGGATAGGTCCATTTTTTTTATGTGGCATCTCAACGGTAACTCTTCGATGCAACAAGTATTTTAAGCTATAGATTGGGTGCGATTCATTTTTTTTAATTTTCATGTCGCCTGGCTGTAGCTCGACTCTAAAAATAGGTTGGGGGATTTTTTCCCTGTTTTTAATGTTTGAAACATTTTTCACTTTGAAGCCATTATCTTCAAGGCCAGACTTTACCTCTTCTGGATCCACACTAGAGTCTATACCTTTTATTACGACGGTTAGACCTTTAGCACTCTTTAATTGGTACGTATAAAAATTTTTGTTTTTTGACTCAAGGTCAGAAACTATTTTTCGGTAATGACTTTCTTGCACTACCTGGATTTTTGTTTCGTTAATATTTCCGCGCTTAATTGGAGTTACATAGAACTCATTTTCTCCAATTAAGGAGATAAGGCTTTTTACCAAAAAACTAGAGTTCTGCTCTCTTAAATATATCGGTGGAGGTTTACTCGACCTTGTTGTAGTTGTGTCTTCATTGTCTTGTTCTGATAAAATCGCGAAACGATTTTCGGAATTTTTTATTTTGTTTTTTTCATCTCTGGGAACTTTCGATGTTGAAGCAATTTGAGCTGATTTTGGACTTCTTCCCCTTTTTAACACGGTTATGTATCTGTCCATTCCTGTTTGAATTTTATTATCATTTAATGTACTCACCGCATCTACCATTTTGTGCACGTTGGTCACCTTGTTACTTATTGTTTGTTTGTTTGTTTGTACAGCTAAGCTGACAAGTTTGCTGATGGGTGCAATTGTTGTTGCTTCTTGATCACTATTTAACATGTTGAGAGATAATGATCGCGCACGAGTATTTGTGTTTTCTGTTAAATACAGGTTTTTGTTTAATTCATTTTTTTTATTGTCGTCATCAGCAACTAAAGTTATGTATTGTACATTTCTACTGCTTGTAGGATTATTGTTGTTTTTATCAGAAGATGAACTCATCAGAGTTCTCTTTTTTTATTTTCACTTCTATTAGTTTGTGTATGCAAATATTTATGTGTATTGTACACAAGCAAAAAATAAAATAAAACCAGTAAAATAACTGTTCAATAAATGTTTTGTTTTTTTTATATTTTTTTGTGACTTGAAAATTTTTTTTCTTTTATATTTTTTTTATATTCAGTTGCGACGATTATAAAAACGCGTCTGTTCACTACGAGAGTTGAAACTGAATCCTTGGCGAGAAAATAACCAGAAAAATCTGAAAACGGGCACTTTCCTCCCAGGGGGGACCTGAGTGCCCCTTCTTTGTATGGGACACTTCTAGTATAGCTAGAAAGCTGAAATTCGGTACACAGGTAGGTCTTGGTGATAAAATAACCAGAAAAGTCTGAAAACGGGCACTTTTCATCTGGGGGGACAATCATTCCCCTTCTTTTTATGGGGCATTTCCAGTATAGCTAGAAAGCTGAAATTCGGTACACAGGTAGGTCTTGGTGAGAAAATAAGCAGAAAAATCTGAAAACGGGCACTTTTCTCCCAGGGGGACCTGAGTGCCCCTTCTTTGTATGGGGCACTTCTAGTATAGCTAGAAAGCTGAAATTTGGTACACAGGTAGGTCTTGGCGAGAAAATAACCAGAAAAATCTGAAAACGGGCACTTTCGCTCCAGGGGGACCTGAGTGCCCCTTCTTTGTATGGGGCATTTCCAGTATAGCTAGAAAGCTGAAATTTTGTAGACAGGTAGGTCCTGATGTGAAATTAACAAAAAATATTTTTCAACGGCCATTTTTTACCTGGGGGACTAGTTTTCCCCTTCCTTGCATAAGGCACTTCCAGTATAGCTAGAAAGCTGAAATTTGGTACACAGGTAGGTCATGATAAAAATAACAAAAATGATTTTAAAATGGATACTTTTCGTGTGAGGGGGACTAGGATGCCCCTTCTTTATATGGGGCACTTTATCCATAGGATATGTTCATCGAGAGGCATACTTGCCAATTTTCAATCTTCTACGACTTTAGCAAGTACCATTTCTTTAGGGAGGGCCGAAACAGATGTGCACCCCATTTACTAGTAGTTGGAGGGGAAAAGTTCCCCTTTCTCAATTGTTTCTTTCTTTATATGCCATTTCTAGGCTACTTACGAATTTTCAGTCTTCTACGACTTTAGCAAGTACCATTTCTTTAGGGAGGGCCGATAGAAATATTACCCCATTTACAAGTAGTTGGAGGGGAAAAGTTTCCCCTTTCTCAATTTTTTCTTTCTTTATATGCCATTTCTAGGCTACTTACGAATTTTCAGTCGTCTATGACTTTAGCAAGTACCATTTCTTTAGGGAGGGCCGATAGAAATATTACCCCATTTACAAGTAGTTGGAGGGGAAAAGTTTCCCCTTTATCAATTTTTTCTTTCTTTATATGCCATTTCTAGGCTACTTACGAATTTTCAGTCTTCTACGACTTTAGCAAGTACCATTTCTTTAGGGAGGGCCGATAGAAATATTACCCCATTTACAAGTAGTTGGAGGGGAAAAGTTTCCCCGTTCTCAATTTTTTCTTTCTTTGTATGCCATTTCTAGGCTACTTACGAATTTTCAGTCTTCTACGACTTTAGGGAGGGCCGTTACCGATATCTACCCCCATATGTTTTGCTTCTTTTTATATTTTGCTGAATTATGTGCTAATGTTACAATATCTAGGTGCACGGTAGTGCGCCAGGCCAAGTTCGGCCACACAGTGTGTATATTTACACGAAACAGTTCGAGCTGTTTTTACCCCCTCATAACTTTGCTCCTCTAGATCATAATATAATGAAACTTAAAACATAAGTTCTCCCCACAGAGGTGACCTCACAGGTTAAATTTGAAAGTTCTACCGTGGAAGCTTCCCGAGATATTAAGGTGTGAAAAGTCCATATTTTAGTACATACTCACTGACTCACTGACTGACTCACTGACTCATCAATATTATTGGGCACTTCCAGTATAGCTAGAAAGCTGAAATTTGGTACACAGGTAGGTCTTGGTGAGAAAATAACCAGAAAAATCTGAAAACGGGCACTTTTCTTCCAGGGGGGACCTGAGTGCCCCTTCTTTGTATAAGGCATTTCCAGTATAGCTAGAAAGCTGAAATTTAGTACACAGGTAGGTCTTGGCGAGAAAATAACCAGAAAAATATGAAAACGGGCACTTTCCTCCCAGGGGGGACCTGAGTGCCCCTTCTTTGTATGGGGCACTTCTAGTATAGCTAGAAAGCTGAAATTCGGTACACAGGTAGGTCGTGGTGAGAAAATAAGCTGAAAAATCTGAAAACGGGCACTTTTCATCTGGGGGGACAATCATTCCCCTTCTTTGTATGGGGCACTTCTAGGAGAGATAGAAAGCTGAAATTTGGTACACAGGTAGGTCTTATCGAGATAATAACCAGAAAAATCTGAAAACGGGCACTTTTCTTCCAGGGGGGACCTGAGTGCCCCTTCTTTGTATGGGGCATTTCCAATATAGCTAGAAAGCTGAAATTTGGTACACAGGTAGGTCTTGGCGAGAAAATAACCAGAAAATTCAGAAAACGGACACTTTCCTTCCAGGGGGGACCTGAGTGTCCCTTCTTTATATGGGGCACTTCTAGTATAGCTAGAAAGCTGAAATTCGGTACACAGGTAGGTTCTGATGAGAAATTAACGAAAATGTTTTTTTACCGGGCACTTTTCATCTGGGATGTCTATTATGCCCTTCTTTTTATGGGGAACTTCCAGTGTAGCTAGAAAGCTTAAATTTTGTAGACAGGTAGGTCCTGATGTGAAATTAACATAAAATATTTTTCAACGGCGCCATTTTTTACCTGGGGGACTAGTGTTCCCCTTCCTTGCATAAGGCACTTCCAGTATAGCTAGAAAGCTGAAATTTGGTACACAGGTAGGTCATGATAAAAAATAACAAAAATGATTTTAAAAGGGATACTTTTCGTGTGAGGGGGACTAGGATGCCCCTTCTTTATATGGGGCACTTTATCCATAGGATATGTTCATCGAGAGGCATACTTGCCAATTTTCAATCTTCTACGACTTTAGCAAGTACCATTTCTTTAGGGAGGGCCGAAACAGATGTGCACCCCATTTACGAGTAGTTGGAGGGGAAAAGTTCCCCTTTCTCAATTGTTTCTTTCTTTGTATGCCATTTCTAGGCTACTTAAGAATTTTCAGTCTTCTACGACTTTAGCAAGTACCATTTCTTTAGGGAGGGCCGATAGAAATATTACCCCATTTACAAGTAGTTGGAGGGGAAAAGTTTCCCCTTTCTCAATTTTTTCTTTCTTTATATGCCATTTCTAGGCTACTTACGAATTTTCAGTCTTGTACGACTTTAGCAAGTACCATTTCTTTAGGGAGGGCCGATAGAAATATGCACCCCATTTACGAGTAGTTAGAGGGGAAAAGTTTCCCCTTTCCCAATTTTTTCTTTCTTTATATGCCATTTCTAGGCTACATACGAATTTTCAGTCTTCTACGACTTTAGCAAGTACCATTTCTTTAGGGAGGGCCGATAGAAATATTACCCCATTTACAAGTAGTTGGAGGGGAAAAGTTTCCCCTTTCTCAATTTTTTCTTTCTTTATATGCCATTTCTAGGCTACTTACGAATTTTCAGTTTTCTATGACTTTAGCAAGTACCATTTCTTTAGGGTGGGCCGATAGAAATATTACCCCATTTACAAGTAGTTGGAGGGGAAAAGTTTGCCCTTTATCAATTTTTTTCTTTCTTTATATGCCATTTCTAGGCTACTTACGAATTTTCAGTCTTCTACGACTTAAGCAAGTACCATTTCTTTAGGGAAGGCCGATAGAAATATTACCCCATTTACAAGTAGTTGGAGGGGAAAAGTTTCCCCTTTATCAATTTTTTCTTTCTTTATATGCCATTTCTAGGCTACTTACGAATTTTCAGTCTTCTACGACTTTAGCAAGTACCATTTCTTTAGGGAGGGCCGATAGAAATATTACCCCATTTACAAGTAGTTGGAGAGGAAAAGTTTCCCCTTTATCAATTTTTTCTTTCTTTATATGCCATTTCTAGGCTACTTACGAATTTTCAGTCTTCTACGACTTTAGCAAGTACCATTTCTTTAGGGAGGGCCGATAGAAATATTACCCCATTTACAAGTAGTTGGAGGGGAAAAGTTTCCCCTTTATCAATTTTTTCTTTCTTTATATGCCATTTCTAGGCTACTTACGAATTTTCAGTCTTCTACGACTTTCGCAAGTACCATTTCTTTAGGGAGGGCCGATAGAAATATTACCCCATTTACAAGTAGTTGGAGGGGAAAAGTTTCCCCTTTCTCAATTTTTTCGTTCTTTATATGCCATTTCTAGGCTACTTACGAATTTTCAGTCTTCTACGACTTTAGGGAGGGCCGTTACCGATATCTACCCCCATATGTTTTGCTTCTTTTTATATTTTGCTGAATTATGTGCTAATGTTACTATATCTAGGCGCACGGTAGTGCGCCAGGCCAAGTTCTACCGTGGAAGCTTCCCGAGATATTAAGGTGTGAAAAGTCCATATTTTAGTACATACTCACTGACTCACTGACTGACTCACTGACTCATCAATATTATTGGGCACTTCCAGTATAGCTAGAAAGCTGAAATTTGGTACACAGGTAGGTCTTGGTGAGAAAATAACCAGAAAAATCTGAAAACGGGCACTTTTCTCCCAGGGGGGACCTGAGTGCCCCTTCTTTGTATAAGGCATTTCCAGTATAGCTAGAAAGCTGAAATTTAGTACACAGGTAGGTCTTGGCGAGAAAATAACCAGAAAAATATGAAAACGGGCACTTTCCTCCCAGGGGGGACCTGAGTGCCCCTTCTTTATATGGGGCACTTCTAGTATAGCTAGAAAGCTGAAATTCGGTACACAGGTAGGTTCTGATGAGAAATTAACGAAAATGTTTTTTTACCGGGCACTTTTCATCTGGGATGTCTATTATGCCCTTCTTTTTATGGGGAACTTCCAGTGTAGCTAGAAAGCTTAAATTTTGTAGACAGGTAGGTCCTGATGTGAAATTAACATAAAATATTTTTCAACGGCCATTTTTTACCTGGGGGACTAGTGTTCCCCTTCCTTGCATAAGGCACTTCCAGTATAGCTAGAAAGCTGAAATTTGGTACACAGGTAGGTCATGATAAAAAATAACAAAAATGATTTTAAAAGGGATACTTTTCGTGTGAGGGGGACTAGGATGCCCCTTCTTTATATGGGGCACTTTATCCATAGGATATGTTCATCGAGAGGCATACTTGCCAATTTTCAATCTTCTACGACTTTAGCAAGTACCATTTCTTTAGGGAGGGCCGAAACAGATCTGCACCCTATTTACGAGTAGTTGGAGGGGAAAAGTTCCCCTTTCTCAATTGTTTCTTTCTTTGTATGCCATTTCTAGGCTACTTAAGAATTTTCAGTCTTCTACGACTTTAGCAAGTACCATTTCTTTAGGGAGGGCCGATAGAAATATTACCCCATTTACAAGTAGTTGGAGGGGAAAAGTTTCCCCTTTATCAATTTTTTCTTTCTTTATATGCCATTTCTAGGCTACTTACGAATTTTCAGTCTTGTACGACTTTAGCAAGTACCATTTCTTTAGGGAGGGCCGATAGAAATATGCACCCCATTTACGAGTAGTTAGAGGGGAAAAGTTTCCCCTTTCTCAATTTTTTCTTTCTTTATATGCCATTTCTAGGCTACATACGAATTTTCAGTCTTCTACGACTTTAGCAAGTACCATTTCTTTAGGGAGGGCCGATAGAAATATTACCCCATTTACAAGTAGTTGGAGGGGAAAAGTTTCCCCTTTCTCAATTTTTTCTTTCTTTATATGCCATTTCTAGGCTACTTACGAATTTTCAGTCTTCTATGACTTTAGCAAGTACCATTTCTTTAGGGTGGGCCGATAGAAATATTACCCCATTTACAAGTAGTTGGAGGGGAAAAGTTTGCCCTTTATCAATTTTTTTCTTTTTTTATATGCCATTTCTAGGCTACTTATGAATTTTCAGTCTTCTACGACTTAAGCAAGTACCATTTCTTTAGGGAAGGCCGATAGAAATATTACCCCATTTACAAGTAGTTGGAGGGGAAAAGTTTCCCCTTTATCAATTTTTTCTTTCTTTATATGCCATTTCTAGGCTACTTACGAATTTTCAGTCTTCTACGACTTTAGCAAGTACCATTTCTTTAGGGAGGGCCGATAGAAATATTACCCCATTTACAAGTAGTTGGAGAGGAAAAGTTTCCCCTTTATCAATTTTTTCTTTCTTTATATGCCATTTCTAGGCTACTTACGAATTTTCAGTCTTCTACGACTTTAGCAAGTACCATTTCTTTAGGGAGGGCCGATAGAAATATTACCCCATTTACAAGTAGTTGGAGGGGAAAAGTTTCCCCTTTATCAATTTTTTCTTTCTTTATATGCCATTTCTAGGCTACTTACGAATTTTCAGTCTTCTACGACTTTAGCAAGTACCATTTCTTTAGGGAGGGCCGATAGAAATATTACCCCATTTACAAGTAGTTGGAGGGGAAAAGTTTCCCCGTTCTCAATTTTTTCTTTCTTTGTATGCCATTTCTAGGCTACTTACGAATTTTCAGTCTTCTACGACTTTAGGGAGGGCCGTTACCGATATCTACCCCCATATGTTTTACTTCTTTTTATATTTTGCTGAATTATGTGCTAATGTTACAATATCTAGGTGCACGGTAGTGCGCCAGGCCAAGTTCGGCCACACAGTGTGTATATTTACACGAAACAGTTCGAGCTGTTTTTACCCCCCTCATAACTTTGCTCCTCTAGATCATAATATAATGAAACTTAAAACATAAGTTCTCCCCACAGAGGTGACCTCACAGGTTAAATTTGAAAGTTCTACCGTGGAAGCTTCCCGAGATATTAAGGTGTGAAAAGTCCATATTTTAGTACATACTCACTGACTCACTGACTGACTCACTGACTCATCAATATTATTGGGCACTTCCAGTATAGCTAGAAAGCTGAAATTTGGTACACAGGTAGGTCTTGGTGAGAAAATAACCAGAAAAATCTGAAAACGGGCACTTTTCTTCCAGGGGGGACCTGAGTGCCCCTTCTTTGTATAAGGCATTTCCAGTATAGCTAGAAAGCTGAAATTTAGTACACAGGTAGGTCTTGGCGAGAAAATAACCAGAAAAATATGAAAACGGGCACTTTCCTCCCAGGGGGGACCTGAGTGCCCCTTCTTTGTATGGGGCACTTCTAGTATAGCTAGAAAGCTGAAATTCGGTACACAGGTAGGTCGTGGTGAGAAAATAAGCTGAAAAATCTGAAAACGGGCACTTTTCATCTGGGGGGACAATCATTCCCCTTCTTTGTATGGGGCACTTCTAGGAGAGATAGAAAGCTGAAATTTGGTACACAGGTAGGTCTTATCGAGATAATAACCAGAAAAATCTGAAAACGGGCACTTTTCTTCCAGGGGGGACCTGAGTGCCCCTTCTTTGTATGGGGCATTTCCAGTATAGCTAGAAAGCTGAAATTTGGTACACAGGTAGGTCTTGGCGAGAAAATAACCAGAAAATTCAGAAAACGGACACTTTCCTTCCAGGGGGGACCTGAGTGTCCCTTCTTTATATGGGGCACTTCTAGTATAGCTAGAAAGCTGAAATTCGGTACACAGGTAGGTTCTGATGAGAAATTAACGAAAATGTTTTTTTACCGGGCACTTTTCATCTGGGATGTCTATTATGCCCTTCTTTTTATGGGGAACTTCCAGTGTAGCTAGAAAGCTTAAATTTTGTAGACAGGTAGGTCCTGATGTGAAATTAACATAAAATATTTTTCAACGGCCATTTTTTACCTGGGGGACTAGTGTTCCCCTTCCTTGCATAAGGCACTTCCAGTATAGCTAGAAAGCTGAAATTTGGTACACAGGTAGGTCATGATAAAAAATAACAAAAATGATTTTAAAAGGGATACTTTTCGTGTGAGGGGGACTAGGATGCCCCTTCTTTATATGGGGCACTTTATCCATAGGATATGTTCATCGAGAGGCATACTTGCCAATTTTCAATCTTCTACGACTTTAGCAAGTACCATTTCTTTAGGGAGGGCCGAAACAGATGTGCACCCCATTTACGAGTAGTTGGAGGGGAAAAGTTCCCCTTTCTCAATTGTTTCTTTCTTTGTATGCCATTTCTAGGCTACTTAAGAATTTTCAGTCTTCTACGACTTTAGCAAGTACCATTTCTTTAGGGAGGGCCGATAGAAATATTACCCCATTTACAAGTAGTTGGAGGGGAAAAGTTTCCCCTTTCTCAATTTTTTCTTTCTTTATATGCCATTTCTAGGCTACTTACGAATTTTCAGTCTTGTACGACTTTAGCAAGTACCATTTCTTTAGGGAGGGCCGATAGAAATATGCACCCCATTTACGAGTAGTTAGAGGGGAAAAGTTTCCCCTTTCTCAATTTTTTCTTTCTTTATATGCCATTTCTAGGCTACATACGAATTTTCAGTCTTCTACGACTTTAGCAAGTACCATTTCTTTAGGGAGGGCCGATAGAAATATTACCCCATTTACAAGTAGTTGGAGGGGAAAAGTTTCCCCTTTCTCAATTTTTTCTTTCTTTATATGCCATTTCTAGGCTACTTACGAATTTTCAGTTTTCTATGACTTTAGCAAGTACCATTTCTTTAGGGTGGGCCGATAGAAATATTACCCCATTTACAAGTAGTTGGAGGGGAAAAGTTTGCCCTTTATCAATTTTTTTCTTTCTTTATATGCCATTTCTAGGCTACTTACGAATTTTCAGTCTTCTACGACTTAAGCAAGTACCATTTCTTTAGGGAAGGCCGATAGAAATATTACCCCATTTACAAGTAGTTGGAGGGGAAAAGTTTCCCCTTTATCAATTTTTTCTTTCTTTATATGCCATTTCTAGGCTACTTACGAATTTTCAGTCTTCTACGACTTTAGCAAGTACCATTTCTTTAGGGAGGGCCGATAGAAATATTACCCCATTTACAAGTAGTTGGAGAGGAAAAGTTTCCCCTTTATCAATTTTTTCTTTCTTTATATGCCATTTCTAGGCTACTTACGAATTTTCAGTCTTCTACGACTTTAGCAAGTACCATTTCTTTAGGGAGGGCCGATAGAAATATTACCCCATTTACAAGTAGTTGGAGGGGAAAAGTTTCCCCTTTATCAATTTTTTCTTTCTTTATATGCCATTTCTAGGCTACTTACGAATTTTCAGTCTTCTACGACTTTCGCAAGTACCATTTCTTTAGGGAGGGCCGATAGAAATATTACCCCATTTACAAGTAGTTGGAGGGGAAAAGTTTCCCCTTTCTCAATTTTTTCGTTCTTTATATGCCATTTCTAGGCTACTTACGAATTTTCAGTCTTCTACGACTTTAGGGAGGGCCGTTACCGATATCTACCCCCATATGTTTTGCTTCTTTTTATATTTTGCTGAATTATGTGCTAATGTTACTATATCTAGGCGCACGGTAGTGCGCCAGGCCAAGTTCTACCGTGGAAGCTTCCCGAGATATTAAGGTGTGAAAAGTCCATATTTTAGTACATACTCACTGACTCACTGACTGACTCACTGACTCATCAATATTATTGGGCACTTCCAGTATAGCTAGAAAGCTGAAATTTGGTACACAGGTAGGTCTTGGTGAGAAAATAACCAGAAAAATCTGAAAACGGGCACTTTTCTTCCAGGGGGGACCTGAGTGCCCCTTCTTTGTATAAGGCATTTTCAGTATAGCTAGAAAGCTGAAATTTAGTACACAGGTAGGTCTTGGCGAGAAAATAACCAGAAAAATATGAAAACGGGCACTTTCCTCCCAGGGGGACCTGAGTGCCCCTTCTTTGTATGGGGCACTTCTAGTATAGCTAGAAAGCTGAAATTCGGTACACAGGTAGGTCTTGGTGAGAAAATAAGCTGAAAAATCTGAAAACGGGCACTTTTCATCTGGGGGGACAATCATTCCCCTTCTTTGTATGGGGCACTTCTAGGAGAGATAGAAAGCTGAAATTTGGTACACAGGTAGGTCTTATCGAGATAATAACCAGAAAAATCTGAAAACGGGCACTTTTCTTCCAGGGGGGACCTGAGTGCCCCTTCTTTGTATGGGGCATTTCCAGTATAGCTAGAAAGCTGAAATTTGGTACACAGGTAGGTCTTGGCGAGAAAATAACCAGAAAATTCAGAAAACGGACACTTTCCTTCCAGGGGGGACCTGAGTGTCCCTTCTTTATATGGGGCACTTCTAGTATAGCTAGAAAGCTGAAATTCGGTACACAGGTAGGTTCTGATGAGAAATTAACGAAAATGTTTTTTTACCGGGCAGTTTTCATCTGGGATGTCTATTATGCCCTTCTTTTTATGGGGAACTTCCAGTGTAGCTAGAAAGCTTAAATTTTGTAGACAGGTAGGTCCTGATGTGAAATTAACATAAAATATTTTTCAACGGCCATTTTTTACCTGGGGGACTAGTGTTCCCCTTCCTTGCATAAGGCACTTCCAGTATAGCTAGAAAGCTGAAATTTGGTACACAGGTAGGTCATGATAAAAAATAACAAAAATGATTTTAAAAGGGATACTTTTCGTGTGAGGGGGACTAGGATGCCCCTTCTTTATATGGGGCACTTTATCCATAGGATATGTTCATCGAGAGGCATACTTGCCAATTTTCAATCTTCTACGACTTTAGCAAGTACCATTTCTTTAGGGAGGGCCGAAACAGATCTGCACCCTATTTACGAGTAGTTGGAGGGGAAAAGTTCCCCTTTCTCAATTGTTTCTTTCTTTGTATGCCATTTCTAGGCTACTTAAGAATTTTCAGTCTTCTACGACTTTAGCAAGTACCATTTCTTTAGGGAGGGCCGATAGAAATATTACCCCATTTACAAGTAGTTAAAGGGGAAAAGTTTCCCCTTTCTCAATTTTTTCTTTCTTTATATGCCATTTCTAGGCTACTTACGAATTTTCAGTCTTGTACGACTTTAGCAAGTACCATTTCTTTAGGGAGGGCCGATAGAAATATGCACCCCATTTACGAGTAGTTAGAGGGGAAAAGTTTCCCCTTTCTCAATTTTTTCTTTCTTTATATGCCATTTCTAGGCTACATACGAATTTTCAGTCTTCTACGACTTTAGCAAGTACCATTTCTTTAGGGAGGGCCGATAGAAATATTACCCCATTTACAAGTAGTTGGAGGGGAAAAGTTTCCCCTTTCTCAATTTTTTCTTTCTTTATATGCCATTTCTAGGCTACTTACGAATTTTCAGTCTTCTATGACTTTAGCAAGTACCATTTCTTTAGGGTGGGCCGATAGAAATATTACCCCATTTACAAGTAGTTGGAGGGGAAAAGTTTGCCCTTTATCAATTTTTTTCTTTTTTTATATGCCATTTCTAGGCTACTTACGAATTTTCAGTCTTCTACGACTTAAGCAAGTACCATTTCTTTAGGGAAGGCCGATAGAAATATTACCCCATTTACAAGTAGTTGGAGGGGAAAAGTTTCCCCTTTATCAATTTTTTCTTTCTTTATATGCCATTTCTAGGCTACTTACGAATTTTCAGTCTTCTACGACTTTAGCAAGTACCATTTCTTTAGGGAGGGCCGATAGAAATATTACCCCATTTACAAGTAGTTGGAGAGGAAAAGTTTCCCCTTTATCAATTTTTTCTTTCTGTATATGCCATTTCTAGGCTACTTACGAATTTTCAGTCTTCTACGACTTTAGCAAGTACCATTTCTTTAGGGAGGGCCGATAGAAATATTACCCCATTTACAAGTAGTTGGAGGGGAAAAGTTTCCCCTTTATCAATTTTTTCTTTCTTTATATGCCATTTCTAGGCTACTTACGAATTTTCAGTCTTCTACGACTTTCGCAAGTACCATTTCTTTAGGGAGGGCCGATAGAAATATTACCCCATTTACAAGTAGTTGGAGGGGAAAAGTTTCCCCTTTCTCAATTTTTTCGTTCTTTATATGCCATTTCTAGGCTACTTACGAATTTTCAGTCTTCTACGACTTTAGGGAGGGCCGTTACCGATATCTACCCCCATATGTTTTGCTTCTTTTTATATTTTGCTGAATTATGTGCTAATGTTACTATATCTAGGCGCACGGTAGTGCGCCAGGCCAAGTTCGGCCACACAGTGTGTATATTTACACGAAACTGTTCGAGCTGTTTTTACCCCCCTCATAACTTTGCTCCTCTTGATCATAATATAATGAAACTTGAAACATAAGTTCTCCCCACAGAGGTGACCTCACAGGTTAAATTTGAAAGTTCTACCGTGGAAGCTTCCCGAGATATTAAGGTGTGAAAAGTCCATATTTTAGTACATACTCACTGACTGACTCACTGACTCACTGACTCATCACTATTATTGGGCACTTCCAGTATAGCTAGAAAGCTGAAATTTAGTACACAGGTAGGTCTTGGTGAGAAAATAACCAGAAAAATCTGAAAACGGGCACTTTCCTTCCAGGGGGGACCTGAGGGCCCCTTCTTTGTATGGGGCATTTCCACTATAGCTAGAAAGCTGAAATTTGGTACACAGGTAGGTCTTGGCGAGAAAATGACCAGAGAAAAATCTGAAAACGGGCACTTTCCTTCCAGGGGGACCTGAGTGCCCCTTCTTTATATGGGGCACTTCTAGTATAGCTAGAAAGCTGAAATTCGGTACACAGGTAGGTCTTGGTGAGAAAATAAGCAGAAAAATCTGAAAACGGGCACTTTTCTCCCAGGGGGACCTGAGTGCCCCTTCTTTGTATGGGGCACTTCTAGTATAGCTAGAAAGCTGAAATTCGGTACACAGGTAGGTCTTGGTGAGAAAATAAGCTGAAAAATCTGAAAATGGGCACTTTTCTCCCAGGGGGACCTGAGTGCCCCTTCTTTGTATGGGGCATTTTCAGTATAGCTAGAAAGCTGAAATTTGGTACACAGGTAGGTCTTGGCGAGAAAATAACCAGAAAAATCTGAAAACGGGCACTTTCCTTCCAGGGGGGACCTGAGTGCCCCTTCTTTATATGGGGCACTTCTAGTCTAGCTAGAAAGCTGAAATTCGGTACACAGGTAGGTCTTGGTGAGAAAATAAGCAGAAAAATCTGAAAACGGGCACTTTTCTCCCAGGGGGACCTGAGTGCCCCTTCTTTATATGGGGCACTTCTAGTATAGCTAGAAAGCTGAAATTCGGTACACAGGTAGGTCTTGGTGAGAAAATAAGCAGAAAAATCTGAAAACGGGCACTTTTCTCCCAGGGGGACCTGAGTGCCCCTTCTTTGTATGGGGCACTTCTAGTATAGCTAGAAAGCTAAAATTCGGTACACAGGTAGGTCTTGGTGAGAAAATAAGCTGAAAAATCTGAAAATGGGCACTTTTCTCCCAGGGGGACCTGAGTGCCCCTTCTTTATATGGGGCACTTCTAGTATAGCTAGAAAGCTGACATTCGGTACACAGGTAGGTCTTGGTGAGAAAATAAGCAGAAAAATCTGAAAACGGGCACTTTTCTCCCAGGGGGACCTGAGTGCCCCTTCTTTATATGGGGCACTTCAAGTATAGCTAGAAAGCTGAAATTCGGTACACAGGTAGGTCTTGGTGAGAAAATAAGCAGAAAAATCTGAAAACGGGCACTTTTCTCCCAGGGGGACCTGAGTGCCCCTTCTTTGTATGGGGCACTTCTAGTATAGCTAGAAAGCTGAAATTCGGTACACAGGTAGGTCTTGGTGAGAAAATAAGCTGAAAAATCTGAAAATGGGCACTTTTCTCCCAGGGGGACCTGAGTGCCCCTTCTTTGTATGGGGCATTTTCAGTATAGCTAGAAAGCTGAAATTTGGTACACAGGTAGGTCTTGGTGAGAAAATAAGCTGAAAAATCTGAAAACGGGCACTTTTCATCTGGGGGGACAATCATTCCCCTTCTTTATATGGGGCACTTCTAGTATAGCTAGAAAGCTGAAATTCGGTACACAGGTAGGTCTTGGTGAGAAAATAAGCAGAAAAATCTGAAAACGGGCACTTTTTTCCCAGGGGGACCTGAGTGCCCCTTCTTTGTATGGGGCATTTCCAGTATAGCTAGAAAGCTGAAATTTGGTACACAGGTAGGTCTTGGCGAGAAAATAACCAGAAAAATCTGAAAACGGGCACTTTCCTTCCAGGGGGGACCTGAGTGCCCCTTCTTTATATGGGGCACTTCTAGTATAGCTAGAAAGCTTAAATTCGGTACACAGGTAGGTCTTAGCGAGAAAATAACCAGAAAAATCTGAAAACGGGCACTTTCCTTCCAGGGGGGACCTGAGTGCCCCTTCTTTATATGGGGCACTTCTAGTATAGCTAGAAAGCTGAAATTCGGTACACAGGTAGGTCTTGGTGAGAAAATAAGCAGAAAAATCTGAAAACGGGCACTTTTCTCCCAGGGGGACCTGAGTGCCCCTTCTTTGTATGGGGCATTTCCAGTATAGCTAGAAGGCTGAAATTTGGTACACAGGTAGGTCTTGGCGAGAAAATAACCAGAAAAATCTGAAAACGGGCACTTTCCTTCCAGGGGGGATCTGAGTGCCCCTTTTTTATATGGGGCACTTCTAGTATAGCTAGAAAGCTGAAATTCGGTACACAGGTAGGTCTTGGTGAGAAAATAAGCAGAAAAATCTGAAAACGGGCACTTTTTTCCCAGGGGGACCTGAGTGCCCCTTCTTTGTATGGGGCATTTCCAGTATAGCTAGAAAGCTGAAATTTGGTACACAGGTAGGTCTTGGCGAGAAAATAACCAGAAAAATCTGAAAACGGGCACTTTCCTTCCAGGGGGGACCTGAGTGCCCCTTCTTTATATGGGGCACTTCTAGTATAGCTAGAAAGCTTAAATTCGGTACACAGGTAGGTCTTAGCGAGAAAATAACCAGAAAAATCTGAAAACGGGCACTTTCCTTCCAGGGGGGACCTGAGTGCCCCTTCTTTATATGGGGCACTTCTAGTATAGCTAGAAAGCTGAAATTCGGTACACAGGTAGGTCTTGGTGAGAAAATAAGCAGAAAAATCTGAAAACGGGCACTTTTCTCCCAGGGGGACCTGAGTGCCCCTTCTTTGTATGGGGCATTTCCAGTATAGCTAGAAGGCTGAAATTTGGTACACAGGTAGGTCTTGGCGAGAAAATAACCAGAAAAATCTGAAAACGGGCACTTTCCTTCCAGGGGGGATCTGAGTGCCCCTTCTTTATATGGGGCACTTCTAGTATAGCTAGAAAGCTGAAATTCGGTACACAGGTAGGTCTTGGTGAGAAAATAAGCTGAAAAATCTGAAAACGGGCACTTTTCATCTGGGGGGACAATCATTCCCCTTCTTTGTATGGGGCACTTCTAGGAGAGATAGAAAGCTGAAATTTGGTACACAGGTAGGTCTTGGCGAGACAATAACCAGAAAAATCTGAAAACGCGCACTTTCCTCCCAGGGGTGACCTGAGTGCCCCTTCTTTGTATGGGGCACTTCTAGTATAGCTAGAAAGCTGAAATTCGGTACACAGGTAGGTCTTGGTGAGAAAATAAGCTGAAAAATCTGAAAACGGGCACTTTCCTTTCAGGGGGGACCTGAGTGCCCCTTCTTTATATGGGGCACTTCTAGTATAGCTAGAAAGCTGAAATTCGGTACACAGGTAGGTCTTGGTGAGAAAATAAGCAGAAAAATCTGAAAACGGGCACTTTTCTCCCAGGGGGACCTGAGTGCCCCTTCTTTATATGGGGCACTTCTAGTATAGCTAGAAAGCTGAAATTTGGTACACAGGTAGGTCTTGGCGAGAAAATAACCAGAAAAATCTGAAAACGCGCACTTTCCTCCCAGGGGGGACCTGAGTGCCCCTTCTTTGTATGGGGCACTTCTAGTATAGCTAGAAAGCTGAAATTCGGTACACAAGTAGGTCTTGGTGAGAAAACAAGCAGAAAAATCTGAAAACGGGCACTTTTCTCCCAGGGGACCTGAGTGCCCCTTCTTTATATGGGGCACTTTTAGTATAGCTAGAAAGCTGAAATTTGGTACACAGGTAGGACTTGGTGAGAAAATAACCAGAAAAATCTGAAAACGGGCACTTTCCTCCCAGGGGTGACCTGAGTGCCCCTTCTTTGTATGGGGCACTTCTAGTATAGCTAGAAAGCTGAAATTCGGTACACAGGTGAGTCTTTGTGAGAAAATAAGCTGAAAAATCTGAAAACGGGCACTTTCCTTCCAGGGGGGACCTGAGTGCCCCTTCTTTATATGGGGCACTTCTAGTATAGCTAGAAAGCTGAAATTCGGTACACAGGTAGGTCTTGGTGAGAAAATAAGCAGAAAAATCTGAAAACGGGCACTTTTCTCCCAGGGGGACCTGAGTGCCCCTTCTTTATATGGGGCACTTCTTGTATAGCTAGAAAGCTGAAATTTGGTACACAGGTAGGTCTTGGCGAGAAAATAACCAGAAAAATCTGAAAACGCGCACTTTCCTCCCAGGGGGGACCTGAGTGCCCCTTCTTTGTATGGGGCACTTCTAGTATAGCTAGAAAGCTGAAATTCGGTACACAAGTAGGTCTTGGTGAGAAAACAAGCAAAAAAATCTGAAAACGGGCACTTTTCTCCCAGGGGGACCTGAGTGCCCCTTCTTTGTATGGGGCATTTCCAGTATAGCTAGAAAGCTGAAATTTGGTACACAGGTAGGTCTTGGCGAGAAAATAACCAGAAAAATCTGAAAATGGGCACTTTCCTTCCAGGGGGGACCTGAGTGCCCCTTCTTTATATGGGGCACTTCTAGTATAGCTAGAAAGCTGAAATTCAGTACACAGGTAGGTCTTGGTGAGAAAATAAGCTGAAAAATCTGAAAACGGGCACTTTTCTCCCAGGGGGACCTGAGTGCCCCTTCTTTGTATGGGGCACTTCTAGTATAGCTAGAAAGCTGAAATTTGCTACACAGGTAGGTCTTGGTGAGAAAATAACCAGAAAAATCTGAAAACGGGCACTTTCCTCCCAGGGGGGACCTGAGTGCCCCTTCTTTGTATGGGTCATTTCCAGTATAGCTAGAAAGCTGAAATTTGGTACACAAGTAGGTCTTGGCGAGAAAATAACCAGAAAAATCTGAAAACGGGCACTTTCCTTCCAGGGGGGACCTGAGTGCCCCTTCTTTATATGGGGCACTTCTAGTATAGCTAGAAAGCTGAAATTCGGTACACAGGTAGGTCTTGGCAAGAAAATAACCAGAAAAATCTGAAAACGGGCACTTTCCTCCCAGGGGGGACCTGAGTGCCCCTTCTTTGTATGGGACACTTCTAGTATAGCTAGAAAGCTGAAATTCGGTACACAGGTAGGTCTTGGTGAGAAAATAAGCAAAAAAATCTGAAAACTGGCACTTTTCATCTGGGGGGATAATCATTCCCCTTCTTTTTATGGGGCATTTCCAGTATAGCTAGAAAGCTGAAATTTGGTACACAGGTAGGTCTTGGCGAGAAAATAACCAGAAAAATCTGAAAACGGGCACTTTCCTTCCATGGGGGACCTGAGTGCCCCTTCTTTGTATGGGGAATTTCCAGTATAGCTAGAAAGCTGAAATTTGGTACACAGGTAGGTCTTGGCGAGAAAATAACCAGAAAAATCTGAAAACGGGCACTTTCCTCCCAGGGGGGACCTGAGTGTCCCTTCTTTGTATGGGGCATTTCCAGTATAGCTAGAAAGCTGAAATTTGGTACACAGTTAGGTCTTGGTGAGAAAATAACCAGAAAAATCTGAAAACGGGCACTTTCCTCCCAGGGGGGACCTGAGTGTCCCTTCTTTGTATGGGACACTTCTAGTATAGCTAGAGAGCTGAAATTCGCTACACAGGTAGGTCTTGGTGAGAAAATAAGCAGAAAAATCTGAAAACGGGCACTTTCCTTCCAGGGGGGACCTGAGTGTGCCTTCTTTATATGGGGAACTTCTAGTATAGCTAGAAAGCTGAAATTCGGTACACAGGTAGGTCATGATAAAAAATAACAAAAATTATTTTAAAAGGGATACTTTTCGTGTGAGGGGGACTAGGATGCCCCTTCTTTATATGGGGCACTTTATCCATAGGATATGTTCATCGAGAGGCATACTTGCCAATTTTCAATCTTCTACGACATTAGCAAGTACCATTTCTTAAGGGAGGGCCGAAACAGATGTGCACCCCATTTACGAGTAGTTGGAGGGGAAAAGTTGCCCTTTCTCAATTGTTTCTTTCTTTATATGCCATTTCTAGGCTACTTACGAATTTTCAGTCTTCTACGACTTTAGCAAGTACCATTTCTTTAGGGAGGGCCGATAGAAATATTACCCCATTTACAAGTAGTTGGAGGGGAAAAGTTTCCCCTTTCTCAATTTTTTCTTTCTTTATATGCCATTTCTAGGCTACTTACGAATTTTCAGTCTTCTACGACTTTAGCAAGTACCATTTCTTTAGGGAGGGCCGATAGAAATATGCACCCCATTTACGAGTAGTTGGAAGGGAAAAGTTTCCCCTTTCTCAATTTTTTCTTTCTTTATATGCCATTTCTAGGCTACTTACGAATTTTCAGTCTTCTACGACTTTAGCAAGTACCATTTCTTTAGGGAGGGCCGATAGAAATATTACCCCATTTACAAGTAGTTGGAGGGGAAAAGTTTCCCCTTTCTCAATTTTTTCTTTCTTTATATGCCATTTCTAGGCTACTTACGAATTTTCAGTCTTCTATGACTTTAGCAAGCACCATTTCTTTAGGGAGGGCCGATAGAAATATTACCCCATTTACAAGTAGTTGGAGGGGAAAAGTTTCCCCTTTATCAATTTTTTCTTTCTTTATATGCCATTTCTAGGCTACTTACGAATTTTCAGTCTTCTACGACTTTAGCAAGTACCATTTCTTTAGGGAGGGCCGATAGAAATATTACCCCATTTACAAGTAGTTGGAGGGGAAAAGTTTCCCCTTTCTCAATTTTTTCTTTCTTTATATGCCATTTCTAGGCTACTTACGAATTTTCAGTCTTCTACGACTTTAGCAAGTACCATTTCTTTAGGGAGGGCCGATAGAAATATTACCCCATTTACAAGTAGTTGGAGGGGAAAAGTTTCCCCTTTCTCAATTTTTTCTTTCTTTATATGCCATTTTTAGGCTACTTACGAATTTTCAGTCTTCTACGACTTTAGCAAGTACCATTTCTTTAGGGAGGGCCGATCTAGGCGCACAGTAGTGCGCCAGGCCAAGTTCGGCCACACAGTGTGTATATTTACACAAAACAGTTCGAGCTGTTTTTACCCCCCTCATAACTTTGCTCCTCTTGATCATAATATAATGAAACTTGAAACATAAGTTCTCCCCACAGAGGTGACCTCACAGGTAAAATTTGAAAGTTCTACCGTAGAAGCTTCCCGAGATATTAAGGTGTGAAAAGTCCATATTTTAGTACATACTCACTGACTCATCAATATTATTGGGCACTTCCAGTATAGCTAGAAAGCTGAAATTTGGTACACAGGTAGGTCTTGGTGAGAAAAAAACCAGAAAAATCTGAAAACGGGCACTTTTCTCCCACGGGGGACCTGAGTGCCCCTTCTTTGTATGGGGCATTTCCAGTATAGCTAGAAAGCTGAAATTTGGTACACAGGTAGGTCTTGCCGAGAAAATAACCAGAAAAATCTGAAAACGGGCCCTTTTCTCCCACGGGGGACCTGAGTGGCCCTTCTTTGTATGGGGCATTTCCAGTATAGCTAGAAAGCTGAAATTTGGTACACAGGTAGGTCTTGGCGAGAAAATAACCATAAAAATATGAAAACGGGCACTTTCCTTCCAGGGGGGACCTAAGTGCCCCTGCTTTATATGGGGCACTTCTAGTATAACTAGAAAGCTGAAATTCGGTACACAGGTAGGTCTTGGTGAGAAAATAAGCTGAAAAATCTGAAAACGGGCACTTTTCATCTGGGGGGACAATCATTCCCCTTCTTTGTATGGGGCACTTCTAGGAGAGATAGAAAGCTGAAATTTGGTACACAGGTAGGTCTTGGCGAGACAATAACCAGAAAAATCTGAAAACGGGCACTTTTCTTCCAGGGGGGACCTGAGTGCCCCTTCTTTGTATGGGGCATTTCCAGTATAGCTAGAAAGCTGAAATTTGGTACACAGGTAGGTCTTGGCGAGAAAATAACCAGAAAATTCTGAAAACGGGCACTTTCCTTCCAGGGGGGACCTGAGTGTCCCTTCTTTATATGGAGCACTTCTAGTATAGCTAGAAAGCTGAAATTCGGTACACAGGTAGGTTCTGATGAGAAATTAACGAAAATGTTTTTTTACCGGGCACTTTTCATCTGGGATGTCTATTATGCCCTTCTTTTTATGGGGAACTTCCAGTGTAGCTAGAAAGCTGAAATTTGGTACACAGGTAGGTCTTGGCGAGAAAATAACCAGAAAAATTTATATTCTATTTTATTTGACCTTTTCTTTATATTTATTAGAATGTTTGTTTAAGCAATAGGTCTTTTGATTTAATATATTATAATATTTATTGTTGTTTTATTTATATTTATTTTCGATATTTCGCTAACAATTTGTTAGCATCTTCAGGAAAATTTTTTTATAAATTATTTGAAATTTTAATATTGATTTGTGTATTGGGTGTCATAAAATTTTTTTTTTTTTTTTTTTTTTTTTTCCCAATAATTTTTTATGGAAAAAGTCTAGGAAAATTTAACTACAGTATATAAAAAGGTTTTTGTATGAAATGTCACAAAAATTGTTTCCAAATTTTTACATAAAAAAATTATTGAAAATGAGTTAAGTATTGGATAGATATAAAATTTTTAACATAGAAAAAATTATTAAAAATGTTATGTTATAAAAATAGTGTTAAAAAATTAACATTGAATTTAATATATCAACACAATTAACATTAAAATGTATAGTATGTATCCAGGCTGTTTTCTAACATAGAAAAAATTATTAAAAATGTTATGTTATAAAAATAGTATTTAAAAAAATTTTAACATTGAATTCAATATATCAAAACAATTAACATTAAAATGTGTAGTATGTATCTAGGCTGTTTTTTAAATATAAATATCAAAAAATTATTTACAAATTTTTATAAGCTTTATAAAAGTTAAGAATAATAAAAATCCTACAGGAAATTAAGTTATTATTGGTGTAAAACCAAGAAGCAATAATGTGATTATTTTCCTGTGGGACCATAATATAATTAGATATGTAATTAAACAAAGTAACAAAAAATTCATAGTGAAACAAGAAACAATCATTTAACATTTAGATTTTTACTAACTAAATATCTATAATTCTGTGCTAAATTTTCTGTATCTACTTTGAAATTTATTCTTTGTGTTGCTGGTGTATTAATTATCTCTAACATTTCTAACATCAAACGCTGTTTATAATTATTTTCTGTATTCAGAATTGAAACATTTTCAAAGTTAGGAAAGTGAACTAATCTGGAACAATGAGATGACAACGCTGTCTTCTGTGAATTGATATGCCTATATTTCTGATCTGACTTATGACCTGCTATTCTCGTTTTTAATTTATTTTTGGTAGTACCTACATATACCATGTTACAATTCTCTCCATCATTTCCCTTGCAAGGTATTTTGTAAACTACATTCGATCTATCCCATTTATCAATCTTGTCCTTAGTTCTACTAAATAATTTATTTAATGTGTTATAGGTTCTATGAGCTATTCTATATTTGTTCGTATCAAAAATCTTTGATTTTGTCAATCTCTCTGAAATCTCAGGGATATACGTTAAGGATTTGTATATTCTCTGTTCTGTATTACTATCTATATTATTAAACTTTTTATGTTTGTGTCTATATATTAATTTATTAATTAAAGAACTGGGGTAATCATTCTCTCTCAAAATACTTCTTATCTTCCTCTCATTCTTGTTGTGAAACTGTTTGTCACTTATAGTTAAAATTCTTTCTATGAAATTTCTAGCTGTATTAATAATAATATGTTTGCTATGTTTAGAATAGTAATTAATTAACCTTCCCGATGCTGTTGGTTTCTGGTACCAATCTATCAATAATCTATTATCTTTTCTAATAATACTAGTATCTAGATAATTTATCCTTGAGTTATATTCCTTTTCAACAGTAAATTTAATATTAGAATTAAATTCATTAAATGTCAAAAGCACCTTATCAATTTCACATTCAGGAATAATGCAAAACAGATCATCTACATACTTAGTCATCAATCTGGGAATCGCATTCAGTTTTTGAATAGATAAATCCAATAATTTCTCCATAACTATATCTGCAACAATTGGAGATGCTGGAGATCCCATTGGAAGACCATTTTGTTGCATAAATATATTTCCATTATATTGAAAATATCTATTATCCTCTATGCAAAATTTTAAAATACGTAAAAATAAATCCTTATCTATATTTGTATAATCCTTAATCGTATCCCATTTTTCTTCAATGGTATTTATCGCAACATCAACATTTTTGATACGAACAAATATAGAATAGCTCATAGAACCTATAACACATTAAATAAATTATTTAGTAGAACTAAGGACAAGATTGATAAATGGGATAGATCGAATGTAGTTTACAAAATACCTTGCAAGGGAAATGATGGAGAGAATTGTAACATGGTATATGTAGGTACTACCAAAAATAAATTAAAAACGAGAATAGCAGGTCATAAGTCAGATCAGAAATATAGGCATATCAATTCACAGAGAACAGCGTTGTCATCTCATTGTTCCAGATTAGTTCACTTTCCTAACTTTGAAAATGTTTCAATTCTGAATACAGAAAATAATTATAAACAGCGTTTGATGTTAGAAATGTGAGAGATAATTAATACACCAGCAACACAAAGAGAATAAATTTCAAAGTAGATACAGAAAATTTAGCACAGAATTATAGATATTTAGTTAGTAAAAATCTAAATGTTAAATGATTGTTTCTTGTTTCACTATGAATTTTTTGTTACTTTGTTTAATTACATATCTAATTATATTATGGTCCCACAGGAAAATAATCACATTATTGCTTCTTGGTTTTACACCAATAATAACTTAATTTCCTGTAGGATTTTTATTATTCTTAACTTTTATAAAGCTTATAAAAATTTGTAAATAATTTTTTGATATTTATATTTAAAAAACAGCCTAGATACATACTACACATTTTAATGTTAATTGTTTTGATATATTGAATTCAATGTTAAAATTTTTTTAAATACTATTTTTATAACATAACATTTTTAATAATTTTTTCTATGTTAAAAAACAGCCTGGATACATACTATACATTTTAATGTTAATTGTGTTGATATATTAAATTCAATGTTAATTTTTTAACACTATTTTTATAACATAACATTTTTAATAATTTTTTCTATGTTAAAAATTTTATATCTATCCATTACTTAACTCATTTTCAATAATTTTTTTATGTTAAAATTTGGAAACAATTTTTGTGACATTTCATACAAAAACCTTTTTATATACTGTAGTTAAATTTTCCTAGACTTTTTCCATAAAAAATTATTGGAAAAAAAAAAAAAAAAAAAAAAAAATTTTATGACACCCAATACACAAATCAATATTAAAATTTCAAATAATTTAAAAAAATTTTCCTGAAGATGCTAACAAATTGTTAGCGAAATATCGAAAATAAATATAAATAAAACAACAATAAATATTATAATATATTAAATCAAAAGACCTATTGCTTAAACAAACATTCTAATAAATATAACCAGAAAAATATGAAAAAGGGCACTTTCCTTCCGGGGGGGACCTAAGTGCCCCTGCTTTATATGGGGCACTTCTAGTATAGCTAGAAAGCTGAAATTTGGTACACAGGTAGGTCATGATAAAAAATAACAAAAATGATTTTAAAAGGGATACTTTTCGTGTGAGGGGGACTAGGATGCCCCTTCTTTATATGGGGCACTTTATCCATAGGATATGTTCATCGAGAGGCATACTTGCCAATTTTCAATCTTCTACGACTTTAGCAAGTACCATTTCTTTAGGGAGGGCCGAAACAGATGTGCACCCCATTTACGAGTAGTTGGAGGGGAAAAGTTCCCCTTTCTCAATTGTTTCTTTCTTTATATGCCATTTCTAGGCTACTTAAGAATTTTCAGTCTTCTACGACTTTAGCAAGTACCATTTCTTTAGGGAGGGCCGATAGAAATATTACCCCATTTACAAGTAGTTGGAGGGGAAAAGTTTCCCCTTTCTCAATTTTTTTTTTCTTTACATGCCATTTCTAGGCTACTTACGAATTTTCAGTCTTGTACGACTTTAGCAAGTACCATTTCTTTAGGGAGGGCCGATAGAAATATGCACCCCATTTACGAGTAGTTGGAGGGGAAAAGTTTCACCTTTCTCAATTTTTTCTTTCTTTATATGCCATTTCTAGGCTACTTACGAATTTTCAGTCTTCTACGATTTTAGCAAGTACCATTTCTTTAGGGAGGGCCGATAGAAATATTACCCCATTTACAAGTAGTTGGAGGGGAAAAGTTTCCCCTTTCTCAATTTTTTCTTTCTTTATATGCCATTTCTAGGCTACTTACGAATTTTCAGTCTTCTATGACTTTAGCAAGTACCATTTCTTTAGGGAGGGCCGATAGAAATATTACCCCATTTACAAGTAGTTGGAGGGGAAAAGTTTCCCCTTTATCAATTTTTTTCTTTCTTTATATGCCATTTCTAGGCTACTTACGAATTTTCAGTCTTCTACGACTTTAGCAAGTACCATTTCTTTAGGGAGGGCCGATAGAAATATTACCCCATTTACAAGTAGTTGGAGGGGAAAAGTTTCCCCTTTATCAATTTTTTCTTTCTTTATATGCCATTTCTAGGCTACTTACGAATTTTCAGTCTTCTACGACTTTAGCAAGTACCATTTCTTTAGGGAGGGCCGATAGAAATATTACCCCATTTACAAGTAGTTGGAGGGGAAAAGTTTCCCCTTTATCAATTTTTTCTTTCTTTATATGCCATTTCTAGGCTACTTACGAATTTTCAGTCTTCTACGACTTTAGCAAGTACCATTTCTTTAGGGAGGGCCGATAGAAATATTACCCCATTTACAAGTAGTTGGAGGGGAAAAGTTTCCCCTTTATCAATTTTTTCTTTCTTCATATGCCATTTCTAGGCTACTTACGAATTTTCAGTCTTCTACGACTTTAGCAAGTACCATTTCTTTAGGGAGGGCCGATAGAAATATTACCCCATTTACAAGTAGTTGGAGGGGAAAAGTTTCCCCTTTCTCAATTTTTTCTTTCTTTATATGCCATTTCTAGGCTACTTACGAATTTTCAGTCTTCTACGACTTTAGGGAGGGCCGTTACCGATATCTACCCCCATATGTTTTGCTTCTTTTTATATTTTGCTGAATTATGTGCTAATGTTACTATATCTAGGCGCACGGTAGTGCGCCAGGCCAAGTTCGGCCACACAGTGTGTATATTTACACGAAACAGTTCGAGCTGTTTTTACCCCCCCTCATAACTTTGCTCCTCTTGATCATAATATAATGAAACTTGAAACATAAGTTCTCCCCACAGAGGTGACCTCACAGGTTAAATTTGAAAGTTCTACCGTGGAAGCTTCCCGAGATATTAAGGTGTGAAAAGTCCATATTTTAGTACATACTCACTGACTCACTGACTGACTCATTGACTCATCAATATTATTGGGCACTTCCAGTATAGCTAGAAAGCTGAAATTTAGTACACAGGTAGGTCTTGGTGAGAAAATAACCAGAAAAATCTGAAAACGGGCACTTTCCTTCCAGGGGGGACCTGAGTGCCCCTTCTTTGTATGGGGCATTTCCACTATAGCTAGAAAGCTGAAATTTGGTACACAGGTAGGTCTTGGTGAGAAAATAACCAGAAAAATCTGAAAACGGGCACTTTCCTTCCAGGGGGGACCTGAGTGCCCCTTCTTTGTATGGGGCATTTCCACTATAGCTAGAAAGCTGAAATTTGGTACACAGGTAGGTCTTGGCGAGAAAATAACCAGAAAAATCAGAAAACGGGCACTTTCCTTCCAGGGGGGACCTGAGTGCCCCTTCTTTGTATGGGGCATTTCCAGTATAGCTAGAAAGCTGAAATTTGGTACACAGGTAGGTCTTGGCGAGAAAATAACCAGAAAAATCTGAAAACGGGCACTTTCCTTCCAGGGGGGACCTGAGTGCCCCTTCTTTATATGGGGCACTTCTAGTATAGCTAGAAAGCTAAAATTCGGTACACAGGTAGGTCTTGGTGAGAAAATAAGCAGAAAAATCTGAAAACGGGCACTTTTCTCCCAGGGGGACCTGAGTGCCCCTTCTTTGTATGGGGCATTTCCAGTATAGCTAGAAAGCTGAAATTTGGTACACAGGTAGGTCTTGGCGAGAAAATAACCAGAAAAATCTGAAAACGGGCACTTTCCTTCCAGGGGGGACCTGAGTGCCCCTTCTTTATATGGGGCACTTCTAGTATAGATAGAAAGCTGAAATTCGGTACACAGGTAGGTCTTGGCGAGAAAATAACCAGAAAAATCTGAAAACGGGCACTTTCCTTCCAGGGGGACCTGAGTGCCCCTTCTTTATATGGGGCACTTCTAGTATAGCTAGAAAGCTGAAATTCGGTACACAGGTAGGTCTTGGTGAGAAAATAAGCAGAAAAATCTGAAAACGGGCACTTTTCTCCCAGGGGGACCTGAGTGCCCCTTCTTTGTATGGGGCATTTCCAGTATAGCTAGAAAGCTGAAATTTGGTACACAGGTAGGTCTTGGCGAGAAAATAACCAGAAAAATCTGAAAACGAGCACTTTCCTTCCAGGGGGGACCTGAGTGCCCCTTCTTTATATGGGGCACTTCTAGTATAGCTAGAAAGCTGAAATTCGGTACACAGGTAGGTCTTGGTGAGAAAATAAGCTGAAAAATCTGAAAACGGGCACTTTTCATCTGGGGGGACAATCATTCCCCTTCTTTGTATGGGGCACTTCTAGGAGAGATAGAAAGCTGAAATTTGGTACACAGGTAGGTCTTGGCGAGACAATAACCAGAAAAATCTGAAAACGGGCACTTTTCTTCCTGGGGGGGACCTGAGTACCCTTCTTTATATGGGGCGTTTTTAGTATAGCTAGAAAGCTGAAATTTGGTACACAGGTAGGACTTGGTGAAAAAATAACCAGAAAAATCTGAAAACGGGCACTTTCCTTCCAGGGGGGACCTGAGTGCCCCTTCTTTATATGGGGCACTTCTAGTATAGCTAGAAAGCTGAAATTCGGTACACAGGTAGGTCTTGGTGAGAAAATAAGCAGAAAAATCTGAAAACGGGCACTTTTCTCCCAGGGGGACCTGAGTGCCCCTTCTTTGTATGGGGCATTTTCAGTATAGCTAGAAAGCTGAAATTTGGTACACAGGTAGGTCTTGGCGAGAAAATAACCAGAAAAATCTGAAAACGGGCACTTTCCTTCCAGGGGGAACCTGAGTGCCCCTTCTTTATATGGGGCACTTCTAGTATAGCTAGAAAGCTGAAATTCGGTACACAGGTAGGTCTTGGTGAGAAAATAAGCTGAAAAATCTGAAAACGGGCACTTTTCATCTGGGGGGACAGTCATTCCCCTTCTTTGTATGGGGCACTTCTAGGAGAGATAGAAAGCTGAAATTTGGTACACAGGTAGGTCTTGGCGAGACAATAACCAGAAAAATCTGAAAACGGGCACTTTTCTTCCAGGGGGGACCTGAGTACCCCTTCTTTGTATGGGGCATTTCCAGTATAGCTAGAAAGCTGAAATTTGGTACACAGGTAGGTCTTGGCGAGAAAATAACCAGAAAAATCTGAAAACGGGCACTTTCCTTCCAGGGGGGACCTGAGTGCCCCTTCTTTATATGGGGCACTTCTAGTATAGCTAGAAAGCTGAAATTCGGTACACAGGTAGGTCTTGGCGAGAAAATAACCAGAAAAATCTGAAAACGGGCACTTTCCTTCCAGGGGGGACCTGAGTGCCCCTTCTTTATATGGGGTACTTCTAGTATAGCTAGAAAGCTGAAATTCGGTACACAGGTAGGTCTTGGTGAGAAAATAAGCAGAAAAATCTGAAAACGGGCACTTTTCTCCCAGGGGGACCTGAGTGCCCCTTCTTTGTATGGGGCATTTCCAGTATAGCTAGAAAGCTGAAATTTGGTACACAGGTAGGTCTTGGCGAGAAAATAACCAGAAAAATCTGAAAACGGGCACTTTCCTTCCAGGGGGAACCTGAGTGCCCCTTCTTTATATGGGGCACTTCTAGTATAGCTAGAAAGCTGAAATTCGGTACACAGGTAGGTCTTGGTGAGAAAATAAGCTGAAAAATCTGAAAACGGGCACTTCTCATCTGGGGGGACAATCATTCCCCTTCTTTGTATGGGGCACTTCTAGGAGAGATAGAAAGCTGAAATTTGGTACACAGGTAGGTCTTGGCGAGACAATAACCAGAAAAATCTGAAAACGGGCACTTTTCTTCCAGGGGGGACCTGAGTGCCCCTTCTTTATATGGGGCGTTTTTAGTATAGCTAGAAAGCTGAAATATGGTACACAGGTAGGACTTGGTGAGAAAATAACCAGAAAAATCTGAAAACGGGCACTTTCCTCCCAGGGGGGACCTGAGTGCCCCTTCTTTGTATGGGGCACTTCTAGTATAGCTAGAAAGCTGAAATTCGGTACACAGGTAGGTCTTGGTGAGAAAATAAGCTGAAAAATCTGAAAACGGGCACTTTTCATCTGGGGGGACAATCATTCCCCTTCTTTGTATGGGGCACTTCTAGGAGAGATAGAAAGCTGAAATTTGGTACACAGGTAGGTCTTGGCGAGACAATAACCAGAAAAATCTGAAAACGGGCACTTTTCTTCCAGGGGGACCTGAGTGTCCCTTCTTTATATGGAGCACTTCTAGTATAGCTAGAAAGCTGAAATTCGGTACACAGGTAGGTTCTGATGAGAAATTAACGAAAATGTTTTTTTACCGGGCACTTTTCATCTGGGATGTCTATTATGCCCTTCTTTTTATGGGGAACTTCCAGTGTAGCTAGAAAGCTGAAATTTGGTACACAGGTAGGTCTTGGCGAGAAAATAACCAGAAAAATTTATATTCTATTTTATTTGACCTTTTCTTTATATTTATTAGAATGTTTGTTTAAGCAACAGGTCTTTTGATTTAATATATTATAATATTTATTGTTGTTTTATTTATATTTATTTTCGATATTTCGCTAACAATTTGTTAGCATCTTCAGGAAAATTTTTTTATAAATTATTTGAAATTTTAATATTGATTTGTGTATTGGGTGTCATAAAATTTTTTTTTTTTTTTTTTTTTTTTTCCCAATAATTTTTTATGGAAAAAGTCTAGGAAAATTTAACTACAGTATATAAAAAGGTTTTTGTATGAAATGTCACAAAAATTGTTTCCAAATTTTAACATAAAAAAATTATTGAAAATGAGTTAAGTATTGGATAGATATAAAATTTTTAACATAGAAAAAATTATTAAAAATGTTATGTTATAAAAATAGTGTTAAAAAATTAACATTGAATTTAATATATCAACACAATTAACATTAAAATGTATAGTATGTATCCAGGCTGTTTTCTAACATAGAAAAAATTATTAAAAATGTTATGTTATAAAAATAGTATTTAAAAAAATTTTAACATTGAATTCAATATATCAAAACAATTAACATTAAAATGTGTAGTATGTATCTAGGCTGTTTTTTAAATATAAATATCAAAAAATTATTTAAAAATTTTTATAAGCTTTATAAAAGTTAAGAATAATAAAAATCCTACAGGAAATTAAGTTATTATTGGTGTAAAACCAAGAAGCAATAATGTGATTATTTTCCTGTGGGACCATAATATAATTAGATATGTAATTAAACAAAGTAACAAAAAATTCATAGTGAAACAAGAAACAATCATTTAACATTTAGATTTTTACTAACTATATATATATAATTCTGTGCTAAATTTTCTGTATCTACTTTGAAATTTATTCTTTGTGTTGCTGGTGTATTAATTATCTCTAACATTTCTAACATCAAACGCTGTTTATAATTATTTTCTGTATTCAGAATTGAAACATTTTCAAAGTTAGGAAAGTGAACTAATCTGGAACATTGAGATGACAACGCTGTCTTCTGTGAATTGATATGCCTATATTTCTGATCTGACTTATGACCTGCTATTCTCGTTTTTAATTTATTTTTGGTAGTACCTACATATACCATGTTACAATTCTCTCCATCATTTCCCTTGCAAGGTATTTTGTAAACTACATTCGATCTATCCCATTTATCAATCTTGTCCTTAGTTCTACTAAATAATTTATTTAATGTGTTATAGGTTCTATGAGCTATTCTATATTTGTTCGTATCAAAAATCTTTGATTTTGTCAATCTCTCTGAAATCTCAGGGATATACGTTAAGGATTTGTATATTCTCTGTTCTGTATTACTATCTATATTATTAATTATTTTATGTTTTTGTCTATATATTAATTTATTAATTAAAGAACTGGGGTAATCATTCTCTCTCAAAATACTTCTTATCTTCCTCTCATTCTTGTTGTGAAACTGTTTGTCACTTATAGTTAAAACTCTTTCTATGAAATTTCTAGCTGTATTAATAATAATATGTTTGCTATGTTTAGAATAGTAATTAATTAACCTTCCCGATGCTGTTGGTTTCTGGTACCAATCTATCAATAATCTATTATCTTTTCTAATAATACTAGTATCTAGATAATTTATCCTTGAGTTATATTCCTTTTCAACAGTAAATTTAATATTAGAATTAAATTCATTAAATGTCAAAAGCACCTTATCAATTTCACATTCAGGAATAATGCAAAACAGATCATCTACATACTTAGTCATCAATCTGGGAATCGCATTCAGTTTTTGAATAGATAAATCCAATAATTTCTCCATAACTATATCTGCAACAATTGGAGATGCTGGAGATCCCATTGGAAGACCATTTTGTTGCATAAATATATTTCCATTATATTGAAAATATCTATTATCCTCTATGCAAAATTTTAAAATACGTAAAAATAAATCCTTATCTATATTTGTATAATCCTTAATCGTATCCCATTTTTCTTCAATGGTATTTATCGCAACATCAACATTTTTGATACGAACAAATATAGAATAGCTCATAGAACCTATAACACATTAAATAAATTATTTAGTAGAACTAAGGACAAGATTGATAAATGGGATAGATCGAATATAGTTTACAAAATACCTTGCAAGGGAAATGATGGAGAGAATTGTAACATGGTATATGTAGGTACTACCAAAAATAAATTAAAAACGAGAATAGCAGGTCATAAGTCAGATCAGAAATATAGGCATATCAATTCACAGAAGACAGCGTTGTCATCTCAATGTTCCAGATTAGTTCACTTTCCTAACTTTGAAAATGTTTCAATTCTGAATACAGAAAATAATTATAAACAGCGTTTGATGTTAGAAATGTTAGAGATAATTAATACACCAGCAACACAAAGAATAAATTTCAAAGTAGATACAGAAAATTTAGCACAGAATTATATATATATAGTTAGTAAAAATCTAAATGTTAAATGATTGTTTCTTGTTTCACTATGAATTTTTTGTTACTTTGTTTAATTACATATCTAATTATATTATGGTCCCACAGGAAAATAATCACATTATTGCTTCTTGGTTTTACACCAATAATAACTTAATTTCCTGTAGGATTTTTATTATTCTTAACTTTTATAAAGCTTATAAAAATTTGTAAATAATTTTTTGATATTTATATTTAAAAAACAGCCTAGATACATACTACACATTTTAATGTTAATTGTTTTGATATATTGAATTCAATGTTAAAATTTTTTTAAATACTATTTTTATAACATAACATTTTTAATAATTTTTTCTATGTTAAAAAACAGCCTGGATACATACTATACATTTTAATGTTAATTGTGTTGATATATTAAATTCAATGTTAATTTTTTAACACTATTTTTATAACATAACATTTTTAATAATTTTTTCTATGTTAAAAATTTTATATCTATCCAATACTTAACTCATTTTCAATAATTTTTTTATGTTAAAATTTGGAAACAATTTTTGTGACATTTCATACAAAAACCTTTTTATATACTGTAGTTAAATTTTCCTAGACTTTTTCCATAAAAAATTATTGGAAAAAAAAAAAAAAAAAATTTTATGACACCCAATACACAAATCAATATTAAAATTTCAAATAATTTAAAAAAATTTTCCTGAAGATGCTAACAAATTGTTAGCGAAATATCGAAAATAAATATAAATAAAACAACAATAAATATTATAATATATTAAATCAAAAGACCTATTGCTTAAACAAACATTCTAATAAATATAACCAGAAAAATATGAAAACGGGCACTTTCCTTCCAGGGGGGACCTAAGTGCCCCTGCTTTATATGGGGCACTTCTAGTATAGCTAGAAAGCTGAAATTTGGTACACAGGTAGGTCATGATAAAAAATAACAAAAATGATTTTAAAAGGGATACTTTTCGTGTGAGGGGGACTAGGATGCCCCTTCTTTATATGGGGCACTTTATCCATAGGATATGTCCATCGAGAGGCATACTTGCCAATTTTCAATCTTCTACGACTTTAGCAAGTACCATTTCTTTAGGGAGGGCCGAAACAGATGTGCACCCCATTTACGAGTAGTTGGAGGGGAAAAGTTCCCCTTTCTCAATTGTTTCTTTCTTTATATGCCATTTCTAGGCTACTTAAGAATTTTCAGTCTTCTACGACTTTAGCAAGTACCATTTCTTTAGGGAGGGCCGATAGAAATATTACCCCATTTACAAGTAGTTGGAGGGGAAAAGTTTCCCCTTTCTCAATTTTTTCTTTCTTTATATGCCATTTCTAGGCTACTTACGAATTTTCAGTCTTCTATGACTTTAGCAAGTGCCATTTCTTTAGGGAGGGCCGATAGAAATATTACCCCATTTACAAGTAGTTGGAGGGGAAAAGTTTCCCCTTTATCAATTTTTTTCTTTCTTTATATGCCATTTCTAGGCTACTTACGAATTTTCAGTCTTCTACGACTTTAGCAAGTACCATTTCTTTAGGGAGGGCCGATAGAAATATTACCCCATTTACAAGTAGTTGGAGGGGAAAAGTTTCCCCTTTATCAATTTTTTCTTTCTTTATATGCCATTTCTAGGCTACTTACGAATTTTCAGTCTTCTACGACTTTAGCAAGTACCATTTCTTTAGGGAGGGCCGATAGAAATATTACCCCATTTACAAGTAGTTGGAGGGGAAAAGTTTCCCCTTTATCAATTTTTTCTTTCTTTATATGCCATTTCTAGGCTACTTACGAATGTTCAGTCTTCTACGACTTTAGCAAGTACCATTTCTTTAGGGAGGGCCGATAGAAATATTACCCCATTTACAAGTAGTTGGAGGGGAAAAGTTTCCCCTTTATCAATTTTTTCTTTCTTCATATGCCATTTCTAGGCTACTTACGAATTTTCAGTCTTCTACGACTTTAGCAAGTACCATTTCTTTAGGGAGGGCCGATAGAAATATTACCCCATTTACAAGTAGTTGGAGGGGAAAAGTTTCCCCTTTCTCAATTTTTTCTTTCTTTATATGCCATTTCTAGGCTACTTACGAATTTTCAGTCTTCTACGACTTTAGGGAGGGCCGTTACCGATATCTACCCCCATATGTTTTGCTTCTTTTTATATTTTGCTGAATTATGTGCTAATGTTACTATATCTAGGCGCACGGTAGTGCGCCAGGCCAAGTTCGGCCACACAGTGTGTATATTTACACGAAACAGTTCGAGCTGTTTTTACCCCCCCTCATAACTTTGCTCCTCTTGATCATAATATAATGAAACTTGAAACATAAGTTCTCCCCACAGAGGTGACCTCACAGGTTAAATTTGAAAGTTCTACCGTGGAAGCTTCCCGAGATATTAAGGTGTGAAAAGTCCATATTTTAGTACATACTCACTGACTCACTGACTGACTCATTGACTCATCAATATTATTGGGCACTTCCAGTATAGCTAGAAAGCTGAAATTTAGTACACAGGTAGGTCTTGGTGAGAAAATAACCAGAAAATCTGAAAACGGGCACTTTCCTTCCAGGGGGGACCTGAGTGCCCCTTCTTTGTATGGGGCATTTCCACTATAGCTAGAAAGCTGAAATTTAGTACACAGGTAGGTCTTGGTGAGAAAATAACCAGAAAAATCTGAAAACGGGCACTTTCCTTCCAGGGGGGACCTGAGTGCCCCTTCTTTGTATGGGGCATTTGCACTATAGCTAGAAAGCTGAAATTCGGTACACAGGTAGGTCTTGGCGAGAAAATAACCAGAAAAATCTGAAAACGGGCACTTTCCTTCCAGGGGGGACCTGAGTGCCCCTTCTTTATATGGGGCACTTCTAGTATAGATAGAAAGCTGAAATTCGGTACACAGGTAGGTCTTGGCGAGAAAATAACCAGAAAAATCTGAAAACGGGCACTTTCCTTCCAGGGGGACCTGAGTGCCCCTTCTTTATATGGGGCACTTCTAGTATAGCTAGAAAGCTGAAATTCGGTACACAGGTAGGTCTTGGTGAGAAAATAAGCAGAAAAATCTGAAAACGGGCACTTTTCTCCCAGGGGGACCTGAGTGCCCCTTCTTTGTATGGGACATTTCCAGTATAGCTAGAAAGCTGAAATTTGGTACACAGGTAGGTCTTGGCGAGAAAATAACCAGAAAAATCTGAAAACGAGCACTTTCCTTTCAGGGGGGACCTGAGTGCCCCTTCTTTATATGGGGCACTTCTAGTATAGCTAGAAAGCTGAAATTCGGTACACAGGTAGGTCTTGGTGAGAAAATAAGCTGAAAAATCTGAAAACGGGCACTTTTCATCTGGGGGGACAATCATTCCCCTTCTTTGTATGGGGCACTTCTAGGAGAGATAGAAAGCTGAAATTTGGTACACAGGTAGGTCTTGGCGAGACAATAACCAGAAAAATCTGAAAACGGGCACTTTTCTTCCAGGGGGGACCTGAGTGCCCCTTCTTTATATGGGGCGTTTTTAGTATAGCTAGAAAGCTGAAATTTGGTACACAGGTAGGACTTAGTGAGAAAATAACCAGAAAAATCTGAAAACGGGCACTTTCCTTCCAGGGGGGACCTGAGTGCCCCTTCTTTATATGGGGCACTTCTAGTATAGCTAGAAAGCTGAAATTCGGTACACAGGTAGGTCTTGGTGAGAAAATAAGCAGAAAAATCTGAAAACGGGCACTTTTCTCCCAGGGGGACCTGAGTGCCCCTTCTTTGTATGGGGCATTTTCAGTATAGCTAGAAAGCTGAAATTTGGTACACAGGTAGGTCTTGGCGAGAAAATAACCAGAAAAATCTGAAAACGGGCACTTTCCTTCCAGGGGGAACCTGAGTGCCCCTTCTTTATATGGGGCACTTCTAGTATAGCTAGAAAGCTGAAATTCGGTACACAGGTAGGTCTTGGTGAGAAAATAAGCTGAAAAATCTGAAAACGGGCACTTTTCATCTGGAGGGACAATCATTCCCCTTCTTTGTATGGGGCACTTCTAGGAGAGATAGAAAGCTGAAAATTGGTACACAGGTAGGTCTTGGCGAGACAATAACCAGAAAAATCTGAAAACGGGCACTTTTCTTCCAGGGGGGACCTGAGTGCCCCTTCTTTGTATGGGGCATTTCCAGTATAGCTAGAAAGCTGAAATTTGGTACACAGGTAGGTCTTGGCGAGAAAATAACCAGAAAAATCTGAAAACGTGCACTTTCCTTCCAGGGGGGACCTGAGTGCCCCTTCTTTATATGGGGCACTTCTAGTATAGCTAGAAAGCTGAAATTCGGTACACAGGTAGGTCTTGCCGAGAAAATAACCAGAAAAATCTGAAAACGGGCACTTTCCTTCCAGGGGGACCTGAGTGCCCCTTCTTTATATGGGGTACTTCTAGTATAGCTAGAAAGCTGAAATTCGGTACACAGGTAGGTCTTGGTGAGAAAATAAGCAGAAAAATCTGAAAACGGGCACTTTTCTCCCAGGGGGACCTGAGTGCCCCTTCTTTGTATGGGGCATTTACAGTATAGCTAGAAAGCTGAAATTTGGTACACAGGTAGGTCTTGGTGAGAAAATAACCAGAAAAATCTGAAAACGGGCACTTTCCTTCCAGGGGGAACCTGAGTGCCCCTTCTTTATATGGGGCACTTCTAGTATAGCTAGAAAGCTGAAATTCGGTACACAGGTAGGTCTTGGTGAGAAAATAAGCTGAAAAATCTGAAAACGGGCACTTTTCATCTGGGGGGACAATCATTCCCCTTCTTTGTATGGGGCACTTCTAGGAGAGATAGAAAGCTGAAATTTGGTACACAGGTAGGTCTTGGCGAGACAATAACCAGAAAAATCTGAAAACGGGCACTTTTCTTCCAGGGGGGACCTGAGTGCCCCTTCTTTATATGGGGCGTTTTTAGTATAGCTAGAAAGCTGAAATATGGTACACAGGTAGGACTTGGTGAGAAAATAACCAGAAAAATCTGAAAACGGGCACTTTCCTCCCAGGGGGGACCTGAGTGCCCCTTCTTTGTATGGGGCATTTCCAGTATAGCTAGAAAGCTGAAATTTGGTACACAGGTAGGTCTTGGCGAGAAAATAACCAGAAAAATCTTAAAACGGGCACTTTCCTCCCAGGGGGGACCTGAGTGCCCCTTCTTTGTATGGGGCATTTCCAGTATAGCTAGAAAGCTGAAATTTGGTACACAGGTAGGTCTTGGCGAGAAAATAACCAGAAAAAACTGAAAACGGGCACTTTCCTTCCAGGGGGGACCTGAGTTCCCCTTCTTTATATGGGGCACTTCTAGTATAGCTAGAAAGCTGAAATTCGGTACACAGGTAGGTTCTGATGAGAAATTAACGAAAATGTTTTTTTACCGGGCACTTTTCATCTGGGATGTCTATTATGCCCTTCTTTTTATGGGGAACTTCCAGTGTAGCTAGAAAGCTTAAATTTTGTAGACAGGTAGGTCCTGATGTGAAATTAACAAAAAATATTTTTCAACGGCCATTTTTTACCTGGGGGACTAGTGTTCCCCTTCCTTGCATAAGGCATTTCCAGTATAGCTAGAAAGCTGAAATTTGGTACACAGGTAGGTCATAATAAAATATAACAAAAAAGATTTTAAAAGGGATACTTTTCGTGTGAGGGGGACTAGGATGCCCCTTCTTTATATGGGGCACTTTATCCATAGGATATGTTCATCGAGAGGCATACTTGCCAATTTTCAATCTTCTACGACTTTAGCAAGTACTATTTCTTTAGGGAGGGCCGAAACAGATGTGCACCCCATTTACGAGTAGTTGGAGGGGAAAGTTCCCCTTTCTCAATTGTTTCTTTCTTTATATGCCATTTTTAGGCTACTTACGAATTTTCAGTCTTCTACGACTTTAGCAAGTACCATTTCTTTAGGGAGGGCCGATAGAAATATTACCCCATTTACAAGTAGTTGGAGGGGAAAAGTTTCCCCTTTCTCAATTTTTTCTTTCTTTATATGCCATTTCTAGGCTACTTACGAATTTTCAGTCTTCTACGACTTTAGCAAGTACCATTTCTTTAGGGAGGGCCGATAGAAATATTACCCCATTTACAAGTAGTTGGAGGGGAAAAGTTTCCCCTTTCTCAATTTTTTCTTTCTTTATATGCCATTTCTAGGCTACTTACGAATTTTCAGTCTTCTATGACTTTAGCAAGTACCATTTATTTAGGGAGGGCCGATAGAAATATTACCCCATTTACATGTAGTTGGAGGGGAAAAGTTTCCCCTTTATCAATTTTTTCTTTCTTTATATGCCATTTCTAGGCTACTTATGAATTTTCAGTCTTCTACGACTTTAGCAAGTACCATTTCTTTAGGGAGGGCCGATAGAAATATTACCCCATTTACAAGTAGTTGGAGGGGAAAAGTTTCCCCTTTCTCAATTTTTTCTTTCTTTATATGCCATTTCTAGGCTACTTACGAACTTTCAGTCTTCTATGACTTTAGCAAGTACCATTTCTTTAGGGAGGGCCGATAGAAATATTACCCAATTTACAAGTAGTTGGAGGGGAAAAGTTTCCCCTTTATCAATTTTTTCTTTCTTTATATGCCATTTCTAGGCTACTTACGAATTTTCAGTCTTCTACGACTTTAGCAAGTACCATTTCTTTAGGGAGGGCCGATAGAAATATTACCCCATTTACAAGTAGTTGGAGGGGAAAAGTTTCCCCTTTCTCAATTTTTTCTTTCTTTATATGCCATTTCTAGGCTACTTACGAATTTTCAGTCTTCTATGACTTTAGTAAGTACCATTTCTTTAGGGAGGGCCGATCTAGGCGCACGGTAGTGCGCCAGGCCAAGTTCGGCCACACAGTGTGTATATTTACACGAAACAGTTCGAGCTGTTTTTACCCCCCTCATAACTTTGCTCCTCTTGATCATAATATAATGAAACTTGAAACATAAGTTCTCCCCACAGAGGTGACCTCACAGGTTAAATTTAAAAGTTCTACCGTAGAAGCTTCCCGAGATATTAAGGTGTGAAAAGTCCATATTTTAGTACATACTCACTGACTGACTCACTGACTCACTGATTCATCAATATTATTGGGCACTTCCAGTATAGCTAGAAAGCTGAAATTTGGTACACAGGTAGGTCTTGGTGAGAAAATAACCAGAAAAATCTGAAAACGGGCACTTTCCTTCCAGGGGGGACCTGAGTGCCCCTTCTTTGTATGGGGCATTTCCAGTATAGCTAGAAAGCTGAAATTTGGTACACAGGTAGGTCTTGGCGTTAAAATAACCAGAAAAATCTGAAAACGGGCACTTTCCTTCCAGGGGGGACCTGAGTGCCCCTTCTTTATATGGGGCACTTCTAGTATAGCTAGAAAGCTGAAATTCGGTACACAGGTAGGTCTTGGCGAGAAAATAACCAGAAAAATCTGAAAACGGGCACTTTCCTTCCAGGGGGGACCTGAGTGCCCCTTCTTTATATGGGGCACTTCTAGTATAGCTAGAAAGCTGAAATTCGGTACACAGGTAGGTCTTGGTGAGAAAATAAGCAGAAAAATCTGAAAACGGGCACTTTTTTTCCAGGGGGACCTGAGTGCCCCTTCTTTGTATGGGGCATTTCCAGTATAGCAAGAAAGCTGAAATTTGGTACACAGGTAGGTCTTGGCGAGAAAATAACCAGAAAAATCTGAAAACGGGCACTTTCCTTCCAGGGGGGACCTCAGTGCCCCTTCTTTATATGGGGCACTTACAGTATAGCTAGAAAGCTGAAATTCGGTACACAGGTAGGTTTTGGTGAGAAAATAACCAGAAAAATCTGAAAACGGGCACTTTTCTTCCGGGGGGACCTGAGTGCCCCTGCTTTGTATGGGGCATTTCCAGTATAGCTAGAAAGCTGAAATTTGGTACACAGGTAGTTCTTGGCGAGAAAATAACCAGAAAATTCTGAAAACGGGCACTTTCCTTCCAGGGGGACCTGAGTGTCCCTTCTTTATATGCGGCACTTCTAGTATAGCTAGAAAGCTGAAATTCGGTACACAGGTAGGTTCTGATGAGAAATTAAAGAAAATGTTTTTTTAACGGGCACTTTTTATCTGGGATGTCTATTATGCCCTTCTTTTTATGGGGAACTTCCAGTGTAGCTAGAAAGCTTAAATTTTGTAGACAGGTAGGTCCTGATGTGAAATTAACAAAAAATATTTTTCAACGGCCATTTTTTACCTGGGGGACTAGTGTTCCCCTTCCTTGCATAAGGCACTTCCAGTATAGCTAGAAAGCTGAAATTTGGTACACAGGTAGGTCATGATAAAAAATAACAAAAATGATTTTAAAAGGGATACTTTTCGTGTGAGGGGGACTAGGATGCCCCTTCTTTATATGGGGCACTTTATCCATAGGATATGTTCATCGCGAGGCATACTTGCCAATTTTCAATCTTCTACGACTTTAGCAAGTACCATTTCTTTAGGGAGGGCCGAAACAGATGTGCACCCCATTTACGAGTAGTTGGAGGGGAAAAGTTCCCCTTTCTCAATTGTTTCTTTCTTTATATGCCATTTCTAGGCTACTTACGAATTTTCAGTCTTCTACGACTTTAGCAAGTACCATTTCTTTAGGGAGGGCCGATAGAAATATTACCCCATTTACAAGTAGTTGGAGGGGAAAAGTTTCCCATTTCTCAATTTTTTCTTTCTTTATATGCCATTTCTAGGCTACTTACGAATTTTCAGTCTTCTATGACTTTAGCAAGTACCATTTCTTTAGGGAGGGCCGATAGAAATATTACCCCATTTACAAGTAGTTGGAGGGGAAAAGTTTCGCCTTTATCAATTTTTTTCTTTCTTTATATGCCATTTCTAGGCTACTTACGAATTTTCAGTTTTCTACGACTTTAGCAAGTACCATTTCTTTAGGGAGGGCCGATAGAAATATTACCCAATTTACAAGTAGTTGGAGGGGAAAAGTTTCCCCTTTATCAATTTTTTCTTTCTTTATATGCCATTTCTAGGCTACTTACGAATTTTCAGTCTTCTACGACTTTAGCAAGTACCATTTCTTTAGGGAGGGCCGATAGAAATATTACCCCATTTACAAATAGTTGGAGGGGAAAAGTTTCCCCTTTCTCAATTTTTTCTTTCTTTATATGCCATTTCTAGGCTACTTACGAATTTTCAGTCTTCTATGACTTTAGTAAGTACCATTTCTTTAGGGAGGGCCGATCTAGGCGCACGGTAGTGCGCCAGGCCAAGTTCGGCCACACAGTGTGTATATTTACACGAAACAGTTCGAGCTGTTTTTACCCCCCTCATAACTTTGCTCCTCTTGATCATAATATAATGAAACTTGAAACATAAGTTCTCCCCACAGAGGTGACCTCACAGGTTAAATTTAAAAGTTCTACCGTAGAAGCTTCCCGAGATATTAAGGTGTGAAAAGTCCATATTTTAGTACATACTCACTGACTGACTCACTGACTCACTGATTCATCAATATTATTGGGCACTTCCAGTATAGCTAGAAAGCTGAAATTTGGTACACAGGTAGGTCTTGGTGAGAAAATAACCAGAAAAATCTGAAAACGGGCACTTTCCTTCCAGGGGGGACCTGAGTGCCCCTTCTTTGTATGGGGCATTTCCAGTATAGCTAGAAAGCTGAAATTTGGTACACAGGTAGGTCTTGGCGTTAAAATAACCAGAAAAATCTGAAAACGGGCACTTTCCTTCCAGGGGGGACCTGAGTGCCCCTTCTTTATATGGGGCACTTCTAGTATAGCTAGAAAGCTGAAATTCGGTACACAGGTAGGTCTTGGCGAGAAAATAACCAGAAAAATCTGAAAACGGGCACTTTCCTTCCAGGGGGGACCTGAGTGCCCCTTCTTTATATGGGGCACTTCTAGTATAGCTAGAAAGCTGAAATTCGGTACACAGGTAGGTCTTGGTGAGAAAATAAGCAGAAAAATCTGAAAACGGGCACTTTTTTTCCAGGGGGACCTGAGTGCCCCTTCTTTGTATGGGGCATTTCCAGTATAGCAAGAAAGCTGAAATTTGGTACACAGGTAGGTCTTGGCGAGAAAATAACCAGAAAAATCTGAAAACGGGCACTTTCCTTCCAGGGGGGACCTGAGTGCCCCTTCTTTATATGGGGCACTTCCAGTATAGCTAGAAAGCTGAAATTCGGTACACAGGTAGGTCTTGGTGAGAAAATAACCAGAAAAATCTGAAAACGGGCACTTTTCTTCCGGGGGGACCTGAGTGCCCCTGCTTTGTATGGGGCATTTCCAGTATAGCTAGAAAGCTGAAATTTGGTACACAGGTAGGTCTTGGCGAGAAAATAACCAGAAAATTCTGAAAACGGGCACTTTCCTTCCAGGGGGACCTGAGTGTCCCTTCTTTATATGCGGCACTTCTAGTATAGCTAGAAAGCTGAAATTCGGTACACAGGTAGGTTCTGATGAGAAATTAACGAAAATGTTTTAACGGGCACTTTTCATCTGGGATGTCTATTATGCCCTTCTTTTTATGGGGAACTTCCAGTGTAGCTAGAAAGCTTAAATTTTGTAGACAGGTAGGTCCTGATGTGAAATTAACAAAAAATATTTTTCAACGGCCATTTTTTACCTGGGGGACTAGTGTTCCCCTTCCTTGCATAAGGCATTCCAGTATAGCTAGAAAGCTGAAATTTGGTACACAGGTAGGTCATGATAAAAATAGCAAAAATGATTTTAAAAGGGATACTTTTCGTGTGAGGGGGACTAGGATGCCCCTTCTTTATATGGGGCACTTTATCCATAGGATATGTTCATCGAGAGGCATACTTGCCAATTTTCAATCTTCTACGACTTTAGCAAGTACCATTTCTTTAGGGAGGGCCGAAACAGATGTGCACCCCATTTACGAGTAGTTGGAGGGGAAAAGTTCCCCTTTCTCAATTGTTTCTTTCTTTATATGCCATTTCTAGGCTACTTACGAATTTTCAGTCTTCTACGACTTTAGCAAGTACCATTTCTTTAGGGAGGGCCGATAGAAATATTACCCCATTTACGAGTAGTTGGAGGGGAAAAGTTCCCCTTTCTCAATTGTTTCTTTCTTTATATGCCATTTCTAGGCTACTTACGAATTTTCAGTCTTCTACGACTTTAGCAAGTACCATTTCTTTAGGGAGGGCCGATAGAAATATTACCCCATTTACAAGTAGTTGGAGGGGAAAAGTTTCCCATTTCTCAATTTTTTCTTTCTTTATATGCCATTTCTAGGCTACTTACGAATTTTCAGTCTTCTATGACTTTAGCAAGTACCATTTCTTTAGGGAGGGCCGATAGAAATATTACCCCATTTACAAGTAGTTGGAGGGGAAAAGTTTCGCCTTTATCAATTTTTTTCTTTCTTTATATGCCATTTCTAGGCTACTTACGAATTTTCAGTTTTCTACGACTTTAGCAAGTACCATTTCTTTAGGGAGGGCCGATAGAAATATTACCCAATTTACAAGTAGTTGGAGGGGAAAAGTTTCCCCTTTATCAATTTTTTCTTTCTTTATATGCCATTTCTAGGCTACTTACGAATTTTCAGTCTTCTACGACTTTAGCAAGTACCATTTCTTTAGGGAGGGCCGATAGAAATATTACCCCATTTACAAATAGTTGGAGGGGAAAAGTTTCCCCTTTCTCAATTTTTTCTTTCTTTATATGCCATTTCTAGGCTACTTACGAATTTTCAGTCTTCTATGACTTTAGTAAGTACCATTTCTTTAGGGAGGGCCGATCTAGGCGCACGGTAGTGCGCCAGGCCAAGTTCGGCCACACAGTGTGTATATTTACACGAAACAGTTCGAGCTGTTTTTACCCCCCTCATAACTTTGCTCCTCTTGATCATAATATAATGAAACTTGAAACATAAGTTCTCCCCACAGAGGTGACCTCACAGGTTAAATTTAAAAGTTCTACCGTAGAAGCTTCCCGAGATATTAAGGTGTGAAAAGTCCATATTTTAGTACATACTCACTGACTGACTCACTGACTCACTGATTCATCAATATTATTGGGCACTTCCAGTATAGCTAGAAAGCTGAAATTTGGTACACAGGTAGGTCTTGGTGAGAAAATAACCAGAAAAATCTGAAAACGGGCACTTTCCTTCCAGGGGGGACCTGAGTGCCCCTTCTTTGTATGGGGCATTTCCAGTATAGCTAGAAAGCTGAAATTTGGTACACAGGTAGGTCTTGGCGTTAAAATAACCAGAAAAATCTGAAAACGGGCACTTTCCTTCCAGGGGGGACCTGAGTGCCCCTTCTTTATATGGGGCACTTCTAGTATAGCTAGAAAGCTGAAATTCGGTACACAGGTAGGTCTTGGCGAGAAAATAACCAGAAAAATCTGAAAACGGGCACTTTCCTTCCAGGGGGGACCTGAGTGCCCCTTCTTTATATGGGGCACTTCTAGTATAGCTAGAAAGCTGAAATTCGGTACACAGGTAGGTCTTGGTGAGAAAATAAGCAGAAAAATCTGAAAACGGGCACTTTTTTTCCAGGGGGACCTGAGTGCCCCTTCTTTGTATGGGGCATTTCCAGTATAGCAAGAAAGCTGAAATTTGGTACACAGGTAGGTCTTGGCGAGAAAATAACCAGAAAAATCTGAAAACGGGCACTTTCCTTCCAGGGGGGACCTGAGTGCCCCTTCTTTATATGGGGCACTTCCAGTATAGCTAGAAAGCTGAAATTCGGTACACAGGTAGGTCTTGGTGAGAAAATAACCAGAAAAATCTGAAAACGGGCACTTTTCTTCCGGGGGGACCTGAGTGCCCCTGCTTTGTATGGGGCATTTCCAGTATAGCTAGAAAGCTGAAATTTGGTACACAGGTAGGTCTTGGCGAGAAAATAACCAGAAAATTCTGAAAACGGGCACTTTCCTTCCAGGGGGACCTGAGTGTCCCTTCTTTATATGCGGCACTTCTAGTATAGCTAGAAAGCTGAAATTCGGTACACAGGTAGGTTCTGATGAGAAATTAACGAAAATGTTTTAACGGGCACTTTTCATCTGGGATGTCTATTATGCCCTTCTTTTTATGGGGAACTTCCAGTGTAGCTAGAAAGCTTAAATTTTGTAGACAGGTAGGTCCTGATGTGAAATTAACAAAAAATATTTTTCAACGGCCATTTTTTACCTGGGGGACTAGTGTTCCCCTTCCTTGCATAAGGCATTCCAGTATAGCTAGAAAGCTGAAATTTGGTACACAGGTAGGTCATGATAAAAATAGCAAAAATGATTTTAAAAGGGATACTTTTCGTGTGAGGGGGACTAGGATGCCCCTTCTTTATATGGGGCACTTTATCCATAGGATATGTTCATCGAGAGGCATACTTGCCAATTTTCAATCTTCTACGACTTTAGCAAGTACCATTTCTTTAGGGAGGGCCGAAACAGATGTGCACCCCATTTACGAGTAGTTGGAGGGGAAAAGTTCCCCTTTCTCAATTGTTTCTTTCTTTATATGCCATTTCTAGGCTACTTACGAATTTTCAGTCTTCTACGACTTTAGCAAGTACCATTTCTTTAGGGAGGGCCGATAGAAATATTACCCCATTTACAAGTAGTTGGAGGGGAAAAGTTTCCCCTTTCTCAATTTTTTCTTTCTTTATATGCCATTTCTAGGCTACTTACGAATTTTCAGTCTTGTACGACTTTAGCAAGTACCATTTCTTTAGGGAGGGCCGATAGAAATATGCACCCCATTTACGAGTAGTTGGAGGGGAAAAGTTTCCCCTTTCTCAATTTTTTCTTTCTTTATATGCCATTTCTAGGCTACTTACGAATTTTCAGTCTTCTACGACTTTAGCAAGTACCATTTCTTTAGGGAGGGCCGATAGAAATATTACCCCATTTACAAGTAGTTGGAGGGGAAAAGTTTCCCCTTTCTCAATTTTTTCTTTCTTTATATGCCATTTCTAGGCTACTTACGAATTTTCAGTCTTCTACGACTTTAGCAAGTACCATTTCTTTAGGGAGGGCCGATAGAAATATTACCCCATTTACAAGTAGTTGGAGGGGAAAAGTTTCCCATTTCTCAATTTTTTCTTTCTTTATATGCCATTTCTAGGCTACTTACGAATTTTCAGTCTTCTATGACTTTAGCAAGTACCATTTCTTTAGGGAGGGCCGATAGAAATATTACCCCATTTACAAGTAGTTGGAGGGGAAAAGTTTCGCCTTTATCAATTTTTTTCTTTCTTTATATGCCATTTCTAGGCTACTTACGAATTTTCAGTTTTCTACGACTTTAGCAAGTACCATTTCTTTAGGGAGGGCCGATAGAAATATTACCCCATTTACAAGTAGTTGGAGGGGAAAAGTTTCCCCTTTCTCAATTTTTTCTTTCTTTATATGCCATTTCTAGGCTACTTACGAATTTTCAGTCTTCTATGACTTTAGTAAGTACCATTTCTTTAGGGAGGGCCGATCTAGGCGCACGGTAGTGCGCCAGGCCAAGTTCGGCCACACAGTGTGTATATTTACACGAAACAGTTCGAGCTGTTTTTACCCCCCTCATAACTTTGCTCCTCTTGATCATAATATAATGAAACTTGAAACATAAGTTCTCCCCACAGAGGTGACCTCACAGGTTAAATTTAAAAGTTCTACCGTAGAAGCTTCCCGAGATATTAAGGTGTGAAAAGTCCATATTTTAGTACATACTCACTGACTGACTCACTGACTCACTGATTCATCAATATTATTGGGCACTTCCAGTATAGCTAGAAAGCTGAAATTTGGTACACAGGTAGGTCTTGGTGAGAAAATAACCAGAAAAATCTGAAAACGGGCACTTTCCTTCCAGGGGGGACCTGAGTGCCCCTTCTTTGTATGGGGCATTTCCAGTATAGCTAGAAAGCTGAAATTTGGTACACAGGTAGGTCTTGGCGTTAAAATAACCAGAAAAATCTGAAAACGGGCACTTTCCTTCCAGGGGGGACCTGAGTGCCCCTTCTTTATATGGGGCACTTCTAGTATAGCTAGAAAGCTGAAATTCGGTACACAGGTAGGTCTTGGCGAGAAAATAACCAGAAAAATCTGAAAACGGGCACTTTCCTTCCAGGGGGGACCTGAGTGCCCCTTCTTTATATGGGGCACTTCTAGTATAGCTAGAAAGCTGAAATTCGGTACACAGGTAGGTCTTGGTGAGAAAATAAGCAGAAAAATCTGAAAACGGGCACTTTTTTTCCAGGGGGACCTGAGTGCCCCTTCTTTGTATGGGGCATTTCCAGTATAGCAAGAAAGCTGAAATTTGGTACACAGGTAGGTCTTGGCGAGAAAATAACCAGAAAAATCTGAAAACGGGCACTTTCCTTCCAGGGGGGACCTGAGTGCCCCTTCTTTATATGGGGCACTTCCAGTATAGCTAGAAAGCTGAAATTCGGTACACAGGTAGGTCTTGGTGAGAAAATAACCAGAAAAATCTGAAAACGGGCACTTTTCTTCCGGGGGGACCTGAGTGCCCCTGCTTTGTATGGGGCATTTCCAGTATAGCTAGAAAGCTGAAATTTGGTACACAGGTAGGTCTTGGCGAGAAAATAACCAGAAAATTCTGAAAACGGGCACTTTCCTTCCAGGGGGACCTGAGTGTCCCTTCTTTATATGCGGCACTTCTAGTATAGCTAGAAAGCTGAAATTCGGTACACTGGTAGGTTCTGATGAGAAATTAACGAAAATGTTTTTTTAACGGGCACTTTTCATCTGGGATGTCTATTATGCCCTTCTTTTTATGGGGAACTTCCAGTGTAGCTAGAAAGCTTAAATTTTGTAGACAGGTAGGTCCTGATGTGAAATTAACAAAAAATATTTTTCAACGGCCATTTTTTACCTGGGGGACTAGTGTTCCCCTTCCTTGCATAAGGCACTTCCAGTATAGCTAGAAAGCTGAAATTTGGTACACAGGTAGGTCATGATAAAAAATAACAAAAATGATTTTAAAAGGGATACTTTTCGTGTGAGGGGGACTAGGATGCCCCTTCTTTATATGGGGCACTTTATCCATAGGATATGTTCATCGCGAGGCATACTTGCCAATTTTCAATCTTCTACGACTTTAGCAAGTACCATTTCTTTAGGGAGGGCCGAAACAGATGTGCACCCCATTTACGAGTAGTTGGAGGGGAAAAGTTCCCCTTTCTCAATTGTTTCTTTCTTTATATGCCATTTCTAGGCTACTTACGAATTTTCAGTCTTCTACGACTTTAGCAAGTACCATTTCTTTAGGGAGGGCCGATAGAAATATTACCCCATTTACAAGTAGTTGGAGGGGAAAAGTTTCCCCTTTCTCAATTTTTTCTTTCTTTATATGCCATTTCTAGGCTACTTACGAATTTTCAGTCTTCTACGACTTTAGCAAGTACCATTTCTTTAGGGAGGGCCGATAGAAATATTACCCCATTTACAAGTAGTTGGAGGGGAAAAGTTTCCCCTTTCTCAATTTTTTCTTTCTTTATATGCCATTTCTAGGCTACTTACGAATTTTCAGTCTTCTACGACTTTAGCAAGTACCATTTCTTTAGGGAGGGCCGATAGAAATATTACCCCATTTACAAGTAGTTGGAGGGGAAAAGTTTCCCATTTCTCAATTTTTTCTTTCTTTATATGCCATTTCTAGGCTACTTACGAATTTTCAGTCTTCTATGACTTTAGCAAGTACCATTTCTTTAGGGAGGGCCGATAGAAATATTACCCCATTTACAAGTAGTTGGAGGGGAAAAGTTTCGCCTTTATCAATTTTTTTCTTTCTTTATATGCCATTTCTAGGCTACTTACGAATTTTCAGTTTTCTACGACTTTAGCAAGTACCATTTCTTTAGGGAGGGCCGATAGAAATATTACCCCATTTACAAGTAGTTGGAGGGGAAAAGTTTCCCCTTTATCAATTTTTTCTTTCTTTATATGCCATTTCTAGGCTACTTACGAATTTTCAGTCTTCTACGACTTTAGCAAGTACCATTTCTTTAGGGAGGGCCGATAGAAATATTACCCCATTTACAAGTAGTTGGAGGGGAAAAGTTTCCCCTTTATCAATTTTTTCTTTCTTTATATGCCATTTCTAGGCTACTTACGAATTTTCAGTCTTCTACGACTTTAGCAAGTACCATTTCTTTAGGGAGGGCCGATAGAAATATTACCCCATTTACAAGTAGTTGGAGGGGAAAAGTTTCCCCTTTCTCAATTTTTTCTTTCTTTATATGCCATTTCTAGGCTACTTACGAATTTTCAGTCTTCTACGACTTTAGCAAGTACCATTTCTTTAGGGAGGGCCGATAGAAATATTACCCCATTTACAAGTAGTTGGAGGGGAAAAGTTTCCCATTTCTCAATTTTTTCTTTCTTTATATGCCATTTCTAGGCTACTTACGAATTTTCAGTCTTCTATGACTTTAGCAAGTACCATTTCTTTAGGGAGGGCCGATAGAAATATTACCCCATTTACAAGTAGTTGGAGGGGAAAAGTTTCGCCTTTATCAATTTTTTTCTTTCTTTATATGCCATTTCTAGGCTACTTACGAATTTTCAGTTTTCTACGACTTTAGCAAGTACCATTTCTTTAGGGAGGGCCGATAGAAATATTACCCCATTTACAAGTAGTTGGAGGGGAAAAGTTTCCCCTTTATCAATTTTTCTTTCTTTATATGCCATTTCTAGGCTACTTACGAATTTTCAGTCTTCTACGACTTTAGCAAGTACCATTTCTTTAGGGAGGGCCGATAGAAATATTACCCCATTTACAAGTAGTTGGAGGGGAAAAGTTTCCCCTTTATCAATTTTTTCTTTCTTTATATGCCATTTTTAGGCTACTTACGAATTTTCAGTCTTCTACGACTTTAGCAAGTACCATTTCTTTAGGGAGGGCCGATAGAAATATTACCCCATTTACAAGTAGTTGGAGGGGAAAAGTTTCCCCTTTCTCAATTTTTTCTTTTTTTATATGCCATTTCTAGGCTACTTACGAATTTTCAGTCTTCTACGACTTTAGGGAGGGCCGTTACCGATATCTACCCCCATATGTTTTGCTTCTTTTTATATTTTGCTGACTTATGTGCTAATGTTACTATATCTAGGCGCACGGTAGTGCGCCAGGCCAAGTTCGGCCACACAGTGTGTATATTTACACGAAACAGTTCGAGCTGTTTTTACCCCCCTCATAACTTTGCTCCTCTTGATCATAATATGATGAAACTTGAAACATAAGTTCTCCCCACAGAGGTGACCTCACAGGTTAAATTTGAAAGTTCTACCGTGGAAGCTTCCCGAGATATTAAGGTGTGAAAAGTCCATATTTTAGTACATACTCACTGACTGACTCACTGACTCACTGACTCATCAATATTATTGGGCACTTCCAGTATAGCTAGAAAGCTAAAATTTGGTACACAGGTAGGTCTTGGTGAGAAAATAACCAGAAAAATCTGAAAACGGGCACTTTTCTTCCAGGGGGACCTGAGTGCCCCTTCTTTGTATGGGGCATTTCCAGTATAGCTAGAAAGCTGAAATTTGGTACACAGGTAGGTCTTGGCGAGAAAATAACCAGAAAATTCTGAAAACGGGCACTTTCCTTCCAGGGGGACCTGAGTGTCCCTTCTTTATATGCGGCACTTCTAGTATAGCTAGAAAGCTGAAATTCGGTACACAGGTAGGTTCTGATGAGAAATTAACGAAAATGTTTTTTTAACGGGCACTTTTCATCTGGGATGTCTATTATGCCCTTCTTTTTATGGGGAACTTCCAGTGTAGCTAGAAAGCTTAAATTTTGTAGACAGGTAGGTCCTGATGTGAAATTAACAAAAAATATTTTTCAACGGCCATTTTTTACCTGGGGGACTAGTGTTCCCCTTCCTTGCATAAGGCACTTCCAGTATAGCTAGAAAGCTGAAATTTGGTACACAGGTAGGTCATGATAAAAAATAACAAAAATGATTTTAAAAGGGATACTTTTCGTGTGAGGGGGACTAGGATGCCCCTTCTTTATATGGGGCACTTTATCCATAGGATATGTTCATCGCGAGGCATACTTGCCAATTTTCAATCTTCTACGACTTTAGCAAGTACCATTTCTTTAGGGAGGGCCGAAACAGATGTGCACCCCATTTACGAGTAGTTGGAGGGGAAAAGTTCCCCTTTCTCAATTGTTTCTTTCTTTATATGCCATTTCTAGGCTACTTACGAATTTTCAGTCTTCTACGACTTTAGCAAGTACCATTTCTTTAGGGAGGGCCGATAGAAATATTACCCCATTTACAAGTAGTTGGAGGGGAAAAGTTTCCCCTTTCTCAATTTTTTCTTTCTTTATATGCCATTTCTAGGCTACTTACGAATTTTCAGTCTTCTATGACTTTAGCAAGTACCATTTATTTAGGGAGGGCCGATAGAAATATGCACCCCATTTACGATTAGTTGGAGGGGAAAAGTTTCCCCTTTCTCAATTTTTTCTTTCTTTATATGCCATTTCTAGGCTACTTACGAATTTTCAGTCTTCTACGACTTTAGCAAGTACCATTTCTTTAGGGAGGGCCGATAGAAATATTACCCCATTTAAAAGTAGTTGGAGGGGAAAAGTTTCCCCTTTCTCAATTTTTTCTTTCTTTATATGCCATTTCTAGGCTACTTACGAATTTTCAGTCTTCTATGACTTTAGCAAGTACCATTTATTTAGGGAGGGCCGATAGAAATATTACCCCATTTACAAGTAGTTGGAGGGGAAAAGTTTCCCCTTTATCAATTTTTTCTTTCTTTATATGCCATTTCTAGGCTACTTACGAATTTTCAGTCTTCTACGACTTTAGCAAGTACCATTTATTTAGGGAGGGCCGATAGAAATATTACCCCATTTACAAGTAGTTGGAGGGGAAAGTTTCCCCTTTCTCAATTTTTTCTTTCTTTATATGCCATTTCTAGGCTACTTACGAATTTTCAGTCTTCTATGACTTTAGCAAGTACCATTTCTTTAGGGAGGGCCGATAGATATATTACCCCATTTACAAGTAGTTGGAGGGAAAAGTTTCCCCTTTATCAATTTTTTTCTTTCTTTATATGCCATTTCTAGGCTACTTACGAATTTTCAGTCTTCTACGACTTTAGCAAGTACCATTTCTTTAGGGAGGGCCGATAGAAATATTACCCCATTTACAAGTAGTTGGAGGGGAAAAGTTTCCCCTTTCTCAATGTTTTCTTTCTTTATATGCCATTTCTAGGCTACTTACGAATTTTCAGTCTTCTACGACTTTAGGGAGGGCCGTTACCGATATCTACCCCCATATGTTTTGCTTCTTTTTATATTTTGCTGAATTATGTGCTAATGTTACAATATCTAGGCGCACGGTAGTGCGCCAGGCCAAGTTCGGCCACACAGTGTGTATATTTACACGAAACAGTTCGAGCTGTTTTTACCCCCTCATAACTTTGGTCCTCTTGATCATAATATAATGAAACTTGAAACATAAGTTCTCCCTACAGAGGTGACCTCACAGGTTAAATTTGAAAGTTCTACCGTGGAAGCTTCCCGAGATATTAAGGTGTGAAAAGTCCATATTTTAGTACATACTCACTGACTCACTGACTGACTCACTGACTCACTGACTCATCAATATTATTGGGCACTTCCAGTATAGCTAGAAAGCTGAAATTTGGTACACAGGTAGGTCTTGGTGAGAAAATAACCAGAAAAATCTGAAAACGGGCACTTTCCTTCCAGGGCGGACCTGAGTTCCCTTCTTTGTATGGGGCATTTTCAGTATAGCTAGAAACCTTAAATTTGGTACACAGGTAGGTCTTGGCGAGAAAATAACCAGAAAAATCTGAAAACGGGCACTTTCCTTCCAGGGGGGACCTGAGTGCCCCTTCTTTATATGGGGCACTTCTAGTATAGCTAGAAAGCTGAAATTCGGTACACAGGTAGGTCTTGGTGAGAAAATAAGCAGAAAAATCTGAAAACGGGCACTTTTCTCCCAGGGGGACCTGAGTGCCCCTTCTTTGTATGGGGCATTTCCAGTATAGCTTGAAAGCTGAAATTTGGTACACAGGTAGGTCTTGGCGAGAAAATAACCAGAAAAATCTGAAAACGGGCACTTTCCTTCCAGGGGGGACCTGAGTGCCCCTTCTTTATATGGGGCACTTCTAGTATAGCTAGAAAGCTGAAATTCGGTACACAGGTAGGTCTTGGTGAGAAAATAAGCAGAAAATTCTGAAAACGGGCATTTTCCTCCCAGGGGGACCTGAGTGCCCCTTCTTTGTATGGGGCACTTCTAGTATAGCTAGAAAGCTGAAATTTGGTACACAGGTAGGTCTTGGCGAGAAAATAACCAGAAAAATCTGAAAACGGGCACTTTCCTCCCAGGGGGGACCTGAGTGACCCTTCTTTATATGGGGCACTTCTAGTATAGCTAGAAAGCAGAAATTCGGTACACAGGTAGGTCTTGGCGAGAAAATAACCAGAAAAATCTGAAAACGGGCACTTTTCCTCCAGGGGGGACCTGAGTGCCCCTTCTTTGTATGGGGCATTTCCAGTATAGCTAGAAAGCTGAAATTCGGTACACAGGTAGGTCTTGGCGAGAAAATAACCAGAAAATTCTGAAAACGGGCACTTTCCTTCCAGGGGGGACCTGAGTGTCCCTTCTTTATATGGGGCACTTCTAGTATAGCTAGAAAGCTGAAATTCGGTACACAGGTAGGTTCTGATGAGAAATTAACGAAAATGTTTTTTTAACGGGCACTTTTCATCTGGGATGTCTATTATTCCCTTCTTTTTATGGGGAACTTCCAGTGTAGCTAGAAAGCTTAAATTTTGTAGACAAGTAGGTCCTGATGTGAAATTAACAAAAAATATTTTTCAACGGCCATTTTTTACCTGGGGAACTAGTGTTCCCCTTCCTTGCATAAGGCACTTCCAGTATAGCTAGAAAGCTGAAATTTGGTACACAGGTAGGTCATGATAAAAAATAACAAAAATGATTTTAAAAGGGATACTTTTCGTGTGAGGGGGACTAGGATGCCCCTTCTTTATATGGGGCACTTTATCCATAGGATATGTTCATCGAGAGGCATACTTGCCAATTTTCAATCTTCTACGACTTTAACAACTACCATTTCTTTAGGGAGGGCCGAAACAGATGTGCACCCCATTTACGAGTAGTTGGAGGGGAAAAGTTCCCCTTTCTCAATTGTTTCTTTCTTTATATGCCATTTCTAAGCTACTTACGAATTTTCAGTCTTCTACGACTTTAGCAAGTACCATTTCTTTAGGGAGGGCCGATAGAAATATTACCCCATTTACAAGTAGTTGGAGGGGAAAAGTTTCCCCTTTCTCAATTTTTTCTTTCTTTATATGCCATTTCTAGGCTACTTACGAATTTTCAGTCTTGTACGACTTTAAGGCCGTGCTTCACTATCCTACACAATCGTACGATTCATTCACAGGAAGCTTCCCGAGATATTAAGGTGTGAAAAGTCCATATTTTAGTACATACTCACTGACTGACTCACTGACTCACTGACTCATCAATATTATTGGGCACTTCCAGTATAGCTAGAAAGCTAAAATTTGGTACACAGGTAGGTCTTGGTGAGAAAATAACCAGAAAAATCTGAAAACGGGCACTTTTCTTCCAGGGGGACCTGAGTGCCCCTTCTTTGTATGGGGCATTTCCAGTATAGCTAGAAAGCTGAAATTTGGTACACAGGTAGGTCTTGGCGAGAAAATAACCAGAAAATTCTGAAAACGGGCACTTTCCTTCCAGGGGGACCTGAGTGTCCCTTCTTTATATGCGGCACTTCTAGTATAGCTAGAAAGCTGAAATTCGGTACACAGGTAGGTTCTGATGAGAAATTAACGAAAATGTTTTTTTAACGGGCACTTTTCATCTGGGATGTCTATTATGCCCTTCTTTTTATGGGGAACTTCCAGTGTAGCTAGAAAGCTTAAATTTTGTAGACAGGTAGGTCCTGATGTGAAATTAACAAAAAATATTTTTCAACGGCCATTTTTTACCTGGGGGACTAGTGTTCCCCTTCCTTGCATAAGGCACTTCCAGTATAGCTAGAAAGCTGAAATTTGGTACACAGGTAGGTCATGATAAAAAATAACAAAAATGATTTTAAAAGGGATACTTTTCGTGTGAGGGGGACTAGGATGCCCCTTCTTTATATGGGGCACTTTATCCATAGGATATGTTCATCGCGAGGCATACTTGCCAATTTTCAATCTTCTACGACTTTAGCAAGTACCATTTCTTTAGGGAGGGCCGAAACAGATGTGCACCCCATTTACGAGTAGTTGGAGGGGAAAAGTTCCCCTTTCTCAATTGTTTCTTTCTTTATATGCCATTTCTAGGCTACTTACGAATTTTCAGTCTTCTACGACTTTAGCAAGTACCATTTCTTTAGGGAGGGCCGATAGAAATATTACCCCATTTACAAGTAGTTGGAGGGGAAAAGTTTCCCCTTTCTCAATTTTTTCTTTCTTTATATGCCATTTCTAGGCTACTTACGAATTTTCAGTCTTCTATGACTTTAGCAAGTACCATTTATTTAGGGAGGGCCGATAGAAATATGCACCCCATTTACGATTAGTTGGAGGGGAAAAGTTTCCCCTTTCTCAATTTTTTCTTTCTTTATATGCCATTTCTAGGCTACTTACGAATTTTCAGTCTTCTACGACTTTAGCAAGTACCATTTCTTTAGGGAGGGCCGATAGAAATATTACCCCATTTAAAAGTAGTTGGAGGGGAAAAGTTTCCCCTTTCTCAATTTTTTCTTTCTTTATATGCCATTTCTAGGCTACTTACGAATTTTCAGTCTTCTATGACTTTAGCAAGTACCATTTATTTAGGGAGGGCCGATAGAAATATTACCCCATTTACAAGTAGTTGGAGGGGAAAAGTTTCCCCTTTATCAATTTTTTCTTTCTTTATATGCCATTTCTAGGCTACTTACGAATTTTCAGTCTTCTACGACTTTAGCAAGTACCATTTATTTAGGGAGGGCCGATAGAAATATTACCCCATTTACAAGTAGTTGGAGGGGAAAGTTTCCCCTTTCTCAATTTTTTCTTTCTTTATATGCCATTTCTAGGCTACTTACGAATTTTCAGTCTTCTATGACTTTAGCAAGTACCATTTCTTTAGGGAGGGCCGATAGATATATTACCCCATTTACAAGTAGTTGGAGGGAAAAGTTTCCCCTTTATCAATTTTTTTCTTTCTTTATATGCCATTTCTAGGCTACTTACGAATTTTCAGTCTTCTACGACTTTAGCAAGTACCATTTCTTTAGGGAGGGCCGATAGAAATATTACCCCATTTACAAGTAGTTGGAGGGGAAAAGTTTCCCCTTTCTCAATGTTTTCTTTCTTTATATGCCATTTCTAGGCTACTTACGAATTTTCAGTCTTCTACGACTTTAGGGAGGGCCGTTACCGATATCTACCCCCATATGTTTTGCTTCTTTTTATATTTTGCTGAATTATGTGCTAATGTTACAATATCTAGGCGCACGGTAGTGCGCCAGGCCAAGTTCGGCCACACAGTGTGTATATTTACACGAAACAGTTCGAGCTGTTTTTACCCCCTCATAACTTTGGTCCTCTTGATCATAATATAATGAAACTTGAAACATAAGTTCTCCCTACAGAGGTGACCTCACAGGTTAAATTTGAAAGTTCTACCGTGGAAGCTTCCCGAGATATTAAGGTGTGAAAAGTCCATATTTTAGTACATACTCACTGACTCACTGACTGACTCACTGACTCACTGACTCATCAATATTATTGGGCACTTCCAGTATAGCTAGAAAGCTGAAATTTGGTACACAGGTAGGTCTTGGTGAGAAAATAACCAGAAAAATCTGAAAACGGGCACTTTCCTTCCAGGGCGGACCTGAGTTCCCTTCTTTGTATGGGGCATTTTCAGTATAGCTAGAAACCTTAAATTTGGTACACAGGTAGGTCTTGGCGAGAAAATAACCAGAAAAATCTGAAAACGGGCACTTTCCTTCCAGGGGGGACCTGAGTGCCCCTTCTTTATATGGGGCACTTCTAGTATAGCTAGAAAGCTGAAATTCGGTACACAGGTAGGTCTTGGTGAGAAAATAAGCAGAAAAATCTGAAAACGGGCACTTTTCTCCCAGGGGGACCTGAGTGCCCCTTCTTTGTATGGGGCATTTCCAGTATAGCTTGAAAGCTGAAATTTGGTACACAGGTAGGTCTTGGCGAGAAAATAACCAGAAAAATCTGAAAACGGGCACTTTCCTTCCAGGGGGGACCTGAGTGCCCCTTCTTTATATGGGGCACTTCTAGTATAGCTAGAAAGCTGAAATTCGGTACACAGGTAGGTCTTGGTGAGAAAATAAGCAGAAAATTCTGAAAACGGGCATTTTCCTCCCAGGGGGACCTGAGTGCCCCTTCTTTGTATGGGGCACTTCTAGTATAGCTAGAAAGCTGAAATTTGGTACACAGGTAGGTCTTGGCGAGAAAATAACCAGAAAAATCTGAAAACGGGCACTTTCCTCCCAGGGGGGACCTGAGTGACCCTTCTTTATATGGGGCACTTCTAGTATAGCTAGAAAGCAGAAATTCGGTACACAGGTAGGTCTTGGCGAGAAAATAACCAGAAAAATCTGAAAACGGGCACTTTTCCTCCAGGGGGGACCTGAGTGCCCCTTCTTTGTATGGGGCATTTCCAGTATAGCTAGAAAGCTGAAATTCGGTACACAGGTAGGTCTTGGCGAGAAAATAACCAGAAAATTCTGAAAACGGGCACTTTCCTTCCAGGGGGGACCTGAGTGTCCCTTCTTTATATGGGGCACTTCTAGTATAGCTAGAAAGCTGAAATTCGGTACACAGGTAGGTTCTGATGAGAAATTAACGAAAATGTTTTTTTAACGGGCACTTTTCATCTGGGATGTCTATTATTCCCTTCTTTTTATGGGGAACTTCCAGTGTAGCTAGAAAGCTTAAATTTTGTAGACAAGTAGGTCCTGATGTGAAATTAACAAAAAATATTTTTCAACGGCCATTTTTTACCTGGGGAACTAGTGTTCCCCTTCCTTGCATAAGGCACTTCCAGTATAGCTAGAAAGCTGAAATTTGGTACACAGGTAGGTCATGATAAAAAATAACAAAAATGATTTTAAAAGGGATACTTTTCGTGTGAGGGGGACTAGGATGCCCCTTCTTTATATGGGGCACTTTATCCATAGGATATGTTCATCGAGAGGCATACTTGCCAATTTTCAATCTTCTACGACTTTAACAACTACCATTTCTTTAGGGAGGGCCGAAACAGATGTGCACCCCATTTACGAGTAGTTGGAGGGGAAAAGTTCCCCTTTCTCAATTGTTTCTTTCTTTATATGCCATTTCTAAGCTACTTACGAATTTTCAGTCTTCTACGACTTTAGCAAGTACCATTTCTTTAGGGAGGGCCGATAGAAATATTACCCCATTTACAAGTAGTTGGAGGGGAAAAGTTTCCCCTTTCTCAATTTTTTCTTTCTTTATATGCCATTTCTAGGCTACTTACGAATTTTCAGTCTTGTACGACTTTAAGGCCGTGCTTCACTATCCTACACAATCGTACGATTCATTCACAGGAAAATCTTGCAAAAATCTGACCGACTTTAAAAAATCGTTTCAAAATGGAGTTGTAGGTGCCACACTATCATACAAATCTGATGCTAAAACATCTGGTTGACAATAAATACTCCTCTGATCGCATGAAAGCTATCATTTTATGAAAATTTTCATAAAATTTTACAAATCGCACGACTTGCCAAAAAATCTGGCACACAGTTGCATTTTTAGTCCACACTACCATACTTTTTTAGCTCACATGTCATATTTGGCATATCGCGCGACTGTGTAGGATAGTGCGGCACGGCCTTTAGCAAGTACCATTTCTTTAGGGAGGGCCGATAGAAATATGCACCCCATTTACGAGTAGTTGGAGGGGAAAAGTTTCCCCTTTCTCAATTTTTTCTTTCTTTATATGCCATTTCTAGGCTACTTACGAATTTTCAGTTTTCTACGACTTTAGCAAGTACCATTTCTTTAGGGAGGGCCGATAGAAATATTACCCCATTTACAAGTAGTTGGAGGGGAAAAGTTTCCCCTTTCTCAATTTTTTCTTTCTTTATATGCCATTTCTAGGCTACTTACGAATTTTCAGTCTTCTATGACTTTAGCAAGTACCATTTATTTAGGGAGGGCCGATAGAAATATTACCCCATTTACATGTAGTTGGAGGGGAAAAGTTTCCCCTTTATCAATTTTTTCTTTCTTTATATGCCATTTCTAGGCTACTTACGAATTTTCAGTCTTCTACGACTTTAGCAAGTACCATTTCTTTAGGGAGGGCCGATAGAAATATTACCCCATTTACAAGTAGTTGGAGGGGAAAAGTTTCCCCTTTCTCAATTTTTTCTTTCTTTATATGCCATTTCTAGGCTACTTACGAACTTTCAGTCTTCTATGACTTTAGCAAGTACCATTTCTTTAGGGAGGGCCGATAGAAATATTACCCAATTTACAAGTAGTTGGAGGGGAAAAGTTTCCCCTTTATCAATTTTTTCTTTCTTTATATGCCATTTCTAGGCTACTTACGAATTTTCAGTCTTCTACGACTTTAGCAAGTACCATTTCTTTAGGGAGGGCCGATAGAAATATTACCCCATTTACAAGTAGTTGGAGGGGAAAAGTTTCCCCTTTCTCAATTTTTTCTTTCTTTATATGCCATTTCTAGGCTACTTACGAATTTTCAGTCTTCTATGACTTTAGTAAGTACCATTTCTTTAGGGAGGGCCGATCTAGGCGCACGGTAGTGCGCCAGGCCAAGTTCGGCCACACAGTGTGTATATTTACACGAAACAGTTCGAGCTGTTTTTACCCCCCTCATAACTTTGCTCCTCTTGATCATAATATAATGAAACTTGAAACATAAGTTCTCCCCACAGAGGTGACCTCACAGGTTAAATTTAAAAGTTCTACCGTAGAAGCTTCCCGAGATATTAAGGTGTGAAAAGTCCATATTTTAGTACATACTCACTGACTGACTCACTGACTCACTGATTCATCAATATTATTGGGCACTTCCAGTATAGCTAGAAAGCTGAAATTTGGTACACAGGTAGGTCTTGGTGAGAAAATAACCAGAAAAATCTGAAAACGGGCACTTTCCTTCCAGGGGGGACCTGAGTGCCCCTTCTTCATATGGGGCACTTCTAGTATAGCTAGAAAGCTGAAATTCGGTACACAGGTAGGTCTTGGTGAGAAAATAAGCAGAAAAATCTGAAAACGGGCACTTTTTTTCCAGGGGGACCTGAGTGCCCCTTCTTTGTATGGGGCACTTCTAGTATAGCTAGAAAGCTGAAATTCGGTACACAGGTAGGTCTTGGTGAGAAAATAAGCAGAAAAATCTGAAAACGGGCACTTTTCTCCCAGGGGGGCCTGAGTGCCCCTTCTTTGTATGGGGCACTTCTAGTATAGCTAGAAAGCTGAAATTTGGTACACAGGTAGGTCTTGGCGAGAAAATAACCAGAAAAATCTGAAAACGGGCACTTTCGTTCCAGGGGGGAACTGAGTGCCCTTCTTTGTAAGGGGCATTTCCAGTATAGCTAGAAAGCTGAAATTCGGTACACAGGTAGGTCTTGGCGAGAAAATAACGAGAAAATTCTGAAAACGGGCACTTTCCTTCCAGGGGGGACCTGAGTGCCCCTTCTTTATATTGCGCACATCTAGTATAGCTAGAAAGCTGAAATTCGGTACACAGGTAGGTCTTGGTAAGAAAATAAGCAGAAAAATCTGAAAACGGGCACTTTTCTCCCAGGGGGACCTGAGTGCCCCTTCTTTGTATGGGGCATTTCCAGTATAGCTAGAAAGCTGAAATTTGGTACACAGGTAGGTCTTGGCGAGAAAATAACCAGAAAAATCTGAAAACGGGCATTTTCCTTCCAGGGGGGACCTAAGTGCCCCTTCTTTATATGGGGCACTTCTAGTATAGCTAGAAAGCTGAAATTCGGTACACAGGTAGGTCTTGGTGAGAAAATAAGCAGAAAAATCTGAAAACGGGCACTTTTCTCCCAGGGGGACCTGAGTGCCCCTTCTTTGTATGGGGCACTTCTAGTATAGCTAGAAAGCTGAAATTTGGTACACAGGTAGGTCGTGGCGAGAAAATAACCAGAAAAATCTGAAAACGGGCACTTTCGTTCCAGGGGGGACCTGAGTGCCCCTTCTTTGTATGGGGCATTTCCAGTATAGCTAGAAAGCTGAAATTCGGTACACAGGTAGGTTCTGATGAGAAATTAACGAAAATGTTTTTTTAACGGGCACTTTTTATCTGGGGGGTCTATTATGCCCTTCTTTTTATGGGGGACTTCCAGTGTAGCTAGAAAGCTTAAATTTTGTAGACAGGTAGGTCCTGATGTGAAATTAACAAAAAATATTTTTCAACGGCCATTTTTTACCTGGGGGACTAGTTTTCCCCTTCCTTGCATAAGGCACTTCCAGTATAGCTAGAAAGCTGAAATTTGGTACACAGGTAGGTCATGATAAAAATTACAAAAATGATTTTAAAAGGGATACTTTTCGTGTGAGGGGGACTAGGATGCCCCTTCTTTATATGGGGCACTTTATCCAAAGGATATGTTCATCGAGAGGCTTACTTGCCAATTTTCAATATTCTACAACTTTAGCAAGTACCATTTCTTTAGGAAGGGCCGAAACAGATGTGCACCCCATTTACGAGTAGTTGGTGGGGAAAAGTTCCCCTTTCTCAATTGTTTCTTTCTTTATATGCCATTTCTAGGCTACTTACGAATTTTCAGTCTTCTACGACCTTAGCAAGTACTATTTCTTTAGGGAGGGCCGATAGAAATATTACCCCATTTACAAGTAGTTGGAGGGGAAAAGTTTCCCCTTTCTCAATTTTTTCTTTCTTTATATGCCATTTCTATGCTACTTACGAATTTTCAGTCTTCTACGACTTTAGGGAGGGCCGTTACCGATATCTACCCCCATATGTTTTGCTTCTTTTTATATTTTTCTGAATTATGTGCTAATGTTACAATATCTAGGCGCACGGTAGTGCGCCAGGCCAAGTTCGGCCACACAGTGTGTATATTTACACGAAACAGTTCGAGCTGTTTTTACCCCCCTCATAACTTTGCTCCTCTTGATCATAATATAATGAAACTTGAAACATAAGTTCTCCCCACAGAGGTGACCTCACAGGTTAAATTTGAAAGTTCTACCGTGGAAGCTTCCCGAGATATTAAGGTGTGAAAAGTCCATATTTTAGTACATACTCACTGACTCACTGACTCATCCATATTATTGGGCACTTCCAGTATAGCTAGAAAGCTGAAATTTGGTACACAGGTAGGTCTTGGTGAGAAAATAACCAGAAAAATCTGAAAACGGGCACTTTCCTTCCAGGGGGGACCTGAGTGCCCCTTCTTTGTATGGGGCATTTCCAGTATAGCTAGAAAGCTGAAATTTGGTACACAGGTAGGTCTTGGCGAGAAAATAACAAGAAAAAGCTGAAAACGGCCACTTTCCTTCCAGGGGGGACCTGAGTTCCCCTTCTTTATATGGGGCACTTCTAGTATAGCTAGAAAGCTGAAATTCGGTACACAGGTAGGTCTTGGCGAGAAAATAACGAGAAAAATCTGAAAACGGGCACTTTCCTTCCAGGGGGGACCTGAGTGCCCCTTCTTTATATTGCGCACATCTAGTATAGCTAGAAAGCTGAAATTCGGTACACAGGTAGGTCTTGGTAAGAAAATAAGCAGAAAAATCTGAAAACGGGCACTTTTCTCCCAGGGGGACCTGAGTGCCCCTTCTTTGTATGGGGCATTTCCAGTATAGCTAGAAAGCTGAAATTTGGTACACAGGTAGGTCTTGGTGAGAAAATAAGCAGAAAAATCTGAAAACGGGCACTTTTCTCCCAGGGGGACCTGAGTGCCCCTTCTTTGTATGGGGCACTTCTAGTATAGCTAGAAAGCTGAAATTTGGTACACAGGTAGGTCTTGGCGAGAAAATAACCAGAAAAATCTGAAAACGGGCACTTTCGTTCCAGGGGGGACCTGAGTGCCCCTTCTTTGTATGGGGCATTTCCAGTATAGCTAGAAAGCTGAAATTCGGTACACAGGTAGGTTCTGATGAGAAATTAACGAAAATGTTTTTTTAACGGGCACTTTTTATCTGGGGGGTCTATTATGCCCTTCTTTTTATGGGGGACTTCCAGTGTAGCTAGAAAGCTTAAATTTTGTAGACAGGTAGGTCCTGATGTGAAATTAACAAAAAATATTTTTCAACGGCCATTTTTTACCTGGGGGACTAGTTTTCCCCTTCCTTGCATAAGGCACTTCCAGTATAGCTAGAAAGCTGAAATTTGGTACACAGGTAGGTCATGATAAAAATTACAAAAATGATTTTAAAAGGGATACTTTTCGTGTGAGGGGGACTAGGATGCCCCTTCTTTATATGGGGCACTTTATCCAAAGGATATGTTCATCGAGAGGCTTACTTGCCAATTTTCAATATTCTACAACTTTAGCAAGTACCATTTCTTTAGGAAGGGCCGAAACAGATGTGCACCCCATTTACGAGTAGTTGGTGGGGAAAAGTTCCCCTTTCTCAATTTTTTCTTTCTTTTTATGCCATTTCTAGGCTACTTACGAATTTTCAGTCTTCTACGACCTTAGCAAGTACCATTTCTTTAGGGAGGGCCGATAGAAATATTACCCCATTTACAAGTAGTTGGAGGGGAAAAGTTTCCCCTTTCTCAATTTTTTCTTTCTTTATATGCCATTTCTAGGCTACTTACGAATTTTCAGTCTTCTACGACTTTAGCAAGTACCATTTCTTTAGGGAGGGCCGATAGAAATATTACCCCATTTACAAGTAGTTGGAGGGGAAAAGATTCCCCTTTCTCAATTTTTTCTTTCTTTTTATGCCATTTCTAGGCTACTTACGAATTTTCAGTCTTCTACGACCTTAGCAAGTACCATTTCTTTAGGGAGGGCCGATAGAAATATTACCCCATTTAAAAGTAGTTGGAGGGGAAAAGTTTCCCCTTTCTCAATTTTTTCTTTCTTTATATGCCATTTCTAGGCTACTTACGAATTTTCAGTCTTCTATGACTTTAGCAAGTACCATTTCTTTAGGGAGGGCCGATAGAAATATTACCCCATTTACAAGTAGTTGGAGGGGAAAAGTTTCCCCTTTATCAATTTTTTCTTTCTTTATATGCCATTTCTAGGCTACTTACGAATTTTCAGTCTTCTACGACCTTAGCAAGTACCATTTCTTTAGGGAGGGCCGATAGAAATATTACCCCATTTACAAGTAGTTGGAGGGGAAAAGTTTCCCCTTTCTCATTTTTTTCTTTCTTTATATGCCATTTCTAGGCTACTTACGAATTTTCAGTCTTCTACGACTTTAGGGAGGGCCGTTACCGATATCTACCCCCATATGTTTTGTTTCTTTTTATATTTTGCTGAATTATGTGCTAATGTTACAATATCTAGGCGCACGAGTTACATCCTTACACCAAAATGCATAATACCGTCCATCAAATGTGTAGGGTAACTTTAAGATATTAAAATACATTTTCCTTTCCACACTTGATGGAGAGCAGCTGTGACAATAATTTTGCATACGCTGCATATAATAAGTTATTTTTAAGTTTAAAACGCTGCTGAAGCATTTTTTACAAAATTTGCTTCAGGCAAATATATTTCTAATTTTTAAATTTAAGTTAGTCTTAAGATTCATTTTAATAAAGTAAGATCAAAAACGGAAACAAAACTGTTTTTTTTTACTTTTGGACATAATTGGCGCAGTCGGGGAAGTTAATATCTGAAGATATTACCTACAAAGAACTGAAAAGAGATATTCAAAGGTTAATACTTAGTGAAGATTTAAAAAAAAAGTTAATTATTAAGTAAATCAAATATATAATTAAACAAAAGAATCATAAATAAATTTGTGAACATAAAATTAATCAAACAAACACAAATTTAATTACAACATTTAAGTGTAAAAGAAATAAATTTAAATTAACAAAAGAATCATAAATAAATTTCTGAACATATAATCAAAAAATAAACACAAATTTAATTACAACATTTAAGTGTAAAAGAAATAAATTTAAACTAAATAAAAACAAGTAAGGGATTACAAAGGGTGTTAAAGAAACATATTAGTTATGAACCGACAAAAAGAGTTCGATGCTAATAGGCAGCTAAATGAGACCTTACAACAAAAAATCTGCGAACTGGAAGCAGTGCTGCGGCAACAGGAACAGAGAATCCTGCAACAGAATCAGCAGCTAGAACAGCAACAACTCCAACAACAACAAATACAACAGCAGCAGCTCCAACAGGAACAACTACAGCAAATCAACATGCAACAACATCCAGAAGAACAGCTTCAAGTGCAAGGAATAATCTTACGACCTGAACAGATTATAAAAGAATTCAGGAGTATCAAGCCTTTAAATGAGAAACATAATATTAGACAATTCATAAAATCTGTGGAATCAACAATGGCGTTGATCGTCAATAACAACGACCTGCTAGTATATGGGACGAAAATAATTATAAATGAAAAACTTGAAGGTAATGCAGGAAGAATTGTTCGAGAATTAGATGATAATGCTACGTGGGAACAAGTAAAAGAAAAACTAGTGGGCAACCTACAATCGAAAAAGACATACGGCGAAATATTTAACTACTGTCGAAATGTTAAAGTAAGTAACCTAAATGGACTTTTTAATGTATTCAATAAAGCAAAATATGAAATAAATGAGTTATATGAACTAGACATAAGAAAACCTACTGTTTATAGTCCCCCTTACGTAGACAGAGACCTAGTGGACTTACTAATGGAAAAAATAGATGGACCAATTAGAGCACATTTGGACGAAGAAGAAACCTTGAATAAAATAATTACAAAATACACGAGACTAAAACTACTGTATGATACAAGAGCCATTGATTATAGCCACAGAAGTAACAAAAACAAGACACAAAATTACTATATACAAAAACCAAATTCAAATGAGAGTTTTCATTACCCTAATAAGAAGTCTTTTGTACCAAATTACAATGCTCAAAACAGCCCAGATAATAATTTTAGAAAAGAAAATAATTTTAGAAAAGATAATTTTAATCAGAAAAATTTTAGTTATAACAAACACTATGGAAAAGACATAATTTACAACAGAAATTCGACTCAGCAATTTACATCAAACAATGTTCCGAATCAATCAAAGCCTAACTATAGTAAACCCAATTCCTCACAAACACGTCTTTCACATATGAGTGTCGATACTAATGTAAGTTCAGGAAGTTCCCATAATTCCAAATATATGGAAGTCGGCACCTTGCAAGAAACCGGAAAAGTAAATGCCGACGAAGAAGTAAATTTTTTAGAAGTGCCTCAAAATTCAAATTACCCATAGTAGTTTTGACAATAGGCAAACAGAGCTTTAAATGCTTAATAGATACTGGGGCAAGCACAAGTGTGGTAAAACCAGACATATTTTTTTTATATCAAAAAGAAAATCTAAAAAAACCAAGTTACATTAAAAGCCTAAATGGGTTTTATGAGGTAAAACATTTTGTTGTTACCCCAATACCCTCACAATTTTTGCGCAAAGGAACCCTTTCATGGAAAGTAGTTGAATTCGAAAATGATAAATATGATGCTATAATAGGGCAAAATTTTTTGGTCCCTTTCAAAAGCATTATAAATCTGGAAAAATTTTTTTTGGAAATATTTGGAAATAAAATATATTTCGAAGATAATGATTATCCGTTATCATTTGATATGGTAACAAACCTTCAATATATAAAAAAAGAAGACATAGATACTAAATTCAAATTAAATGACTTAAGTCAGGAAGAACAACAATCTATCAGAACTTTACTAAATGAGTTCAAGGATTTGTTTTTCATTGAAGGAGACAATTTATCAGCAACAACTGAAATATGTCATGAAATAACAACAAAAACAGAAAAACCTCTATACTCAAAAATTTATCGATATCCACAAATTCACGAGAGTGAAATTCAAAGGCAAATTAAAGACATGCTTAAGCAAAATATTATTAGAGAGAGTAATTCTCCATTTAATAGTCCTTTGTGGATCGTGGAAAAAAAACAAGATAATTCTGGAAGGAAAAAATGGCGAATCGTAATAGATTATAGGAAGCTTAACGAAAACACAATTGAGGACAAATTTCCTTTACCAAATTTAAATAGTATTTTAGATAAATTGGGAAAATCTCAATATTTTACTACCCTGGACCTTGCCAAGGGATTCCACCAAATTTTGGTGAAAGAGGATGATAGGAAAAAAACTGCTTTTTCTACACCGTTTGGTCATTTCGAATTTGTCCGGATGCCATTTGGACTACGAAATGCACCCTCAACTTTCCAAAGGTTGATGAACTCTGTGCTTAGGAACCAAATAAATAAAACATGCGTTGTTTATATGGATGATATACTAGTATTCAGTACTTCATTAACAGAACATATAAATAGTGTCAGAGACATATTTAAAACATTAAGAAAGGCTAAATTAAAGATTCAAATCGACAAATGTGAATTTCTTAAAAGGGAAACTCAATTTTTAGGCCATGTTTTAACAACCAATGGTATCAAACCCAACCCAAATAAAATTAGTTTGATCCAAAAGCTTAAGCTTCCAACTACTGTAAAACAAATTAAATCATTTCTAGGAATGACTGGATTTTACAGAAAATTAATTCATAATTATGCTAAAATAGCGTATCCAATGACGAGGTTTCTAAAAAAGAACGAAAACATAAAAATAAATGATCCTAGCTATATCACGGCATTCGAAAAACTCAAAGAGCTCATAACAAATTCTCCCATTTTAAGATACCCAAATTTTAATAAACGTTTCAAAATAGTCACAGATGCAAGCAATAATGCAATTGGAGCTGTCTTAACACAAGATGGTCACCCAGTAGCATATGCTTCGCGAACGTTAAATAAACACGTAACCAACTATGCAACAATTGAAAAAGAATTGTTAGCAATAGTTTGGGGTGTGAAATATTTTAGGCCATATATATACGGGAAAGAATTTGATTTAGAAAGCGACCACCAGCCCTTAAAGTGGCTCATGAGCAAATATTCTGGTAAAGATATAAGTCCAAGATTGCAAAGATATCTTATTGATTTAGGCGAATATCAATTTAAAATAGAATATATAAAAGGAAAATGCAATTACATTGCCGATTTTCTGAGTAGAATTAATGTTGAAACAAACGAAATAAATACAACAGAACCGATGCAGGAAGATTTTGTATATAATGGAGAATCGAACAGCGAAATGGAATCTTTGGAAGTGCAAACAATACACTCACAGGAGCAAGACTTGAATGATGGCATAGGAATATTGGATACTGTCGTTAATCGCTTTAAAACTCAGATCATAGTTGTTGAAGAAAAAGAAACTAGCGTTAAGATAGTTTTCGGTAATAAAAGAATTTTTATAGATAGAAAGGACATTGAAGAGGAAAATGTGTGCAATATTCTAAGAAGAGAGGTAAAAAAAGGAAAAATCGGAGTGTATTCTGAGTTAAGTAACCATGAGTATTACAAAGTGGAAATGATGTTGATTAAAGAACTTTCTGATAGAGATAAATATAAAATAGTTAGATGTTCTTATTTTGCTCGAGACATAGCAGATGAGAATGAACTGAATAAACATATAGCTCTTTTTCATAAATATGAAAGTGGACATTCGGGAATATTAGCCACTTATGAAAATATCAAGCATAAAATTTATAATCCAAATTTAAAAATAGTAATACATAAAATAATAAATAACTGCCACATTTGTTCATCAGCAAAGTATGACAGGAAACCTATAAAGAAAAAGTTCCAAAGAACCGAAACACCTACCACCATAAATGAAATAGTTCACGTAGACACATATGTGAATAGTAAGCAATCATTTATGATTTTTATAGATAAGTTTTCAAAATTTGCAGTCTGTTTCCACATGCCCGATAGAAATAGTACAACAATAGTACAAAAAATTAGAGAATTTTTAGCAATAAAAGGTAAAACTAGTAAGTTTGTGTTTGACAATGAATTCAATTCAAATAACGTAAGAAATTTTTTAAATGAAGAAGGAATTGAATTTCATATAACAAAACCTAACAGCCACACCGGAAATGCTGATGCAGAACGGTTAAACAATACTATTACAGAAAAGATAAGAGTATTAAATCTGGAGGAACAGTTACCTATAGAAACCCAAATAATAAAAGCTATTAATCTTTATAATAGTAGCTACCATAGTACAATAAGGTGTACCCCATTTGATGTGGTTAATAATAAGATAAACTACGCGATAATAAAAAACAGAATGGAAAGATATAAGGACAAACTGAACGAAAAAAGAAATCTTTATAGAGAAGATTACATAGAGAACAGAGAGCAGGGTTACATAAAAAATTACAAGGCTCTACGTCATAAAGAACAACCGAAATACAGAAAACATTCTTTGAGAAACATTCATGAGTCTAATATTAAACGACCTTTCAAATTTTCAGGTACTAGCATTTATGCTCCTTCTAATAACGAGTATTCAGCTAGCCCAGTGCACCCTACAGATTAATTCGATAACCGCAAATGATGGGTTCGTCAAGATCAGAATAAGCCAAGTGGAAATCGTAAACAAGACGACTACCCTTGTGCACATTGTAAATATCGCTGAAATAAAAGATATACTGAATAGAATAAAAGAAAATATAAAAGACTTGTTTCCGATTGAAGAAGGAATGTTGAAAAACGAAATTGAATTGATAGAATCCAAAATAAAGACTTTGACGCCAACTCCGAGTAGAAAAAAAAGAGGTTTGATTAATGTAGGAGGAAAATTGTACAAATGGTTATTCGGAACAATGGACGATGAAGACAGGCAAGAAATTTTGGAGCATCTTCCAGTTATCGATCAGAACACACACAATTCTATAAATACTCTAAACAAACAAATATTAATTAATAATTCCTTAAACAAATCATTGCATTATTTGAAAACCGCAGTTGAAAACGATAGGAAAGAAATAAAGAAATCTTTGCTTAAGATTAAAAATACCAATAACGAAATTGTAAAAGAGATAATTTACTTAGACCAATTTACAAAACTCAAAACTCTAGAACATAAAATAGATCATATTCAGGACAATATAGTATCAGCAAAAAGTAATATTATACATCCAAGCATGTTTAGTACGCAGGAAATAGAACAGTTTGAAATTGATTTTTATAAGCTAAAATTGCTGAAAGTAGGCATTATGACTTACAGTGACAATTCATTGGTCATCGCAGTACTGATGCCTGACAATTACATTATGACAGATTTGAAAATGATTACTCCAATTCCAAATAAAAACAAAATTGAAATAGACGCAAATGATGAATACATAGTTGAAATTGATAAAATGTCTTATATTTATCAAGAAAATGTACCTTTAAGAAAATTGAAAAAAAGTAATCATTGTACTTATCATAATACTTGTAAGTTTAATTTTGATAATGTTACCTCCGTATTCAGCCTCGATGAGGAAACAATAATTGTAAAGAATGCTTTTTCTGAAGAAGTAAAACAAAATTGTGATGATAGAAAATTCAATTTGGAAGGAAATTTCTTTGTAACTTTTAATAACTGTAGCATAACAATTTATAACCAAACATTTTCAAACCGGAAATTTGTAAAAAACGAAAAATATTTTTACCCAAATGATAACAAATTTGAAAATTTGAACATATCAAATATAAATTATAAATTTGATAATATAATTATAGAACATTTTCAGAATATTAAACAAATCGAAGAATTAAAATTTCATAAAAATATGTCATACGGAATTAATATAACACTTATAATTATAGTAATTTTAATGATAGGTTTATCATATTGTTGTGTAAGGAGAAATAATATTAACCCTCCGATGTTCGGTGTCATATGATACCCTAAGTGCATCATAAGGGTCTGCCCAGACCCATAATAATAATATTAGAAATAATGTTTAGAAATAATTTTATTTATTAATTTAATTGATTTATAATATATACATATGTACATTACAAAGAGCAATGGGGTTTGCAATTATGTAATTGCATAGAATGTTCGTTGAGACATATCTGTCGATTACATCTGCTGCAGTTATATCGAGTTTTACGTCGTTTTTTCGAAGAAGAAGCGCAAAGATAGCATGATGAACGTGTGGAGCCTACTTGAGCATATGTTCGTGGCTGTAAAAATAATGAACCAATTAAGTATAAATTAGTATGTATGGATGAAAGTAGTCAAGTGCTTGAATCGCTTTAATGACATGGTGGCTTTATAGCTCGCCCACAATTCTTTTGCTGGCTGAGAATTTGCGTTTGCATTCTCGTTTGTTATTATCGAAGCTCGCTGTTTGTTATTAGGATTCTTTTCGTTCCATAGACTAAACGCTTCAAGGGCTTTTTATTGGATTCCCGCACAATAATACTAACAATTTCGGGGGATAATATCGAATTGAAGATAGCTCCATGATTCGGTGATGTACCTTGAAATGGCCCTTTACGGGTAAAAGTTGGTACATTATGAGAGGAGGCCTCCCAGATGGAGGTGGATTTGAATTCCATATTTTTCCGTCTTTTGACCGATACATATGATCCTGAAAGCTGGATGTTCTTGTGGTTGGATCTTGAACTGCAACGGCGGCCACGGCTTCTGTATACAAATCCTCAACATCATCATGGCTATCATCAACGACCTCTAGTACAATTTGCTCTTCAATGTCGGATGCTTCATCAACATTTTCATCATTTTCTGGATGATATTCATCATCTCCTAAGTCATCATTTGTCTCGAATGGATCGAGCTCCTGCCCCATTATTTGGTCAATTTGTGCCTAAAGTTGCTCCCGTTCTTCAGAACTAACATTTCTTGCATTTAATTTACGAAGCAAAAGCGTCATCATATCACCTTCATCGATACCTTTTTGCTCCATTTTATATAAATAATAATTCGCACTACAGACGTTAAAAACACGTGTTCACTCTGAATTATATGCATCAACTAAAATATATGATCTGTCCGGCTGCCATTGTAAAAATTTATTGTTTTCTTATAACGGTCATACAAATTACATGACTTTTTTTGGCGGTCTGCTCAGACCCATGTGTGCTTGATTAACGAAAGTAGTTTGAAATTAGTTTTTTCACCATAAATTTACCACAAATTTCAGTTTTACTTGTTCACTGTATTTCGCACAATATATTTGAGGAAGTCATGGACGGGGGCTGCTCAGAAATTTAAGGAAAAAAAACTGCATGCATTTAAAACTCGATTTGGTCTGGCCAGACCCATATGAACATCGGAGGGTTAAGATTAAAATCAAAAAACGGGAAATAATGAAATCCCACCACCTGCAGAAATTTGCGTAAATGAAATAATAAAAAAATATAAAAATTCTGCAAATCAATAATTATAAAAGGAAAAATAATAAATAAATAATAATAAAAAACTTTGCTAAAATTTAAAAGCAAACTTCGGGAGAAGTTTAACAAGGGGTGGAGGAGTTACATCCTTACACCAAAATGCATAATACCGTCCATCAAATGTGTAGGGTAACTTTAAGATATTAAAATACATTTTCCTTCCCACACTTGATGGAGAGCAGCTGTGACAATAATTTTGCATACGCTGCATATAATAAGTTATTTTTAAGTTTAAAACGCTGCTGAAGCATTTTTTACAAAATTTGCTTCAGGCAAATATATTTCTAATTTTTAAATTTAAGTTAGTCTTAAGATTCATTTTAATAAAGTAAGATCAAAAACGGAAACAAAACTGTTTTTTTTACTTTTGGACATAATTCACGGTAGTGCGCCAGGCCAAGTTCGGCCACACAGTGTGTATATTTACACGAAACAGTTCGAGCTGTTTTTACCCCCCTCATAACTTTGCTCCTCTTGATCATAATATAATGAAACTTGAAACATAAGTTCTCCCCACAGAGGTGACCTCACAGGTTAAATTTGAAAGTTCTACCGTGGAAGCTTCCCGAGATATTAAGGTGTGAAAAGTCCATATTTTAGTACATACTCACTGACTCACTGACTCATCAATATTATTGGGCACTTCCAGTATAGCTAGAAAGCTGAAATTTGGTACACAGGTAGGTCTTGGTGAGAAAATAACCAGAAAAATCTGAAAACGGGCACTTTCCTTCCAGGGGGGACCTGAGTGCCCCTTCTTTGTATGGGGCATTTCCAGTATAGCTAGAAAGCTGAAATTTGGTACACAGGTAGGCCTTGGCGAGAAAATAACAAGAAAAAGCTGAAAACGGGCACTTTCCTTCCAGGGGGGACCTGAGTGCCCCTTCTTTATATGGGGCACTTCTAGTATAGCTAGAAAGCTGAAATTCGGTACACAGGTAGGTCTTGGCGAGAAAATAACCAGAAAAATCTGAAAACGGGCACTTTCCTTCCAGGGGGGACCTAAGTGCCCCTTCTTTATATGGGGCACTTCTAGTATAGCTAGAAAGCTGAAATTCGGTACACAGGTAGGTCTTGGTGAGAAAATAAGCAGAAAAATCTGAAAACGGGCACTTTTCTCCCAGGGGGACCTGAGTGCCCCTTCTTTGTATGGGGCACTTCTAGTATAGCTAGAAAGCTGAAATTTGGTACACAGGTAGGTCTTGGCGAGAAAATAACCAGAAAAAATCTGAAAACGGGCACTTTCGTTCCAGGGGGGACCTGAGTGCCCCTTCTTTGTATGGGGCATTTCCAGTATAGCTAGAAAGCTGAAATTCGGTACACAGGTAGATACTGATGAGAAATTAATGAAAATGTTTTTTTAACGGGCATTTTTTATCTGGGGGGTCTATTATGCCCTTCTTTTTATGGGGGACTTCCAGTGTAGGAAGAAAGCTTAAATTTTGTAGACAGGTAGGTCCTGATGTGAAATTAACAAAAAATATTTTTCAACGGCCATTTTTTACCTGGGGGACTAGTTTTCCCCTTCCTTGCATAAGGCACTTCCAGTATAGCTAGAAAGCTGAAATTTGGTACACAGGTAGGTCATGATAAAAATTACAAAAATGATTTTAAAAGGGATACTTTTCGTGTGAGGGGGACTAGGATGCCCCTTCTTTATATGGGGCACTTTTTCCAAAGGATATGTTCATCGAGAGGCTTACTTGCCAATTTTCAATATTCTACAACTTTAGCAAGTACCATTTCTTTAGGAAGGGCCGAAACAGATGTGCACCCCATTTACGAGTAGTTGGTGGGGAAAAGTTCCCCTTTCTGAATTGTTTCTTTCTTTATATGCCATTTCTAGGCTACTTACGAATTTTCAGTCTTCTACGACTTTAGCAAGTACCATTTCTTTAGGGAGGGCCGATAGAAATATGCACCCCATTTACGAGTATTTGGAGGGGAAAAGTTTCGCCTTTCTCAGTTTTTTTCTTTCTTTGTATGCCATTTCTATGCTACTTACGAATTTTCAGTCTTCTACGACTTTAGCAAGTACCATTTCTTTAGGGAGGGCCGATAGTAATATTACCCCATTTACAAGTAGTTGGAGGGGAAAAGTTTCCCCTTTCTCAATTTTTTCTTTCTTTATATGCCATTTCTAGGCTACTTACGAATTTTCAGTCTTCTATGACTTTAGAAAGTACCATTTCTTTAGGGAGGGCCGATAGAAATATTACCCCATTTACAAGTAGTTGGAGGGGAAAAGTTTCCCCTTTATCAATTTTTTCTTTCTTTATATGCCATTTCTAGGCTACTTACGAATTTTCAGTCTTCTACGACCTTAGCAAGTACCATTTCTTTAGGGAGGGCCGATAGAAATATTACCCCATTTACAAGTAGTTGGAGGGGAAAAGTTTCCCCTTTCTCAATTTTTTCTTTCTTTATATGCCATTTCTAGGCTACTTACGAATTTTCAGTCTTCTACGACTTTAGGGAGGGCCGTTACCGATATCTACCCCCATATGTTTTGCTTCTTTTTATATTTTGCTGAATTATGTGCTAATGTTACAATATCTAGGCGCACGGTAGTGCGCCAGGCCAAGTTCGGCCACACAGTGTGTATATTTACACGAAACAGTTCGAGCTGTTTTTACCCCCCTCATAACTTTGCTCCTCTTGATCATAATATAATGAAACTTGAAACATAAGTTCTCCCCACAGAGGTGACCTCACAGGTTAAATTTCGTAGAAGCTTCCCGAGATATTAAGGTGTGAAAAGTCCATATTTTAGTACATACTCACTGACTGACTCACTGACTCACTGACTCATCAATATTATTGGGCACTTCCAGTATAGCTAGAAAGCTGAAATTTGGTACACAGGTAGGTCTTGGTGAGAAAATAACCAGAAAAATCTGAAAACGGGCACTTTCCTTCCAGGGGGGAGCTGAGTGCCCCTTCTTTGTATAGGGCATTTCCAGTATAGCTAAACAGCTGAAATTCGGTACACAGGTAGGTCTTGGTGAGAAAATAAGCAGAAAAATCTGAAAACGGGCACTTTTCTCCCAGGGGGACCTGAGTTCCCCTTCTTTGTATAGGTCATTTCCAGTATAGCTAGAAAGCTGAAATTTGGTACACAGGTAGGTCTTGGCGAGAAAATAACCAGAAAAATCTGAAAACGGGCACTTTCCTTCCAGGGGGACCTGAGTGCCCCTTCTTTATATGGGGCACTTCTAGTATAGCTAGAAAGCTGAAATTTGGTACACAGGTAGGTCTTGGTGAGAAAATAAGCAGAAAAATCTGAAAACGGGCACTTTTTTCCCAGGGGGACCTGAGTGCCCCTTCTTTGTATGGGGCACTTCTAGTATAGCTAGAAAGCTGAAATTTAATACACAGGTAGGCCTTGGCGAGAAAATAACCAGAAAAATCTGAAAACGGACACTTTCCTTCCAGGGGGGACCTGAGTGCCCCTTCTTTGTATGGGGCATTTCCAGTATAGCTAGAAAGCTGAAATTCGGTACACAGGTAGGTTCTGATGAGAAATTAACGAAAATGTTTTTTTAACGGGCACTTTTCATCTGGGGGGTCTATTATGCCCTTCTTTTTATGGGGAACTTCCAGTGTAGCTAGAAAGCTTAAATTTTGTAGACAGGTAGGTCCTGATGTGAAATTAACAAAAAATATTTTTCAACGGCCATTTTTTACCTGGGGGACTAGTGTTCCCCTTCCTTGCATAAGGCACTTCCAGTATAGCTAGAAAGCTGAAATTTGGTACACAGGTAGGTCATGATAAAAATAGCAAAAATGATTTTAAAAGGGATACTTTTCGTGTGAGGGGGACTAGGATGCCCCTTCTTTATATGGGGCACTTTATCCATAGGATATGTTCATCGAGAGGCATACTTGCCAATTTTCAATCTTCTACGACTTTAGCAAGTACCATTTCTTTAGGGAGGGCCGAAACAGATGTGCACCCCATTTACGAGTAGTTGGAGGGGAAAAGTTCCCCTTTCTCAATTGTTTCTTTCTTTATATGCCATTTCTAAGCTACTTACGAATTTTCAGTCTTCTACGACTTTAGCAAGTACCATTTCTTTAGGGAGGGCCGATAGAAATATGCACCCCATTTACGAGTAGTTGGAGGGGAAAAGTTTCCCCTTTCTCAATTTTTTCTTTCTTTATATGCCATTTCTAGGCTACTTACGAATTTTCAGTCTTCTACGACTTTAGCAAGTACCATTTCTTTAGGGAGGGCCGATAGAAATATTACCCCATTTACAAGTAGTTGGAGGGGAAAAGTTTCCCCTTTCTCAATTTTTTTTCTTTCTTTATATGCCATTTCTAGGCTACTTACGAATTTTCAGTCTTCTATGACTTTAGCAAGTACCATTTCTTTAGGGAGCGCCGATAGAAATAATACCCCATTTACAAGTAGTTGGAGGGGAAAAGTTTTCCCTTTATCAATTTTTTCTTTCTTTATATGCCATTTCTAGGCTACTTACGAATTTTCAGTCTTCTATGACTTTAGCAAGTACCATTTCTTTAGGGAGGGCCGATAGAAATATTACCCCATTTACAAGTAGTTGGAGGGGAAAAGTTTCCCCTTTATCAATTTTTTTCTTTCTTTATATGCCATTTCTAGGCTACTTACGAATTTTCAGTCTTCTATGACTTTAGCAAGTACCATTTTTTTAGGGAGGGCCGATAGAAATATTACCCCATTTACAAGTAGTTGGAGGGGAAAAGTTTCCCCTTTCTCAATTTTTTCTTTCTTTATATGCCATTTCTAGGCTACTTACGAATTTTCAGTCTTCTACGACTTTAGGGAGGGCCGTTACCGATATCTAACCCCATATGTTTTGCTTCTTTTTATATTTTGCTGAATTATGTGCTAATGTTACAATATCTAGGCGCACGGTAGTGCACCAGGCCAAGTTCGGCCACACAGTGTGTATATTTACACGAAACAGTTCGAGCTGTTTTTACCCCCCTCATAACTTTGCTCCTCTTGATCATAATATAATGAAACTTGAAACATAAGTTCTCCCCACAGAGGTGACCTCACAGGTTAAATTTGAAAGTTCTACCGTGGAAGCTTCCCGAAATATTAAGGTGTGAAAAGTCCATATTTTAGTACATACTCACTGACTCACTGACTCACTGACTCATCAATATTATTGGGCACTTCCAGTATAGCTAGAAAGCTGAAATTTTGTACACAGGTAGGTCTTGGTGAGAAAATAAGCAGAAAAATCAGAAAACGGGCACTTTTCTCCCAGGGGGACCTGAGTGCCCCTTCTCTATAGTATAGCTAGAAAGCTGAAATTTGGTACACAGGTAGGTCTTGGTGAGAAAATAACCAGAAAAATCTGAAAACGGGCACTTTCCTCCCAGGGGGACCTGAGTGCCCCTTCTTTGTATGGGGCATTTCCAGTATAGCTAGAAAGCTGAAATTTGGTACACAGGTAGGTCTTGGCGAGAAAATAACCAGAAAAATCTGAAAACGGGCACTTTCCTTCCAGGGGGGACCTGAGTGCCCCTTCTTTGTATGGGGCATTTCCAGTATAGCTAGAAAGCTGAAATTCGGTACACAGGTAGGTTCTGATGAGAAATTAACGAAAATGTTTTTTTAACGGGCACTTTTCATCTGGGGGGTCTATTATGCCCTTCTTTTTATGGGGAACTTCCAGTGTAGCTAGAAAGCTTAAATTTTGTAGACAGGTAGGTCCTGATGTGAAATTAACAAAAAATATTTTTCAACGGCCATTTTTTACCTGGGGGACTAGTGTTCCCCTTCCTTGCATAAGGCATTCCAGTATAGCTAGAAAGCTGAAATTTGGTACACAGGTAGGTCATGATAAAAATAGCAAAAATGATTTTAAAAGGGATACTTTTCGTGTGAGGGGGACTAGGATGCCCCTTCTTTATATGGGGCACTTTATCCATAGGATATGTTCATCGAGAGGCATACTTGCCAATTTTCAATCTTCTACGACTTTAGCAAGTACCATTTCTTTAGGGAGGGCCGAAACAGATGTGCACCCCATTTACGAGTAGTTGGAGGGGAAAAGTTCCCCTTTCTCAATTGTTTCTTTCTTTATATGCCATTTCTAAGCTACTTACGAATTTTCAGTCTTCTACGACTTTAGCAAGTACCATTTCTTTAGGGAGGGCCGATAGAAATATGCACCCCATTTACGAGTAGTTGGAGGGGAAAAGTTTCCCCTTTCTCAATTTTTTCTTTCTTTATATGCCATTTCTAGGCTACTTACGAATTTTCAGTCTTCTACGACTTTAGCAAGTACCATTTCTTTAGGGAGGGCCGATAGAAATATTACCCCATTTACAAGTAGTTGGAGGGGAAAAGTTTCCCCTTTCTCAATTTTTTTCTTTCTTTATATGCCATTTCTAGGCTACTTACGAATTTTCAGTCTTCTATGACTTTAGCAAGTACCATTTCTTTAGGGAGGGCCGATAGAAATAATACCCCATTTACAAGTAGTTGGAGGGGAAAAGTTTCCCCTTTATCAATTTTTTCTTTCTTTATATGCCATTTCTAGGCTACTTACGAGTTTTCAGTCTTCTATGACTTTAGCAAGTACCATTTCTTTAGGGAGGGCCGATAGAAATATTACCCCATTTACAAGTAGTTGGAGGGGAAAAGTTTCCCCTTTATCAATTTTTTTCTTTCTTTATATGCCATTTCTAGGCTACTTACGAATTTTCAGTCTTCTATGACTTTAGCAAGTACCATTTTTTTAGGGAGGGCCGATAGAAATATTACCCCATTTACAAGTAGTTGGAGGGGAAAAGTTTCCCCTTTCTCAATTTTTTCTTTCTTTATATGCCATTTCTAGGCTACTTACGAATTTCAGTCTTCTACGACTTTAGGGAGGGCCGTTACCGATATCTAACCCCATATGTTTTGCTTCTTTTTATATTTTGCTGAATTATGTGCTAATGTTACAATATCTAGGCGCACGGTAGTGCACCAGGCCAAGTTCGGCCACACAGTGTGTATATTTACACGAAACAGTTCGAGCTGTTTTTACCCCCCTCATAACTTTGCTCCTCTTGATCATAATATAATGAAACTTGAAACATAAGTTCTCCCTACAGAGGTGACCTCACAGGTTAAATTTGAAAGTTCTACCGTGGAAGCTTCCCGAAATATTAAGGTGTGAAAAGTCCATATTTTAGTACATACTCACTGACTCACTGACTCACTGACTCATCAATATTATTGGGCACTTCCAGTATAGCTAGAAAGCTGAAATTTTGTACACAGGTAGGTCTTGGTGAGAAAATAACCAGAAAAATCTGAAAACGGGAACTTTCCTCCCAGGGGGGCCCTGAGTGCCCCTTCTTTGTATGGGGCATTTCCAGTATAGCTAGAAAGCTAAAATTTGGTACACAGGTAGGTCTTGGCGAGAAAATAACCAGAAAAATCTGAAAACGGGCACTTTCCTTCCAGGGGGGACCTGAGTGCCCCTTCTTTATATGGGGCACTTTTAGTATAGCTAGAAAGCTGAAATTCGGTACACAGGTAGGTCTTGGTAAGAAAATAAGCAGAAAAATCTGAAAACGGGCACTTTTCATCTGGGGGGACAATCATTCCCCTTATTTTTATGGGGCACTTCTAGTAGAGATAGAAAGCTGAAATTTGGTACACAGGTAGGTCTTGGCGAGAAAATAACCAGAAAAATCTGAAAACGGGCACTTTCCTTCCAGGGGGGACCTGAGTGCCCCTTCTTTATATGGGGCACTTCTAGTATAGCTAGAAAGCTGAAATTTGGTACACAGGTACGTCTTGGTGAGAAAATAACCAGAAAAATCTGAAAACGGGCACTTTCCTCCCAGGGGGGACCTGAGTGCCCCTTCTTTGTATGGGGCATTTCCAGTATAGCTAGAAAGCTGAAATTTGGTACTCAGGTAGGTTCTGATGAGAAATTAACGAAAATGTTTTTTTAACGGGCACTTTTCATCTGGGGGGTCTATTATGCCCTTCTTTTTATGGGGAACTTCCAGTGTAGCTAGAAAGCTTAAATTTTGTAGACAGGTAGGTCCTGATGTGAAATTAACAAAAAATATTTTTCAACGGCCATTTTTTACCTGGGGGACTAGTGTTCCCCTTCCTTGCATAAGGCACTTCCAGTATAGCTAGAAAGCTGAAATTTGGTACACAGGTAGGTCATGATAAAAATAGCAAAAATGATTTTAAAAGGGATACTTTTCGTGTGAGGGGGACTAGGATGCCCCTTCTTTATATGGGGCACTTTATCCATAGGATATGTTCATCGAGAGGCATACTTGCCAATTTTCAATCTTCTACGACTTTAGCAAGTACCATTTCTTTAGGGAGGGCCGAAACAGATGTGCACCCCATTTACGAGTAGTTGGAGGGGAAAAGTTCCCCTTTCTCAATTGTTTCTTTCTTTATATGCCATTTCTAAGCTACTTACGAATTTTCAGTCTTCTACGACTTTAGCAAGTACCATTTCTTTAGGGAGGGCCGATAGAAATATGCACCCCATTTACGAGTAGTTGGAGGGGAAAAGTTTCCCCTTTCTCAATTTTTTCTTTCTTTATATGCCATTTCTAGGCTACTTACGAATTTTCAGTCTTCTACGACTTTAGCAAGTACCATTTCTTTAGGGAGGGCCGATAGAAATATTACCCCATTTACAAGTAGTTGGAGGGGAAAAGTTTCCCCTTTCTCAATTTTTTTTCTTTCTTTATATGCCATTTCTAGGCTACTTACGAATTTTCAGTCTTCTATGACTTTAGCAAGTACCATTTCTTTAGGGAGCGCCGATAGAAATAATACCCCATTTACAAGTAGTTGGAGGGGAAAAGTTTTCCCTTTATCAATTTTTTCTTTCTTTATATGCCATTTCTAGGCTACTTACGAATTTTCAGTCTTCTATGACTTTAGCAAGTACCATTTCTTTAGGGAGGGCCGATAGAAATATTACCCCATTTACAAGTAGTTGGAGGGGAAAAGTTTCCCCTTTATCAATTTTTTTCTTTCTTTATATGCCATTTCTAGGCTACTTACGAATTTTCAGTCTTCTATGACTTTAGCAAGTACCATTTTTTTAGGGAGGGCCGATAGAAATATTACCCCATTTACAAGTAGTTGGAGGGGAAAAGTTTCCCCTTTCTCAATTTTTTCTTTCTTTATATGCCATTTCTAGGCTACTTACGAATTTTCAGTCTTCTACGACTTTAGGGAGGGCCGTTACCGATATCTAACCCCATATGTTTTGCTTCTTTTTATATTTTGCTGAATTATGTGCTAATGTTACAATATCTAGGCGCACGGTAGTGCACCAGGCCAAGTTCGGCCACACAGTGTGTATATTTACACGAAACAGTTCGAGCTGTTTTTACCCCCCTCATAACTTTGCTCCTCTTGATCATAATATAATGAAACTTGAAACATAAGTTCTCCCCACAGAGGTGACCTCACAGGTTAAATTTGAAAGTTCTACCGTGGAAGCTTCCCGAAATATTAAGGTGTGAAAAGTCCATATTTTAGTACATACTCACTGACTCACTGACTCACTGACTCATCAATATTATTGGGCACTTCCAGTATAGCTAGAAAGCTGAAATTTTGTACACAGGTAGGTCTTGGTGAGAAAATAAGCAGAAAAATCAGAAAACGGGCACTTTTCTCCCAGGGGGACCTGAGTGCCCCTTCTCTATAGTATAGCTAGAAAGCTGAAATTTGGTACACAGGTAGGTCTTGGTGAGAAAATAACCAGAAAAATCTGAAAACGGGCACTTTCCTCCCAGGGGGACCTGAGTGCCCCTTCTTTGTATGGGGCATTTCCAGTATAGCTAGAAAGCTGAAATTTGGTACACAGGTAGGTCTTGGCGAGAAAATAACCAGAAAAATCTGAAAACGGGCACTTTCCTTCCAGGGGGGACCTGAGTGCCCCTTCTTTGTATGGGGCATTTCCAGTATAGCTAGAAAGCTGAAATTCGGTACACAGGTAGGTTCTGATGAGAAATTAACGAAAATGTTTTTTTAACGGGCACTTTTCATCTGGGGGGTCTATTATGCCCTTCTTTTTATGGGGAACTTCCAGTGTAGCTAGAAAGCTTAAATTTTGTAGACAGGTAGGTCCTGATGTGAAATTAACAAAAAATATTTTTCAACGGCCATTTTTTACCTGGGGGACTAGTGTTCCCCTTCCTTGCATAAGGCATTCCAGTATAGCTAGAAAGCTGAAATTTGGTACACAGGTAGGTCATGATAAAAATAGCAAAAATGATTTTAAAAGGGATACTTTTCGTGTGAGGGGGACTAGGATGCCCCTTCTTTATATGGGGCACTTTATCCATAGGATATGTTCATCGAGAGGCATACTTGCCAATTTTCAATCTTCTACGACTTTAGCAAGTACCATTTCTTTAGGGAGGGCCGAAACAGATGTGCACCCCATTTACGAGTAGTTGGAGGGGAAAAGTTCCCCTTTCTCAATTGTTTCTTTCTTTATATGCCATTTCTAAGCTACTTACGAATTTTCAGTCTTCTACGACTTTAGCAAGTACCATTTCTTTAGGGAGGGCCGATAGAAATATGCACCCCATTTACGAGTAGTTGGAGGGGAAAAGTTTCCCCTTTCTCAATTTTTTCTTTCTTTATATGCCATTTCTAGGCTACTTACGAATTTTCAGTCTTCTACGACTTTAGCAAGTACCATTTCTTTAGGGAGGGCCGATAGAAATATTACCCCATTTACAAGTAGTTGGAGGGGAAAAGTTTCCCCTTTCTCAATTTTTTTCTTTCTTTATATGCCATTTCTAGGCTACTTACGAATTTTCAGTCTTCTATGACTTTAGCAAGTACCATTTCTTTAGGGAGGGCCGATAGAAATAATACCCCATTTACAAGTAGTTGGAGGGGAAAAGTTTCCCCTTTATCAATTTTTTCTTTCTTTATATGCCATTTCTAGGCTACTTACGAGTTTTCAGTCTTCTATGACTTTAGCAAGTACCATTTCTTTAGGGAGGGCCGATAGAAATATTACCCCATTTACAAGTAGTTGGAGGGGAAAAGTTTCCCCTTTATCAATTTTTTTCTTTCTTTATATGCCATTTCTAGGCTACTTACGAATTTTCAGTCTTCTATGACTTTAGCAAGTACCATTTTTTTAGGGAGGGCCGATAGAAATATTACCCCATTTACAAGTAGTTGGAGGGGAAAAGTTTCCCCTTTCTCAATTTTTTCTTTCTTTATATGCCATTTCTAGGCTACTTACGAATTTCAGTCTTCTACGACTTTAGGGAGGGCCGTTACCGATATCTAACCCCATATGTTTTGCTTCTTTTTATATTTTGCTGAATTATGTGCTAATGTTACAATATCTAGGCGCACGGTAGTGCACCAGGCCAAGTTCGGCCACACAGTGTGTATATTTACACGAAACAGTTCGAGCTGTTTTTACCCCCCTCATAACTTTGCTCCTCTTGATCATAATATAATGAAACTTGAAACATAAGTTCTCCCTACAGAGGTGACCTCACAGGTTAAATTTGAAAGTTCTACCGTGGAAGCTTCCCGAAATATTAAGGTGTGAAAAGTCCATATTTTAGTACATACTCACTGACTCACTGACTCACTGACTCATCAATATTATTGGGCACTTCCAGTATAGCTAGAAAGCTGAAATTTTGTACACAGGTAGGTCTTGGTGAGAAAATAACCAGAAAAATCTGAAAACGGGAACTTTCCTCCCAGGGGGGCCCTGAGTGCCCCTTCTTTGTATGGGGCATTTCCAGTATAGCTAGAAAGCTAAAATTTGGTACACAGGTAGGTCTTGGCGAGAAAATAACCAGAAAAATCTGAAAACGGGCACTTTCCTTCCAGGGGGGACCTGAGTGCCCCTTCTTTATATGGGGCACTTTTAGTATAGCTAGAAAGCTGAAATTCGGTACACAGGTAGGTCTTGGTAAGAAAATAAGCAGAAAAATCTGAAAACGGGCACTTTTCATCTGGGGGGACAATCATTCCCCTTATTTTTATGGGGCACTTCTAGTAGAGATAGAAAGCTGAAATTTGGTACACAGGTAGGTCTTGGCGAGAAAATAACCAGAAAAATCTGAAAACGGGCACTTTCCTTCCAGGGGGGACCTGAGTGCCCCTTCTTTATATGGGGCACTTCTAGTATAGCTAGAAAGCTGAAATTTGGTACACAGGTACGTCTTGGTGAGAAAATAACCAGAAAAATCTGAAAACGGGCACTTTCCTCCCAGGGGGGACCTGAGTGCCCCTTCTTTGTATGGGGCATTTCCAGTATAGCTAGAAAGCTGAAATTTGGTACACAGGTAGGTCTTGGCGAGAAAATAACCAGAAAAATCTGAAAACGACCACTTTCCTCCCAGGGGGGACCTGAGTGCTACTTCTTTGTATGGGGCATTTCCAGTATAGCTAGAAAGCTGAAATTTGGTACGCAGGTAGGTCTTGGTGAGAAAATAACCAGAAAAATCAGAAAACGGGCACTTTCTATTGAAATTATGACAACCCTACGCAATGTGAATGTTGTTAGCTTTGATATATTTTACTTTTGTAAAATATACTTACTTGTTTTTAAACTCTTAGCATAGCAAGACGTGTCACATATATAAAAATATTTTTCATACTTATATGTATATATTAATACAAAATATAATTTTCTTATCAAATAAACAATTTCATCAGGTTATGGGCCCAGATGCCTAAATAAATTTGATAAGAAGCAAAATTACATATAAAAGTTTGTTTTGATAATATTGAAAATGAGTGCTTCAATGATCCAGATTGAAAAGTTGGACGACGGCAATTACGATAGCTGGTTCATCCAGATGAAAAGTGTGCTAATACACGGTGGTTCGTGGAAAATAGTTAGTGGAGTCTTAAAAATAAGTGCTACAAGCCCAGAGAAAGAAAAATGGGAGTCTTGCCTCCATCTATCTTGCAGTTAAGCCAACACAGTTGGGTTACATCAAAAGCTGCAAAACTTCACACGAAGCCTGGAAGAAGTTGGAGCAAATATATCAGCCAAAAGGACCTTTACAGAAAGTATCCTTATATAAACGGTTAGCAAAATTATCTATGCCTGAAGGAGGAGATGTAGTACATTATTTAAATGAATTTGCCGAGGTTTCAGAAAAGTTGGCTGCAAGTGGTATAGAAATTCAAGAGGAGCTTGTGGTGATAATGCTTCTATCAAGTCTCCCGGCAGAATATGACAATTTTGTAATAGCAATGGAAACAAGGGATGAATTGCCATCATTTTCATTACTAAAGCAAAAGCTTTTAGAAGAAGGGAAGAGAAGAAAAGAAAGAGCAGAAAGTGTTCAAAACCCATCTACACATCTACAGAACAAGCGTTCACGGCGCAGCAAAGAAATAAAAGCAAGAAATACGATAAGAAATTGAAAGGCAAATGTTTCCTGTGTGGTTTGGTCGGTCACTATGCCAACAAATGTGAAAGAAAACAAAAGAGCAACAACAATGCACATTCAATGACGATGCTTGCTGCAGCAGATAAAAGCAAACTAAGTTCAAATAATTGGTACATCGACAGTGGCGCAACATCACATATGTTTAACAACAGGAATTGGTTCGTTAATTTCAATGATCATCATGAAATAATTGCGTTGGCTGGCAATAAATATATAAATGCCAGTGGAAAAGGTGATGTTCAAATATATATCAACAACTTCAAAATTTTACTGCAAAACGTTTTGTTTTCCTCTGATTTACAGGGAAATTTTATATCGGTAAACAAGGTCGTTGGTTGTGGTCTGTCAGTCATGTTTGATACGCACAAGGCTATTATTAAAAGAAAAGATGGCACTGTTGTAGTGAAGGCTGACCGTAGAGACAACATGTTCGTAGCGTCAGTTGATCGTGCAACTGAAAAAGGTTGTACTGCCACCAATGCAAGCACTGTATGGCACAACAGGTTCGGTCATCTCAACTTTAAAAGTCTGCATGATTTATTAGACAAACGTATGGTAAAGGGTTTAAACGCTATCAACAACAAAGATCTTAAATGTAAGTCATGTATGCTGAGTAAAATCCATGTATTACCATTTAAAAAGGAAAGTAACACAAGAAGAAACCAGTTGTTGAAAGTCGTTCATTCTGACATTTGCGGTCCATTCAAAGTAAAATCGGTTGGAGGTGCTAAGTATTTCCTGACGTTCATCGACGACATGTCGCGCCGAATTTTCGTTTACTTTATAAAACAAAAAAGCGAAGTCTTTGAGAAATTTAAATTGTATAAGAGTCATGTAGAGAAGCAAACTGGCTGCAAAATCAAAACACTTCGGTCAGACAACGGTGGTGAATACTTAATTTTCAAATTCGATTCTTTTCTGTTGGCAGAAGGTATCAGCAGAGAATTGACAGTGCCTTATACTCCGCAGCAGAACGGCGTGGCAGAGAGAGCCAACCGTACTTTAATTTAAATGGCTCGGTCAATGATGGTTCACGCGGGTGTAGCAGAACACTTATGGGCAGAGGCTGTAAACACTGCAGCATACATTAGGAACAGATGCCCTACGAAACATTTGCAGCAGAAAACTCCATATGAAATATGGTTCGGAAGAAGTCCAAGTGTAAAACATTTTAGAACATTTGGCGCATACGCAGTAGGTTTAAACAAATCATCGAACAAATCCAAATTTCAAGCTAAAGGTACCCCATACATAATGGTTGGTTTCTCGATGACTTCAAAGGCGTATCGTCTTTTTGATACAAAAACACGAAGCATTACTGAACAAAGAGATGTTATTTTTGATGAAGATTTGTTTAGCACAGAATGCAAACAAAATACTGAAAAACCAGCAAAAGCAAACGATTATTTAATATTTTGTTTAAATGAAAACAACAGTGCAAATGAAGTTGACAATGAATGCCAACCTTCTGTGCAAGCCGAATGTAATGTGAGTGACAATGAATGTCAACTTTCCGATGAAAATTTTGATACTGCTGATGATTCAGAGGATCAAATTGAGAAACAAAAACCAAAAATTGGACGCGGAAGACCAAAACTGATTCGAGATGGTAGCCGTGGCAGACCGAAAAAACAATATAGTATTGTTAAACCACAAGAAAATGGATTGTGCGCAGCCATAGCTGAAGGCGTACCACAAACAGTTGAACAAGCATATTCATTGGAAAATAAGCATATGTGGAAGAAAGCCATGCAAGATGAAATACATGCTCTACGAAAAAACAAAACATGGTCGTTGATCGATTTGCCCAAAGGTCGCAAAGCAATACCATGCAAATGGGTGTTTAATATAAAACGAAATGCGAATGGTAAAATCGATCGGTACAAGGCCCGCCTAGTTGCAAAAGGTTGCAACCAACGATTTGGAATCGATTACAGGGACACTTTTTCTCCAGTAGCACGATATTCAACAATTTGTTTGCTGTTAGCTTTGGCTGTTAAGAAAAAGATGCACTTGCATCAGATGGATGTTATCACTGCATACTTAAATGGCGAATTACATGACGAAATCTACATGCAACAGCCTGAGGAATTTATTGAAAGACAGTCACCAGAAAAGGTTTTACGATTAAATAAAGCTATTTATGGTCTCAAGCAAAGCGGAAAGGAGTGGAATAGCAAGCTAGACAGTGTTTTACGCAAAATGAACTTTATGCCATGCGACAACGAACCATGTCTGTACAAGTCAAATAAAAAGGGTGATTTGGTGCTGATTGCTGTCTACGTGGATGACTTGATTATTGGTTGTAGTAATTTAAAAAATTCTACATGAGGTCAAAAAACAAATTGCTGACAATTTTGATGTTGACGACAAGGGCGTTTTGAACCACTTCTTAGGAATGGAGGTGGAGCGTGATGGTAACACTGGTGAGATAAAACTATGCCAGACCCAATATATTATAGATATTTTAAAACAATATGGCATGGAGCAATGCAAATCTATTGGGGTTCCATTGGAAACAGGCTATCAGGCAAATTGTAACGATAACTGTGAAAAATTTAATCAGCATGATTACCAATCACTTGTTGGGTCTCTTATGTACTTGGCTATATCAACAAGGCCGGATATTCTGCATTCTATGTCAAAAATGGCGCAAAGAAATTCCGATCCCCATATCGAACATATGAAACAACTGAAACGCATATTAAGATATTTATCTGGAACAAGAAACTTGAAGCTTATATATAAATCTAATGGTAGCGGACTGGAGGGATATGTTGATGCTGATTGGGCAAGTAATGCAATTGATCGTAAATCATATACGGGTTTCGCGTTTTTCTTAAATGGATGTCTAGTCTCCTGGGAGTCAAGGAAGCAGTCTTCAGTAGCGCTCAGCAGTACAGAGGCTGAATACATGGCAGCTTCAGATGCAGCTAAAGAGGCCATATACTTAAAACGTTTGATTTTTGAAATTAACGAGTGTGGCGACGTTCCAATAATGCTAAACATAGATAATCAAGGTGCTTTGAAATTGGCTGAAAACCCAATTTTTCATAAACGCAGCAAAGATATCCACATACGTTTTCATTATATCAGAGAATTAGTTGAAAGAAAAGAAATACATTTGAAGTATTGTCCTGCGGTGGATATGGTTGCAGATATTCTAACCAAGAATCTACCTAAAATGAAACATTCAAAGTTTATTAATCTATTAAAATTAAATTAAATTTATTATATATGTAGTATATAAATGTAAAATAACATACACATTGAAGAGGAGTATTGAAATTATGACAACCCTACGCAATGTGAATGTTGTTAGCTTTGATATATTTTACTTTTGTAAAATATACTTACTTGTTTTTAAACTCTTAGCATAGCAAGACGTGTCACATATATAAAAATATTTTTCATACTTATATGTATATATTAATACAAAATATAATTTTCTTATCAAATAAACAATTTCATCACTTTCCTCCCAGGGGGGACCTGAGTGCCCCTTCTTTGTATGGGACACTTCTAGTATAGCTAGAAAGCTGAAATTCGGTACACAGGTAGGTCTTGGTGATAAAATAACCAGAAAAATCTGAAAACGGGCACTTTCCTTCCAGGGGGGACCTGAGTGCCCCTTCTTTGTATGGGGAATTTCCAGAATAGCTAGAAAGCTGAAATTATGTACACAGGTAGGTCTTGGCGAGAAAATAACCAGAAAAATCTGAAAACGTGCACTTTCCTCCCAGGGCGGACCTGAGTGCCCCTTCTTTATATGGGGCACTTCTAGTATTCCTAGAAAGCTGAAATTCGGTACACAGGTAGGTCTTGATGACAAAATAAGCAGAAAAATCTGAAAACGGGCACTTTTCTCCCAGGGGGACCTGAGTGCCCCTTCTTTGTATGGGGCATTTCCAGTATAGCTAGAAAGCTGAAATTTGGTACACAGGTAGGTCTTGGCAGGAAATAACCAGAAAAATCTGAAAACGGGCACTTTCCTTCCAGGGGGGACCTGAGTGCCCCTTCTTTATATGGGGCACTTCTAGTATAGCTAGAAAGCTGAAATTCGGTACACAGCTAGGTCTTGGTGAGAAAATAAGCAGAAAAATCTGAAAACGGGCACTTTTCTCCCAGGGGACCTGAGTTCCCCTTCTTTGTATGGGGCATTTCCAGTATAGCTAGAAAGCTGAAATTTGGTACACAGGTAGGTCTTGGCGAGAAAATAACCAGAATAATCTGAAAACGGGCACTTTCCTTCCAGGGGGGACCTGAGTGCCCCTTCTTTGTATGGAACATTTCCAGTATAGCTAGAAAGCTGAAATTCGGTATACAGGTAGGTCTTGGCGAGAAAATAACCAGAAAAATCTGAAAACGGGCACTTTTCTCCCAGGGGGTCCTGAGTGCCCCTTCTTTGTATGGGGCACTTCTAGTATAGCTAGAAAGCTGAAATTTGGTACACAGGTAGGTCTTGGCGAGAAAATAACCAGAAAAATCTGAAAACGGGCACTTTCGTTCCAGGGGGGACCTGAGTGCCCCTTCTTTGTATGGGGCATTTCCAGTATAGCTAGAAAGCTGAAATTCGGTACACAGGTAGGTCTTGGTGAGAAAATAACCAGAAAAATCTGAAAACGGGCACTTTCCTCCCAGGGGGACCTGAGTGCCCCTTCTTTGTATGGGGCATTTCCAGTATAGCTAGAAAGCTAAAATTCGGTACACAGGTAGGTTCTGATGAGAAATTAACGAAAATGTTTTTTTAACGGGCACTTTTTATCTGGGGGGTCTATTATGCCCTTCTTTTTATGGGGAACTTCCAGTGTAGCTAGAAAGCTTAAATTTTGTAGACAGGTAGGTCCTGATGTGAAATTAACAACAGCCATTTTTTACATGGGGGACTAGTTTTCCCCTTCCTTGCATAAGGCACTTCCAGTATAGCTAGAAAGCTGAAATTTGGTACACAGGTAGGTCATGATAAAAATAACCAAAATGATTTTAAAAGGGATACTTTTCGTATGAGGGGGACTAGGACTCCCCTTCTTTATATGGGGCACTTTATCCATAGGATATGTTCATCGAGAGGCATACTTGCCAATTTTCAATCTTCTACGACTTTAGCAAGTACCATTTCATTAGGGAGGGCCGAAACAGATGTGCACCCCATTTACGAGTAGTTGGAGGGGAAAAGTTCCCCTTTCTCAATTGTTTCTTTCTTTATATGCCATTTCTAGGCTACTTACGAATTTTCAGTCTTCTACGACTTTAGCAAGTACCATTTCTTTAGGGAGTGCCGATAGAAATATGCACCCCATTTACAAGTAGTTGGAGGGGAAAAGTTTCCCCTTTCTCAATTTTTTCTTTCTTTATATGCCATTTCTAGGCTACTTACGAATTTTCAGTCTTCTACGACTTTAGGGAGGGCCGTTACCGATATCTACCCCCATATGTTTTGCTTCTTTTTATATTTTGCTGCATTATGTGCTAATGTTACAATATCTAGGCGCACGGTAGTGCGCCAGGCCAAGTTCGGCCACACAGTGTGTATATTTACACGAAACAGTTCGAGCTGTTTTTACCCCCCTCATAACTTTGCTCCTCTTGATCATAATATAATGAAACTTGAAACATAAGTTCTCCCCACAGAGGTGACCTCACAGGTTAAATTTGAAAGTTCTACCGTAGAAGCTTCCCGAGATATTAAGGTGTGAAAAGTCCATATTTTAGTACATACTCACTGACTCACTGACTCATCAATATTATTGGGCACTTCCAGTATAGCTAGAAAGCTGAAATTTTGTACACAGGTAGGTCTTGGTGAAAAAATAACCAGAAAAATCTGAAAACGGGCACTTTCCTCCCAGGGGGGACCTGAGTGCCCCTTCTTTGTATGGGGCATTTCCAGTATAGCTAGAAAGCTGAAATTTGGTACACAGGTAGGTCTTGGCGAGAAAATAACCAGAAAAATCTGAAAACGGGCACTTTTCATCTGGGGGGACAATCATTCCCCTTCTTTTTATGGGGCACTTCTAGTAGAGATAGAAAGCTGAAATTTGGTACACAGGTAGGTCTTGGCGAGAAAATAACCAGAAAAATCTGAAAACGGGCACTTTCCTTCAAGGGGGACCTGAGTGCCCCTTCTTTATATGGGGCACTTCTAGTATAGCTAGAAAGCTGAAATTTGGTACACAGGTAGGTCTTGATGAGAAAATAACCAGAAAAATCTGAAAACGGGCACTTTCCTCCCAGGGGGGACCTGAGTGCCCCTTCTTTGTATGGGGCATTTCCAGTATAGCTAGAAAGCTGAAATTTGGTACACAGGTATTTCTTGGCGAGAAAATAACCAGAAAAATCTGAAAACGTGCACTTTCCTCCCAGGGGGGACCTGAGTGCCCCTTCTTTATATGGGGCATTTCCAGTATAGCTAGAAAGCTGAAATTTGGTACACAGGTAGGTCTTAATGAGAAAATAACCAGAAAAATTTGAAAACGGGCACTTTCTATTGAAATTATGACAACCCTACGCAATGTGAATGTTGTTAGCTTTGATTTATTTTACTTTTGTAAAATATACTTACTTGTTTTTAAACTCTTAGCATAGCAAGACGTGTCACATATATAAAAATATTTTTTATACTTATATGTATATATTAATACAAAATATAATTTTCTTATCAAATAAACAATTTCATCAGGTTATGGGCCCAGATGCCTAAATAAATTTGATAAGAAGCAAAATTACATATAAAAGTTTGTTTTGATAATATTGAAAATGAGTGCTTCAATGATCCAGATTGAAAAGTTGGACGACGGCAATTACGATAGCTGGTTCATCCAGATGAAAAGTGTGCTAATCCACGGTGGTTCGTGGAAAATAGTTAGTGGAGTCTTAAAAATAAGTGCTACAAGCCCAGAGAAAGAAAAATGGGAGTCTGATGATGAAAAGGCTCTTGCCTCCATCTATCTTGCAGTTAAGCCAATACAGTTGGGTTACATCAAAAGCTGCAAAACTTCACACGAAGCCTGGAAGAAGTTAGAGCAAATATATCAGCCAAAAGGACCTTTACAGAAAGTATCCTTATATAAACGGTTACCAAAATTATCTATGCCTGAAGGAGGAGATGTAGTACATTATTTAAATGAATTTGCCGAGGTTTCAGAAAAGTTGGCTGCAAGTGGGATAGAAATTCAAGAGGAGCTTGTGGTGATAATGCTTCTATCAAGTCTCCCGGCAGAATATGACAATTTTGTAATAGCAATGGAAACAAGGGATGAATTGCCATCATTTTCATTACTAAAGCAAAAGCTTTTAGAAGAAGGGAAGAGAAGAAAAGAAAGAGCAGAAAGTGTTCAAAACCCATCTACTTCAGAATAAGCGTTCACGGCGCAGCAAAGAAATAAAAGCAAGAAATACGATAAGAAATTGAAAGGCAAATGTTTCCTGTGTGGTTTGGTCGGTCACTATGCCAACAAATGTGAAAGAAAACAAAAGAGCAACAACAATGCACAGGCAATGACGATGCTTGCTGCAGCAGATACATGCAAACTAAGTTCAAATAATTGGTACATCGACAGTGGCGCAACATCACATATGTGTAACAACAGGAATTGGTTCGTTAATTTCAAGGATCATCATGAAATAATTGCGTTAGCTGGCAATAAATATATAAATGCCAGTGGAAAAGGTGATGTTCAAATATATATCAACAACTTCAACATTTTACTGCAAAACGTTTTGTTTTCCTCTGATTTACAGGGAAATTTTATATCGGTAAACAAGGTCGTTGGTTGTGGTCTGTCAGTCATGTTTGATACGCACAAGGCTATTATTAAAAGAAAAGATGGCACTGTTGTAGTGAAGGCTGACCGTAGAGACAACATGTTCGTAGCGTCAGTTGATCGTGCAACTGAAAAAGGTTGTGCTGCCACCAATGCAAGCACTGTATGGCACAACAGGTTCAGTCATCTCAACTTTAAAAGTCTGCATGATTTATTAGACAAACGTATGGTAAAGGGTTTAAACGCTATCAACAACAAAGATCTTAAATGTAAGTCATGTATGCTGAGTAAAATCCATGTATTACCATTTCCAAAGGAAAGTAACACAAGAAGAAACCAGTTGTTGGAAGTCGTTCATTCTGACATTTGCGGTCCATTCAAAGTAAAATCGGTTGGAGGTGCTAAGTATTTCCTGACGTTCATCGACGACATGTCGCGCCGAATTTTCGTTTACTTTATAAAACAAAAAAGCGAAGTCTTTGAGAAATTTAAATTGTATAAGAGTCATGTAGAGAAGCAAACTGGCTGCAAAATCAAAACACATCGGTCAGACAACGGTGGTGAATACTTAAATTCCAAATTCGATTCTTTTCTGTTGGCAGAAGGTATCAGCAGAGAATTGACAGTGCGTTATACTCCGCAGCAGAACGGCGTGGCAGAGAGAGCCAACCGTACTTTAATTGAAATGGCTCGGTCAATGATGGTTCACGCGGGTGTAGCAGAACACTTATGGGCAGAGGCTGTAAACACTGCAGCATACATTAGGAACAGATGCCCTACGAAACATTTGCAGCAGAAAACTCCATATGAAATATGGTTCGGAAGAAGTCCAAGTGTAAAACATTTTAGAACATTTGGCGCATACGCAGTAGGTTTAAACAAATCATCGAACAAATCCAAATTTCAAGCTAAAGGTACCCCATACATAATGGTTGGTTACTCGATGACTTCAAAGGCGTATCGTCTTTTTGATACAAAAACACGAAGCATTACTGAACAAAGAGATGTTATTTTTGATGAAGATTTGTTTAGCACAGAATGCAAACAAAATACTGAAAAACCAGTAAAAGCAGACGATTATTTAATATTTTGTTTAAATGAAAACAACAGTGCAGATGAAGTTGACAATGAATGCCAACCTTCTGTGCAAGCCGAATGTAATGTGAGTGACAATGAATGTCAACTTTCCGATGAAAATTTTGATACTGCTGACGATTCAGAGCATCAAATTGAGAAACAAAAACCAAAAATTGGACGCAGAAGACCAAAACTGATTCGAGATGGTAGCCGTGGCAGACCGAAAAAACAATATAGTATTGTTAAACCACAAGAAAATGGATTGTGCGCAGCCATAGCTGAAGGCGTACCACAAACAGTTGAACAAGCATATTCATGTGAAAATAAGCATATGTGGAAGAAAGCCATGCAAGATGAAATACATGCTCTACGAAAAAACAAAACATGGTCGTTGATCGATTTGCCCAAAGGTCGCAAAGCAATACCATGCAAATGGGTGTTTAATATAAAACGAAATGCGAATGGTAAAATCGATCGGTACAAGGCCCGCCTAGTTGCAAAAGGTTGCAACCAACGATTTGGAATCGATTACAGGGACACTTTTTCTCCAGTAGCACGATATTCAACAATTCGTTTGCTGTTAGCTTTGGCTGTTAAGAAAAAGATGCACTTGCATCAGATGGATGTTATCACTGCATACTTAAATGGCGAATTACATGACGAAATCTACATGCAACAGCCTGAGGAATTTATTGAAAGACAGTCACCAGAAAAGGTTTTACGATTAAATAAAGCTATTTATGGTCTCAAGCAAAGCGGAAAGGAGTGGAATAGCAAGCTAGACAGTGTTTTACGCACAATGAACTTTATGCCATGCGACAACGAACCATGTCTGTACAAGTCAAATAAAAAGGGTGATTTGGTGCTGATTGCTGTCTACGTGGATGACTTGATTATTGGTTGTAGTAATTAAAAAAATTCTACATGAGGTCAAAAAACAAATTGCTGACAATTTTGATGTTGACGACAAGGGCGTTTTGAACCACTTCTTAGGAATGGAGGTGGAGCGTGATGGTGACACTGGTGAGATAAAACTATGCCAGACCCAATATATTATAGATATTTTAAAACAATATGGCATGGAGCAATGCAAATCTATTGGGGTTCCATTGGAAACAGGTTATCAGGCAAATTGTAACGATAACTGTGAAAAATTTAATCAGCATGATTACCAATCACTTGTTGGGTCTCTTATGTACTTGGCTATATCAACAAGGCCGGATATTCTGCATTCTATGTCAAAAATGGCGCAAAGAAATTCCGATCCCCATATCGAACATATGACGCAACTGAAACGCATATTAAGATATTTATCTGGAACAAGAAACATGAAGCTTATATATAAATCTAATGGTAGCGGACTGGAGGGATATGTTGATGCTGATTGGGCAAGTAATGCAATTGATCGTAAATCATATACGGGTTTCGCGTTTTTCTTAAATGGATGTCTAGTCTCCTGGGAGTCAAGGAAGCAGTCTTCAGTAGCGCTCAGCAGTACAGAGGCTGAATACATGGCAGCTTCAGATGCAGCTAAAGAGGCCATATACTTAAAACGTTTGATTTTTGAAATTAACGAGTGTGGCGACGTTCCAATAATGCTAAACATAGATAATCAAGGTGCTTTGAAATTGGCTGAAAACCCAATTTTTCATAAACGCAGCAAACATATCGACATACGTTTTCATTATATCAGAGAATTAGTTGAAAGAAAAGAAATACATTTGAAGTATTGTCCTACGGTGGATATGGTTGCAGATATTCTAACCAAGAATCTACCTAAAATAAAACATTCAAAGTTTATTAATCTATTAAAATTATATTAAATTTATTATATTTGTAGTATATAAATGTAAAATAACATACACATTGAAGAGGAGTATTGAAATTATGACAACCCTACGCAATGTGAATGTTGTTAGCTTTGATATATTTTACTTTTGTAAAATATACTTACTTGTTTTTAAACTCTTAGCATAGCAAGACGTGTCACATATATAAAAATATTTTTCATACTTATATGTATATATTAATACAAAATATAATTTTCTTATCAAATAAACAATTTCATCAGTAGATGAAGGTGATTTGGTGCTGATTGCTGTCTACGTGGATGACTTGATTATTGGTTGTAGTAATTAAAAAAATTCTACATGAGGTCAAAAAACAAATTGCTGACAATTTTGATGTTGACGACAAGGGCGTTTTGAACCACTTCTTAGGAATGGAGGTGGAGCGTGATGGTGACACTGGTGAGATAAAACTATGCCAGACCCAATATATTATAGATATTTTAAAACAATATGGCATGGAGCAATGCAAATCTATTGGGGTTCCATTGGAAACAGGTTATCAGGCAAATTGTAACGATAACTGTGAAAAATTTAATCAGCATGATTACCAATCACTTGTTGGGTCTCTTATGTACTTGGCTATATCAACAAGGCCGGATATTCTGCATTCTATGTCAAAAATGGCGCAAAGAAATTCCGATCCCCATATCGAACATATGACGCAACTGAAACGCATATTAAGATATTTATCTGGAACAAGAAACATGAAGCTTATATATAAATCTAATGGTAGCGGACTGGAGGGATATGTTGATGCTGATTGGGCAAGTAATGCAATTGATCGTAAATCATATACGGGTTTCGCGTTTTTCTTAAATGGATGTCTAGTCTCCTGGGAGTCAAGGAAGCAGTCTTCAGTAGCGCTCAGCAGTACAGAGGCTGAATACATGGCAGCTTCAGATGCAGCTAAAGAGGCCATATACTTAAAACGTTTGATTTTTGAAATTAACGAGTGTGGCGACGTTCCAATAATGCTAAACATAGATAATCAAGGTGCTTTGAAATTGGCTGAAAACCCAATTTTTCATAAACGCAGCAAACATATCGACATACGTTTTCATTATATCAGAGAATTAGTTGAAAGAAAAGAAATACATTTGAAGTATTGTCCTACGGTGGATATGGTTGCAGATATTCTAACCAAGAATCTACCTAAAATAAAACATTCAAAGTTTATTAATCTATTAAAATTATATTAAATTTATTATATTTGTAGTATATAAATGTAAAATAACATACACATTGAAGAGGAGTATTGAAATTATGACAACCCTACGCAATGTGAATGTTGTTAGCTTTGATATATTTTACTTTTGTAAAATATACTTACTTGTTTTTAAACTCTTAGCATAGCAAGACGTGTCACATATATAAAAATATTTTTCATACTTATATGTATATATTAATACAAAATATAATTTTCTTATCAAATAAACAATTTCATCACTTTCCTCCCAGAGGGGACCTGAGTGCCCCTTCTTTGTATGGGACACTTCTAGTATAGCTAGAAAGCTGAAATTCGGTACACAGGTAGGTCTTGGTGATAAAATAACCAGAAAAATCTGAAAACGGGCACTTTCCTTCCAGGGGGGACCTGAGTGCCCCTTCTTTGTATGGGGAATTTCCAGTATAGCTAGAAAGCTGAAATTTGGTACACAGGTAGGTCTTGGCGAGAAAATAACGAGAAAAATCTGAAAACGGGCTTTTTCCTCCCAGGGGGACCTGAGTGCCCCTTCTTTATATGGGGCACTTCTAGTATAGCTAGAAAGCTGAAATTCGGTACACAGGTAGGTCTTGGCAGGAAATAACCAGAAAAATCTGAAAACGGGCACTTTCCTTCCAGGGGGGACCTGAGTGCCCCTTCTTTATATGGGACACTTCTAGTATAGCTAGAAAGCTGAAATTCGGTACACAGGTAGGTCTTGGTGATAAAATAACCAGAAAAATCTGAAAACGGGCTCTTTCCTCCCAGGGGGACCTGAGTGCCCCTTCTTTATATGGGGCACTTCTAGTATAGCTAGAAAGCTGAAATTCGGTACACAGGTAGGTCTTGGCAGGAAATAACCAGAAAAATCTGAAAACGGGCACTTTCCTTCCAGGGGGACCTGAGTGCCCCTTCTTTGTATGGGGAATTTCCAGTATAGCTAGAAAGCTGAAATTTGGTACACAGGTAGGTCTTGGCGAGAAAATAACCAGAAAAATCTGAAAACGGGCACTTTCTATTGAAATTATGACAACCCTACGCAATGTGAATGTTGTTAGCTTTGATATATTTTACTTTTGTAAAATATACTTACTTGTTTTTAAACTCTTAGCATAGCAAGACGTGTCACATATATAAAAATATTTTTCATACTTATATGTATATATTAATACAAAATATAATTTTCTTATCAAATAAACAATTTCATCAGGTTATGGGCCCAGATGCCTAAATAAATTTGATAAGAAGCAAAATTACATATAAAAGTTTGTTTTGATAATATTGAAAATGAGTGCTTCAATGATCCAGATTGAAAAGTTGGACGACGGCAATTACGATAGCTGGTTCATCCAGATGAAAAGTGTGCTAATCCACGGTGGTTCGTGGAAAATAGTTAGTGGAGTCTTAAAAATAAGTGCTACAAGCCCAGAGAAAGAAAAATGGGAGTCTGATGATGAAAAGGCTCTTGCCTCCATCTATCTTGCAGTTAAGCCAATACAGTTGGGTTACATCAAAAGCTGCAAAACTTCACACGAAGCCTGGAAGAAGTTAGAGCAAATATATCAGCCAAAAGGACCTTTACAGAAAGTATCCTTATATAAACGGTTAGCAAAATTATCTATGCCTGAAGGAGGAGATGTAGTACATTATTTAAATGAATTTGCCGAGGTTTCAGAAAAGTTGGCTGCAAGTGGGATAGAAATTCAAGAGGAGCTTGTGGTGATAATGCTTCTATCAAGTCTCCCGGCAGAATATGACAATTTTGTAATAGCAATGGAAACAAGGGATGAATTGCCATCATTTTCATTACTAAAGCAAAAGCTTTTAGAAGAAGGGAAGAGAAGAAAAGAAAGAGCAGAAAGTGTTCAAAACCCATCTACTTCAAAACAAGCGTTCACGGCGCAGCAAAGAAATAAAAGCAAGAAATACGATAAGAAATTGAAAGGCAAATGTTTCCTGTGTGGTTTGGTCGGTCACTATGCCAACAAATGTGAAAGAAAACAAAAGAGCAACAACAATGCACAGGCAATGACGATGCTTGCTGCAGCAGATACATGCAAACTAAGTTCAAATAATTGGTACATCTACAGTGGCGCAACATCACATATGTTTAACAACAGGAATTGGTTCGTTAATTTCAAGGATCATCATGAAATAATTGCGTTGGCTGGCAATAAATATATAAATGCCAGTGGAAAAGGTGATGTTCAAATATATATCAACAACTTCAAAATTTTACTGCAAAACGTTTTGTTTTCCTCTGATTTACAGGGAAATTTTATATTGGTAAACAAGGTCGTTGGTTGTGGTCTGTCAGTCATGTTTGATACGCACAAGGCTATTATTAAAAGAAAAGATGGCACTGTTGTAGTGAAGGCTGACCGTAGAGACAACATGTTCGTAGCGTCAGTTGATCGTGCAACTGAAAAAGGTTGTGCTGCCACCAATGCAAGCACTGTATGGCACAACAGGTTCGGTCATCTCAACTTTAAAAGTCTGCATGATTTATTAGACAAACGTATGGTAAAGGGTTTAAACGCTATCAACAACAAAGATCTTAAATGTAAGTCATGTATGCTGAGTAAAATCCATGTATTACCATTTCCAAAGGAAAGTAACACAAGAAGAAACCAGTTGTTGGAAGTCGTTCATTCTGACATTTGCGGTCCATTCAAAGTAAAATCGGTTGGAGGTGCTAAGTATTTCCTGACGTTCATCGACGACATGTCGCGCCGAATTTTCGTTTACTTTATAAAACAAAAAAACCAAGTCTTTGAGAAATTTAAATTGTATAAGAGTCATGTAGAGAAGCAAACAGGCTGCAAAATTAAAACACTTCGGTCAGACAACGGTAGTGAATACTTAAATTCCAAATTCGATTCTTTTCTGTTGGCAGAAGGTATCAGCAGAGAATTGACAGTGCCTTATATTCCGCAGCAGAACGGCGTGGCAGAGAGAGCCAACCGTACTTTAATTGAAATGGCTCGGTCAATGATGGTTCACGCGGGTGTAGCAGAACACTTATGGGCAGAGGCTGTAAACACTGCAGCATACATTAGGAACAGATGCCCTACGAAACATTTGCAGCAGAAAACTTCATATGAAATATGGTTCGGAAGAAGTCCAAGTGTAAAACATTTTAGAACATTTGGCGCATACGCAGTAGGTTTAAACAAATCATCGAACAAATCCAAATTTCAAGCTAAAGGTACCCCATACTGGTTACTCGATGACTTCAAAGGCGTATCGTCTTTTTGATACAAAAACACGAAGCATTACTGAACAAAGAGATGTTATTTTTGATGAAGATTTGTTTAGCACAGAATGCAAACAAAATACTGAAAAACCAGTAAAAGCAGACGATTATTTAATATTTTGTTTAAATGAAAGCAACAGTGCAGATGAAGTTGACAATGAATGCCAACCTTCTGTGCAAGCCGAATGTAATGTGAGTGACAATGAATGTCAACTTTTCGATGAAAATTTTGATACTGCTGATGATTCAAAGGATCAAATTGAGAAACAAAAACCAAAAATTGGACGCGGAAGACCAAAACTGATTCGAGATGGTAGCCGTGGCAGACCGAAAAAACAATATAGTATTGTTAAACCACAAGAAAATGGATTGTGCGCAGCCATAGCTGAAGGCGTACCACAAACAGTTGAACAAGCATATTCATGTGAAAATAAGCATATGTGGAAGAAAGCCATGCAAGATGAAATACATGCTCTACGAAAAAACAAAACATGGTCGTTGATCGATTTGCCCAAAGGTCGCAAAGCAATACCATGCAAATGGGTGTTTAATATAAAACGAAATGCGAATGGTAAAATCGATCGGTACAAGGCCCGCCTAGTTGCAAAAGGTTGCAACCAACGATTTGGAATCGATTACAGGGACACTTTTTCTCCAGTAGCACGATATTCAACAATTCGTTTGCTGTTAGCTTTGGCTGTTAAGAAAAAGATGCACTTGCATCAGATGGATGTTATCACTGCATACTTAAATGGCGAATTACATGACGAAATCTACATGCAACAGCCTGAGGAATTTATTGAAAGACAGTCACCAGAAAAGGTTTTACGATTAAATAAAGCTATTTATGGTCTCAAGCAAAGCGGAAAGGAGTGGAATAGCAAGCTAGACAGTGTTTTACGCACAATGAACTTTATGCCATGCGACAACGAACCATGTCTGTACAAGTCAAATAAAAAGGGTGATTTGGTGCTGATTGCTGTCTACGTGGATGACTTGATTATTGGTTGTAGTAATTTAAAAAATTCTACATGAGGTCAAAAAACAAATTGCTGACAATTTTGATGTTGACGACAAGGGCGTTTTGAACCACTTCTTAGGAATAGAGGTGGAGCGTGATGGTGACACTGGTGAGATAAAACTATGCCAGACCCAATATATTATAGATATTTTAAAACAATATGGCATGGAGCAATGCAAATCTATTGGGGTTCCATTGGAAACAGGTTATCAGGCAAATTGTAACGATAACTGTGAAAAATTTAATCAGCATGATTACCAATCACTTGTTGGGTCTCTTATGTACTTGGCTATATCAACAAGGCCGGATATTCTGCATTCTATGTCAAAAATGGCGCAAAGAAATTCCGATCCCCATATCGAACATATGACGCAACTGAAACGCATATTAAGATATTTATCTGGAACAAGAAATTTGAAGCTTATATATAAATCTAATGGTAGCGGACTGGAGGGATATGTTGATGCTGATTGGGCAAGTAATGCAATTGATCGTAAATCATATACGGGTTTCGCGTTTTTCTTAAATGGATGTCTAGTCTCCTGGGAGTCAAGGAAGCAGTCTTCAGTAGCGCTCAGCAGTACAGAGGCTGAATACATGGCAGCTTCAGATGCAGCTAAAGAGGCCATATACTTAAAACGTTTGATTTTTGAAATTAACGATTGTGGCGACGTTCCAATAATGCTAAACATAGATAATCAAGGTGCTTTGAAATTGGCTGAAAACCCAATTTTTCATAAACGCAGCAAACATATCGACATACGTTTTCATTATATCAGAGAATTAGTTGAAAGAAAAGAAATACATTTGAAGTATTGTCCTACGGTGGATATGGTTGCAGATATTCTAACCAAGAATCTACCTAAAATAAAACATTCAAAGTTTATTAATCTATTAAAATTAAATTAAATTTATTATATATGTAGTATATAAATGTAAAATAACATACACATTGAAGAGGAGTATTGAAATTATGACAACCCTACGCAATGTGAATTTTGTTAGCTTTGATATATTTTACTTTTGTAAAATATACTTACTTGTTTTTAAACTCTTAGCATAGCAAGACGTGTCACATATATAAAAATATTTTTCATACTTATATGTATATATTAATACAAAATATAATTTTCTTATCAAATAAACAATTTCATCACTTTCCTCCCAGGGGGGACCTGAGTGCCCCTTCTTTGTATGGGACACTTCTAGTATAGCTAGAAAGCTGAAATTCGGTACACAGGTAGGTCTTGGTGATAAAATAACCAGAAAAATCTGAAAACGGGCACTTTCCTTCCAGGGGGGACCTGAGTGCCCCTTCTTTGTATGGGGAATTTCCAGTATAGCTAGAAAGCTGAAATTTGGTACACAGGTAGGTCTTGGCGAGAAAATAACCAGAAAAATCTGAAAACGGGCACTTTCCTCCCAGGGGGACCTGAGTGCCCCTTCTTTATATGGGACACTTCTAGTATAGCTAGAAAGCTGAAATTCGGTACACAGGTAGGTCTTGGTGATAAAATAACCAGAAAAATCTGAAAACGGGCACTTTCCTTCCAGGGGGGACCTGAGTGCCCCTTCTTTGTATGGAGAATTTCCAGTATAGCTAGAAAGCTGAAATTCGGTACACAGGTAGGTCTTGGTGATAAAATAACCAGAAAAATCTGAAAACGGGCACTTTCCTCCCAGGGGGGATCTGAGTGCCCCTTCTTTGTATGGGACACTTATAGTATAGCTAGAAAGCTGAAATTCGGTACACAGGTAGGTCTTGGTGAGAAAATAAGCAGAAAAATCTGAAAACGGGCACTTTTTATCTGGGGGGACAATCATTCCCCTTCTTTTTATGGGGCATTTCCAGTATAGCTAGAAAGCTGAAATTCGGTACACAGGTAGGTCTTGGTAAGAAAATAAGCAGAAAAATCTGAAAACGGGCACTTTTCTCCCAGGGGGACCTGAGTGCCCCTTCTTTGTATGGGGCATTTCCAGTATAGCTAGAAAGCTGAAATTTGGTACACAGGTAGGTCTTGGCGAGAAAATAACCAGAAAAATCTGAAAACGGCACTTTCCTTCCAGGGGGGACCTGAGTGCCCCTTCTTTGTATGGGACACTTCCAGTATAGCTAGAAAGCTGAAATTCGGTACACAGGTAGGTCTTGGTGAGAAAATAAGCAGAAAAATCTGAAAACGGGCACTTTTCTCCCAGGGGGACCTGAGTGCCCCTTCTTTGTATGGGGCATTTCCAGTATAGCTAGAAAGCTAAAATTTGGTACACAGGTAGGTCTTGGCGAGAAAATAACCAGAAAAATCTGAAAACGGGCACTTTCGTTCCAGGGGGGACCTGAGTGCCCCTTCTTTGTATGGGGCATTTCCAGTATAGCTAGAAAGCTGATATTCGGTACACAGGTAGGTCTTGGTGAGAAAATAAGCAGAAAAATCTGAAAACGGGCACTTTTCTCCCAGGGGGACCTGAGTGCCCCTTCTTTGTATGGGGCATTTCCAGTATAGCTAGAAAGCTGAAATTTGGTACACAGGTAGGTCTTGGCGAGAAAATAACCAGAAAAATCTGAAAACGGGCACTTTCCTTCCAGGGGGGACCTGAGTGCCCCTTCTTTGTATGGGACACTTCCAGTATAGCTAGAAAGCTGAAATTCGGTACTGTAACGACACGTTTTCTCGCTTTGAAGCTGGGGTAGGCTCAGCGTTGTCCAGGGTCGTTACTAGATTGTATTTTATTCAGTTTTCTGAGTAAGAGTAATAAAAAGGCTTCGGAATTCTTTAGAATACGTTATAAATCTTATCACTTTATTTACTCTTCTGTTTCTGTATATATGTATATATAGATTCTGCTTCGGTATGTAGTTAGTTACTCTGAGAGTTGTCTATAGTAGTTCTCTTTATCTCTGGAGACGTCTCTTGATTAGATAACGAAATCCCTATTGTAGCCGTACTCAGACCCACCACAATAGAGCACGTTCGATGAAAGAGAAATATGACGAAATCTCTATTGTAGCCGTACTCAGACCCACCACAATAGAGCACGGTATTTCTCTTAGAGTTAATTAAAACCGGTTGTATCGAAGGATGTTGCCTTCCGATGCCGTGCTCAGACCCACACCGCTAGTCAACCTCCGTAGTAAATTATACGGGTTCGCAACAAGGTTCAAAATGAAACACGTAGGTTCGCTCTCAAAATTTTGTATGGCGAAACATGTAGGTTCAATCAAGGTTGGCCCGCGAACCAAGAATGAGAGCGCGAACCTCTATAATTTCTGTCCGTGTGAACATAGTATAAGCAATCAGTGTGGCAAAAACGACTTTAGGGACTTTTGTCGTCACACTGCCTCTCCCCTCTCAGCGCCCAGGGTCCACCAGATCTGACAACGCCCATCGCGGAATAAAGTTATCCGGAAGCATTGCTTGTGGATGTGTCGACATAATTTTTCTCTTGTAGGTCGTAGTGGTCGAGACATTCTTTCTTCCAGCTCCCTCTGCAGGACTTCTGGGAGTTGATGGCGTGTTATAGTGATGGGTTTGGTCGGTAGGGGTGGTGTTGTCGGTCGCGATGTTGCTTCCGGCAGCCCTACACTGTCCTTCAAGTGCGCCGAACATCCTGATGACTTGGCTGAGGATGTTATCGATGTCGACGAGGAGGCTGATGAAGTTGTTGCAGATGATGAGGATGGTGAAGTTGCTGTAGTTGATGAGGCTGATGAAATTGCTGTAGCTGACGATGACGATGATGATAACGTCGTTGCAGATGACGATGACGAAGATGCTGACGGGGATGGAGAAGTTGTAGTTGGCGGGCGTACGTCTGGCACACACGGTGATGTGATTGGGGTTGTTGCCACTGGTGGGGCGGTGGATGTGCGCCTTGGTGGCGTGAAGTTGTCGACCTCGCTAAGCCAACCTCGGCCGGGAGTACGGGGTGGTGATTGTCCTCCCGGGGCAGGAGAGTGGGCTACCTCATCGGTGTGGTGTACGGATGATAACGCTGAGCGAACCTCGGCCTTCTGGCTGATGGCTTCAGTGCTGTTGGCATCGGGCACCAGCAATCTAGCACGCCATGTCCTTTCGTAGCACTTCATACCGAGACGTTGATATTCCCGGTCCTGTACTTCGAAGCTACCGAAACCCTGACGTTTTGGTGGTGTTGGGGGGCGGTAGTTGTCGTTCTCCCAGTCGAGCGATGACGGAGAACGGGGTGGCAATGGTGATGGGGGTGTGTAGGGCCGTTTGTTGATGGCCGTTTCCTCAAACCCGAAGAACGTTCGGCGGATTTCGTCCATCACGGGATCATTTCTTGCCAGTTCCTCCAGCGTGACGAACTCTCGCTCGACGTGTCCTTTCGGAGGAAATGGTGGTGGCTCTTCGGCATCACTGTCAATGACATTGTAGGCGGCGGGCGGACTGGGCATACGGGGCGGTGGAGGTGGCCGTGGTTGTGTCCGATATTAAAATTCGCCGCGGTCTGACGCCTGGGACCGGCCGTATGCGGAGTGGTGGGCGCCCGCTGACGTTGCGCTCTTTGGGCCCGTTGTTGTTGGTACCGTGGCGGAGCGGTGGGGGCTCTTCTTCTCCCGCGACTGGTACTGGGTAGCGGTTCATCGTCGGCCAGGAACACAGTTCGCTTCACCTTAGCCTTCTCATTTTCTAAATTTCTGCGGAACCTTTTCCTTGACTCTTCGAACTTTTGATTTGGGCTGGCCATATGTTGTTGACTCGGCACGTTTATTGAGAGTGTTGATTGCCGGTGAAATCTACGAAGAGAAAACAATTTGTTACTATATTTATTTATGAAATGGTTTTAATTCGCTAATGTGCGCGGTGCGCCGATTGTTAGTTTCTATGCTACGAATTTCTAATATTACGGGGGAGGTGAATTTTTCAATCACCCATGGCCCCCCATATTTTGGTGCTAATTTGGCTGCAAAGTTGTCTATAGCCTTAGACAACGGATGCTGTTTAACTAAAACATGCTCTCCAATCTGAGGTTGCCAGTTGCGGCGGCGCAGATTGTAGTGGTGGCGTTGTTTATTAGTCGCTTTGGATAGGTTGTTTCGAACAATGTCGAAAATTTCTTTTAGTTCTGTGGCCCGTTCTTCGGGCGACAGCTGATGAGATCCTGTACCGACCGTGACTTGGTCGTACAGCGCATTTGGTAACCGTGGTTGCCTCCCTTGTGTAAGATACGCTGGACTGTATCCTGTGGATTCAGTCATGCTTGTATTGATGGCGAGCATGATTTCGGGTAAGAGATCATCCCATGAAGCATGTTGTTTTCCGGCGAACTGTGCGATGATTGTTTTTATAGTGCGGTTGGCCCTCTCCGTAGGATTCTCCTGGGGAGTGTAGGGGGCCGTAAACTGCTGAATAATACCTACGTCGTGTAGATATTTTTGAAAAACGCGTGATGTGAATTGAGTACCGTTGTCCGTGATGATGGCTTTAGGCACGCCATATCGGGCGAGGATCCTCTCACGGAAAGCCTTCACAGCCCCTTCGGCCGTGGCTTTCCTCATGGGGATTAATTCAGACCATTTCGAAAAATAGTCGACGAACACTAGTAATGTAGTGTTTCCGTGACGAGTACGGGGTAAGGGTTCGACAAAATCGGCACATACAAGTGACCACGGTTCATCGGGTACACGTGTAAGCATCTTACCTGCCGGTTGTTGTTGTGACACTTTATATTGTTGACAGCTGACACAATTCCGTACATAACGGCTGACGTCACGGGCCATACCTGGCCAGTAATACCGTTGTGCTATCTTGTGTAGTGTTTTCCTTATGCCGAGATGGCCTCCAGTAGGCCGATCGTGGTTTTCTTGGAGTACTTGTTGACGCTGGGGTGTGGCCACACATAATTTCCAGGGGTAACTATCTTCATTTTTCAATTCTCTGGCAAAATGCCTGTAGAGTTGGTGATTGATAACGCTGTAGTCAGGAAATTCTTCAGGGCGTTGACGCACCCCCTCGAGCAAGCTTTGGAGCCATCGGCAAGTGTGCTTGTCTTTTGTATTAGCGCTGTTAACTTCAGCCTGTGGTTGTCGGGAAAGTGCATCCGCAACCTTGTTGAGTTGGCCTTTTCTGTAAATAATTTCAAAATAAAACTGTTGTAATTCTAACGCCCATCTGGCAAGCCGGCCCATAGGGTTGTCAATTGTATTCAGCCACTTGAGGGCTAGATGGTCGGTGATAACTTTAAAGTGGTACCCCTCCAGGTATGGACGCATTTTCCGAATGCCCCATACGATGGCCAGACACTCTTTTTCAGTGGCTGAGTAATTTTTCTCGGCGGCGTTTAGATGGCGGCTAGCGTAGGCGATTACATGTTCAGTCCCCTCTAGTTCCTGAGTGAGGACTGCTCCTAATCCGAAGTCACTAGCATCGGTTTGTAGCACAAATGGTTTGGAAAAATCTGGACACGCCAGTACTGGTGCTTCTGTCAATTTATTGCGGAGAGTTTCGAATGCCTTTTGTTGTTCACTTCCCCACTTCCAGTGTTTGCCTTTTTTTAGTAAATCAGTGAGTGGTCGAGATATAGTGGAGAAGTCGGGCACAAAACGACGATACCAAGACGTAATTCCTAGGAAGCGTCTGACGTCTTTTACATTGGTAGGGGGGGTCATCTGTGCCACGGCCTGAATTTTCTCTGGATCAGTTTTTATGCCGTCCTTTGTAACGATTGAATGTGATGCTGCCGTAGATAAGCCTTTAAGTTTTTGAAATTTTGGTAACTCGTGTGCGAGAAAATCATCGATCTGTTGCTGCAGTATAGTCTGCTTGTTGATCGGGGTTGTGATTTCCGCTGGTGGAGTAACCACGTCAGTAAGGCTTAACTGGTCATCTGAATTACCCAGACACCAGTTTACCGTCGCACAAAGTTTGGAGGTAGCGGTTAAACCGGCACAGGATATGCTGGTATCGAAATTTTTCAGAAAATCTAGCCCCAACAATATATGTTCAGTCGCCCCAGGTAAGATGAGAAATTCGTGAAAGGCAGTCCGATTTCCCAGGGTTATAGGACACTTCACTGCGCATGATACTATCCTTTTAGAGCCGTCGGCCAAAATGACGTCGATGTCAACCTCTACATATATTGGCTTCTTTACCATTCTTATATATGCTGGTCTAATGAAGCTTCGGGTTGCACCCGTATCAATTATGGCGGTGACTAAGTTCTGGTCAAGACAAATGGTGGCTTTTACTTTGTCATCTTCCCATCGTATTGACGTCCCATTTCTTCGAGACGGAGCTTCGGGTTCAATATGTGGATTTGTTGTCGAGTGGTGGAGAACCATACGATTATGTTCGTTGCGGGGTGGAGCAGAGTTCGTAGGGATGCTTTCAAAATCTGTGGCCAGTCGTATTAACTCTTCGAGTATTGAAAAATCGATTCTGCGAATGTATCGTTGGTAGTCGGGTTGGGCATTGCGGAAAATGCGTTCCACACGTTGTTCAACCGTGAAGTTTGTGGGGCGCATTAAATTTTGCAATGCCAAGACATACTCCTTGAACGGCTCACGTGGCCGCTGGACTCGCTTTCGGACTTCGTCTTCTAGTTTTTCAAGGTAGCGGGGCGGTAAAAAGAAATCACATAGATCGTGTTTAAACGCTTCCCACTCTGTCCAGTTTTTATTATTGTTCCTATACCACAGCAATGATTTATCTCGAAGAAACTCATTGATTACTTTTAAAACATCACGTAAATTTATTTGATACGTACCCGCTAGTTCTTCCACTCGCTCGACGAATTCTAAGGGATTCTTACCTCCATCGTATTTCAGACCCCATCTTCTGATGGTATCAATTACCATAATCCGATGTTCTACGGTTGTCTTCTGGGGAAAATCGTAGGGTGTGTTTTGGCGGGATGTCCCAGGTAGTTCGCCTTTAGCTGGTGAATCTGGTGTATTCCCCGTCGCACCCTCGGGTAATTGTAGCTTAGTTGATGAAGTAGTGCCACAATCGTGTTTATTTTGAAGTGCCAGTAAAGTTGTACGTTGAGCATCCTCGTGGTCTGATGAAACAAACTTGGCGAAGCGTTTTCTCAACTCTTCGACTGTGCCTGTTATCTCGAGTTCGAACTGGGTCAGGTATTGTACCAGTTCATCCTTCTTGAGGGAGTAAATCCACGACGTCTTTAACATGGTGATTATAATAAAAATTTTTCCTTGCTGTTATTTTTGTCCAAAAAAAATGAGTTTTATTTTATATATCTGTATGTACATATATATAATTTATTTTATTCGTTGTCGTTAGTTGATTTTTCGATGATTATCAAAAATGTAGTTTTTTTAGGTATATATATATATATATACATATATATGTCTATATACCGATATGTATTATATTGTTTTTTTTTTCTTGTAGAATAATCTGCTTTGCTGCTGTATTGCTGTGTCTCTATCTATATATATCTATGTATATATAGCAGTTGGTTTGTACACGTAGGCAAATAAAATATTTGTGTGTACCGTTGTAAATTCTTGTAGCGATGTACAGTTGAATCAAAACTACGTTGTGGAATTTTTTTTTTTTTTTCCCATACAATGTTTTACTTTTGTACGTACTCAAAAGTTTTACCGTTTGACTTCAAGCAAAAGCAGTCAGGCTGGTTTATTTTAAATTTCTTCTTTAAAATATTTGGTTGTCTTTTTCGTTGTTGTTGTTTGTTAAACTGCGTCGCTGACAATTATAAATACAGTGTTTTACTTTTGTTCGTGAATCAAAAGTTTTACCGTTTGACTTCAAGCAAAAGCAGTCAGGCTGGTTTATTACTTCTTTAAAATATTTTCTTGTTGTTGTTTTTTTCCGTTGTTGCGTGACAAACTCCGTCGCTGACAAATATCAATTTGTTGTGGGCAGCATACAGTTGTAGCGGAAAATTGTTCTTCAACACAATGATTGTTTTTTTTTATGACTTTTGTAGGTACAGTCTCGGCAAAAAGTTTTCGTTGACTTATTTTTTTAATAATATTTTTTTTTCTTGTTTGTTGTTTTTAATTGTTTAGTTTTTATAAAGTTCTTTTTTTTTCATTTATTATTTTTTTTTCTTGACGATGCAAAGTCGATGTTGATTGGACAATGCAAAGTCCCTGCTCGGGCGCCACTGTAACGACACGTTTTCTCGCTTTGAAGCTGGGGTAGGCTCAGCGTTGTCCAGGATCGTTACTAGATTGTATTTTATTCAGTTTTCTGAGTAAGAGTAATAAAAAGGCTTCGGAATTCTTTAGAAAACGTTATAAATCTTATCACTTTATTTACTCTTCTGTTTCTGTATATATGTATATATAGATTCTGCTTCGGTATGTAGTTAGTTACTCTGAGAGTTGTCTATAGTAGTTCTCTTTATCTCTGGAGACGTCCCTTGATTAGATAACGAAATCCCTATTGTAGCCGTACTCAGACCCACCACAATAGAGCACGTTCGATGAAAGAGAAATATGACGAAATCTCAATTGTAGCCGTACTCAGACCCACCACAATAGAGCACGGTATTTCTCTTAGAGTTAATTACAACCGGTTGTATCGAAGGATGTTGCCTACCGATGCCGTGCTCAGACCCACACCGCTAGTCAACCTCCTTCTACTAAAAATCGAATTGTGGTCGTGCTCAGACCCACCACAATAGAATTCTTAGTCTATACAAAAAATGTACTAATCCCTCTTAGTAAACAAGTTTAATAAGAGCTCTTACCACATTAGCAGCTGCCAACCAACTCAACTCAATCAACGAATGTGTCGCCTTTTATAGCAAATTGCTCGCACACACAAGATACACACACAACCGCACCCATACGTAGTGCACGAGTTGTGTACGTGATCAGTTGTTCGATGATTGTGTTGTTCAGCGCTGTGTATAAACGTAAGTTACTATTTATATCATGACTACCAGTGATGGTAGTTAATTTTTCCGTTAAGTTCAAATGATTAAATATAATTATCTTAATACTACCATATCGAGTATTATTTCTAATCTATATGTATATATAAAATACAAAAAATGTTTGTACCCATCTTCGCTATAGACTCGGAAACTATCCAACCGATTTGACCCAAACTGGTGTCATTCAAAAGGGAATTTATAGAGGATGGTTTTAGGCTTTTAATATTTCAAGTGGGCGTAGCCCCTCCCACATAAATTGAATAACATCATATATCTTGACTATTGTGATAGCAAGAGTTTTGAAACATTGCAATAGTTCATATGTTACTAATGTGAGTAATCAGGACAAAAATGGGCGTTATCGGACAAGTGGGCGTGGCAGCTCCCATATACCCCAAAAATTGAAATCGCCATATTTTGGGCATTTTTTGACCTACGCCGATGATATTTGGTACATATAGTATTGACATAATTAGGAATACGTACTAGGAGAAAAGTGAGTGGGACCACGCCCCTTTATAGGAAAATAAAAAATCTTAATATAGTCTTAACTATTGGACCGATGGTCATTAAATTTTCACAATAGGATATATAAATACTTTTAATTTTATTTTATAACGAGGGGGGTAGCGAAGTACACCGGGATCAGCTAGTTAGTTCATAAAATAGTATTTATATTCATTAATAAAAATTATATAATTCATAAAAATAATAAAATAATAAAATAAATAAATTCATTTCCAAAGGTTAAGCAATCAGTGTGGCAAAAACGACTTAAGGCACTTTTGTCGCCACAGTACACAGGTAGGTCTTGGTGAGAAAATAAGCAGAAAAATCTGAAAACGGGCACTTTTCTCCCAGGGGGACCTGAGTGCCCCTTCTTTGTATGGGACACTTCCAGTATAGCCAGAAAGCTGAAATTCGGTACACAGGTAGGTTCTGATGAGAAATTAACGAAAATGTTTTTTAACGGGCACTTTTTATCTGGGGGGTCTATTATGCCCTTCTTTTTATGGGGAACTTCCAGTGTAGCTAGAAAGCTTAAATTTTGTAGACAGGTAGGTCCTGATGTGAAATTAACAAAAAATATTTTTCAACGACCATTTTTTACCTGGGGGACTAGTTTTCCCCTTCCTTGCATAAGGCACTTCCAGTATAGCTAGAAAGCTGAAATTTGGTACACAGGTAGGTCATGATAAAAATAACAAAAATGATTTTAAAAGGGATACTCGTGTGAGGGGGACTAGGATGCCCCTTCTTTATATGGGGCACTTTATCCATAGGATATGTTCATCGAGAGGCATACTTGCCAATTTTCAATCTTCTACGACTTTAGCAAGTACCATTTCTTAAGGGAGGGCCGAAACAGATGTGCACCCCATTTACGAGTAGTTGGAGGGGAAAAGTTCCCCTTTCTCAATTGTTTCTTTCTTTAAATGCCATTTCTAGGCTATTTACGAATTTTCAGTCTTCTATGACTTTAGCAAGTACCATTTCTTTAGGGAGGGCCGATAGAAATATTACCCCATTTACAAGTAGTTGGAGGGGAAAAATTTCCCCTTTATCAATTTTTTCTTTCTTTATATGCCATTTCTAGGCTACTTTCGAATTTTCAGTCTTCTACGACTTTAGCAAATACCATTTCTTTAGGGAGGGCCGATAGAAATATTACCCCATTTACAAGTAGTTGGAGGGGAAAAGTTTCCCCTTTCTCAATTTTTTCTTTCTTTATATGCCATTTCTAGGCTACTTACGAATTTTCAGTCTTCTACGACTTTAGGGAGGGCCGTTACCGATATCTACCCCTATATGTTTTGCTTCTTTTTATATTTTGCTGAATTATGTGCTAATGGTACAATATCTAGGCGCACGGTAGTGCGCCAGGCCAAGTTCGGCCACACAGTGTGTATATTTACACGAAACAGTTCGAGCTGTTTTTACCCCCTCATAACTTTGCTCCTCTTGATCATAATATAATGAAACTTGAAACATAAGTTCTCCCCACAGAGGTGACCTCACAGGTTAAATTTGAAAGTTCTACCGTGGAAGCTTCCCGAGATATTAAGGTGTGAAAAGTCCATATTTTAGTACATACTCACTGACTGACTCACTGACTCACTGACTCATCAATATTATTGGGCACTTCCAGTATAGCTAGAAAGCTGAAATTTGGTACACAGGTAGGTCTTGGTGAGAAAATAACCAGAAAAATCTGAAAACGGGCACTTTCCTTCCAGGGGGGACCTGAGTGCCTCTTCTTTGTATGGGGCATTTCTAGTATAGCTAGAAAGCTGAAATTTGGTACACAGGTAGGTCTTGGCGAGAAAATAACCAGAAAAATCTGAAAACGGGCACTTTCCTTCCAGGGGGGACCTGAGTGCCCCTTCTTTATATGGGGCACTTCTAGTATAGCTAGAAAGCTGAAATTCGGTACACAGGTAGGTCTTGGCGAGAAAATAACCAGAAAAATCTGAAAACGGGCACTTTCCTTCCAGGGGGGACCTGAGTGCCCCTTCTTTATATGGGGCACTTCTAGTATAGCTAGAAAGCTGAAATTCGGTACACAGGTAGGTCTTGGTGAGAAAATAAGCAGAAAAATCTGAAAACGGGCACTTTTCTCCCAGGGGGACCTGAGTGCCCCTTCTTTGTATGGGGCATTTCCAGTATAGCTAGAAAGCTGAAATTTGGTACACAGGTAGGTCTTGGCGAGAAAACAACCAGAAAAATCTGAAAACGGGCACTTTCCTTCCAGGGGAGACCTGAGTGCCCCTTCTTTATATGGGGCACTTCTAGTATAGGTAGAAAGTTGAAATTCGGTACACAGGTAGGTCTTGGTGAGAAAATAAGCAGAAAAATCAGAAAACGGGCACTTTTCTCCCAGGGGGACCTGAGTGCCCCTTCTCTATAGTATAGCTAGAAAGCTGAAATTTGGTACACAGGTAGGTCTTGGTGAGAAAATAACCAGAAAAATCTGAAAACGGGCACTTTCCTCCCAGGGGGTCCTGAGTGCCCCTTCTTTGTATGGGGCATTTCCAGTATAGCTAGAAAGCTGAAATTTGGTACACAGGTAGGTCTTGGCGAGAAAATAACCAGAAAAATCTGAAAACGGGCACTTTCCTTCCAGGGGGGACCTGAGTGCCCCTTCTTTATATGGGGCACTTCTAGTATAGCTAGAAAGCTGAAATTCGGTACACAGGTAGGTCTTGGTGAGAAAATAAGCAGAAAAATCTGAAAACGGGCACTTTTCATCTGGGGGGACAATCATTCCCCTTCTTTTTATGGGGCATTTCCGTGTATAGCTAGAAAGCTGAAATTTGGTACACAGGTAGGTCTTGGCGAGAAAATAACCAGAAAAATCTGAATACGGGCACTTTCCTTCCAGGGGGACCTGAGTGCCCCTTCTTTGTATGGGACACTTCCAGTATAGCTAGAAAGCTGAAATTCGGTACACAGGTAGGTCTTGGTGAGAAAATAAGCAGAAAAATCTGAAAACGGGCACTTTTCTCCCAGGGGGACCTGAGTGCCCCTTCTTTGTATGGGGCATTTCGAGTATAGCTAGAAAGGTGAAATTTGGTACACAGGTAGGTCTTGGCGAGAAAATAACCAGAAAAATCTGAAAACGTGCACTTTTCTTCCAGGGGGGACCTGAGTGCCCCTTCTTTATATGGGGCACTTTTAGTAAAGCTAGAAAGCTGAAATTTAGTACACAGGTAGGTCTTGGTGAGAAAATAACCAGAAAAATCTGAAAACGGGCACTTTCCTCCCAGGGGGGACCTGAGTGCCCCTTCTTTGTATGGGGCATTTCCAGTATAGCTAGAAAGCTGAAATTTGGTACACAGGTAGGTCTTGGTGAGAAAATAACCAGAAAAATCTGAAAATAGGCACTTTCCTCCCAGGGGGGACCTGAGTGCCCTTCTTTGTATGGGACACTTCTAGTATAGCTAGAAAGCTGAAATTCGGTACACATGTAGGTCTTGGTGAGAAAATAAGCAGAAAAATCTGAAAACGGGCACTTTTCTCCCAGGGGACCTGAGTGCCCCTTCTTTGTATGGGGCATTTCCAGTATAGCTAGAAAGCTGAAATTTGGTACACAGGTAGGTCTTGGCGAGAAAATAACCAGAAAAATCCGAAAACGGGCACTTTTCTTCCAGGGGGGACCTGAGTGCCCCTTCTTTATATGGGGCACTTTTAGTAAAGCTAGAAAGCTGAAATTTGGTACACAGGTAGGTCTTGGTGAGAAAATAACCAGAAAAATCTGAAAACGGGCACTTTCCTCCCAGGGGGGACCTGAGAGCCCCTTCTTTGTATGGGGCATTTCCAGTATAGCTAGAAAGCTGAAATTTGGTACACAGGTAGGTCTTGGTGAGAAAATAACCAGAAAAATCTGAAAATAGGCACTTTCCTCTCAGGGGGGACCTGAGTGCCCCTTCTTTTTATGGGACACTTCTAGTATAGCTAGAAAGCTGAAATTCGGTACACAGGTAGGTCTTGGTGAGAAAATAAGCAGAAAAATCTGAAAACGGGCACTTTTTATCTGGGGGGACAATCATTCCCCTTCTTTTTATGGGGCACTTCTAGTAGAGATAGAAAGCTGAAGTTTGGTACACATGTAGGTCTTGGCGAGAAAATAACCAGAAAAATCTGAAAACGGGCACTTTTCTTCCAGGGGGGACCTGAGTGCCCCTTCTTTATATGGGGCCTTTTTAGTATAGCTAGAAAGCTGAAATTTGGTACACATGTAGGTCTTAGTGAGAAAATAACCAGAAAAATCTGAAAACGGGCCTTTTCCTCCCAGGGGGACCTGAGTGCCCCTTCTTTGTATGGGGCATGTCCAGTATAGCTAGAAAGCTGAAATTTGGTACACAGGTAGGTCTTGGCGAGAAAATAACCAGAAAAATCTGAAAACGGGCACTTTCCTCCCAGGGGGGACCTGAGTGCCCCTTCTTTGTATGGGGCATTTCCAGTATAGATAGAAAGCTGAAATTCGGTACACAGGTAGGTCTTGGTGAGAAAATAAGCAGAAAAATCTGAAAACGGGCACTTTTCATCTGGGGGGACAATCATTCCCCTTCTTTTTATGGGGCACTTCTAGTAGAGATAGAAAGCTGAAATTTGGTACACAGGTAGGTCTTGGCGAGAAAATAACCAGAAAAATCTGAAAACGGGCACTTTCCTTCCAGGGGGGACCTGAGTGCCCCTTCTTTGTATGGACATTTCCAGTATAGCTAGAAAGCTGAAATTTGGTACACAGGTAGGTCTTGGCGAGAAAATAACCAGAAAAATCTGAAAACGGGCACTTTCCTTCCAGGGGGGACCTGAGTGTTTCTTCTTTGTATGGGACACTTCTAGTATAGCTAGAAAGCTGAAATTCGGTACACAGGTAGGTCTTGGTGAGAAAATAAGCAGAAAAATCTGAAAACGGGCACTTTACATCTGGGGGGACAATCATTCCCCTTCTTTTTATGGGGCACTTCTAGTAGAGATAGAAAGCTGAAATTCGGTACACAGGTAGGTCTTGGTGAGAAAATAACCAGAAAAATCTGAAAACAGGCACTTTCCTCCCAGGGGGGACCTGAGTGCCCCTTCTTTGTATGGGACATTTCTAGTATAGCTAGAAAGCTGAAATTCGGTACACAGGTAGGTCTTGGTGAGAAAATAAGCACAAAAATCTGAAAATGGGCACTTTTCATCTGGGGGGACATTCATTCCCCTTCTTTTTATGGGGCACTTCTAGTAGAGATAGAAAGCTGAAATTTGGTACTCAGGTAGGTCTTGGTGAGAAAATAAGCAGAAAAATCTGAAAACGGGCACTTTCCTTCCAGGGGGGACCTGAGTGCCCCTTCTTTGTATGGGACACTTCTTGTATAGCTAGAAAGCTGAAATTCGGTACACAGGTAGGTCTTGGTAAAAAAATAACCAGAAAAATCTGAAAACGGGCACTTTCCTTCTAGGGCGGACCTGAGTGCCCCTTCTTTGTATGGGGCATTTCCAGTATAGCTAGAAAGCTGAAATTTGGTACACAGGTAGGTCTTGGCGAGAAAATAACCAGAAAAATCTGAAAACGGGCACTTTTCTCCCAGGGGGACCTGAGTGCCCCTTCTTTATATGGGGCACTTCTAGTATAGCTAGAAAGCTGAAATTTGGTACACAGGTAGGTCTTGGTGAGAAAATAACCAGAAAAATCTGAAAACGGGCACTTTCCTCCCAGGGGGGACCTGAGTGCCCCTTCTTTATATGGGACACTTCTAGTATAGCTAGAAAGCTGAAATTCGAAAGAACGGGCACTTTCCTTCCAGGGGGACCTGAGTGTCCCTTCTTTATATGGGGCACTTCTAGTATAGCTAGAAAGCTGAAATTCGGTACACAGGTAGGTCTTGGTGAGAAAATAAGCAGAAAAATCTGAAAACGGGCACTTTTCTCCCAGGGGGACCTGAGTGCCCATTCTTTATATGGGGCACTGCTAGTATAGCTAGAAAGCTGAAATTTGGTACACAGGTAGGTCTTGGTGAGAAAATAACCAGAAAAATCTGAAAACGGGCACTTTCCTCCCAGGAAGGACCTGAGTGCCCCTTCTTTATATGGAGCACTTCTAGTATAGATAGAAAGCTGAAATTCGGTACACAGGTAGGTCTTGGCGAGAAAATAACCAGAAAAATCTGAAAACGGGCACTTTCCTTCCAGGGGGGACCTGACTGCCCCTTCTTTGTATGGGGCATTTCCAGTTTATCTAGAAAGCTGAAATTCGGTACACAGGTAGGTTCTGATGAGAAATTAACGAAAATGTTTTTTTAACGGGCACTTTTCATCTGGGATGTCTATTATGCCCTTCTTAAAGCTTAAATTTTGTAGACAGGTAGGTCCTGATGTGAAATTAACAAAAAATATTTTTCAACGGCCATTTTTTACCTGGGGGACTAGTGTTCCCCTTCCTTGCATAAGGCACTTCCAGTATAGCTAGAAAGCTGAAATTTGGTACACAGGTAGGTCATGATAAAAAATAACAAAAATGATTTTAAAAGGGATACTTTTCGTGTGAGGGGGACTAGGATGCCCCTTCTTTATATGGGGTACTTTATCCATAGGATATGTTCATCGAGAGGCATACTTGCCAATTTTCAATCTTCTACGACTTTAGCAAGTACCATTTCTTTAGGGAGGGCCGAAACAGATGTGCACCCCATTTACGAGTAGTGGGAGGGGAAAAGTTCCCCTTTCTCAATTGTTTCTTTCTTTATATGCCATTTCTAGGCTACTTACGAATTTTCAGTCTTCTACGACTTTAGCAAGTACCATTTCTTTAGGGAGGGCCGATAGAAATATTACCCCATTTACAAGTAGTTGGAGGGGAAAAGTTTCCCCTTTTTCAATTTTTTCTTTCTTTATATGCTATTTCTAGGCTACTTACGAATTTTCAGTCTTCTACGACTTTAGCAAGTACCATTTCTTTAGGGAGGGCCGATAGAAATATGCACCCCATTTACGAGTAGTTGGAGGGGAAAAGTTTCCCCTTTCTCAATTTTTTCTTTCTTTATATGCCATTTCTAGGCTACATACGAATTTTCAGTCTTCTACGACTTTAGCAAGTACCATTTCTTTAGGGAGGGCCGATAGAAATATTACCCCATTTACAAGTAGTTGGAGGGGAAAAGTTTCCCCTTTCTCAATTTTTTCTTTCTTTTTATGCCATTTCTAGGCTACTTACGAATTTTCAGTCTTCTATGACTTTAGCAAGTACCATTTCTTTAGGGAGGGCCGATAGAAATATTACCCCATTTACAAGTAGTTGGAGGGGAAAAGTTTCCCCTTTATCAATTTTTTCTTTCTTTATATGCCATTTCTAGGCTACTTACGAATTTTCAGTCTTCTACGACCTTAGCAAGTACCATTTCTTTAGGGAGGGCCGATAGAAATATTACCCCATTTACAAGTAGTTGGCGGGGAAAAGTTTCCCCTTTCTCAATTTTTTCTTTCTTTATATGCCATTTCTAGGCTACTTACGAATTTTCAGTCTTCTACGACTTTAGGGAGGGCCGTTACCGATATCTACCCCCATATGTTTTGCTTCTTTTTATATTTTGCTGAATTATGTGCTAATGTTACAATATCTGGGCGCACGATAGTGCCACACAGTGTGTATATTTACACGAAACAGTTTGAGCTGTTTTTACCCCCCTCATAACTTTGCTCCTATTGATCATAATATAATGAAACTTGAAACATAAGTTCTCCCCACAGAGGCGACCTCACAGGTTAAATTTGAAAGTTCTACCGTGGAAGCTTCCCGAGATATTAATTTGTGAAAAGTCCATATTTTAGTACATACTCACTGACTGACTCACTGACTCATCAATATTATTGGGCACTTCCAGTATAGCTAGAAAGCTGAAATTTGGTACACAGGTAGGTCTTGGTGAGAAAATAACCAGAAAAATCTGAAAACGGGCACTTTCCTTCCAGGGGGGACCTGAGTGCCCCTTCTTTGTATGGGGCATTTCCAGTATAGCTAGAAAGCTGAAATTTGGTACACAGGTAGGTCTTGGCGAGAAAATAAGCAGAAAAATCTGAAAACGGGCACTTTCCTTCCAGGGGGGACCTGAGTGCCCCTTCTTTATATGGGGCACTTCTAGTATAGCTAGAAAGCTGAAATTCGGTACACAGGTAGGTCTTGGTAAGAAAATAAGCAGAAAAATCTGAAAACGGGCACTTTTCTCCCAGGGGGACCTGAGTGCCCCTTCTTTGTATGGGGCATTTCCAGTATAGCTAGAAAGCTGAAATTTGGTACACAGGTAGGTCTTGGCGAGAAAATAACCAGAAAACGCTGAAAACGGGCACTTTCCTTCCAGGGGGGACCTGAGTGCCCCTTCTTTATATGGGGCACTTCTAGTATAGCTAGAAAGCTGAAATTCGGTACACAGGTAGGTCTTGGTGAGAAAATAAGCAGAAAAATCTGAAAAGGGGCACTTTTCTCCCAGGGGGACCTGAGTGCCCCTCCTTTGTATGGGGCATTTCCAGTACAGCTAGAAAGCTGAAATTTATTACACAGGTAGGTCTTGGTTAGAAAATAACCAGAAAAATCTGAAAACGGGCACTTTCCTTCCAGGGGGGACCTGAGTGCCCCTTCTTTGTATGGGGCATTTCCAGTATAGCTAGAAAGCTGAAATTTGGTACACAGGTAGGTCTTGGCGAGAAAATAACCAGAAAAATCTGAAAACGGGCACTTTCCTTCCAGGGGCGACCTGAGTGCCCCTTCTTTATATTTGGCACTTCTAGTATAGCTAGAAAGCTGAAATTCGAAAGAACGGGCACTTTCCTTCCAGGGGGGACCTGAGTGCCCCTTCTTTATATGGGGCACTTCTAGTATAGCTAGAAAGCTGAAATTCGGTACACAGGTAGGTCTTGGTGAGAAAATAAGCAGAAAAATCTGAAAACGGGCACTTTTCTCCCAGGGGGACCTGAGTGCCCCTTCTTTATATGGGGCACTTCTAGTATAGCTAGAAAGCTGAAATTTGGTACACAGGTAGGTCTTGGTGAGAAAATAACCATAAAAATCTGAAAACGGGCACTTTCCTCCCAGGAAGGACCTGAGTGCCCCTTCTTTATATGGGGCACTTCTAGTATAGATAGAAAGCTGAAATTCGGTACACAGGTAGGTCTTGGCGAGAAAATAACCAGAAAAATCTGAAAACGGGTACTTTCCTTCCAGGGGGGACCTGAGTGCCCCTTCTTTGTATGGGGCATTTCCAGTTTAGCTAGAAAGCTGAAATTCGGTACACAGGTAGGTTCTGATGAGAAATTAACGAAAATGTTTTTTTAACGGGCACTTTTCATCTGGGATGTCTATTATGCCCTTCTTAAAGCTTAAATTTTGTAGACAGGTAGGTCCTAATGTGAAATTAACAAAAAAAAATTTTTCAACGGCCATTTTTTACCTGGGGGACTAGTGTTCCCCTTCCTTGCATAAGGCACTTCCAGTATAGCTAGAAAGCTGAAATTTGGTACACAGGTAGGTCATGATAAAAAATAACAAAAATGATTTTAAAAGGGATACTTTTCGTGTGAGGGGGACTAGGATGCCCCTTCTTTATATGGGGTACTTTATCCATAGGATATGTTCATCGAGAGGCATACTTGCCAATTTTCAATCTTCTACGACTTTAGCAAGTACCATTTCTTTAGGGAGGGCCGATAGAAATATTACCCCATTTACAAGTAGTTGGAGGGGAAAAGTTTCCCCTTTCTCAATTTTTTCTTTCTTTTTATGCCATTTCTAGGCTACTTACGAATTTTCAGTCTTCTATGACTTTAGCAAGTACCATTTCTTTAGGGAGGGCCGATAGAAATATTACCCCATTTACAAGTAGTTGGAGGGGAAAAGTTTCCCCTTTATCAATTTTTTTCTTTTTTTATATGCCATTTCTAGGCTACTTACGAATTTTCAGTCTTCTACGACTTTAGCAAGTACCATTTCTTTAGGGAGGGCCGATAGAAATATTACCCCATTTACAAGTAGTTGGAGGGGAAAAGTTTCCCCTTTCTCAATTTTTTCTTTCTTTATATGCCATTTCTAGGCTACTTACGAATTTTCAGTCTTCTACGACTTTAGGGAGGGCCGTTACCGATATCTACCCCCATATGTTTTGCTTCTTTTTATATTTTGCTGAATTATGTGCTAATGTTACAATATCTAGGCGCACGGTAGTGCGCCAGGCCAAGTTCGGCCACACAGTGTGTATATTTACACGAAACAGTTCGAGCTGTTTTTACCCCCCTCATAACTTTGCTCCTCTTGATCATAATATAATGAAACTTGAAACATAAGTTCTCCCCACAGAGGCGACCTCACAGATTAAATTTGAAAGTTCTACCGTGGAAGCTTCCCGAGATATTAATTTGTGAAAAGTCCATATTTTAGTACATACTCACTGACTCACTGACTCATCAATATTATTGGGCACTTCCAGTATAGCTAGAAAGCTGAAATTTGGTACACAGGTAGGTCTTGGTGAGAAAATAACCAGAAAAATCTGAAAACGGGCACTTTCCTTCCAGGGGGGACCTGAGTGCCCCTTCTTTGTATGGGGCATTTCCAGTATAGCTAGAAAGCTGAAATTTGGTACACAGGTAGGTCTTGGCGAGAAAATAACCAGAAAAATCTGAAAACGGGCACTTTCCTTCCAGGGGGGACCTGAGTGCCCCTTCTTTATATGGGGCACTTCTAGTATAGCTAGAAAGCTGAAATTCGGTACACAGGTAGGTCTTGGTGAGAAAATAAGCAGAAAAATCTGAAAACTGGCACTTTTGTCCCAGGGGGACCTGAGTGCCCCTTCTTTGTATGGGGCATTTCCAGTATAGCTAGAAAGCTGAAATTTGGTACACAGGTAGGTCTTGGCGAGAAAATAACCAGAAAACGCTGAAAACGGGCACTTTCCTTCCAGGGGGGACCTGAGTGCCCCTTCTTTATATGGGGCACTTCTAGTATAGCTAGAAAGCTGAAATTCGGTACACAGGTAGGTCTTGGTGAGAAAATAAGCAGAAAAATCTGAAAAGGGGCACTTTTTTCCCAGGGGGACCTGAGTGCCCCTTCTTTGTATGGGGCATTTCCAGTACAGCTAGAAAGCTGAAATTTATTACACAGGTAGGTCTTGGTGAGAAAATAACCAGAAAAATCTGAAAACGGGCTCTTTCCTTCCAGGGGGGACCTGAGTGCCCCTTCTTTTTATGGGGCATTTCCAGTATAGCTAGAAAGCTGAAATTTGGTACACAGGTAGGTCTTGGCGAGAAACTAACCAGAAAAATCTGAAAACGGGCACTTTCCTTCCAGGGACGACCTGAGTGCCCCTTCCTTATATTTGGCACTTCTAGTATAGCTAGAAAGCTGAAATTCGGTACACAGGTAGGTCTTGGCGAGAAAATAACCAGAAAAATCTGAAAACGGGCACTTTCCTTCCAGGGGGGACCTGAGTACCCCTTCTTTATATGGGGCACTTCTAGTATAGCTAGAAAGCTGAAATTCAGTACACAGGTAGGTCTTGGTGAGAAAATAAGCAGAAAAATCTGAAAACGGGCACTTTTCTCCCAGGGGGACCTGAGTGCCCCTTCTTTGTATGGGGCATTTCCAGTATAGCTAGAAAGCTGAAATTTGGTACACAGGTAGGTCTTGGCGAGAAAATAACCAGAAAAATCTGAAAACGGGCACTTTCCTTCCAGGGGGGACCTGAGTGCCCCTTCTTTATATGGGGCACTTCTAATATAGCTAGAAAGCTGAAATTCGGTACACAGGTAGGTCTTGGTGAGAAAATATGCAGAAAAATCTGAAAACGGGCACTTTCCTCCCAGGGGGTCCTGAGTGCCCCTTCTTTGTATGGGGCACTTCTAGTATAGCTAGAAAGCTGAAATTTGGTACACAGGTAGGTCTTGGCGAGAAAATAACCAGAAAAATCTGAAAACGGGTACTTTCGTTCCAGGGGGGACCTGAGTGCCCCTTCTTTGTATGGGGCATTTCCAGTATAGCTAGAAAGCTGAAATTCAGTACACAGGTAGGTCTTGGTGAGAAAATAAGCAGAAAAATCTGAAATTGGGCACTTTTCTCCCAGGGGGACCTGAGTGCCCCTTCTTTATATGGGGCACTTCTAGTATAGCTAGAAAGCTGAAATTCAGTACAGAGGTAGGTCTTGGTGAGAAAATAAGCAGAAAAATCTGAAAACGGGCACTTTTCTCCCAGGGGGACCTGAGTGCCCCTTCTTTGTATGGGGCATTTCCAGTATAGCTAGAAAGCTGAAATTTGGTACACAGGTAGGTCTTGGCGAGAAAATAACCAGAAAAATCTGAAAACGGGCACTTTCCTTCCAGGGGGGACCTGAGTGCCCCTTCTTTATATGGGGCACTTCTAGTATAGCTAGAAAGCTGAAATTTGGTACACAGGTAGGTCTTGGCGAGAAAATAACCAGAAAAATCTGAAAACGGGCACTTTCCTTCCAGGGGGGACTTGAGTGTTCCTTCTTTATATGGGGCACTTCTAGTATAGCTAGAAAGCTGAAATTCGGTACACAGGTAGGTCTTGGTGAGAAAATAAGTAGAAAAATCTGAAAACGGGCACTTTTCTCCCAGGGGGACCTGAGTGCCCCTTCTTTTTATGGGGCATTTCCAGTATAGCTAGAAAGCTGAAATTTGGTACACAGGTAGGTCTTGGCGAGAAAATAACCAGAAAAATCTGAAAACGAGCACTTTCCTTCCAGGGGGGACCTGAGTGCCCCTTCTTTATATGGGGCACTTCTAGTATAGCTAGAAAGCTGAAATTTGGTACACAGGTAGGTCTTGGCGAGAAAATAACCAGAAAAGTCTGAAAACGAGCACTTTCCTTCCAGTGGGGACCTGAGTGCCCCTTCTTTATATGGGGCACTTCTAGTATAGCTAGAAAGCTGAAATTTGGTACACAGGTAGGTCTTGGCGAGAAAATAACCAGAAAAGTCTGAAAACGAGCACTTTCCTTCCAGGGGGGACCTGAGTGCCCCTTCTTTATATAGGGCACTTCTAGTATAGCTAGAAAGCTGAAATTTGGTACACAGGTACATAGGATATGTTCATCGAGAGGCATACTTGCCAATTTTCAATCTTCTACAACTTTAGCAAGTACCATTTCTTTAGGGAGGGCCGATAGAAATATTGCCCCATTTACAAGTAGTTGGAGGGGAAAAGTTTCCCCTTTATCAACTTTTTCTTTCTTTATATGCCATTTCTAGGCTACTTACGAATTTTCAGTCTTCTACGACTTTAGCAAGTACCATTTCTTTAGGGAGGGCCGATAGAAATATTGCCCCATTTACAAGTAGTTGGAGGGGAAAAGTTTCCCCTTTCTCAACTTTTTCTTTCTTTATATGCCATTTCTAGGCTACTTGCGAATTTTCAGTCTTCTACGACTTTAGCAAGTACCATTTCTTTAGGGAGGGCCGATAGAAATATTGCCCCATTTACAAGTAGTTGGAGGGGAAAAGTTTCCCCTTTCTCAACTTTTTCTTTCTTTATATGCCATTTCTAGGCTACTTACGAATTTTCAGTCTTCTACGACTTTAGCAAGTACCATTTCTTTAGGGAGGGCCGATAGAAATATTAGCCCATTTACAAGTAGTTGGAGGGGAAAAGTTTCCCCTTTATCAACTTTTTCTTTCTTTATATGCCATTTCTAGGCTACTTACGAATTTTCAGTCTTCTACGACTTTAGCAAGTACCATTTCTTTAGGGAGGGCCGATAGAAATATTACCCCATTTACAAAAAATTGGAGGGGAAAAGTTTCCCCTTTCTCAATTTTTTCTTTCTTTATATGCCATTTCTAGGCTACTTACGAATTTTCAGTCTTCTATGACTTTAGCAAGTACCATTTCTTTAGGGAGGGCCGATAGAAATATTACCCCATTTACAAGTAGTTGGAGGGGAAAAGTTTCCCCTTTATCAATTTTTTCTTTCTTTATATGCCATTTCTAGGCTACTTACGAATTTTCAGTCTTCTACGACTTTAGCAAGTACCATTTCTTTAGGGAGGGCCGATAGAAATATTACCCCATTTACAAGTAGTTGGAGGGGAAAAGTTTCCCCTTTCTCAATTTTTTCTTTCTTTATATGCCATTTCTAGGCTACTTACGAATTTTCAGTCTTCTACGACTTTAGGGAGGGCCGTTACCGATATCTACCCCCATATGTTTTGCTTCTTTTTATATTTTGCTGAATTATGTGCTAATGTTACAATATCTGGGCGCACGATAGTGCGCCAGGCCAAGTTCGGCCACACAGTGTGTATATTTACACGAAACAGTTCGAGCTGTTTTTACCCCCCTCATAACTTTGCTCCTCTTGATCATAATATAATGAAACTTGAAACATAAGTTCTCCCCACAGAAGTGACATCACAGGTTAAATTTTAAAGTTCTACCGTGGAAGCTTCCCGAGATATTAATTTGTGAAAAGTCCATATTTTAGTACATACTCACTGACTCACTGACTCATCAATATTATTGGGCACTTCCAGTATAGCTAGAAAGCTGAAATTTGGTACACAGGTAGGTCTTGGTGAGAAAATAACCAGAAAATTCTGAAAACGGGCACTTTCCTTCCAGGGGGGACCTGAGTCCCCTTCTTTGTATGGGGCATTTCCAGTATAGCTAGAAAGCTGAAATTTGGTACACAGGTAGGTCTTGGCGAGAAAATAACCAGAAAAATCTGAAAACGGGCACTTTCCTTCCAGGGGGGACCTGAATGCCCCTTCTTTATATGGGGCACTTCTAGTATAGCTAGAAAGCTGAAATTCGGTACACAGGTAGGTCTTGGTGAGAAAATAAGCAGAAAAATCTGAAAACGGGCACTTTTCTCCCAGGGGGACCTGAGTGCCCCTTCTTTGTATGGGGCATTTCCACTATAGCTAGAAAGCTGAAATTTGGTACACAGGTAGGTCTTGGCGAGAAAATAACCAGAAAAATCTGAAAACGGGCACTTTCCTTCCAGAGGGGACCTGAGTGCTTCTTCTTCATATGGGGCACTTCTAGTATAGCTAGAAAGCTGAAATTCGGTACACAGGTAGGTCTTGGTGAGAAAATAAGCAGAAAAATCTGAAAACGGGCACTTTTCTCCCAGGGGGACCTGAGTGCCCCTTCTTTGTATGGGGCATTTCCAGTATAGCTAGAAAGCTGAAATTTGGTACACAGGTAGGTCTTGGCGAGAAAATAACCAGAAAAGTCTGAAAACGAGCACTTTCCTTCCAGGGGGGACCTGAGTGCCCCTTCTTTATATGGGGCACTTCTAGTATAGCTAGAAAGCTGAAATTTGGTACACAGGTAGGTCTTAACGAGAAAATAAGCAGAAAAATCTGAAAACGGGCACTTTTCTCCCAGGGGGACCTGAGTGCCCCTTCTTTGTATGGGGCATTTTCAGTATAGCTAGAAAGATGAAATTTGGTACACAGGTAGGTCTTGGCGAGAAAATAACCAGAAAAATCTGAAAACGGGCACTTTCCTTCCAGGGGGGACCTGAGTGCCCCTTCTTTATATGGGGCACTTCTAGTATAGCTAGAAAGCTGAAATTCGGTACACAGGTAGGTCTTGGTGAGAAAATAAGTAGAAAAATCTGAAAACGGGCACTTTTCTCCCAGGGGGACCTGAGTGCCCCTTCTTTGTATGGGGCATTTCCAGTATAGCTAGAAAGCTGAAATTTGGTACACAGGTAAGTCTTGGCGAGAAAATAACCAGAAAAATCTGAAAACGGGCACTTTCCTTCCAGGGGGGACCTGAGTGCCCCTTCTTTATATGGGGCACTTCTAGTATAGCTAGAAAGCTGAAATTTGGTACACAGGTAGGTCTTGGCGAGAAAATAACCAGAAAAGTCTGAAAACGAGCACTTTCCTTCCAGGGGGGACCTGAGTGCCCCTTCTTTATATGGGGCACTTCTAGTATAGCTAGAAAGCTGAAATTTGGTACACAGGTAGGTCTTGGCGAGAAAATAACCAGAAAAGTCTGAAAACGAGCACTTTCCTTCCAGGGGGGACCTGAGTGCCCCTTCTTTATATGGGGCACTTCTAGTATAGCTAGAAAGCTTAAATTTGGTACACAGGTACATAGGATATGTTCATCGAGAGGCATACTTGCCAATTTTCAATCTTCTACAACTTTAGCAAGTACCATTTCTTTAGGGAGGGCCGAAACAGATGTGCACCCCATTTACGAGTAGTTGGAGGGGAAAAGTTCCCCTTTCTCAATTGTTTCTTTCTTTATATGCCATTTCTAGGCTACTTACGAATTTTCAGTCTTCTACGACTTTAGCAAGTACCATTTCTTTAGGGAGGGCCGATAGAAATATTACCCCATTTACAAGTAGTTGGAGGGGAAAAGTTTCCCCTTTCTCAATTTTTTCTTTCTTTATATGCCATTTCTAGGCTACTTACGAATTTTCAGTCTTCTACGACTTTAGGGAGGGCTGTTACCGATATCTACCCCCATATGTTTTGCTTCTTTTTATATTTTGCTGAATTATGTGCTAATGTTACAATATCTAGGCGCACGGTAGTGCGCCAGGCCAAGTTCGGCCACACAGTGTGTATTTACACGAAACAGTTCGAGCTGTTTTTACCCCCCTCATAACTTTGCTCCTCTTGATCATAATATAATGAAACTTGAAACATAAGTTCTCCCCACAGAGGTGACCTCACAGGTTAAATTTGAAAGTTCTACCGTGGAAGCTTCCCTAGATATTAAGGTGTGAAAAGTCCATATTTTAGAACATACTCACTGACTCACTGACTGACTCACTGACTCATCAATATTATTGGGCACTTCCAGTATAGCTAGAAAGCTGAAATTTGGTACACAGGTAGGTCTTGGTGAGAAAATAACCAGAAAAATCTGAAAACGGGCACTTTTCTCCCAGGGGGACCTGAGTGCCCCTTTTTTGTATGGGGCATTTCCAGTATAGCTAGAAAGCTGAAATTCGGTACACAGGTAGGTCTTGGTGAGAAAATAAGCAGAAAAATCTGAAAACGGGCACTTTTCTCCCAGGGGGACCTGAGTGCCCCTTCTTTGTATGGGGCATTTCCAGTATAGCTAGAAAGCTGAAATTTGGTACACAGGTAGGTCTTGGCGAGAAAATAACCAGAAAAATCTGAAAACGGGCACTTTCCTTCCAGGGGGGACCTGAGTGCCCCTTCTTTATATGGGGCACTTCTAGTATAGCTAGAAAGCTGAAATTTGGTACACAGGTAGGTCTTGGCGAGAAAATAACCAGAAAAGTCTGAAAACGAGCACTTTCCTTCCAAGGGGACCTGAGTGCCCCTTCTTTATATGGGGCACTTCTAGTATAGCTAGAAAGCTGAAATTTGGTACACAGGTAGGTCTTGGCGAGAAAATAACCAGAAAAGTCTGAAAACGAGCACTTTCCTTCCAGGGGGACCTGAGGGCCCCTTCTTTGTATGGGGCATTTCCAGTATAGCTAGAAAGCTGAAATTTGGTACACAGGTAGGTCTTGGCGAGAAAATAACCAGAAAAATCTGAAAACGGGCACTTTCCTTCCAGGGGGACCTGAGTGCCCCTTCTTTATATGGGGCACTTCTAGTATAGCTAGAAAGCTGAAATTTGGTACACAGGTAGGTCTTGGCGAGAAAATAACCAGAAAAGTCTGAAAACGAGCACTTTCCTTCCAGGGGGACCTGAGTGCCCCTTCTTTATATGGGGCACTTCTAGTATAGCTAGAAAGCTGAAATTTGGTACACAGGTAGGTCTTGGCGAGAAAATAACCAGAAAAGTCTGAAAACGAGCACTTTCCTTCCAGGGGGGACCTGAGTGCCTTTTTTTTTATGTGGCGCTTCTAGTATAGTTATAAAGCTGAAATTTGGTATATAGGTAGGTCTTGGCGAGAAAATAACCAGAAAAATCTGAAAACGGGCACTTTCCTTCCAGGGGGGACCTGAGTGCCCCTTCTTTATATGGGGCACTTCTAGTATAGCTAGAAAGCTGAAATTCGGTAAACAGGTAGGTCTTGGCGAGAAAATAACCAGAAAAATCTGAAAACGGGCACTTTTCTCCCAGGGGGACCTGAGTGCCCCTTCTTTGTATGGGGCATTTCCAGTATAGCTAGAAAGCTGAAATTTGGTACACAGGTAGGTCTTGGCGAGAAAATAACCAGAAAAATCTGAAAACGGGCACTTTCCTTCCAGGGGGGACCTGAGTGCCCCTATTTTATATGGGGCACTTCTAGTATAGCTAGAAAGCTGAAATTTGGTACACAGGTAGGTCTTGGCGAGAAAATAACCAGAAAAATCTGAAAACGGGCACTTTTCTCCCAGGGGGACCTGAGTGCCCCTTCTTTGTATGGGGCATTTCCAGTATAGCTAGAAAGCTGAAATTTGGTACACAGGTAGGTCTTGGCGAGAAAATAACCAGAAAAATCTGAAAACGGGCACTTTCCTTCCAGGGGGGACCTGAGTGCCCCTTCTTTATATGGGGCACTTCTAGTATAGCTAGAAAGCTGAAATTTGGTACACAGGTAGGTCTTGGCGAGAAAATAACCAGAAAAGTCTGAAAACGAGCACTTTCCTTCCAGGGGGGACCTGAGTGCCCCTTCTTTATATGGGGCACTTCTAGTATAGCTAGAAAGCTGAAATTTGGTACACAAGTAGGTCTTGGCGAGAAAATAACCAGAAAAATCTGAAAACGGGCACTTTCCTTCCAGGGGGGACCTGAGTGCCCCTTCTTTATATGGGGCACTTCTAGTATAGCTAGAAAGCTGAAATTCGGTACACAGGTAGGTCTTGGCGAGAAAATAACCAGAAAAATCTGAAAACGGGCACTTTTCTCCCAGGGGGACCTGAGTGCCCCTTCTTTGTATGGGGCATTTCCAGTGTAGCTAGAAAGCTGAAATTTGGTACACAGGTAGGTCTTGGCGAGAAAATAACCAGAAAAATCTGAAAACGGGCACTTTCCTTCCAGGGGGGACCTGAGTGCACCTTCTTTATATGGGGCACTTCTAGTATAGCTAGAAAGCTGAAATTTGGTACACAGGTAGGTCTTGGCGAGAAAATAACCAGAAAAATCTGAAAACGGGCACTTTCCTTCCAGGGGGGACCTGAGTGCCCCTTCTTTATATGGGGCACTTCTAGTATAGCTAGAAAGCTGAAATTCGGTACACAGGTAGGTCTTGGTGAGAAAATAAGCAGAAAAATCTGAAAACGGGCACTTTTCTCCCAGGGGGACCTGAGTGCCCCTTCTTTGTATGGGGCATTTCCAGTATAGCTAGAAAGCTGAAATTTGGTATACAGGTAGGTCTTGGCGAGAAAATAACCAGAAAAGTCTGAAAACGGGCACTTTCCTTCCAGGGGGACCTGATTGCCCCTTCTTTATATGGGGCACTTCTAGTATAGCTAGAAAGCTGAAATTTGGTACACAGGTAGGTCTTGGCGAGAAAATAACCAGAAAAATCTGAAAACGGGCACTTTCCTTCCAGGGGGGACCTGAGTGCCCCTTCTTTATATGGGGCACTTCTAGTATAGCTAGAAAGCTGAAATTCGGTACACAGGTAGGTCTTGGCGAGAAAATAACCACAAAAATCTGAAAACGGGCACTTTTCTCCCAGGGGGACCTGAGTGCCCCTTCTTTGTATGGGGCATTTCCAGTATAGCTAGAAAGCTGAAATTTGGTACACAGGTAGGTCTTGGCGAGAAAATAACCAGAAAAATCTGAAAACGGGCACTTTTCTCCCAGGGGGACCTGAGTGCCCCTTCTTTGTATGGGGCATTTCCAGTATAGCTAGAAAGCTGAAATTTGGTACACAGGTAGGTCTTGGCGAGAAAATAACCAGAAAAATCTGAAAACGGGCACTTTCCTTCCAGGGGGGACCTGAGTGCCCCTTCTTTATATGGGGCATTTCTAGTATAGCTAGAAAGCTGAAATTTGGTACACAGGTAGGTCTTGGCGAGAAAATAACCAGAAAAATCTGAAAACGGGCACTTTCCTTCCAGGGGGGACCTGAGTGCCCCTTCTTTATATGGGGCACTTCTAGTATAGCTAGAAATCTGAAATTCGGTACACAAGTAGGTCTTGGTGAGAAAATAAGCAGAAAAATCTGAAAACGGGCACTTTTCCCCCAGGGGGGACCTGAGTGCCCCTTCTTTATATGGGGCACTTCTAGTATAGCTAGAAAGCTGAAATTTGGTACACAGGTATGTCTTGGCGAGAAAATAACCAGAAAAGTCTGAAAACGGGTAGTTTCCTTCCAGGGGGGACCTGAGTGCCCCTTCTTTATATGGGGCACTTCTAGTATAGCTAGAAAGCTGAAATTCGGTACACAGGTAGGTCTTGGTGAGAAAATAAGCAGAAAAATCTGAAAACGGGCACTTTTCTCCCAGGGGGACCTGAGTGCCCCTTCTTTGTATGGGGCATTTCCAGTATAGCTAGAAAGCTGAAATTTGGTACACAGGTAGGTCTTGGCGAGAAAATAACCAGAAAAGTTTGAAAACGGGCACTTTCCTTCCAGGGGGACCTGATTGCCCCTTCTTTATATGGGGCACTTCTAGTATAGCTAGAAAGCTGAAATTTGGTACACAGGTAGGTCTTGGCGAGAAAATAACCAGAAAAATCTGAAAACGGGCACTTTCCTTCCAGGGGGGACCTGAGTGCCCCTTCTTTATATGGGGCACTTCTAGTATAGCTAGAAAGCTGAAATTCGGTACACAGGTAGGTCTTGGCGAGAAAATAACCACAAAAATCTGAAAACGGGCACTTTTCTCCCAGGGGGACCTGAGTGCCCCTTCTTTGTATGGGGCATTTCCAGTATAGCTAGAAAGCTGAAATTTGGTACACAGGTAGGTCTTGGCGAGAAAATAACCAAAAAAATCTGAAAACGGGCACTTTCCTACCAGGGGGACCTGAGTGCCCCTTCTTTATATGGGGCATTTCCAGTATAGCTAGAAAGCTGAAATTTGGTACACAGGTAGGTCTTGGCGAGAAAATAACCACACAAATCTGAAATCGGGCATTTTCCTTCCAAGGGGGACCTGAGTGCCCCTTCTTTATATGGGGCACTTCTAGTATAGCTAGAAAGCTGAAATTTGGTACACAGGTAGGTCTTGGTGATAAAATAACCAGAAAAGTCTGAAAACGGGCACTTTCCTTCCAGGGGGGACCTGAGTGCCCCTTCTTTATATGGGGCACTTCTAGTATAGCTAGAAAGCTGAAATTCGGTACACAGGTAGGTCTTGGCGAGAAAATAACCAGAAAAATCTGAAAACGGGCACTTTTCTCCCAGGGGGACCTGAGTGCCCCTTCTTTGTATGGGGCATTTCCAGTATAGCTAGAAAGCTGAAATTTGGTACACAGGTAGGTCTTGGCGAGAAAATAACCAGAAAAATCTGAAAACGGGCACTTTCCTTCCAGGGGGGACCTGAGTGCCCCTTCTTTATATGGGGCATTTCTAGTATAGCTAGAAAGCTGAAATTTGGTACACAGGTAGGTCTTGGCGAGAAAATAACCAGAAAAATCTGAAAACGGGCACTTTCCTTCCAGGGGGGACCTGAGTGCCCCTTCTTTATATGGGGCACTTCTAGTATAGCTAGAAAGCTGAAACTCGGTACACAAGTAGGTCTTGGTGAGAAAATAAGCAGAAAAATCTGAAAACGGGCACTTTTTCCCCAGGGGGGACCTGAGTGCCCCTTCTTTATATGGGGCACTTCTAGTATAGCTAGAAAGCTGAAATTTGGTACACAGGTATGTCTTGGCGAGAAAATAACCAGAAAAGTCTGAAAACGGGTAGTTTCCTTCCAGGGGGGACCTGAGTGCCCCTTCTTTATATGGGGCACTTCTAGTATAGCTAGAAAGCTGAAATTTGGTACACAGGTAGGTCTTGGTGATAAAATAACCAGAAAAGTCTGAAAACGGGCACTTTCCTTCCAGGGGGGACCTGAGTGCCCCTTCTTTATATGGGGCACTTCTAGTATAGCTAGAAAGCTGAAATTCGGTACACAGGTAGGTCTTGGCGAGAAAATAACCACAAAAATCTTAAAACGGGCACTTTTCTCCCAGGGGGACCTGAGTGCCCCTTCTTTGTATGGGGCATTTCCAGTATAGCTAGAAAGCTGAAATTTGATACACAGGTAGGTCTTGGCGAGAAAATAACCAAAAAAATCTGAAAACGGGCACTTTCCTACCAGGGGGACCTGAGTGCCCCTTCTTTATATGGGGCATTTCCAGTATAGCTAGAAAGCTGAAATTTGGTACACAGGTAGGTCTTGGCGAGAAAATAACCACACAAATCTGAAATCGGGCATTTTCCTTCCAAGGGGGACCTGAGTGCCCCTTCTTTATATGGGGCACTTCTAGTATAGCTAGAAAGCTGAAATTTGGTACACAGGTAGGTCTTGGTGATAAAATAACCAGAAAAGTCTGAAAACGGGCACTTTCCTTCCAGGGGGGACCTGAGTGCCCCTTCTTTATATGGGGCACTTCTAGTATAGCTAGAAAGCTGAAATTCGGTACACAGGTAGGTCTTGGCGAGAAAATAACCAGAAAAATCTGAAAACGGGCACTTTCCTTCCAGGGGGGACCTGAGTGCCCCTTCTTTATATGGGGCACTTCTAGTATAGCTAGAAAGCTGAAATTCGGTACACAAGTAGGTCTTGGTGAGAAAATAAGCAGACAAATCTGAAAACGGGCACTTTTTCCCCAGGGGGGACCTGAGTGCCCCTTCTTTATATGGGGCACTTCTAGTATAGCTAGAAAGCTGAAATTTGGTACACAGGTATGTCTTGGCGAGAAAATAACCAGAAAAGTCTGAAAACGGGTAGTTTCCTTCCAGGGGGGACCTGAGTGCCCCTTCTTTATATGGGGCACTTCTAGTATAGCTAGAAAGCTGAAATTTGGTACACAGGTAGGTCTTGGCGAGAAAATAACCAGAAAAATCTGAAAACGGGCACTTTCCTTCCAGGGGGGACCTGAGTGCCCCTTCTTTATATGGGGCACTTCTAGTATAGCTAGAAAGCTGAAATTCGGTACACAAGTAGGTCTTGGTGAGAAAATAACCAGAAAAATCTGAAAACGGGCACTTTTCTCCCAGGGGGACCTGAGTGCCCCTTCTTTGTATGGGGCATTTCCAGTATAGCTAGAAAGCTGAAATTTGGTACACAGGTAGGTCTTGGCGAGAAAATAACCAGAAAAATCTGAAAACGGGCACTTTCCTTCCAGGGGGGACCTGAGTGCCCCTTCTTTATATGGGGCATTTCTAGTATAGCTAGAAAGCTGAAATTTGGTACACAGGTAGGTCTTGGCGAGAAAATAACCAGAAAAATCTGAAAACGGGCACTTTCCTTCCAGGGGGGACCTGAGTGCCCCTTCTTTATATGGGGCACTTCTAGTATAGCTAGAAAGCTGAAATTCGGTACACAAGTAGGTCTTGGTGAGAAAATAAGCAGACAAATCTGAAAACGGGCACTTTTTCCCCAGGGGGGACCTGAGTGCCCCTTCTTTATATGGGGCACTTCTAGTATAGCTAGAAAGCTGAAATTTGGTACACAGGTATGTCTTGGCGAGAAAATAACCAGAAAAGTCTGAAAACGGGTAGTTTCCTTCCAGGGGGGACCTGAGTGCCCCTTCTTTATATGGGGCACTTCTAGTATAGCTAGAAAGCTGAAATTCGGTACACAGGTAGGTCTTGGTGAGAAAATAAGCAGAAAAATCTGAAAACGGGCACTTTCCTTCCAGGGGGGACCTGAGTGCCCCTTCTTTATATGGGGCACTTCTAGTATAGCTAGAAAGCTGAAATTCGGTACACAGGTAGGTCTTGGCGAGAAAATAACCAGAAAAATCTGAAAACGGGCACTTTTCTCCCAGGGGGACCTGAGTGCCCCTTCTTTGTATGGGGCATTTCCAGTATAGCTAGAAAGCTGAAATTTGGTACACAGGTAGGTCTTGGCGAGAAAATAACCAGAAAAATCTGAAAACGGGCACTTTCCTTCCAGGGGGGACCTGAGTGCACCTTCTTTATATGGGGCACTTCTAGTATAGCTAGAAAGCTGAAATTTGGTACACAGGTAGGTCTTGGCGAGAAAATAACCAGAAAAATCTGAAAACGGGCACTTTCCTTCCAGGGGGGACCTGAGTGCCCCTTCTTTATATGGGGCACTTCTAGTATAGCTAGAAAGCTGAAATTCGGTACACAGGTAGGTCTTGGTGAGAAAATAAGCAGAAAAATCTGAAAACGGGCACTTTTCTCCCAGGGGGACCTGAGTGCCCCTTCTTTGTATGGGGCATTTCCAGTATAGCTAGAAAGCTGAAATTTGGTATACAGGTAGGTCTTGGCGAGAAAATAACCAGAAAAGTCTGAAAACGGGCACTTTCCTTCCAGGGGGACCTGATTGCCCCTTCTTTATATGGGGCACTTCTAGTATAGCTAGAAAGCTGAAATTTGGTACACAGGTAGGTCTTGGCGAGAAAATAACCAGAAAAATCTGAAAACGGGCACTTTCCTTCCAGGGGGGACCTGAGTGCCCCTTCTTTATATGGGGCACTTCTAGTATAGCTAGAAAGCTGAAATTCGGTACACAGGTAGGTCTTGGCGAGAAAATAACCACAAAAATCTGAAAACAGGCACTTTTCTCCCAGGGGGACCTGAGTGCCCCTTCTTTGTATGGGGCATTTCCAGTATAGCTAGAAAGCTGAAATTTGGTACACAGGTAGGTCTTGGCGAGAAAATAACCAGAAAAATCTGAAAACGGGCACTTTTCTCCCAGGGGGACCTGAGTGCCCCTTCTTTGTATGGGGCATTTCCAGTATAGCTAGAAAGCTGAAATTTGGTACACAGGTAGGTCTTGGCGAGAAAATAACCAGAAAAATCTGAAAACGGGCACTTTCCTTCCAGGGGGGACCTGAGTGCCCCTTCTTTATATGGGGCATTTCTAGTATAGCTAGAAAGCTGAAATTTGGTACACAGGTAGGTCTTGGCGAGAAAATAACCAGAAAAATCTGAAAATGGGCACTTTCCTTCCAGGGGGGACCTGAGTGCCCCTTCTTTATATGGGGCACTTCTAGTATAGCTAGAAAGCTGAAATTCGGTACACAAGTAGGTCTTGGTGAGAAAATAAGCAGAAAAATCTGAAAACGGGCACTTTTCTCCCAGGGGGACCTGAGTGCCCCTTCTTTGTATGGGGCATTTCCAGTATAGCTAGAAAGCTGAAATTTGGTACACAGGTAGGTCTTGGCGAGAAAATAACCAGAAAAATCTGAAAACGGGCACTTTTCTCCCAGGGGGACCTGAGTGCCCCTTCTTTGTATGGGGCATTTCCAGTATAGCTAGAAAGCTGAAATTTGGTACACAGGTAGGTCTTGGCGAGAAAATAACCAGAAAAATCTGAAAACGGGCACTTTCCTTCCAGGGGGGACCTGAGTGCCCCTTCTTTATATGGGGCATTTCTAGTATAGCTAGAAAGCTGAAATTTGGTACACAGGTAGGTCTTGGCGAGAAAATAACCAGAAAAATCTGAAAATGGGCACTTTCCTTCCAGGGGGGACCTGAGTGCCCCTTCTTTATATGGGGCACTTCTAGTATAGCTAGAAAGCTGAAATTCGGTACACAGGTAGGTCTTGGCGAGAAAATAACCAGAAAAATCTGAAAACGGGCACTTTTCTCCCAGGGGGACCTGAGTGCCCCTTCTTTGTATGGGGCATTTCCAGTATAGCTAGAAAGCTGAAATTTGGTACACAGGTAGGTCTTGGCGAGAAAATAACCAGAAAAATCTGAAAACGGGCACTTTCCTTCCAGGGGGGACCTGAGTGCCCCTTCTTTATATGGGGCATTTCTAGTATAGCTAGAAAGCTGAAATTTGGTACACAGGTAGGTCTTGGCGAGAAAATAACCAGAAAAATCTGAAAACGGGCACTTTCCTTCCAGGGGGGACCTGAGTGCCCCTTCTTTATATGGGGCACTTCTAGTATAGCTAGAAAGCTGAAACTCGGTACACAAGTAGGTCTTGGTGAGAAAATAAGCAGAAAAATCTGAAAACGGGCACTTTTTCCCCAGGGGGGACCTGAGTGCCCCTTCTTTATATGGGGCACTTCTAGTATAGCTAGAAAGCTGAAATTTGGTACACAGGTATGTCTTGGCGAGAAAATAACCAGAAAAGTCTGAAAACGGGTAGTTTCCTTCCAGGGGGGACCTGAGTGCCCCTTCTTTATATGGGGCACTTCTAGTATAGCTAGAAAGCTGAAATTTGGTACACAGGTAGGTCTTGGTGATAAAATAACCAGAAAAGTCTGAAAACGGGCACTTTCCTTCCAGGGGGGACCTGAGTGCCCCTTCTTTATATGGGGCACTTCTAGTATAGCTAGAAAGCTGAAATTCGGTACACAGGTAGGTCTTGGCGAGAAAATAACCACAAAAATCTTAAAACGGGCACTTTTCTCCCAGGGGGACCTGAGTGCCCCTTCTTTGTATGGGGCATTTCCAGTATAGCTAGAAAGCTGAAATTTGATACACAGGTAGGTCTTGGCGAGAAAATAACCAAAAAAATCTGAAAACGGGCACTTTCCTACCAGGGGGACCTGAGTGCCCCTTCTTTATATGGGGCATTTCCAGTATAGCTAGAAAGCTGAAATTTGGTACACAGGTAGGTCTTGGCGAGAAAATAACCACACAAATCTGAAATCGGGCATTTTCCTTCCAAGGGGGACCTGAGTGCCCCTTCTTTATATGGGGCACTTCTAGTATAGCTAGAAAGCTGAAATTTGGTACACAGGTAGGTCTTGGTGATAAAATAACCAGAAAAGTCTGAAAACGGGCACTTTCCTTCCAGGGGGGACCTGAGTGCCCCTTCTTTATATGGGGCACTTCTAGTATAGCTAGAAAGCTGAAATTCGGTACACAGGTAGGTCTTGGCGAGAAAATAACCAGAAAAATCTGAAAACGGGCACTTTTCTCCCAGGGGGACCTGAGTGCCCCTTCTTTGTATGGGGCATTTCCAGTATAGCTAGAAAGCTGAAATTTGGTACACAGGTAGGTCTTGGCGAGAAAATAACCAGAAAAATCTGAAAACGGGCACTTTCCTTCCAGGGGGGACCTGAGTGCCCCTTCTTTATATGGGGCATTTCTAGTATAGCTAGAAAGCTGAAATTTGGTACACAGGTAGGTCTTGGCGAGAAAATAACCAGAAAAATCTGAAAACGGGCACTTTCCTTCCAGGGGGGACCTGAGTGCCCCTTCTTTATATGGGGCACTTCTAGTATAGCTAGAAAGCTGAAATTCGGTACACAAGTAGGTCTTGGTGAGAAAATAAGCAGACAAATCTGAAAACGGGCACTTTTTCCCCAGGGGGGACCTGAGTGCCCCTTCTTTATATGGGGCACTTCTAGTATAGCTAGAAAGCTGAAATTTGGTACACAGGTATGTCTTGGCGAGAAAATAACCAGAAAAGTCTGAAAACGGGTAGTTTCCTTCCAGGGGGGACCTGAGTGCCCCTTCTTTATATGGGGCACTTCTAGTATAGCTAGAAAGCTGAAATTCGGTACACAGGTAGGTCTTGGTGAGAAAATAAGCAGAAAAATCTGAAAACGGGCACTTTCCTTCCAGGGGGGACCTGAGTGCCCCTTCTTTATATGGGGCACTTCTAGTATAGCTAGAAAGCTGAAATTCGGTACACAGGTAGGTCTTGGCGAGAAAATAACCAGAAAAATCTGAAAACGGGCACTTTTCTCCCAGGGGGACCTGAGTGCCCCTTCTTTGTATGGGGCATTTCCAGTATAGCTAGAAAGCTGAAATTTGGTACACAGGTAGGTCTTGGCGAGAAAATAACCAGAAAAATCTGAAAACGGGCACTTTCCTTCCAGGGGGGACCTGAGTGCACCTTCTTTATATGGGGCACTTCTAGTATAGCTAGAAAGCTGAAATTTGGTACACAGGTAGGTCTTGGCGAGAAAATAACCAGAAAAATCTGAAAACGGGCACTTTCCTTCCAGGGGGGACCTGAGTGCCCCTTCTTTATATGGGGCACTTCTAGTATAGCTAGAAAGCTGAAATTCGGTACACAGGTAGGTCTTGGTGAGAAAATAAGCAGAAAAATCTGAAAACGGGCACTTTTCTCCCAGGGGGACCTGAGTGCCCCTTCTTTGTATGGGGCATTTCCAGTATAGCTAGAAAGCTGAAATTTGGTATACAGGTAGGTCTTGGCGAGAAAATAACCAGAAAAGTCTGAAAACGGGCACTTTCCTTCCAGGGGGACCTGATTGCCCCTTCTTTATATGGGGCACTTCTAGTATAGCTAGAAAGCTGAAATTTGGTACACAGGTAGGTCTTGGCGAGAAAATAACCAGAAAAATCTGAAAACGGGCACTTTCCTTCCAGGGGGGACCTGAGTGCCCCTTCTTTATATGGGGCACTTCTAGTATAGCTAGAAAGCTGAAATTCGGTACACAGGTAGGTCTTGGCGAGAAAATAACCACAAAAATCTGAAAACAGGCACTTTTCTCCCAGGGGGACCTGAGTGCCCCTTCTTTGTATGGGGCATTTCCAGTATAGCTAGAAAGCTGAAATTTGGTACACAGGTAGGTCTTGGCGAGAAAATAACCAGAAAAATCTGAAAACGGGCACTTTTCTCCCAGGGGGACCTGAGTGCCCCTTCTTTGTATGGGGCATTTCCAGTATAGCTAGAAAGCTGAAATTTGGTACACAGGTAGGTCTTGGCGAGAAAATAACCAGAAAAATCTGAAAACGGGCACTTTCCTTCCAGGGGGGACCTGAGTGCCCCTTCTTTATATGGGGCATTTCTAGTATAGCTAGAAAGCTGAAATTTGGTACACAGGTAGGTCTTGGCGAGAAAATAACCAGAAAAATCTGAAAATGGGCACTTTCCTTCCAGGGGGGACCTGAGTGCCCCTTCTTTATATGGGGCACTTCTAGTATAGCTAGAAAGCTGAAATTCGGTACACAAGTAGGTCTTGGTGAGAAAATAAGCAGAAAAATCTGAAAACGGGCACTTTTCCCCCAGGGGGGACCTGAGTGCCCCTTCTTTATATGGGGCACTTCTAGTATAGCTAGAAAGCTGAAATTTGGTACACAGGTATGTCTTGGCGAGAAAATAACCAGAAAAGTCTGAAAACGGGTAGTTTCATTCCAGGGGGGACCTGAGTGCCCCTTCTTTATATGGGGCACTTCTAGTATAGCTAGAAAGCTGAAATTCGGTACACAGGTAGGTCTTGGTGAGAAAATAAGCAGAAAAATCTGAAAACGGGCACTTTTCTCCCAGGGGGACCTGAGTGCCCCTTCTTTGTATGGGGCATTTCCAGTATAGCTAGAAAGCTGAAATTTGGTACACAGGTAGGTCTTGGCGAGAAAATAACCAGAAAAGTCTGAAAACGGGCACTTTCCTTCCAGGGGGACCTGATTGCCCCTTCTTTATATGGGGCACTTCTAGTATAGCTAGAAAGCTGAAATTTGGTACACAGGTAGGTCTTGGCGATAAAATAACCAGAAAAATCTGAAAACGGGCACTTTCCTTCCAGGGGGGACCTGAGTGCCCCTTCTTTATATGGGGCACTTCTAGTATAGCTAGAAAGCTGAAATTCGGTACACAGGTAGGTCTTGGCGAGAAAATAACCACAAAAATCTGAAAACGGGCACTTTTCTCCCAGGGGGACCTGAGTGCCCCTTCTTTGTATGGGGCATTTCCAGTATAGCTAGAAAGCTGAAATTTGGTACACAGGTAGGTCTTGGCGAGAAAATAACCAAAAAAATCTGAAAACGGCCACTTTCCTACCAGGGGGACCTGAGTGCCCCTTCTTTATATGGGGCATTTCCAGTATAGCTAGAAAGCTGAAATTTGGTACACAGGTAGGTCTTGGCGAGAAAATAACCACACAAATCTGAAATCGGGCATTTTCCTTCCAAGGGGGACCTGAGTGCCCCTTCTTTATATGGGGCACTTCTAGTATAGCTAGAAAGCTGAAATTTGGTACACAGGTAGGTCTTGGTGATAAAATAACCAGAAAAGTCTGAAAACGGGCACTTTCCTTCCAGGGGGGACCTGAGTGCCCCTTCTTTATATGGGGCACTTCTAGTATAGCTAGAAAGCTGAAATTCGGTACACAGGTAGGTCTTGGCGAGAAAATAACCAGAAAAATCTGAAAACGGGCACTTTTCTCCCAGGGGGACCTGAGTGCCCCTTCTTTGTATGGGGCATTTCCAGTATAGCTAGAAAGCTGAAATTTGGTACACAGGTAGGTCTTGGCGAGAAAATAACCAGAAAAATCTGAAAACGGGCACTTTCCTTCCAGGGGGGACCTGAGTGCCCCTTCTTTATATGGGGCATTTCTAGTATAGCTAGAAAGCTGAAATTTGGTACACAGGTAGGTCTTGGCGAGAAAATAACCAGAAAAATCTGAAAACGGGCACTTTCCTTCCAGGGGGGACCTGAGTGCCCCTTCTTTATATGGGGCACTTCTAGTATAGCTAGAAAGCTGAAATTCGGTACACAAGTAGGTCTTGGTGAGAAAATAAGCAGAAAAATCTGAAAACGGGCACTTTTTCCCCAGGGGGGACCTGAGTGCCCCTTCTTTGTATGGGGCATTTCCAATAAAGCTAGAAAGCTGAAATTTGGTACACAGGTAGGTCTTGGCGAGAAAATAACCAGAAAAGTCTGAAAACGGGCACTTTCCTTCCAGGGGGACCTGATTGCCCCTTCTTTATATGGGGCACTTCTAGTATAGCTAGAAAGCTGAAATTTGGTACACAGGTAGGTCTTGGCGAGAAAATAACCAGAAAAATCTGAAAACGGGCACTTTCCTTCCAGGGGGGACCTGAGTGCCCCTTCTTTATATGGGGCACTTCTAGTATAGCTAGAAAGCTGAAATTCGGTACACAGGTAGGTCTTGGCGAGAAAATAACCACAAAAATCTGAAAACGGGCACTTTTCTCCCAGGGGGACCTGAGTGCCCCTTCTTTGTATGGGGCATTTCCAGTATAGCTAGAAAGCTGAAATTTGGTACACAGGTATGTCTTGGCGAGAAAATAACCAGAAAAGTCTGAAAACGGGTAGTTTCCTTCCAGGGGGGACCTGAGTGCCCCTTCTTTATATGGGGCACTTCTAGTATAGCTAGAAAGCTGAAATTTGGTACACAGGTAGGTCTTGGCGAGAAAATAACCAGAAAAATCTGAAAACGGGCACTTTCTTTCCAGGGGGGACTTGAGTGCCCCTTCTTTATATGGGGCACTTCTAGTATAGCTAGAAAGCTGAAATTCGGTACACAGGTAGGTCTTGGTGAGAAAATAACCACACAAATCTGAAATCGGGCATTTTCCTTCCAAGGGGGACCTGAGTGCCCCTTCTTTATATGGGGCACTTCTAGTATAGCTAGAAAGCTGAAATTTGGTACACAGGTAGGTCTTGGCGAGAAAATAACCACACAAATCTGAAATCGGGCATTTTCCTTCCAAGAGGGACCTGAGTGCCCCTTCTTTATATGGGGCATTTCCAGTATAGCTAGAAAGCTGAAATTTGGTACACAGGTAGGTCTTGGTGATAAAATAACCAGAAAAGTCTGAAAACGGGCACTTTCCTTCCAGGGGGGACCTGAGTGCCCCTTCTTTATATGGGGCACTTCTAGTATAGCTAGAAAGCTGAAATTCGGTACATAGGTAGGTCTTGGCGAGAAAATAACCACAAACATCTGAAAACGGGCACTTTCCTTCCAGGGGGGACCGGAGTGCCCTTTCTTTATATGAAGCACTTCTAGTATAGCTAGAAAGCTGAAATTTGGTACACAGGTAGGTCTTGGCGAGAAAATAACCAGAAAAATCTGAAAACGGGCACTTTCCTTCCAGGGGGGACCTGAGTACCCCTTCTTTATATGGGGCACTTCTAGTATAGCTAGAAAGCTGAAATTCGGTACACAGGTAGGTCTTGGCGAGAAAATAACCACAAAAATCTGAAAACGGGCATTTTCCTTCCAGGGGGGACCTGAGTGCCCCTTCTTTATATGGGGCACTTCTAGTATAGCTAGAAAGCTGAAATTTGGTACACAGGTAGGTCTTGGTGATAAAATAACCAGAAAAGTCTGAAAACGGCCACTTTCCTTCCAGGGGGTACCTGAGTGCCCCTTCTTTATATGGGGCACTTCTAGTATAGCTAGAAAGCTGAAATTTGGTACATAGGTAGGTCTTGGCGAGAAAATAACCAGAAAAATCTGAAAACGGGCACTTTCCTTCCAGGGGGGACCGGAGTGCCCCTTCTTTATATGGGGCACTTCTAGTATAGCTAGAAAGCTGAAATTTGGTACACAGGTAGGTCTTGGCGAGAAAATAACCAGAAAAATCTGAAAACGGGCACATTCCTTCCAGGGGGGACCTGAGTGCCCCTTCTTTATATGGGGCACTTCTAGTATAGCTAGAAAGCTGAAATTCGGTACACAGGTAGGTCTTGGTGAGAAAATAAGCAGAAAAATCTGAAAACGGGCACTTTTCTCCCAGGGGGACCTGAGTGCCCCTTCTTTGTATGGGGCATTTGCAGTATAGCTAGAAAGCTGAAATTTGGTACACAGGGAGGTTCTGATGAGAAATTAACGAAAATGTTTTTTTAACGGGCACTTTTTTCTGGGGGGTCTATTATGCCCTTCTTTTTATGGGGAACTTCCAGTGTAGCTAGAAAGCTTAAATTTTGTAGACAGGTAGGTCCTGATGTGAAATTAACAAAAAATATTTTTCAATGGCCATTTTTTACCTGGGGGACTAGTTTTCCCCTTCCTTGCATAAGGCACTTCCAGTATAGCTAGAAAGCTGAAATTTGGTACACAGGTAGGTCATGATAAAAATAACAAAAATGATTTTAAAAGGGATACTTTTCGTGTGAGGGGGACTAGGATGCCCCTTCTTTATATGGGGCACTTTATCCATAGGATATGTTCATCGAGAGGCATACTTGCCAATATTCAATCTTCTACGACTTTAGCAAGTACCATTTCTTTAGGGAGGGCCGAAACAGATGTGCACCCCATTTACGAGTAATTGGAGGGGAAAAGTTCCCCTTTCTCAATTGTTTCTTTCTTTATATGCCATTTCTAGGCTACTTACGAATTTTTAGTCTTCTATGACTTTAGCAAGTACCATTTCTTTAGGGAGGGCCGATAGAAATATTACCCCATTTACAAGTAGTTGGAGGGGAAAAGTTTCCCCTTTCTCAATTGTTTCTTTCTTTATATGCCATTTCTAGGCTACTTACGAATTTTTAGTCTTCTATGACTTTAGCAAGTACCATTTCTTTAGGCAGGGCCGATAGAAATATTACCCCATTTACAAGCAGTTGGAGGGGAAAAGTTTCCCCTTTATCAATTTTTTCTTTCTTTCTATGCCATTTCTAGGCTACTTACGAATTTTCAGTCTTCTACGACTTTAGCAAGTACCATTTCTTAAGGGAGGGCCGATAGAAATATTACCCCATTTACAAGTAGTTGGAGGGGAAAAGTTTCCCCTTTCTCAAATTTTTCTTTCTTTATATGCCATTTCTAGGCTACTTACGAATTTTCAGTCTTCTACGACTTTAGGGAGGGCCGTTACCGATATCTACCCCCATATGTTTTGCTTATTTTTATATTTTGCTGAATTATGTGCTAATGTTACAATATCTAGGCGCACGGTAGTGCGCCAGGCCAAGTTCGGCCACACAGTGTGTATATTTACACGAAACAGTTCGAGCTGTTTTTACCCCCCTCATAACTTTGCTCCTCTTGATCATAATATAATGAAACTTAAAACATAAGTTCTCCCCACAGAGGTGACCTCACAGGTTAAATTTGAAAGTTCTACCGTGGAAGCTTCCCGAGATATTAAGGTGTGAAAAGTCCATATTTTAGTACATACTCACTGACTCACTGACTCATCAATATTATTGGGTACTTCCAGTATAGCTAGAAAGCTGAAATTTGGTACACAGGTAGGTCTTGGCGAGAATTTAACCAGAAAAATCTGAAAACGGGCACTTTCATTCCAGGGGGGACCTGAGTGCCCCTTCTTTATATGGGGCACTTCTAGTATAGCTAGAAAGCTGAAATTCGGTACACAGGTAGGTCTTGGCGAGAAAATAACCAGAAAAATCTGAAAACGGGCACTTTTCTCCCAGGGGGACCTGAGTGCCCCTTCTTTGTATGGGGCATTTCCAGTATAGCTAGAAAGCTGAAATTTGGTACACAGGTAGGGGTTGGCGAGAAAATAACCAGAAAAATCTGAAAACGGGCACTTTCCTTCCAGGGGGGACCTGAGTGCCCCTTCTTTATATGGGGCACTTCCAGTATAGCTAGAAAGCTGAAATTCGGTACACAGGTAGGTCTTGGTGAGAAAATAAGCAGAAAAATCTGAAAAGGGGCACTTTTCTCCCAGGGGGACCTGAGTGCCCCTTCTTTGTATGGGGCATTTCCAGTACAGCTAGAAAGCTGAAATTTATTACACAGGTAGGTCTTGGTTAGAAAATAACCAGAAAAATCTGAAAACGGGCACTTTCCTTCCAGGGGGGACCTGAGTGCCCCTTCTTTGTATGGGGCATTTCCAGTATAGCTAGAAAGCTGAAATTTGGTACACAGGTAGGTCTTGGCGAGAAAATAACCAGAAAAATCTGAAAACGGGCACTTTCCTTCCAGGGGCGACCTGAGTGCCCCTTCTTTATATTTGGCACTTCTAGTATAGCTAGAAAGCTGAAATTCGGTACACAGGTAGGTCTTGGCGAGAAAATAACCAGAAAAATCTGAAAACGGGCACTTTCCTTCCAGGGGGGACCTGAGTGCCCCTTCTTTATATGGGGCACTTCTAGTATAGCTAGAAAGCTGAAATTCGGTACACAGGTAGGTCTTGGTGAGAAAATAAGCAGAAAAATCTGAAAACGGGCACTTTTCTCCCAGGGGGACCTGAGTGCCCCTTCTTTGTATGGGGCATTTCCAGTACAGCTAGAAAGCTGAAATTTATTACACAGGTAGGTCTTGGTTAGAAAATAACCAGAAAAATCTGAAAACGGAAACTTTCCTTCCAGGGGGGACCTGAGTGCCCCTTCTTTGTATGGGGCATTTCCAGTATAGCTAGAAAGCTGAAATTTGGTACACAGGTAGGTCTTGGCGAGAAAATAACCAGAAAAATCTGAAAACGGGCACTTTCCTTCCAGGGGCGACCTGAGTGCCCCTTCTTTATATTTGGCACTTCTAGTATAGCTAGAAAGCTGAAATTCGGTACACAGGTAGGTCTTGGCGAGAAAATAACCAGAAAAATCTGAAAACGGGCACTTTCCTTCCAGGGGGGACCTGAGTGCCCCTTCTTTATATGGGGCACTTCTAGTATAGCTAGAAAGCTGAAATTCGGTACACAGGTAGGTCTTGGTGAGAAAATAAGCAGAAAAATCTGAAAACGGGCACTTTTCTCCCAGGGGGACCTGAGTGCCCCTTCTTTGTATGGGGCATTTCCAGTATAGCTAGAAAGCTGAAATTTGGTACACAGGTAGGTCTTGGCGAGAAAATAACCAGAAAAATCTGAAAACGGGCACTTTCCTTCCAGGGGGGACCTGAGTGCCCCTTCTTTATATGGGGCACTTCTAGTATAGCTAGAAAGCTGAAATTCGAAAGAACGGGCACTTTCCTTCCAGGGGGGACCTGAGTGCCCCTTCTTTATATGGGGCACTTCTAGTATAGCTAGAAAGCTGAAATTCGGTACACAGGTAGGTCTTGGCGAGAAAATAACCAGAAAAATCTGAAAACGGGCACTTTTCTCCCAGGGGGACCTGAGTGCCCCTTCTTTGTATGGGGCATTTCCAGTATAGCTAGAAAGCTGAAATTTGGTACACAGGTAGGGGTTGGCGAGAAAATAACCAGAAAAATCTGAAAACGGGCACTTTCCTTCCAGGGGGGACCTGAGTGCCCCTTCTTTATATGGGGCACTTCCAGTATAGCTAGAAAGCTGAAATTCGGTACACAGGTAGGTCTTGGTGAGAAAATAAGCAGAAAAATCTGAAAAGGGGCACTTTTCTCCCAGGGGGACCTGAGTGCCCCTTCTTTGTATGGGGCATTTCCAGTACAGCTAGAAAGCTGAAATTTATTACACAGGTAGGTCTTGGTTAGAAAATAACCAGAAAAATCTGAAAACGGGCACTTTCCTTCCAGGGGGGACCTGAGTGCCCCTTCTTTGTATGGGGCATTTCCAGTATAGCTAGAAAGCTGAAATTTGGTACACAGGTAGGTCTTGGCGAGAAAATAACCAGAAAAATCTGAAAACGGGCACTTTCCTTCCAGGGGCGACCTGAGTGCCCCTTCTTTATATTTGGCACTTCTAGTATAGCTAGAAAGCTGAAATTCGGTACACAGGTAGGTCTTGGCGAGAAAATAACCAGAAAAATCTGAAAACGGGCACTTTCCTTCCAGGGGCGACCTGAGTGCCCCTTCTTTATATTTGGCACTTCTAGTATAGCTAGAAAGCTGAAATTCGGTACACAGGTAGGTCTTGGCGAGAAAATAACCAGAAAAATCTGAAAACGGGCACTTTCCTTCCAGGGGGGACCTGAGTGCCCCTTCATTATATGGGGCACTTCTAGTATAGCTAGAAAGCTGAAATTCGGTACACAGGTAGGTCTTGGTGAGAAAATAAGCAGAAAAATCTGAAAACGGGCACTTTTCTCCCAGGGGGACCTGAGTGCCCCTTCTTTGTATGGGGCATTTCCAGTATAGCTAGAAAGCTGAAATTTGGTACACAGGTAGGTCTTGGCGAGAAAATAACCAGAAAAATCTGAAAACGGGCACTTTCCTTCCAGGGGGACCTGAGTGCCCCTTCTTTATATGGGGCACTTCTAGTATAGCTAGAAAGCTGAAATTCGAAAGAACGGGCACTTTCCTTCCAGGGGGGACCTGAGTGCCCCTTCTTTATATGGGGCACTTCTAGTATAGCTAGAAAGCTGAAATTCGGTACACAGGTAGGTCTTGGCGAGAAAATAACCAGAAAAATCTGAAAACGGGCACTTTCCTTCCAGGGGGGACCTGAGTGCCCCTTCTTTGTATGGGGCATTTCCAGTATAGCTAGAAAGCTGAAATTTAGTACACAGGTAGGTCTTGGCGAGAAAATAACCAGAAAAATCTGAAAACGGGCACTTTCTTTCCAGGGGGGACCTGAGTGCCCCTTCTTTATATGGGGCACTTCTAGTATAGATAGAAAGCTGAAATTCGGTACACAGGTAGGTCTTGGCGAGAAAATAACCAGAAAAATCTGAAAACGGGCACTTTCCTTCCAGGGGGGACCTGAGTGCCCCTTCTTTGTATGGGGCATTTCCAGTATAGCTAGAAAGCTGAAATTTAGTACACAGGTAGGTCTTGGCGAGAAAATAACCAGAAAAATCTGAAAACGGGCACTTTCTTTCCAGGGGGGACCTGAGTGCCCCTTCTTTATATGGGGCACTTCTAGTATAGCTAGAAAGCTGAAATTCGGTACACAGGTAGGTCTTGGTGAGAAAATAAGCAGAAAAATCTGAAAACGGGCACTTCTCTCCCAGGGGGACCTGAGTGCCCCTTCTTTATATGGGGCACTTCTAGAATAGATAGAAAGCTGAAATTCGGTACACAGGTAGGTCTTGGCGAGAAAATAACCAGAAAAATCTGAAAACGGGCACTTTCCTTCCAGGGGGGACCTGAGTGCCCCTTCTTTGTATGGGGCATTTCCAGTTTAGCTAGAAAGCTGAAATTCGGTACACAGGTAGGTTCTGATGAGAAATTAACGAAAATGTTTTTTTAACGGGCACTTTTCATCTGGGATGTCTATTATGCCCTTCTTAAAGCTTAAATTTTGTAGACAGGTAGGTCCTGATGTGAAATTAACAAAAAATATTTTTCAACGGCCATTTTTTACCTGGGGGACTAGTGTTCCCCTTCCTTGCATAAGGCACTTCCAGTATAGCTAGAAAGCTGAAATTTGGTACACAGGTAGGTCATGATAAAAAATAACAAAAATGATTTTAAAAGGGATACTTTTCGTGTGAGGGGGACTAGGATGCCCCTTCTTTATATGGGGTACTTTATCCATAGGATATGTTCATCGAGAGGCATACTTGCCAATTTTCAATCTTCTACGACTTTAGCAAGTACCATTTCTTTAGGGAGGGCCGAAACAGATGTGCACCCCATTTACGAGTAGTTGGAGGGGAAAAGTTCCCCTTTCTCAATTGTTTCTTTCTTTATATGCCATTTCTAGGCTACTTACGAATTTTCAGTCTTCTACGACTTTAGCAAGTACCATTTCTTTACGGAGGGCCGATAGAAATATTACCCCATTTACAAGTAGTTGGAGGGGAAAAGTTTCCCCTTTCTCAATTTTCTCTTTCTTTATATGCTATTTCTAGGCTACTTACGAATTTTCAGTCTTCTACGACTTTAGCAAGTACCATTTCTTTAGGGAGGGCCGATAGAAATATGCACCCCATTTACGAGTAGTTGGAGGGGAAAAGTTTCCCCTTTCTCAATTTTTTCTTTCTTTATATGCCATTTCTAGGCTACATACGAATTTTCAGTCTTCTACGACTTTAGCAAGTACCATTTCTTTAGGGAGGGCCGATAGAAATATTACCCCATTTACAAGTAGTTGGAGGGGAAAAGTTTCCCCTTTCTCAATTTTTTCTTTCTTTTTATGCCATTTCTAGGCTACTTACGAATTTTCAGTCTTCTATGACTTTAGCAAGTACCATTTCTTTAGGGAGGGCCGATAGAAATATTACCCCATTTACAAGTAGTTGGAGGGGATATTAATTTGTGAAAAGTCCATATTTTAGTACATACTCACTGACTCACTGACTCATCAATATTATTGGGCACTTCCAGTATAGCTAGAAAGCTGAAATTCGGTACACAGGTAGGTTCTGATGAGAAATTAACGAAAATGTTTTTTTAACGGGCACTTTTTATCTGGGGGGTCTATTATGCCCTTCTTTTTATGGGGAACTTCCAGTGTAGCTAGAAAGATTAAATTTTGTAGACAGGTAGGTCCTGATGTGAAATTAACAAAAAATATTATTCAACGGCCATTTTTTACCTGGGGGACTAGTTTTCCCCTTCCTTGCATAAGGCACTTCCAGTATAGCTAGAAAGCTAAAATTTGGTACACAGGTAGGTCTTGGCGAGAAAATAACCAGAAAAGTCTGAAAACGAGCACTTTCCTTCCAGGGGGGACCTGAGTGCCCCTTCTTTATATGGGGCACTTCTACTATAGCTAGAAAGCTGAAATTTGGTACACAGGTAGGTCTTCGCGAGAAAATAAGCAGAAAAATCTGAAAACGGGCATTTTTCTCCCAGGGGGACCTGAGTGCCCCTTCTTTGTATGGGGCATTTTCAGTATATCTAGAAAGCTGAAATTTGGTACACAGGTAGGTCTTGGCGAGAAAATAACCAGAAAAATCTGAAAACGAGCACTTTCCTTCCAGGGGGGACCTGAGTGCCCCTTTTTTATATGGGGCACTTCTAGTATAGCTAGAAAGCTGAAATTTGGTACACAGGTAGGTCTTGGCGAGAAAATAACCAGGAAAATCTGAAAACGGGCACTTTCCTTCCAGGGGGGACTTGAGTGCCCCTTCTTTATATGGGGCACTTCTAGTATAGCTAGAAAGCTGAAATTCGGTACACAGGTAGGTCTTGGTGAGAAAATAAGTAGAAAAATCTGAAAACGGGCACTTTTCTCCCAGGGGGACCTGAGTGCCCCTTCTTTGTATGGGGCATTTCCAGTATAGCTAGAAAGCTGAAATTTGGTACACAGGTAGGTCTTGGCGAGAAAATAACCAGAAAAATCTGAAAACGGGCACTTTCCTTCCAGGGGGGACCTGAGTGCCCCTTCTTTATATGGGGCACTTCTAGTATAGCTAGAAAGCTGAAATTTGGTACACAGGTAGGTCTTGGTGAGAAAATAACCAGAAAAATCTGAAAACGGGCACTTTTCTCCCAGGGGGACCTGAGTGCCCCTTTTTTGTATGGGGCATTTCCAGTATAGCTAGAAAGCTGAAATTCGGTACACAGGTAGGTCTTGGTGAGAAAATAAGCAGAAAAATCTGAAAACGGGCACTTTTCTCCCAGGGGGACCTGAGTGCCCCTTCTTTGTATGGGGCATTTCCAGTATAGCTAGAAAGCTGAAATTTGGTACACAGGTAGGTCTTGGCGAGAAAATAACCAGAAAAATCTGAAAACGGGCACTTTCCTTCCAGGGGGGACCTGAGTGCCCCTTCTTTATATGGGGCACTTCTAGTATAGCTAGAAAGCTGAAATTTGGTACACAGGTAGGTCTTGGCGAGAAAATAACCAGAAAAATCTGAAAATGGGCACTTTCCTTCCAGGGGGGACTTGAGTGCCCCTTCTTTATATGGGGCACTTCTAGTATAGCTAGAAAGCTGAAATTCGGTACACAGGTAGGTCTTGGTGAGAAAATAAGTAGAAAAATCTGCAAACGGGCACTTTTCTCCCAGGGGGAACCTGAGTGCCCCTTCTTTATATGGGGCACTTCTAGTATAGCTAGAAAGCTGAAATTTGGTACACAGGTAGGTCTTGGAAAAGTCTGAAAACGGGCACTTTCCTTCCAGGGGGGACCTGAGTGCCCCTTCTTTATATGGGGCACTTCTAGTATAGCTAGAAAGCTGAAATTTGGTACATAGGTAGGTCTTGGCGAGAAAATAACCAGAAAAATCTGAAAACGGGCACTTTCCTTCCAGGGGGGACCGGAGTGCCCCTTCTTTATATGGGGCACTTCTAGTATAGCTAGAAAGCTGAAATTTGGTACACAGGTAGGTCTTGGCGAGAAAATAACCAGAAAAATCTGAAAACGGGCACTTTCCTTCCAGGGGGGACCTGAGTGACCCTTCTTTATATAGGGCACTTCTAGTATAGCTAGAAAGCTGAAATTCGGTACACAGGTAGGTCTTGGTGAGAAAATAAGCAGAAAAATCTGAAAACGGGCACTTTTCTCCCAGGGGGACCTGAGTGCCCCTTCTTTGTATGGGGCATTTGCAGTATAGCTAGAAAGCTGAAATTCGGTACACAGGTAGGTTCTGATGAGAAATTAACGAAAATGTTTTTTTAACGGGCACTTTTTTCTGGGGGGTCTATTATGCCCTTCTTTTTATGGGGAACTTCCAGTGTAGCTAGAAAGCTTAAATTTTGTAGACAGGTAGGTCCTGATGTGAAATTAACAAAAAATATTTTTCAACGGCCATTTTTTACCTGGGGGACTAGTTTTCCCCTTCCTTGCATAAGGCACTTCCAGTATAGCTAGAAAGCTGAAATTTGGTACACAGGTAGGTCATGATAAAAATAACAAAAATGATTTTAAAAGGGATACTTTTCGTGTGAGGGGGACTTGGATGCCCCTTCTTTATATGGGGCACTTTATCCATAGGATATGTTCATCGAGAGGCATACTTGCCAATTTTCAATCTTCTACGACTTTAGCAAGTACCATTTCTTTAGGGAGGGCCGAAACAGATGTGCACCCCATTTACGAGTAATTGGAGGGGAAAAGTTCCCCTTTCTCAATTGTTTCTTTCTTTATATGCCAGTTCTAGGCTACTTACGAATTTTCAGTCTTCTACGACTTTAGCAAGTACCATTTCTTTAGGGAGGGCCGATAGAAATATTACCCCATTTACAAGTAGTTGGAGGGGAAAAGTTTCCCCTTTCTCAATTGTTTCTTTCTTTATATGCCATTTCTAGGCTACTTACGAATTTTTAGTCTTCTATGACTTTAGCAAGTACCATTTCTTTAGGCAGGGCCGATAGAAATATTACCCCATTTACAAGCAGTTGGAGGGGAAAAGTTTCCCCTTTATCAATTTTTTCTTTCTTTATATGCCATTTCTAGGCTACTTACGAATTTTCAGTCTTCTACGACTTTAGCAAGTACCATTTCTTTAGGGAGGGCCGATAGAAATATTACCCCATTTACAAGTAGTTGGAGGGGAAAAGTTTCCCCTTTCTCAATTTTTTCTTTCTTTATATGCCATTTCTAGGCTACTTACGAATTTTCAGTCTTCTACGACTTTAGGGAGGGCCGTTACCGATATCTACCCCCATATGTTTTGCTTATTTTTATATTTTGCTGAATTATGTGCTAATGTTACAATATCTAGGCGCACGGTAGTGCGCCAGGCCAAGTTCGGCCACACAGTGTGTATATTTACACGAAACAGTTCGAGCTGTTTTTACCCCCCTTATAACTTTGCTCCTCTTGATCATAATATAATGAAACTTGAAACATAAGTTCTCCCCACAGAAGTGACATCACAGGTTAAATTTGAAAGTTCTACCGTGGAAGCTTCCCGAGATATTAAGGTGTGAAAAGTCCATATTTTAGTACATACTCACTGACTCACTGACTGACTCACTGACTCATCAATATTATTGGGCACTTCTAGTATAGCTAGAAAGCTGAAATTTGTTACACAGGTAGGTCTTGGCGAGAAATTAACCAGAAAAATCTGAAAACGGGCACTTTCCTTCCAGGGGGGACCTGAGTGCCCCTTCTTTATATGGGGCACTTCTAATATAGCTAGAAAGCTGAAATTCGGTACACAGGTAGGTCTTGGTGAGAAAATAAGCAGAAAAATCTGAAAACGGGCACTTTTCCCCCAGGGGGGACCTGAGTGCCCCTTCTTTATATGGGGCACTTCTAGGCTAGCTAGATAGCTGAAATTTGGTACACAGGTAGGTCTTGGCGAGAAATTAACCAGAAAAATCTGAAAACGGGCACTTTCCTTCCAGGGGGGACCTGAGTGCCCCTTCTTTATATGGGGCACTTCTAGTATAGCTAGAAAGCTGAAATTCGGTACACAGGTAGGTCTTAGTGAGAAAATAAGCAGAAAAATCTGAAAACGGGCACTTTTCCCCCAGGGGGGACCTGAGTGCCCCTTCTTTATATGGGGCACTTCTAGTAAAGCTAGAAAGCTGAAATTTGGTACACAGGTAGGTCTTGGCGAGAAAATAACCAGAAAAGTCTGAAAACGGGTAGTTTCCTTTCAGGGGGGACCTGAGTGCCCCTTCTTTATATGGGGCACTTCTAGTATAGCTAGAAAGCTGAAATTTGGTACACAGGTAGGTCTTGGCGAGAAAATAACCAGAAAAATCTGAAAACGGGCACTTTCCTTCCAGGGGGGACTTGAGTGCCCCTTCTTTATATAGGGCACTTCTAGTATAGCTAGAAAGCTGAAATTCGGTACACAGGTAGGTCTTGGTGATAAAATAACCACAAAAATCTGAAAACGGGCACTTTCCTTCCAGGGGGGACCGGAGTGCCCCTTCTTTATATGGGGCACTTCTAGTATAGCTAGAAAGCTGAAATTTGGTACACAGGTAGGTCTTGGCGAGAAAATAACCAGAAAAATCTGAAAACGGGCACTTTCCTTCCAGGGGGACCTGAGTGCCCCTTCCTTATATGGGGCACTTCTAGTATAGCTAGAAAGCTGAAATTCGGTACACAGGTAGGTCTTGGCGAGAAAATAACCACAAAAATCTGAAAACGGGCATTTTCCTTCCAGGGGGGACCTGAGTGCCCCTTCTTTATATGGGGCACTTCTAGTATAGCTAGAAAGCTGAAATTTGGTACACAGGTAGGTCTTGGTGATAAAATAACCAGAAAAGTCTGAAAACGGGCACTTTCCTTTCAGGGGGGACCTGAGTGCCCCTTCTTTATATGGGGCACTTCTAGTATAGCTAGAAAGCTGAAATTTAGTACATAGGTAGGTCTTGGCGAGAAAATAACCAGAAAAATCTGAAAACGGGCACTTTCCTTCCAGGGGGGACCGGAGTGCCCCTTCTTTATATGGGGCACTTCTAGTATAGCTAGAAAGCTGAAATTTGGTACACAGGTAGGTCTTGGCGAGAAAATAACCAGAAAAATCTGAAAACGGGCACTTTCCTTCCAGGGGGGACCTGAGTGCCCCTTCTTTATATAGGGCACTTCTAGTATAGCTAGAAAGCTGAAATTCGGTACACAGGTAGGTCTTGGTGAGAAAATAAGCAGAAAAATCTTAAAAGGGGCACTTTTCTCCCAGGGGGACCTGAGTGCCCCTTCTTTGTATGGGGCATTTGCAGTATAGCTAGAAAGCTGAAATTCGGTACACAGGTAGGTTCTGATGAGAAATTAACGAAAATGTTTTTTTAACGGGCACTTTTTTCTGGGGGGTCTATTATGCCCTTCTTTTTATGGGGAACTTCCAGTGTAGCTAGAAAGCTTAAATTTTGTAGACAGGTAGGTCCTGATGTGAAATTAACAAAAAATATTTTTCAACGGCCATTTTTTACCTGGGGGACTAGTTTTCCCCTTCCTTGCATAAGGCACTTCCAGTATAGCTAGAAAGCTGAAATTTGGTACACAGGTAGGTCATGATAAAAATAACAAAAATGATTTTAAAAGGGATACTTTTCGTGTGAGGGGGACTTGGATGCCCCTTCTTTATATGGGGCACTTTATCCATAGGATATGTTCATCGAGAGGCATACTTGCCAATTTTCAATCTTCTACGACTTTAGCAAGTACCATTTCTTTAGGGAGGACCGAAACGGATGTGCACCCCATTTACGAGTAATTGGAGGGGAAAAGTTCCCCTTTCTCAATTGTTTCTTTCTTTATATGCCAGTTCTAGTCTACTTACGAATTTTCAGTCTTCTACGACTTTAGCAAGTACCATTTCTTTAGGGAGGGCCGATAGAAATATTACCCCATTAACAAGTAGTTGGAGGGGAAAAGTTTCCCCTTTCTCAATTGTTTCTTTCTTTATATGCCATTTCTAGGCTACTTACGAATTTTTAGTCTTCTATGACTTTAGCAAGTACCATTTCTTTAGGCAGGGCCGATAGAAATATTACCCCAATTACAAGCAGTTGGAGGGGAAAAGTTTCCCCTTTATCAATTTTTTCTTTCTTTATATGCCATTTCTAGGCTACTTACGAATTTTCAGTCTTCTACGACTTTAGCAAGTACCATTTCTTTAGGGACGGCCGATAGAAATATTACCCCATTTACAAGTAGTTGGAGGGGAAAAGTTTCCCCTTTCTCAATTTTTTCTTTCTTTATATGCCATTTCTAGGCTACTTACGAATTTTCAGTCTTCTACGACTTTAGGGAGGGCCGTTACCGATATCTACCCCCATATGTTTTGCTTAATTTTATATTTTGCTGAATTATGTGCTAATGTTACAATATCTAGGCGCACGGTAGTGCGCCAGGCCAAGTTCGGCCACACAGTGTGTATATTTACACGAAACAGTTCGAGCTGTTTTTACCCCCCTTATAACTTTGCTCCTCTTGATCATAATATAATGAAACTTGAAACATAAGTTCTCCCCACAGAAGTGACATCACAGGTTAAATTTGAAAGTTCTACCGTGGAAGCTTCCCGAGATATTAAGGTGTGAAAAGTCCATATTTTAGTACATACTCACTGACTCACTGACTGACTCACTGACTCATCAATATTATTGGGCACTTCCAGTATAGCTAGAAAGCTGAAATTTGTTACACAGGTAGGTCTTGGCGAGAAATTAACCAGAAAAATCTGAAAACGGGCACTTTCCTTCCAGGGGGACCTGAGTGCCCCTTCTTTATATGGGGCACTTCTAGTATAGCTAGAAAGCTGAAATTCGGTACACAGGTAGGTCTTGGTGAGAAAATAAGCAGAAAAATCTGAAAACGGGCACTTTTCCCCCAGGGGGGACCTGAGTGCCCCTTCTTTATATGGGGCACTTCTAGTATAGCTAGAAAGCTGAAATTTGGTACACAGGTAGGTCTTGGCGAGAAATTAACCAGAAAAATCTGAAAACGGGCACTTTCCTTCCAGGGGGGACCTGAGTGCCCCTTCTTTATATGGGGCACTTCTAGTATAGCTAGAAAGCTGAAATTTGGTACACAGGTAGGTCTTGGCGAGAAAATAACCAGAAAAATCTGAAAACGGGCACTTTCCTTCCAGGGGGGACTTGAGTGCCCCTTCTTTATATGGGGCACTTCTAGTATAGCTAGAAAGCTGAAATTCGGTACACAGGTAGGTCTTGGTGATAAAATAACCACAAAAATCTGAAAACGGGCACTTTCCTTCCAGGGGGGACCGGAGTGCCCCTTCTTTATATGGGGCACTTCTAGTATAGCTAGAAAGCTGAAATTTGGTACACAGGTAGGTCTTGGCGAGAAAATAACCAGAAAAATCTGAAAACGGGCACTTTCCTTCCAGGGGGGACCTGAGTGCCCCTTCCTTATATGGGGCACTTCTAGTATAGCTAGAAAGCTGAAATTCGGTACACAGGTAGGTCTTGGCGAGAAAATAACCACAAAAATCTGAAAACGGGCATTTTCCTTCCAGGGGGGACCTGAGTGCCCCTTCTTTATATGGGGCACTTCTAGTATAGCTAGAAAGCTGAAATTTGGTACACAGGTAGGTCTTGGTGATAAAATAACCAGAAAAGTCTGAAAACGGGCACTTTCCTTCCAGGGGGGACCAGAGTGCCCCTTCTTTATATGGGGCACTTCTAGTATAGCTAGAAAGCTGAAATTTAGTACATAGGTAGGTCTTGGCGAGAAAATAACCAGAAAAATCTGAAAACGGGCTCTTTCCTTCCAGGGGGGACCGGAGTGCCCCTTCTTTATATGGGGCACTTCTAGTATAGCTAGAAAGCTGAAATTTGGTACACAGGTAGGTCTTGGCGAGAAAATAACCAGAAAAATCTGAAAACGGGCACTTTCCTTCCAGGGGGGACCTGAGTGCCCCTTCTTTATATAGGGCACTTCTAGTATAGCTAGAAAGCTGAAATTCGGTACACAGGTAGGTCTTGGTGAGAAAATAAGCAGAAAAATCTGAAAAGGGGCACTTTTCTCCCAGGGGGACCTGAGTGCCCCTTCTTTGTATGGGGCATTTGCAGTATAGCTAGAAAGCTGAAATTCGGTACACAGGTAGGTTCTGATGAGAAATTAACGAAAATGTTTTTTTAACGGGCACTTTTTTCTGGGGGGTCTATTATGCCCTTCTTTTTATGGGGAACTTCCAGTGTAGCTAGAAAGCTTAAATTTTGTAGACAGGTAGGTCCTGATGTGAAATTAACAAAAAATATTTTTCAACGGCCATTTTTTACCTGGGGGACTAGTTTTCCCCTTTCTTGCATAAGGCACTTCCAGTATAGCTAGAAAGCTGAAATTTGGTACACAGGTAGGTCATGATAAAAATAACAAAAATGATTTTAAAAGGGATACTTTTCGTGTGAGGGGGACTTGGATGCCCCTTCTTTATATGGGGCACTTTATCCATAGGATATGTTCATCGAGAGGCATACTTGCCAATTTTCAATCTTCTACGACTTTAGCAAGTACCATTTCTTTAGGGAGGGCCGAAACAGATGTGCACCCCATTTACGAGTAATTGGAGGGGAAAAGTTCCCCTTTCTCAATTGTTTCTTTCTTTATATGCCAGTTCTAGGCTACTTACGAATTTTCAGTCTTCTACGACTTTAGCAAGTACCATTTCTTTAGGGAGGGCCGATAGAAATATTACCCCATTTACAAGTAGTTGGAGGGGAAAAGTTTCCCCTTTCTCAATTGTTTCTTTCTTTATATGCCATTTCTAGGCTACTTACGAATTTTTAGTCTTCTATGACTTTAGCAAGTACCATTTCTTTAGGCAGGGCCGATAGAAATATTACCCCATTTACAAGCAGTTGGAGGGGAAAAGTTTCCCCTTTATCAATTTTTTCTTTCTTTATATGCCATTTCTAGGCTACTTACGAATTTTCAGTCTTCTACGACTTTAGCAAGTACCATTTCTTTAGGGAGGGCCGATAGAAATATTACCCCATTTACAAGTAGTTGGAGGGGAAAAGTTTCCCCTTTCTCAATTTTTTTCTTTCTTTATATGCCATTTCTAGGCTACTTACGAATTTTCAGTCTTCTACGACTTTAGGGAGGGCCGTTACCGATATCTACCCCCATATGTTTTGCTTATTTTTATATTTTGCTGAATTATGTGCTAATGTTACAATATCTAGGCGCACGGTAGTGCGCCAGGCCAAGTTCGGCCACACAGTGTGTATATTTACACGAAACAGTTCGAGCTGTTTTTACCCCCCTCATAACTTTGCTCCTCTTGATCATAATATAATGAAACTTGAAACATAAGTTCTCCCCACAGAAGTGACATCACAGGTTAAATTTGAAAGTTCTACCGTGGAAGCTTCCCGAGATATTAAGGTGTGAAAAGTCCATAATTTAGTACATACTCACTGACTCACTGACTGACTCACTGACTCATCAATATTATTGGGCACTTCCAGTATAGCTAGAAAGCTGAAATTTGTTACATAGGTAGGTCTTGGCGAGAAATTAACCAGAAAAATCTGAAAACGGGCACTTTCCTTCCAGGGGGGACCTGAGTGCCCCTTCTTTATATGGGGCACTTCTAGTATAGCTAGAAAGCTGAAATTCGGTACACAGGTAGGTCTTGGTGAGAAACTAAGCAGAAAAATCTGAAAACGGGCACTTTTCCCCCAGGGGGGACCTGAGTGCCCCTTCTTTATATGGGGCACTTCTAGTATAGCTAGAAAGCTGAAATTTGGTACACAGGTAGGTCTTGGCGAGAAATTAACCAGAAAAATCTGAAAACGGGCACTTTCCTTCCAGGGGGGACCTGAGTGCCCCTTCTTTATATGGGGCACTTCTAGTATAGCTAGAAAGCTGAAATTCGGTAAACAGGTAGGTCTTGGTGAGAAAATAAGCAGAAAAATCTGAAAACGGGCACTTTTTCCCCAGGGGGGACCTGAGTGCCCCTTCTTTATATGGGGCACTTCTAGTATAGCTAGAAAGCTGAAATTTGGTACACAGGTAGGTCTTGGCGAGAAAATAACCAGAAAAGTCTAAAAACGGGTAGTTTCCTTCCAGGGGGGACCTGAGTGCCCCTTCTTTATATGGGGCACTTCTAGTATAGCTAGAAAGCTGAAATTTGGTACACAGGTAGGTCTTGGCGAGAAAATAACCAGAAAAATCTGAAAACGGGCACTTTCCTTCCAGGGGGGACTTGAGTGCCCCTTCTTTATATGGGGCACTTCTAGTATAGCTAGAAAGCTGAAATTCGGTACACAGGTAGGTCTTGGTGATAAAATAACCACAAAAATCTGAAAACGGGCACTTTCCTTCCAGGGGGGACCGGAGTGCCCCTTCTTTATATGGGGCACTTCTAGTATAGCTAGAAAGCTGAAATTTGGTACACAGGTAGGTCTTGGCGAGAAAATAACCAGAAAAATCTGAAAACGGGCACTTTCCTTCCAGGGGGGACCTGAGTGCCCCTTCCTTATATGGGGCACTTCTAGTATAGCTAGAAAGCTGAAATTCGGTACACAGGTAGGTCTTGGCGAGAAAATAACCACAAAAATCTGAAAACGGGCATTTTCCTTCCAGGGGGGACCTGAGTGCCCCTTCTTTATATGGGGCACTTCTAGTATAGCTAGAAAGCTGAAATTTGGTACACAGGTAGGTCTTGGTGATAAAATAACCAGAAAAGTCTGAAAACGGGCACTTTCCTTCCAGGGGGGACCTGAGTGCCCCTTCTTTATATGGGGCACTTCTAGTATAGCTAGAAAGCTGAAATTTGGTACATAGGTAGGTCTTGGCGAGAAAATAACCAGAAAAATCTGAAAACGGGCACTTTTCTTCCAGGGGGGACCGGAGTGCCCCTTCTTTGTATGGGGCATTTCTAGTATAGCTAGAAAGCTGAAATTTGGTACACAGGTAGGTCTTGGCGAGAAAATAACCAGAAAAATCTGAAAACGGGCACTTTCCTTCCAGGGGGGACCTGAGTGCCCCTTCTTTATATAGGGCACTTCTAGTATAGCTAGAAAGCTGAAATTCGGTACACAGGTAGGTCTTGGTGAGAAAATAAGCAGAAAAATCTGAAAAGGGGCACTTTTCTCCCAGGGGGACCTGAGTGCCCCTTCTTTGTATGGGGCATTTGCAGTATAGCTAGAAAGCTGAAATTCGGTACACAGGTAGGTTCTGATGAGAAATTAACGAAAATGTTTTTTTAACGGGCACTTTTTTCTGGGGGGTCTATTATGCCCTTCTTTTTATGGGGAACTTCCAGTGTAGCTAGAAAGCTTAAATTTTGTAGACAGGTAGGTCCTGATGTGAAATTAACAAAAAATATTTTTCAACGGCCATTTTTTACCTGGGGGACTAGTTTTCCCCTTCCTTGCATAAGGCACTTCCAGTATAGCTAGAAAGCTGAAATTTGGTACACAGGTAGGTCATGATAAAAATAACAAAAATGATTTTAAAAGGGATACTTTTCGTGTGAGGGGGACTTGGATGCCCCTTCTTTATATGGGGCACTTTATCCATAGGATATGTTCATCGAGAGGCATACTTGCCAATTTTCAATCTTCTACGACTTTAGCAAGTACCATTTCTTTAGGGAGGGCCGAAACAGATGTGCACCCCATTTACGAGTAATTGGAGGGGAAAAGTTTCCCCTTTATCAATTTTTTCTTTCTTTATATGCCATTTCTAGGCTACTTACGAATTTTCAGTCTTCTACGACTTTAGCAAGTACCATTTCTTTAGGGAGGGCCGATAGAAATATTACCCCATTTACAAGTAGTTGGAGGGGAAAAGTTTCCCCTTTCTCAATTGTTTCTTTCTTTATATGCCATTTCTAGGCTACTTACGAATTTTTAGTCTTCTATGACTTTAGCAAGTACCATTTCTTTAGGCAGGGCCGATAGAAATATTACCCCATTTACAAGCAGTTGGAGGGGAAAAGTTTCCCCTTTATCAATTTTTTCTTTCTTTATATGCCATTTCTAGGCTACTTACGAATTTTCAGTCTTCTACGACTTTAGCAAGTACCATTTCTTTAGGGAGGGCCGATAGAAATATTACCCCATTTACAAGTAGTTGGAGGGGAAAAGTTTCCCCTTTCTCAATTTTTTCTTTCTTTATATGCCATTTCTAGGCTACTTACGAATTTTCAGTCTTCTACGACTTTAGGGAGGGCCGTTACCGATATCTACCCCCATATGTTTTGCTTATTTTTATATTTTGCTGAATTATGTGCTAATGTTACAATATCTAGGCGCACGGTAGTGCGCCAGGCCAAGTTCGGCCACACAGTGTGTATATTTACACGAAACAGTTCGAGCTGTTTTTACCCCCCTCATAACTTTGCTCCTCTTGATCATAATATAATGAAACTTGAAACATAAGTTCTCCCCACAGAAGTGACATCACAGGTTAAATTTGAAAGTTCTACCGTAGAAGCTTCCCGAGATATTAAGGTGTGAAAAGTCCATATTTTAGTACATACTCACTGACTCACTGACTGACTCACTGACTCATCAATATTATTGGGCACTTCCAGTATAGCTAGAAAGCTGAAATTTGTTACACAGGTAGGTCTTGGCGAGAAATTAACCAGAAAAATCTGAAAACGGGCACTTTCCTTCCAGGGGGGACCTGAGTGCCCCTTCTTTATATGGGGCACTTCTAGTATAGCTAGAAAGCTGAAATTCGGTACACAGGTAGGTCTTGGTGAGAAAATAAGCAGAAAAATCTGAAAACGGGCACTTTTCCCCCAGGGGGGACCTGAGTGCCCCTTCTTTATATGGGGCACTTCTAGTATAGCTAGAAAGCTGAAATTTGGTACACAGGTAGGTCTTGGCGAGAAAATAACCAGAAAAATCTGAAAACGGGCACTTTCCTTCCAGGGGGGACCTGAGTGCCCCTTCTTTATATGGGGCACTTCTAGTATAGCTAGAAAGCTGAAATTCGGTACACAGGTAGGTCTTGGTGAGAAAATAAGCAGAAAAATCTGAAAAGGGGCACTTTTCTCCCAGGGGGACCTGAGTGCCCCTTCTTTGTATGGGGCATTTGCAGTATAGCTAGAAAGCTGAAATTCGGTACACAGGTAGGTTCTGATGAGAAATTAACGAAAATGTTTTTTTAACGGGCACTTTTTTCTGGGGGGTCTATTATGCCCTTCTTTTTATGGGGAACTTCCAGTGTAGCTAGAAAGCTTAAATTTTGTAGACAGGTAGGTCCTGATGTGAAATTAACAAAAAATATTTTTCAACGGCCATTTTTTACCTGGGGGACTAGTTTTCCCCTTCATTGCATAAGGCACTTCCAGTATAGCTAGAAAGCTGAAATTTGGTACACAGGTAGGTCATGATAAAAATAACAAAAATGATTTTAAAAGGGATACTTTTCGTGTGAGGGGGACTTGGATGCCCCTTCTTTATATGGGGCACTTTATCCATAGGATATGTTCATCGAGAGGCATACTTGCCAATTTTCAATCTTCTACGACTTTAGCAAGTACCATTTCTTTAGGGAGGGCCGAAACAGATGTGCACCCCATTTACGAGTAATTGGAGGGGAAAAGTTCCCCTTTCTCAATTGTTTCTTTCTTTATATGCCAGTTCTAGGCTACTTACGAATTTTCAGTCTTCTACGACTTTAGCAAGTACCATTTCTTTAGGGAGGGCCGATAGAAATATTACCCCATTTACAAGTAGTTGGAGGGGAAAAGTTTCCCCTTTCTCAATTGTTTCTTTCTTTATATGCCATTTCTAGGCTACTTACGAATTTTTAGTCTTCTATGACTTTAGCAAGTACCATTTCTTTAGGCAGGGCCGATAGAAATATTACCCCATTTACAAGCAGTTGGAGGGGAAAAGTTTCCCCTTTATCAATTTTTTCTTTCTTTATATGCCATTTCTAGGCTACTTACGAATTTTCAGTCTTCTACGACTTTAGCAAGTACCATTTCTTTAGGGAGGGCCGATAGAAATATTACCCCATTTACAAGTAGTTGGAGGGGAAAAGTTTCCCCTTTCTCAATTTTTTCTTTCTTTATATGCCATTTCTAGGCTACTTACGAATTTTCAGTCTTCTACGACTTTAGGGAGGGCCGTTACCGATATCTACTCCCATATGTTTTGCTTATTTTTATATTTTGCTGAATTATGTGCTAATGTTACAATATCTAGGCGCACGGTAGTGCGCTAGGCCAAGTTCGGCCACACAGTGTGTATATTTACACGAAACAGTTCGAGCTGTTTTTACCCCCCTCATAACTTTGCTCCTGTTATGTTTAAAATTAATACACTATTATTTTCTTTTTATCTTTCAACTTTATTATTATAAAACTCAAATTCTATAAATATTAACTTTATAACTCTTTGTTTTTACAACTGTATTCAACTGTCTTCTTTTACAACAGATTGCTTTTTCAACTGATTGCTTTTACAACTGATTGCTTTTACAACTGATTGCTTTTACAACTGAATATTCTATTTCTTAAACCTAGCTTATTTATACTTAATTACTATTCAATAATTATTCTTTAATATTTTAATGTTGCAAAATTATTCTTAATCAGCTATTTATTACTATTCTTCTGACCCAGTTTGTATTTAATAAAAATAGCTTAGTAAGCTTTTGGGCATTTCGCAATTTATCAACGCAAACAGTTGCACAATTGGTCAAGTCAATGCACTGATCAAGTCAATGAACTGGTGACTGTTTGTGTTAACAAGTTGCGAAATGTTCATGTAGGAGGGTTGATCAAGTCTGACTCATAACATTCCTCCCCCTTTGCGGAAGAAAACATCCAATTATAGATGTTTTCTCAATGTATGGTTTTCCTTGGGTCAGAAGATTTTTATTCTAAATCTTAAATGTAGTTGGTGTGTTCTGAGTTTAAATCTATTGGAGCTTGTTGCTGTTGTTGTAGTTGTTGGTCTTGATGCTGGTACGTGTATTTGGATACTTCAAACGTGGGGGAATTCTGGTCCTGTAAATGGTTTCCCACAATTCTATTCAACTCTGGGCCACGTTCCGGGAATTCATTGTTTATTTTGACCCTTATTTGATTATGTCGTTTGCACAAAACCCATATGATTATTATTGCTGCTGTCGTAATAACGATTATTGTTGTATACGTAATGTTATTCAAAACATTCTGCTGGAATTTCAGTTCCCGGATCGTGTTGATGTTGCTGATCTGCTTTATGTGTAGATTCTCCAAGGTAGGTATAATTTCCGTGGCCACATTGTTGTTACCTCTTACTAACAGAAACTTCTGGGTTACATCTATGACATGGCTAACGAAGGTTTGGTCACCTATTGTTATGCTGCAATTGTAAAACGAAAACAGGTAGGTTCCAGTGAGGTTTAACCGTCGGTCGTCGCAGTTTGTTGACATTGGTGTTTTGTCTGCATTGCTGACTACGATCGTACCTTCTTCTATTAGCTCTACGGTTTCTGCTTCGTGTAGGATCAGGTTGCACTTTCCTCTGAAAACGCATATTTTCGGTTGACTTAAGCTTTTGAAATCTCTTTCACCTTTGTACCCGAAAACGCCCTTGTCGTTCTACCGTGGAAGCTTCCCGAGATATTAAGGTGTGAAAAGTCCATATTTTAGTACATACTCACTGACTCACTGACTGACTCACTGACTCATCAATATTATTGGGCACTTCCAGTATAGCTAGAAAGCTGAAATTTGTTACACAGGTAGGTCTTGGCGAGAAATTAACCAGAAAAATCTGAAAACGGGCACTTTCCTTCCAGGGGGACCTGAGTGCCCCTTCTTTATATGGGGCACTTCTAGTATAGCTAGAAAGCTGAAATTCGGTACACAGGTAGGTCTTGGTGAGAAAATAAGCAGAAAAATCTGAAAACGGGCACTTTTCCCCCAGGGGGGACCTGAGTGCCCCTTCTTTATATGGGGCACTTCTAGTATAGCTAGAAAGCTGAAATTTGGTACACAGGTAGGTCTTGGCGAGAAATTAACCAGAAAAATCTGAAAACGGGCACTTTCCTTCCAGGGGGGACCTGAGTGCCCCTTCTTTATATGGGGCACTTCTAGTATAGCTAGAAAGCTGAAATTCGGTACACAGGTAGGTCTTGGTGAGAAAATAAGCAGAAAAATCTGAAAACGGGCACTTTTCCCCCAGGGGGGACCTGAGTGCCCCTTCTTTATATGGGGCACTTCTAGTATAGCTAGAAAGCTGAAATTTGGTACACAGGTAGGTCTTGGCGAGAAAATAACCAGAAAAGTCTGAAAACGGGTAGTTTCCTTCCAGGGGGGACCTGAGTGCCCCTTCTTTATATGGGGCACTTCTAGTATAGCTAGAAAGCTGAAATTTGGTACACAGGTAGGTCTTGGCGAGAAAATAACCAGAAAAATCTGAAAACGGGCACTTTCCTTCCAGGGGGGACTTGAGTGCCCCTTCTTTATATGGGGCACTTCTAGTATAGCTAGAAAGCTGAAATTCGGTACACAGGTAGGTCTTGGTGATAAAATAACCACAAAAATCTGAAAACGGGCACTTTCCTTCCAGGGGGGACCGGAGTGCCCCTTCTTTATATGGGGCACTTCTAGTATAGCTAGAAAGCTGAAATTTGGTACACAGGTAGGTCTTGGTGATAAAATAACCAGGAAAGTCTGAAAACGGGCACTTTCCTTCCAGGGGGGACCTGATTGCCCCTTCTTTATATGGGGCACTTCTAGTATAGCTAGAAAGCTGAAATTTGGTACATAGGTAGGTCTTGGCGAGAAAATAACCAGAAAAATCTGAAAACGGGCACTTTCCTTCCAGGGGGGACCGGAGTGCCCCTTCTTTATATGGGGCACTTCTAGTATAGCTAGAAAGCTGAAATTTGGTACACAGGTAGGTCTTGGCGAGAAAATAACCAGAAAAATCTGAAAACGGGCACTTTCCTTCCAGGGGGGACCTGAGTGCCCCTTCTTTATATGGGGCACTTCTAGTATAGCTAGAAAGCTGAAATTCGGTACACAGGTAGGTCTTGGTGAGAAAATAAGCAGAAAAATCTAAAAAAGGGGCACTTTTCTCCCAGGGGGACCTGAGTGCCCCTTCTTTGTATGGGGCATTTGCAGTATAGCTAGAAAGCTGAAATTCGGTACACAGGTAGGTTCTGATGAGAAATTAACGAAAATGTTTTTTTAGCGGGCACTTTTTTCTGGGGGTCTATTATGCCCTTCTTTTTATGGGGAACTTCCAGTGTAGCTAGAAATCTTAAATTTTGTAGACAGGTAGGTCCTGATGTTTAACAAAAAATATTTTTCAACGGCCATTTTTTACCTGGGGGACTAGTTTTCCCCTTCCTTGCATAAGGCACTTCCAGTATAGCTAGAAAGCTGAAATTTGGTACACAGGTAGGTCATGATAAAAATAACAAAAATGATTTTAAAAGGGATACTTTTCGTGTGAGGGGGACTTGGATGCCCCTTCTTTATATGGGGCACTTTATCCATAGGATATGTTCATCGAGAGGCATACTTGCCAATTTTCAATCTTCTACGACTTTAGCAAGTACCATTTCTTTAGGGAGGGCCGAAACAGATGTGCACCCCATTTACGAGTAATTGGAGGGGAAAAGTTCCCCTTTCTCAATTGTTTCTTTCTTTATATGCCAGTTCTAGGCTACTTACGAATTTTCAGTCTTCTACGACTTTAGCAAGTACCATTTCTTTAGGGAGGGCCGATAGAAATATTACCCCATTTACAAGTAGTTGGAGGGGAAAAGTTTCCCCTTTCTCAATTGTTTCTTTCTTTATATGCCATTTCTAGGCTACTTACGAATTTTTAGTCTTCTATGACTTTAGCAAGTACCATTTCTTTAGGCAGGGCCGATAGAAATATTACCCCATTTACAAGCAGTTGGAGGGGAAAAGTTTCCCCTTTATCAATTTTTTCTTTCTTTATATGCCATTTCTAGGCTACTTACGAATTTTCAGTCTTCTACGACTTTAGCAAGTACCATTTCTTTAGGGAGGGCCGATAGAAATATTACCCCATTTACAAGTAGTTGGAGGGGAAAAGAGTCCCCTTTCTCAATTTTTTCTTTCTTTATATGCCATTTCTAGGCTACTTACGAATTTTCAGTCTTCTACGACTTTAGGGAGGGCCGTTACCGATATCTACCCCCATATGTTTTGCTTATTTTTATATTTTGCTGAATTATGTGCTAATGTTACAATATCTAGGCGCACGGTAGTGCGCTAGGCCAAGTTCGGCCACACAGTGTGTATATTTACACGAAACAGTTCGAGCTGTTTTTACCCCCCTCATAACTTTGCTCCTGTTATGTTTAAAATTAATACACTATTATTTTCTTTTTATCTTTCAACTTTATTATTATAAAACTCAAATTCTATAAATATTAACTTTATAACTCTTTGTTTTTACAACTGTATTCAACTGTCTTCTTTTACAACAGATTGCTTTTTCAACTGATTGCTTTTACAACTGATTGCTTTTACAACTGATTGCTTTTACAACTGAATATTCTATTTCTTAAACCTAGCTTATTTATACTTAATTACTATTCAATAATTATTCTTTAATATTTTAATGTTGCAAAATTATTCTTAATCAGCTATTTATTAGTATTTAATAATTATTATTCTTTAACATTGTAATGTTGCACAATTATTCTTACTCAGCTATTTATTACTATTCTAATAAAAATTTTTTTTTTTTTTTTTTTTTTTTGATAATTTTATTATTTATTGAATCTTTAATTATTTATATTAAATTATCAATAAGTTTTTCAAATCTTAAATCTAAAAAATATTAAATATAAGTTTAGCCAATGCTAAACAAAATTTTTAATTTCAACGGTTAATTTTGGTTGTTTTACATCTCTCGTGAACGGCTGAGAAAAAGAGTATCCCTTCAGCCGGGTGTGGCCTCTATAATGAAGAATATTGCGCGCAAGTGGATTTGGGTGCAACTCAAGTTTTTTTATATATTTTTTCGCGTGTTTTGAAAATACTGTCTTCACCAACGGAACGTCTAGGTCTTTATGAATTCGATGGTTTCTGACATACCAGGGGGCTGCTGTTATTGTACGTAGAATTTTATTCTGTCGCCTTTGAATTCTTTCGACATTCGATGCTGAGGCAGTGCCCCATAACTGGATTCCATAGGACCATATTGGTTTCAGGATCGCGTTGTATAGTAGAAGTTTACAATCTAGGCTCAGTATAGAATTTCTTCCCATAAGCCAATTAATTTGGGCAGTTTTTAATTTCATTTGGATCAACTTTGCGTCTATATGCGATTTCCATGTTAAACGGCGATCAAGGTGAACGCCTAGATATTTGACTACAGTATGCTGCGGAATAGTCTCAGTGTTGATTTGTATAGGCGGGCATGTTTCCCTTCGCAACGTAAAAGTGACGTGTACACATTTCTGTTCGTTAACTTTTATACGCCATTGTTTAAGCCATTTTTCCAATTTGGATATATACCCTTGTAAGTTGATGGAAGCTTCTACTGGATTTTCATGGACGCTTAAAAAAGCTGTATCATCAGCAAATGTTGATGTATGAATGTTATTGCTTAACGGTAAGTCAGAGGCATAAATTAAATAAAGTAAGGGACCGAAGATGCTGCCTTGGGGAACTCCGGCTTCGATCGACTGCGGAGGGCTTAAAAAATTACCTTCCCTAACTACAAATTTTCGTTCCTCTAAATAGCTTTTTAAAAGCTTGACTATGTTTGCGGGGAGATTGCGTGTTAATTTGTGGATAAGACCTTCGTGCCATACTTTATCGAAAGCTTGCGAAACATCTATAAAGAGCGCAGAGCAAAATTTCTTTTTTTCAAAGGTGTCTCTAACTACGTTCACAAGTCTGTGAGTTTGTTCAATAGTGCTATGTTGTCTGCGAAAACCGAATTGATGATTTGGAATGCATCCACTTCTAGTCACTATAGGCATCAGCTTGCTCATATACAGCTTTTCAAATAGTTTTGAAATGTTGGGCAATAAACTAATAGGCCGATAGGATTCAACCTTCGTATGATCCTTGCCGGGCTTTGGTATCATAATAATCATCGAAACCTTCCATTCTGCAGGATAGTATTGCAGCCGTAGAATACTGTTAAAAATGAAGAGTATAACTCTTTTTGCAATATAAGGCAGTTGTTGAAGCATTTTGTTGCTTATTTTGTCGACACCTGGGGCTTTTCTGGTGTTAAGACTAGTAATAGTATTTTCAATCTCCGTCATGTTAAATCTCATCGGTATTTCTGGTAAAGAGACGACTGGTGGCAGTTCAACAATATCAGCAGAAATATTCGGGGTAAATACTTTTTCTAGGTGCTTAACAAATAGATCACCTTTTTCAGCATCAGTTCTTGCCCAGTCACCATTTGATGCTCGTAATGGTGGTTTACAAATCACTGGCCTTTTAAGTCCTCTGGCTGCACGCCACAGCGAATAATCTGTTGACGGTGTTGCATCGAGTTCTTGCAGAAATTTTTGCAGCGAAGCTGTTTTTTGTGATTGTAAAACTTTTCTTAGCTGTTTGGTACACTCCTTAAGCCTTAATTTTAGCTGAGGCGATCTGTAACGTTGCCATTCTCGTCGAGCTCTCCGTTTTTCAGTCAATAGCCTTTCTACATCTGCACAAAAAATATTGTTAAATCTCGCTTGTTGATTTGGTTGAATTGAAGAAGCATTAAGAGCAGCTTGTTTAGCATGTGCTTCAAACAACCAAATAGAATTTTCTATGTCAGCAGGTGTTCTCAATGGCATATTTTCCGTGCAATGAGCACTCAAATATTTTTTGTATTTCAGCCAGTTAATACGTGCAGGTGTCAGCGGTAAATCACATGTTGGTGTTGTAGTTGTGTGTGAGTAAATAGTGATAATAGTAGGCGAGTGATCTGAAGACAAATCCAGAGATGCTTCTACTTCAATCATTTCGCTGGGCACGCCTTTCATAATCCCAAAGTCGATAACATCAGGAATTTTTTGACGATCCGTTGGCCAGTATGTTGGCTGACCACTTGAAACTACATTCAAGCCCATTTTTGAAATTGTGTCAAACAAAACACGACCCTTGGGACTGATTAAACGTGAGCCCCAAAAGGTGTGTTTAGCATTGTAGTCGCCAGCTGCTAGAAAACGGGACCCCAGTGTTGTATAAAATGCGGTATATTGACTCTCTGAAATTGAAAACCTGGGAGGAGAGTAAACAGATGATATCACAAGCTTTTGATAAAAATTTTCAATGCAGATGTTCGTTGCTTGAAGATATTCTTCACGAAGGTCGTTTAGTAGGTAGTGTTTTATTCGAGTTTTTATTAGGATTCCAGAGCCACCACAAGCTCTACCTTGAGGATCCTTGGTGTCGTAGAAATTATATCCACTAATTCGAAAATAGCTTCGGGACGTCAAGTGAGTTTCTGAGATAAGCATTACATCGATTTGTTTATCCAGAAGAAAATATTCAATTTCATTTTTGTGTTGGCAGATGCCGTTTGCGTTCCAAAAACAGATTCTTAAGTTCATGGTTTGTTCAATACAGCCTGCAACAAGGTAGACTGCATTTTCAACATTTCCTGCATCATACAGGACATGTTGAGAGTGAATGTATTTACTGTTTGTATAAGGATCTCTATTGAGGCTTCAATACGACTAAAATTGTGCCCTGATTCTTCATTTACTGGTACAGTTTTTTGCGCCGGAATCTGGTTACTCTTTAAAATATTAGCGTATGAAAATTGACTATTAGGTTTTTGTTGAGTAAGAGTCGTGTTAGACTTTAAAACATTTGAGTATTGATTAGGGCTAGACGACGGTTGAGGTAACTGTGGGTAGTTTAAATGAGTGTTGGGCTGAGCGGGAGTAGTATTGGTTTTTCTGTTCGACGAATTTTTAAAAAGAGAATAAAGAGGGCAGCCCCTATAGTTGGCAGTGTGGTTTCCGCCGCAATTACTACATTTTTTTACTTTGGTATCACCTTTTATTTTGTCACAGTTAGCGGTACTGTGTAACTCGCCACATACAACGCAAACGGTAGGCAACTTGCAATAAGTTTTGGTATGGCCAAATTCTTGACAGTTCATGCATTGGATAGGTCCAGTTTTTTTATGTTAATAAAAATAGCTTAGTAAGCTTTTGGGCATTTCGCAATTTATCAACGCAAACAGTTGCACAATTGGTCAAGTCAATGCACTGATCAAGTCAATGAACTGGTGACTGTTTGTGTTAACAAGTTGCGAAATGTTCATGTAGGAGGGTTGATCAAGTCTGACTCATAACATTCCTCCCCCTTTGCGGAAGAAAACATCCAATTATAGATGTTTTCTCAATGTATGGTTTTCCTTGGGTCAGAAGATTTTTATTCTAAATCTTAAATGTAGTTGGTGTGTTCTGAGTTTAAATCTATTGGAGCTTGTTGCTGTTGTTGTAGTTGTTGGTCTTGATGCTGGTACGTGTATTTGGATACTTCAAACGTGGGGGAATTCTGGTCCTGTAAATGGTTTCCCACAATTCTATTCAACTCTGGGCCACGTTCCGGGAATTCATTGTTTATTTTGACCCTTATTTGATTATGTCGTTTGCACAAAACCCATATGATTATTATTGCTGCTGTCGTAATAACGATTATTGTTGTATACGTAATGTTATTCAAAACATTCTGCTGGAATTTCAGTTCCCGGATCGTGTTGATGTTGCTGATCTGCTTTATGTGTAGATTCTCCAAGGTAGGTATAATTTCCGTGGCCACATTGTTGTTACCTCTTACTAACAGAAACTTCTGGGTTACATCTATGACATGGCTAACGAAGGTTTGGTCACCTATTGTTATGCTGCAATTGTAAAACGAAAACAGGTAGGTTCCAGTGAGGTTTAACCGTCGGTCGTCGCAGTTTGTTGACATTGGTGTTTTGTCTGCATTGCTGACTACGATCGTACCTTCTTCTATTAGCTCTACGGTTTCTGCTTCGTGTAGGATCAGGTTGCACTTTCCTCTGAAAACGCATATTTTCGGTTGACTTAAGCTTTTGAAATCTCTTTCACCTTTGTACCCGAAAACGCCCTTGTCGTTCCTCACTACGTATTCTCTTTCGGCATCTATTTGGTGGTGGCTGTCGTTTGGAATGGGTATTATTAGGGATTTTTTTAAACTCATGGTTTCGATGGGCAATCTGATTATGAACATCAGGCTGCTATGCCTATGTAATGCTACTCCCATCTGCATGTCTTGTATAGTTTCCACATTTATTTTGTACTCCTGGATTTCTTCAATGGTCAATAGTGCTGGATTGAAAATTTTCATTTTCGCTAGTGCGATGGACTCTTGTACGGTCTTCACTTGGCTTTTCATCTCCATGAGTTTGAAAAGCTGGAAAATCGCAACGTCGCGGTAGTGCTGGAGCTCTGATTCCTGCTTGATCTGAGTCAAGCTGTTCAGAGTCTTCCTGTTCTCATTTATTGCTTCCACCATCTGGTTAATTGACGTATTGAATCTATTGTTTATGTGGACCTGTTGATTTGACTGTTCGATGATTTGGTGCCCGTTAGCGTCAATCACCTCGAAATGTTGGTTTATTAGTTGCCGGTCCTCCTCATCTAGTGTGCCGTAGAGCCACTTCATCACCTTTCCTCCAATGTTCAGCAAACCACGTTTTACGCGGCCTGGCAGTAGTGTATGAATGCCGTTCTCAATTTCACCGAGTTCTTTTATGATGAGTTCCCTATAGGGAATCGGTAGTATCTTTGGTAGGTTAAGGCGGACCTCGCTGACAGAGTCTGCTATTTGTTGGATATCGATGTGATGTAGGATGTATTCAAATTTTGAGGCTATTTTTACCGACCCCATGTGTATTTCAGCGTAACCATCAGCTGACTCCAATTTCTCAATGTGCATCTCTCCGTCCGTGAACCAGATTCCCACGAGAAGAAGTTCTAAAATCTGAATTAAAATGTTAAGTTTATTAGAGGGCTCTCATGTAATCGTCGAACTTGCTGTTGTGTAAACTCATATCGGCTGCCATGTACAACGCAGCTCCAAAAATATTTATGAAGTGTTAAAATTATATACTTATAAAAGTGTTTTGTTTATTATTATTTGAAAACTAACATTGTAAATACTATTTTGGTTTTATAATATATTGCTGTTATATATATATATACATATGTATATTGTTTTCTTATTTAAATATTTTGAACACAGGCTTCAAATTACAAATATATATATTTTTTTTTTTTTTTTTAATTTTTCTTACATTATTTAGTCAATTTAAAATATTTTATTTTTTTATGTTAAATTTTCCAAAAAAGTTTTTATTTTTCTATTTTCTTATATCCCTTTTTTTTTTTTTTTTTTTTTTAAATCTATCGTACAACTTTTCTAAAGTTTCTTAATTGTTTCCTTTCCTCCCCGCCCAATAATCAACACATAGTCCTTTTCTTCTATTCTCACGATTTTCCTTAGGTACCGATTTACTTTCCAGTCCCCTTTTAACTCTGATAGCACTGAACGTAAAGTTCCTCTGTGTTCTATTGGTATTTCCGCCTTACTTTCTGTGCTAAACTTATTTGTCCACCTACTCATGGCTTTTGCAATATTTCCTCTGTCTATTCTGCTACCTTCGATGCTTATTTTTGTCTCCCCTATTCCATGTCCGTTGTTTATATTCTTTGCCAAATTCTCTGCAAATTTCAGGAGGAAAATACCACAATCTGTCAAATTATCTTGCTGGGAACAATCTGGGTAGCATTTCTCTAATGGTGCCTGCAAAAAATTGCTTTCTACATCGTACTTCTTTGCTTCATGCATAATAAACTCTCCCACAAACTTGAAAATGTGGTTAATGTATCTAGGTCTTAGTGAATCTAATACTATTATTTTAGGCCATGAAATTACGCCCAACATCCAGTGCTGGTCCTCACAAATCGGAAATATTATATGCTTTTTCTCGAGTATATTTACTCGCTTAGTTGCTAGGTTAATCCTGAGAGTACTTCCCTCGGTCGTTGAATTGCACCAATCTTTAATGGCAGTATAGAATTGTGCCCCGAAGATGTGCACGTCCTGCCTTTTTGATGCTTTCAGTGTATTAGTGATGACCCAATGTAAAAAAACGTCGATGTGTTTATCGTTCAACCACCGTTTCTGTATGACGTCTGAATAATCATTGGCTGTCATATCTATATATCTTTTGCCATTTTTGTATCTACAGAAACTTTTCCTACTGTCTTCCGTACTTGCTGTTGGTTTCTTTGAGTAATTCATTTTCAGTGCTGTTTTCTTTAGCTACCAGTATAGGGAGAAGTTGTACTGATTCTCGAAATGTCACCTCAGAATATATTTATTAACTGAAATTGCATAAAATGTAACCTATAATATATTGGGGTGAATCTCTATATATATATTTTTTTTTTTTTTTTTTTTTTTTTGTTAATTTTTGAGAACATTTAAGCGTCTTTTTTGTTAATTTCTATCTATGTATGTCGTGTTCCGCCTATCAATTATCTTCTTACTATCCAGCTCTTTCTTTCCCCCTAAATTACTCGTCAAATGTCCACTTTTTCTTATCGGTCTCTGTACGGCTTTATTAAATTGTTATGGTAAACCTTCCCCCTGTTTTTTATTCTCAATTTTACGTTTACTCTTGTTGGCACGTCTATAACTTCAAATGGCCCTAGCCATAAAGGAGCAAATTTATTTTTCCGAGTCTGGTTTTTTAACCAAACCCTTTGACCTATTTGATATTCTCGATGCTTTGAACCCCTGTCATAATACTGCTTCGATCTTAATTTTGCCTTCTCCTGATTTTTTCTGACGATTTCATGTGAACGTTGAATTTGATACTTTAGAATTTTGCTGTAATCATCCGTGTTGTATAGGGGTGCCGGAGGTCTTTTCAATACTATGGGCATTTCGAACTCGAACCCGAATAAAACTCTTGTGGGTGTGTGTTTTGTTGTTGTATGTTTGCTGTTATTATACACATGCGTAGCGTGACTGAGCCATTCGTCCCAGTTGGTACCATCCAAATTGACGAAACTTCTAAGAAATTCAGCCAACGGTCGATGGGCCCTTTCTAGAGCACCATTAGCTTGTGGATGATAAGGCGTGATCAGTAGTTTTCTTATTCTTAGTATTCTGCACGTTTCCTTAAATAATTTTGAAGTGAAATTTGTTCCATTATCTGTTACCAAAACCTTGGGAATAAAATATCTTGAAATTATTTCCTTAAAAAACACTTTTGCTACTGTTGATGCTTCTGCGTCTGGCACGGCGGCACATGCGGAAAATTTTGAAAAGTCGTCCTGGAATGTTACGATATATTTATTTCCCCTGGACGATTCAGGTAGTGGTCCCACCAGATCCATGAAAATCTTCTCGAACGGTCTGCTGGAAGTGGTTGTTATTACCAAAGGCATTTTTTCGACTTTTGAGCATTTATTTTTCTGGCACAATGAACACGTTGCTACATATTTTTTAATCTGTCGGTACATACCGGCCCACTTGTATTGATTTCTGATGCGTGAGTAAGTTTTTAATGTGCCCTGGTGTCCTCCTAAAGGTGTATCGTGGAATGTTTTTATAACCCTTTTGATATCTTCCGGATTTGTCAAATAAACGGCCATATCTTCGTGCCCAGGATCTTCGTCTGCCTCAATTTCATCCGTACTTTTTTCGTCTTTCTTATACTGGGTTGCGTGTGTCCCTCTTGCTTTCGCTCTGGTTACTGCCCCTACGTTTATTTCCTCTACTGGAAGGCGACTAAGGGCGTCCGCGTTTTGGTTTGTTTTTCCGGGCTTATATCGTACTTCGAAATCGTATTCTAAAAGTTTCAGTCTTAGGCGGCCCAATCTGCCCTCCTGGTTTTTTAAATTGGCTATGCCTTTCAGGGGCTTATGGTCTGTGAAAATTGTAAAATGTCTGCCCAGTAGATATGGCCTAAACGTTTTTGTCGCCCATACGATGGCAAGCAACTCCTTCTCTATAGTGTAATATCGCCTTTCTGTTGCGCTTAGTACTCTGCTTGCGAAACTGATTGGTAAATCGCTACTTAGCTCTCCTTGAGAAAGAATAGCTCCTAGTGCTGTATTGCTGGCGTCCGTAGTCAGAATAAACGGTTTGGAAAAGTCAGGGTACTGTAGTAGAGGGGGATTTGCTACTGCCGCTTTCAGTTTGTCCATGGCGCTCTGGCACTCCTGTGTCCATTCCCATTTTACGTTTTTTCTTAATAGTTTGCTTAGTGGCAATGCAGTTTCCGATGAGTTCGGAATGAACTTTCTGTAGTAGTTGATCAACCCTAGGAATGCTTGAAGCTCTTTAATAGTCTTGGGAGGGGGTATGTCCCTTACAGCTTTAGTTTTATTGGGGTCAGGTAGTACGCCTTTTTCTGAGCACTTGTGGTCCAGATAAACTACCTCCCTTTGCAGAAAGTGACATTTCTCGGGGTGCAACTTGAGGTTGTATCTTCTTAGGACGTCTAGTAGACTTTTCTGACGTAGCTGATGATCCGCAAGGTTTCTCCCGTAGATGACTATATCGTCCAGGTAGACGAAGCAGTTAACTCCCTGTAGTCCTGTTAATATTGAGTTCATTATTCTTTGAAAAGTGGCTGGGGCCCTTTTAATCCGAAAGGCATGCGATTGAATTCAAAATGACCCAAATTGGTACTAAAAGCGGTTTTCTGTCGGTCCTGTTTATCCATCAAAACTTGGTGGTATCCACTCGCTAGATCCAGAGTAGAAAAATACCGGCTGTAACCTAGTTGATCTAGGATTTCATCAATCCTCGGTATGGGGAATACTTGTTTTATTGTAGCATCGTTCACTTTTCTGAAATCTACCACTAAACGCCATTTTTTCTCCCCGTCCTTTCCTGCCTTCTTGGGTACTAACAGAATTGGGGAATTCCAAGGTGAAATGCTGGGTATGATGATTCCATCTTTGATCATCTGTCCTACTTGTCTATTAATTTCATTTCGGTGAACCTCAGGCAGCCTATATTGCTTAGTATTAATTGGAGGTTGCCTGGGGTCGGTTGGTATCTTATGGCTGAGTACATTTGTGTACGTTAGGTTATCCCCGGATAGATGAAACACGTCGTCGTATGATTTCAAGATGTTCTCGATCGAGCCCCGCTCTTCCGGATTCAAATCTGGGCTAAGCTGTAATGTTTTCAATAGTAATTCTGTTCTCGCCGTATTGTCCGTGGTACCTGTGGTATTTATGTTTGCCGTTGATTCTATTCTGAAGTTTTCGGGGTTCTCATAATTCAGTTTTATTTTGCGGTCTGTGTTTATCGTAAAATCGTTGGTATTCAGGATAGGAATGAATGCTGTTCCCTCTTTGATGGATGTTAGGGTTTCCCCCACAAAGACTCCTGGCATGATTTCTGCTTTTTTTACTATTATTTCTCCCTTTGCTGTTGTTATTGCTGATACAACTCCCTGGCAGCGACCCTTGATAGCAGTTTTTTCTGCTATATATAACTTTGGGGATTCCGGAATAAGTGGTAAGGAAGCTATCTCCTGCTGGCTCTCAAAAAATTTCACGTTTTTTGTAATTGTGTCCATTATTGATTTATTCCACATCATATCTCTGCCCAGTAGCCCATCTGCCGGCAAATTGCTTCCCTTTGGTACTACGTGCATTTTTAAAGAAAGTGTGTCTATGCTTTTATGGTTTACCGTTATGGTTCCCTCTGTACTTATGTTCCCTCCAAATGCTCCTAACAACGTCTTCCGCTCATTTGTGTTGATTTTTATGTGTGGTGCTAAAGCCTCATTCTTTATAAGTGTAGTATCTGCTCCCGAGTCCACCAACAATAGTAGTGTTTCTTTTCTTGCTTCTCTACAAGGAAAAGTTATGTATGCATCATCTGTCCTGTGTTCTCCGTTACTAGTATTACAGCTCTTCCGTCTATGTTCTATTTTGGATTCTGTGTGGTGTGCATGATATCGTAGGAAGTTCCTTTTTCCCTTTACCTTGTCTTTTATATCATATTTTATGATTTTTATGTTACTCCATGCCACATTTACGTGGTGTAACATTATTGCCATATAATTCAGGAATTTATTTAAAATTTCCCTACTAGCGCTGCAGATCGATTTTCCCTTTAACTTGTCATTTATATTATATTTTAATATTTTCATATTGTTCCATGTCACCATTAGGTAATGTAACATCGTTGCCATACAATTCAGGACTTTCTCTAAAACATCTCTACTTTCGTGACATGTCGATCCTGTGGGTCTCGTGTCAGATAACAAGGTGATGCGAGTATTTTTCCTCCGACGTGGCTTTCTTGGTGAACTGCAGCGTTTCTTCTCTTTCGTTTCTTTGTTGGTTTGTGTTGTTTCCGTATACGGGTTCCTGTTCTCTGGTTCTTCTGATATATCTATTCTATTGATATCCAAATTTGTAATGTTGAATGTCTGATCTTGAGCGGCTACCAAGTGTGGCTTTCTATTTTCTTTCTGATTAGTACTGGTTTGATTTGAGTTATCTCTGTATTTATTGGCGTTCCAGTCAGTTAATTTTGACTGGGCCGTTCCCCGTTTCCCGAATCATTCGTATAGTTTCTATGCGTGTAATTGTTTCTATGCGTGTAGTTGTTTCTATTGCCGTTATTATTGCTTCTATTATTATTGTTGTCATTTCTGCTGCCGTTGTTACTATTTCCAGGGCAATTGGACGAAATATGTCCCTGTTGATTGCAGCTATAGCACCGTCGTTCTCTATCGTTGTTGCCTTGAATACGAGCTCTGTTTTGATTTAACGGAAAATTCTGCGGGTTGGATCTAGAGTTATAATCAGCATACTCCTGCCATCTGCCTTGATTATAGTGGGTGCTGTTTCTTTTGTTAAAACATTCGCTCAACGAATGACCTTGTCTATTGCAAAAACTGCAGTATTTTGTGGGGTTCCTCTGTATATTATTGTTCGGTATGGAGTGGCTAAATGTTATGTTATTCAGGGATAGTTGTCGCACTTCTCTTATCAGTTGTTTAACCGTTTCGTGTAAAGGTTCTTCGCCTTGAACTGTTGTGACGTTTGGAAAATACATGCTAGTATCCAATAGATTTTGAGCATTCTTGGTTATTTTTAGCAGGGTAGATAACTCGTTGTTTTCGTGACCAATGAAGTTTGATACCAGCTTGGGATCTCGTAAGCCTCTTATGTAACTTCTTACAGCTGATTGGTTACAATGGTCTATCATGGATTTCCGATGGGAAACGTCCTGCCACTGTGATGCAATTAGATCTGTTGCATTACTAAGGAGTGCCTCCAGTCTCTCTCCGAATTCATACGCGCTTTCTGTTGAACTTTGCTTACTATTAAAAATTAATTCCTGTACCTCTGTTAATGATCTGGTCTTCGTAAATTTTTCTCGGATAGCCATACAAAGCGCTTCTACAGTTGCGAATTCCTTATTGTGTAAATATTTGTATGCATTTCCAAACAGCCTCGTTTTTATACACCTAATTATGTCGACCACATCACCTGTTTCCCCTAGTTTATCCTTTGCCAACATGCACCCTTCAATAAATTTATTCGCTTCGGTACTGAGGTCTGGTCCATCTGTTCCATAGAAAATCGGTACCACATGGGAAATAGTTTTCAAAATTTCACTGAAACTTGTCATGTTGTTGCTGATTGTAACGTTGTTAGTGGAAATCTCTTTTCTCGTTCTGCCTTCCTTCAATTCGTGAATCTGTGCCTTCAGAGTTTCGATTTGTCGGGTTTTATCTCTGAGTTCTTTTTTGTTCCCAATGGCCTGCTGCAGCTGATCCGTAGTCAAATTAGGGTTAATACGCTGCACAAGATCTTTAAATACTTGCGTCTCTTCTTCGCTTTCCAGAATTTGCTGTTCCGCTTCCTCAACGGTTTTCTTTAAGCTGTCGTTTTGCTGCTTCAAGATCCTGTTCACTTGTGAATATTCTTGTATTTCCGCTGATATAGTTGGATTTTTTTGATGTTCCTGCAGCCCCTGTAATTCTTCTAACAAAATATCTATCTTCTCGAATTCGGTGATGTTCCCTTGGCTTCTTATTTTATGCTTAATTAATTCTGTATACTCTTTTGTGTTGTTAAGATACCTAATAAGACTCCACACTCGTTCTAAAATTTCCCTTGACTCTTCTTGTGTTCTCTTTAGTTTCGCTTGTAAATCCTCCATATGATTTAAATCTCCCTAAAATTTTTATCCTATCTATTTAAATATTTCTTCTCACGTAATATGTAAATTCCCTGCCAACGAGCTGTGTTTACTCCTTACTTTTAAATAACACAATTGAAAAATTTTATTAAATTAATTAAATATACTGGTCCCATTTGCTTCGAGTAGCTTGTTTGGTCGTTGTTTAGTTTACCAATAGAATCGATACAACTTAAGGCAGCTAAAATAGCTAATTAAAACCTTTAGAAGTTGGTGCTATTAGCTTAAAAAACAACGAGTCCTTTTAACAAGGATTATGTATTATGAAATTAAATTGAGCTAAAATAGCTTTCTAATATCACAATACTTTTTTCCTGGTCGAAAGGTATCAAACCTGTACTCTGCAAATTAAACTACCGGCTGCGCCAAAAATGTTATGTTTAAAATTAATACACTATTATTTTCTTTTTATCTTTCAACTTTATTATTATAAAACTCAAATTCTATAAATATTAACTTTATAACTCTTTGTTTTTACAACTGTATTCAACTGTCTTCTTTTACAACAGATTGCTTTTTCAACTGATTGCTTTTACAACTGATTGCTTTTACAACTGATTGCTTTTACAACTGAATATTCTATTTCTTAAACCTAGCTTATTTATACTTAATTACTATTCAATAATTATTCTTTAATATTTTAATGTTGCAAAATTATTCTTAATCAGCTATTTATTAGTATTTAATAATTATTATTCTTTAACATTGTAATGTTGCACAATTATTCTTACTCAGCTATTTATTACTATTCTTCTGACCCAGTTTGTATTTAATAAAAATAGCTTAGTAAGCTTTTGGGCATTTCGCAATTTATCAACGCAAACAGTTGCACAATTGGTCAAGTCAATGCACTGATCAAGTCAATGAACTGGTGACTGTTTGTGTTAACAAGTTGCGAAATGTTCATGTAGGAGGGTTGATCAAGTCTGACTCATAACACTCCTCTTGATCATAATATAATGAAACTTGAAACATAAGTTCTCCCCACAGAAGTGACATCACAGGTTAAATTTGAAAGTTCTACCGTGGAAGCTTCCCGAGATATTAAGGTGTGAAAAGTCCATATTTTAGTACATACTCACTGACTCACTGACTGACTCACTGACTCATCAATATTATTGGGCACTTCCAGTATAGCTAGAAAGCTGAAATTTGGTACACAGGTAGGTCTTGGTGAGAAAATAACCAGAAAAATCTGAAAACGGGCACTTTCCTTCCAGGGGGGACCTGAGTGCCCCTTCTTTGTATGGGGCATTTCCAGTATAGCTAGAAAGCTGAAATTTGGTACACAGGTAGGTCTTGGCGAGAAAATAACCAGAAAAATCTGAAAACAGCATTTTCCTTCCAGGGGGGACCTGAGTGCCCCTTCTTTATATGGGGCACTTCTAGTATAGCTAGAAAGCTGAAATTCGGTACACAGGTAGATCTTGGTGAGAAAATAAGCAGAAAAATCTGAAAACGGGCACTTTACTCCCAGGGGGACCTGAGTGCCCCTTCTTTGTATGGGGCATTTCCAGTATAGCTAGAAAGCTGAAATTTGGTACACAGGTAGGTCTTGGCGAGAAAATAACCAGAAAAATCTGAAAACAGGCACTTTCCTTCTAGGGGGGACCTGAGTGCCCCTTCTTTATATGGGGCACTTCTAGTATAGCTAGAAAGCTGAAATTTGGTACACAGGTAGGTCTTGGCGAGAAAATAACCAGAAAAATCTGAAAACGGGCACTTTCCTTCCAGGGGGGACCTGAGTGCCCCTTCCTTATATGGGGCACTTCTAGTATAGCTAGAAAGCTGAAATTTGGTACACAGGTAGGTCTTGGTGATAAAATAACCAGAAAAGTCTGAAAACGGGCACTTTCCTTCCAGGGGGGACCTGATTGCCCCTTCTTTATATGGTGCACTTCTAGTATAGCTAGAAAGCTGAAATTTGGTACATAGGTAGGTCTTGGCGAGAAAATAACCAGAAAAATCTGAAAACGGGCACTTTCCTTCCAGGGGGGACCGGAGTGCCCCTTCTTTATATGGGGCACTTCTAGTATAGCTAGAAAGCTGAAATTTGGTACACAGGTAGGTCTTGGCGAGAAAATAACCAGAAAAATCTGAAAACGGGCACTTTCCTTCCAGGGGGGACCTGAGTGCCCCTTCTTTATATGGGGCACTTCTAGTATAGCTAGAAAGCTGAAATTCGGTACACAGGTAGGTCTTGGTGAGAAAATAAGCAGAAAAATCTGAAAAGGGGCACTTTTCTCCCAGGGGGACCTGAGTGCCCCTTCTTTGTATGGGGCATTTGCAGTATAGCTAGAAAGCTGAAATTCGGTACACAGGTAGGTTCTGATGAGAAATTAACGAAAATGTTTTTTTAACGGGCACTTTTTTCTGGGGGGTCTATTATGCCCTTCTTTTTATGGGGAACTTCCAGTGTAGCTAGAAAGCTTAAATTTTGTAGACAGGTAGGTCCTGATGTGAAATTAACAAAAAATATTTTTCAACGGCCATTTTTTACCTGGGGGACTAGTTTTCCCCTTCCTTGCATAAGGCACTTCCAGTATAGCTAGAAAGCTGAAATTTGGTACACAGGTAGGTCATGATAAAAATACCAAAATGATTTTAAAAGGGATACTTTTCGTGTGAGGGGGACTTGGATGCCCCTTCTTTATATGGGGCACTTTATCCATAGGATATGTTCATCGAGAGGCATACTTGCCAATTTTCAATCTTCTACGACTTTAGCAAGTACCATTTCTTTAGGGAGGGCCGAAACAGATGTGCACCCCATTTACGAGTAATTGGAGGGGAAAAGTTCCCCTTTCTCAATTGTTTCTTTCTTTATATGCCAGTTCTAGGCTACTTACGAATTTTCAGTCTTCTACGACTTTAGCAAGTACCATTTCTTTAGGGAGGGCCGATAGAAATATTACCCCATTTACAAGTAGTTGGAGGGGAAAAGTTTCCCCTTTCTCAATTGTTTCTTTCTTTATATGCCATTTCTAGGCTACTTACGAATTTTTAGTCTTCTATGACTTTAGCAAGTACCATTTCTTTAGGCAGGGCCGATAGAAATATTACCCCATTTACAAGCAGTTGGAGGGGAAAAGTTTCCCCTTTATCAATTTTTTCTTTCTTTATATGCCATTTCTAGGCTACTTACGAATTTTCAGTCTTCTACGACTTTAGCAAGTACCATTTCTTTAGGGAGGGCCGATAGAAATATTACCCCATTTACAAGTAGTTGGAGGGGAAAAGTTTCCCCTTTCTCAATTGTTTCTTTCTTTATATGCCATTTCTAGGCTACTTACGAATTTTTAGTCTTCTATGACTTTAGCAAGTACCATTTCTTTAGGCAGGGCCGATAGAAATATTACCCCATTTACAAGCAGTTGGAGGGGAAAAGTTTCCCCTTTATCAATTTTTTCTTTCTTTATATGCCATTTCTAGGCTACTTACGAATTTTCAGTCTTCTACGACTTTAGCAAGTACCATTTCTTTAGGGAGGGCCGATAGAAATATTACCCCATTTACAAGTAGTTGGAGGGGAAAAGTTTCCTCTTTCTCAATTTTTTCTTTCTTTATATGCCATTTCTAGGCTACTTACGAATTTTCAGTCTTCTACGACTTTAGGGAGGGCCGTTACCGATATCTACCCCCATATGTTTTGCTTATTTTTATATTTTGCTGAATTATGTGCTAATGTTACAATATCTAGGCGCACGGTAGTGCGCTAGGCCAAGTTCGGCCACACAGTGTGTATATTTACACGAAACAGTTCGAGCTGTTTTTACCCCCCTCATAACTTTGCTCCTCTTGATCATAATATAATGAAACTTGAAACATAAGTTCTCCCCACAGAAGTGACATCACAGGTTAAATTTGAAAGTTCTACCGTGGAAGCTTCCCGAGATATTAAGGTGTGAAAAGTCCATATTTTAGTACATACTCACTGACTCACTGACTGACTCACTGACTCATCAATATTATTGGGCACTTCCAGTATAGCTAGAAAGCTGAAATTTGGTACACAGGTAGGTCTTGGTGAGAAAATAACCAGAAAAATCTGAAAACGGGCACTTTCCTTCCAGGGGGGACCTGAGTGCCCCTTCTTTGTATGGGGCATTTCCAGTATAGCTAGAAAGCTGAAATTTGGTACAAAGGTAGGTCTTGGCGAGAAAATAACCAGAAAAATCTGAAAACAGGCTTTTTCCTTCCAGGGGGGACCTGAGTGCCCCTTCTTTATATGGGGCACTTCTAGTATAGCTAGAAAGCTAAAATTCGGTACACAGGTAGGTCTTGGTGAGAAAATAAGCAGAAAAATCTGAAAACGGGCACTTTACTCCCAGTGGGACCTGAGTGCCCCTTCTTTGTATGGGGCATTTCCAGTACAGCTAGAAAGCTGAAATTTGGTACACAGGTAGGTCTTGGCGAGAAAATAACCAGAAAAATCTGAAAACAGGCACTTTCCTTCTAGGGGGGACCTGAGTGCCCCTTCTTTATATGGGGCACTTCTAGTATAGCTAGAAAGCTGAAATTTGGTACATAGGTAGGTCTTGGCGAGAAAATAACCAGAAAAATCTGAAAACGGGCACTTTCCTTCCAGGGGGGACCGGAGTGCCCCTTCTTTATATGGGGCACTTCTAGTATAGCTAGAAAGCTGAAATTTGGTACACAGGTAGGTCTTGGCGAGAAAATAACCAGAAAAATCTGAAAACGGGCACTTTCCTTCCAGGGGGGACCTGAGTGCCCCTTCTTTATATGGGGCACTTCTAGTATAGCTAGAAAGCTGAAATTCGGTACACAGGTAGGTCTTGGTGAGAAAATAAGCAGAAAAATCTGAAAAGGGGCACTTTTCTCCCAGGGGGACCTGAGTGCCCCTTCTTTGTATGGGGCATTTGCAGTATAGCTAGAAAGCTGAAATTCGGTACACAGGTAGGTTCTGATGAGAAATTAACGAAAATGTTTTTTTAACGGGCACTTTTTTCTGGGGGGTCTATTATGCCCTTCTTTTTATGGGGAACTTCCAGTGTAGCTAGAAAGCTTAAATTTTGTAGACAGGTAGGTCCTGATGTGAAATTAACAAAAAATATTTTTCAACGGCCATTTTTTACCTGGGGGACTAGTTTTCCCCTTCCTTGCATAAGGCACTTCCAGTATAGCTAGAAAGCTGAAATTTGGTACACAGGTAGGTCATGATAAAAATAACAAAAATGATTTTAAAAGGGATACTTTTCGTGTGAGGGGGACTTGGATGCCCCTTCTTTATATGGGGCACTTTATCCATAGGATATGTTCATCGAGAGGCATACTTGCCAATTTTCAATCTTCTACGACTTTAGCAAGTACCATTTCTTTAGGGAGGGCCGAAACAGATGTGCACCCCATTTACGAGTAATTGGAGGGGAAAAGTTCCCCTTTCTCAATTGTTTCTTTCTTTATATGCCAGTTCTAGGCTACTTACGAATTTTCAGTCTTCTACGACTTTAGCAAGTACCATTTCTTTAGGGAGGGCCGATAGAAATATTACCCCATTTACAAGTAGTTGGAGGGGAAAAGTTTCCCCTTTCTCAATTGTTTCTTTCTTTATATGCCATTTCTAGGCTACTTACGAATTTTTAGTCTTCTATGACTTTAGCAAGTACCATTTCTTTAGGCAGGGCCGATAGAAATATTACCCCATTTACAAGCAGTTGGAGGGGAAAAGTTTCCCCTTTATCAATTTTTTCTTTCTTTATATGCCATTTCTAGGCTACTTACGAATTTTCAGTCTTCTACGACTTTAGCAAGTACCATTTCTTTAGGGAGGGCCGATAGAAATATTACCCCATTTACAAGTAGTTGGAGGGGAAAAGTTTCCCCTTTCTCAATTTTTTCTTTCTTTATATGCCATTTCTAGGCTACTTACGAATTTTCAGTCTTCTACGACTTTAGGGAGGGCCGTTACCGATATCTACCCCCATATGTTTTGCTTATTTTTATATTTTGCTGAATTATGTGCTAATGTTACAATATCTAGGCGCACGGTAGTGCGCCAGGCCAAGTTCGGCCACACAGTGTGTATATTTACACGACAGTTCGAGCTGTTTTTACCCCCCTCATAACTTTGCTCCTCTTGATCATAATATAATGAAACTTGAAACATAAGTTCTCCCCACAGAAGTGACATCACAGGTTAAATTTGAAAGTTCTACCGCGGAAACTTCCCGAGATATTAAGGTGTGAAAAGTCCATATTTTAGTACATACTCACTGACTCACTGACTGACTCACTGACTCATCAATATTATTGGGCACTTCCAGTATAGCTAGAAAGCTGAAATTTGGTACACAGGTAGGTCTTGGTGAGAAAATAACCAGAAAAATCTGAAAACGGGCACTTTCCTTCCAGGGGGGACCTGAGTGCCCCTTCTTTATATGGGGCACTTCTAGTATAGCTAGAAAGCTGAAATTCGGTACACAGGTAGGTCTTGGTGAGAAAATAAGCAGAAAAATCTGAAAACGGGCACTTTACTCCCAGGGGGACCTGAGTGCCCCTTCTTTGTATGGGGCATTTCCAGTATAGCTAGAAAGCTGAAATTTGGTACACAGGTAGGTCTTGGCGAGAAAATAACCAGAAAAATCTGGAAACGGGCACTTTCCTTCCAGGGAGGACCTGAGTGCCCCTTCTTTATATGGGGCACTTCTAGTATAGCTAGAAAGCTGAAATTCGGTACACAGGTAGGTTCTAATGAGAAATTAACGAAAATGTTTTTTTAACGGGCACTTTTTATCTGGGGGTCTATTATGCCCTTCTTTTTATGGGGAACTTCCAGTGTAGCTAGAAAGCTTAAATTTTGTAGACAGGTAGGTCCTGATGTGAAATTAACAAAAAATATTTTTCAACGGCCATTTTTTACCTGGGGGACTAGTTTTCCCCTTCCTTGCATAAGGCACTTCCAGTATAGCTAGAAAGCTGAAATTTGGTACACAGGTAGGTCATGATAAAAATAACAAAAATGATTTTAAAAGGGATACTTTTCGTGTGAGGGGGACTAGGATGCCCCTTCTTTATATGGGGCACTTTATCCATAGGATATGTTCATCGAGAGGCATACTTGCCAATTTTCAATCTTCTACGACTTTAGCAAGTACCATTTCTTTAGGGAGGGCCGAAACAGATGTGCACCCCATTTACGAGTAGTTGGAGGGGAAAAGTTCCCCTTTCTCAATTGTTTCTTTCTTTATATGCCATTTCTAGGCTACTTACGAATTTTCAGTCTTCTACGACTTTTGCAAGTACCATTTCTTTAGGGAGGGCCGATAGAAATATGCACCCCATTTACGAGTATTTGGAGGGGAAAAGTTTCCCCTTTCTCAATTTTTTCTTTCTTTATAGGCCATTTCTAGGCTACTTACGAATTTTCAGTCTTCTACGACTTTAGCAAGTACCATTTCTTTAGGGAGGGCCGATAGAAATATTACCCCATTTACAAGTAGTTGGAGGGGAAAAGTTTCCCCTTTCTCAATTTTTTCTTTCTTTATATGCCATTTCTAGGCTACTTACGAATTTTCAGTCTTCTATGACTTTAGCAAGTACCATTTCTTTAGGGAGGGCCGATAGAAATATTACCCCATTTACAAGTAGTTGGAGGGGAAAAGTTTCCCCTTTATCAATTTTTTCTTTCTTTATATGCTATTTCTAGGCTACTTACGAATTTTCAGTCTTCTACGACTTTAGGGAGGGCCGTTACCGATATCTACCCCCATATGTTTTGCTTCTTTTTATATTTTGCTGAATTATGTGCTAATGTTACAATATCTAGGCGCACGGTAGTGCGCCAGGCCAAGTTCGGCCACACAGTGTGTATATTTACACGAAACAGTTCGAGCTGTCTTTACCCCCCTCATAACTTTGCTCCTCTTGATCATAATATAATGAAACTTGAAACATAAGTTCTCCCCACAGAGGTGACCTCACAGGTTAAATTTGAAAGTTCTACCGTAGAAGCTTCCCGAGATATTAAGGTGTGAAAAGTCCATATTTTAGCACATACTCACTGACTCACTGACTGACTCACTGACTCATCAATATTATTGGGCACTTCCAGTATAGCTAGAAAGCTGAAATTTGGTACACAGGTAGGTCTTGGTGAGAAAATAACCAGAAAAATCTGAAAACGGGCACTTTCCTTCCAGGGGGGACCTGAGTGCCCCTTCTTTGTATGGGGCATTTCCAGTATAGCTAGAAAGCTGAAATTTGGTACACAGGTAGGTCTTGGCGAGAAAATAACCAGAAAAATCTGAAAACAGGCACTTTCCTTCCAGGGGGGACCTGAGTGCCCCTTCTTTATATGGGGCACTTCTAGTATAGCTAGAAAGCTGAAATTCGGTACACAGGTAGGTCTTGGTGAGAAAATAAGCAGAAAAATCTGAAAACGGGCACTTTACTCCCAGGGGGACCTGAGTGCCCCTTCTTTGTATGGGGCATTTCCAGTATAGCTAGAAAGCTGAAATTTGGTACACAGGTAGGTCTTGGCGAGAAAATAACCAGAAAAATCTGAAAACAGGCACTTTCCTTCTAGGGGGGACCTGAGTGCCCCTTCTTTATATGGGGCTATTCTAGTATAGCTAGAAAGCTGAAATTTGGTACATAGGTAGGTCTTGGCGAGAAAATAACCAGAAAAATCTGAAAACGGGCACTTTCCTTCCAGGGGGGACCGGAGTGCCCCTTCTTTATATGGGGCACTTCTAGTATAGCTAGAAAGCTGAAATTTGGTACACAGGTAGGTCTTGGCGAGAAAATAACCAGAAAAATCTGAAAACGGGCACTTTCCTTCCAGGGGGGACCTGAGTGCCCCTTCTTTATATGGGGCACTTCTAGTATAGCTAGAAAGCTGAAATTCGGTACACAGGTAGGTCTTGGTGAGAAAATAAGCAGAAAAATCTGAAAAGGGGCACTTTTCTCCCAGGGGGACCTGAGTGCCCCTTCTTTGTATGGGGCATTTGCAGTATAGCTAGAAAGCTGAAATTCGGTACACAGGTAGGTTCTGATGAGAAATTAACGAAAATGTTTTTTTAACGGGCACTTTTTTCTGGGGGGTCTATTATGCCCTTCTTTTTATGGGGAACTTCCAGTGTAGCTAGAAAGCTTAAATTTTGTAGACAGGTAGGTCCTGATGTGAAATTAACAAAAAATATTTTTCAACGGCCATTTTTTACCTGGGGGACTAGTTTTCCCCTTCCTTGCATAAGGCACTTCCAGTATAGCTAGAAAGCTGAAATTTGGTACACAGGTAGGTCATGATAAAAATAACAAAAATGATTTTAAAAGGGATACTTTTCGTGTGAGGGGGACTTGGATGCCCCTTCTTTATATGGGGCACTTTATCCATAGGATATGTTCATCGAGAGGCATACTTGCCAATTTTCAATCTTCTACGACTTTAGCAAGTACCATTTCTTTAGGGAGGGCCGAAACAGATGTGCACCCCATTTACGAGTAGTTGGAGGGGAAAAGTTCCCCTTTCTCAATTATTTCTTTCTTTATATGCCATTTCTAGGCTACTTACGAATTTTCAGTCTTCTACGACTTTTGCAAGTACCATTTCTTTAGGGAGGGCCGATAGAAATATGCACCCCATTTACGAGTATTTGGAGGGGAAAAGTTTCCCCTTTCTCAATTTTTTCTTTCTTTATAGGCCATTTCTAGGCTACTTACGAATTTTCAGTCTTCTACGACTTTAGCAAGTACCATTTCTTTAGGGAGGGCCGATAGAAATATTACCCCATTTACAAGTAGTTGGAGGGGAAAAGTTTCCCCTTTCTCAATTTTTTCTTTCTTTATATGCCATTTCTAGGCTACTTACGAATTTTCAGTCTTCTATGACTTTAGCAAGTACCATTTCTTTAGGGAGGGCCGATAGAAATATTACCCCATTTACAAGTAGTTGGAGGGGAAAAGTTTCCCCTTTATCAATTTTTTCTTTCTTTATATGCTATTTCTAGGCTACTTACGAATTTTCAGTCTTCTACGACTTTAGGGAGGGCCGTTACCGATATCTACCCCCATATGTTTTGCTTCTTTTTATATTTTGCTGAATTATGTGCTAATGTTACAATATCTAGGCGCACGGTAGTGCGCCAGGCCAAGTTCGGCCACACAGTGTGTATATTTACACGAAACAGTTCGAGCTGTCTTTACCCCCCTCATAACTTTGCTCCTCTTGATCATAATATAATGAAACTTGAAACATAAGTTCTCTCCACAGAGGTGACCTCACAGGTTAAATTTGAAAGTTCTACCGTAGAAGCTTCCCGAGATATTAAGGTGTGAAAAGTCCATATTTTAGTACATACTCACTGACTCACTGACTGACTCACTGACTCATCAATATTATTGGGCACTTCCAGTATAGCTAGAAAGCTGAAATTTGGTACACAGGTAGGTCTTGGTGAGAAAATAACCAGAAAAATCTGAAAACGGGCACTTTCCTTCCAGGGGGGACCTGAGTGCCCCTTCTTTGTATGGGGCATTTCCAGTATAGCTAGAAAGCTGAAATTTGGTACACAGGTAGGTCTTGGCGAGAAAATAACCAGAAAAATCTGAAAACAGGCACTTTCCTTCCAGGGGGGACCTGAGTGCCCCTTCTTTATATGGGGCACTTCTAGTATAGCTAGAAAGCTGAAATTCGGTACACAGGTAGGTCTTGGTGAGAAAATAAGCAGAAAAATCTGAAAACGGGCACTTTACTCCCAGGGGGACCTGAGTGCCCCTTCTTTGTATGGGGCATTTCCAGTATAGCTAGAAAGCTGAAATTTGGTACACAGGTAGGTCTTGGCGAGAAAATAACCAGAAAAATCTGAAAACAGGCACTTTCCTTCTAGGGGGGACCTGAGTGCCCCTTCTTTATATGGGGCACTTCTAGTATAGCTAGAAAGCTGAAATTTGGTACATAGGTAGGTCTTGGCGAGAAAATAACCAGAAAAATCTGAAAACGGGCACTTTCCTTCCAGGGGGGACCGGAGTGCCCCTTCTTTATATGGGGCACTTCTAGTATAGCTAGAAAGCTGAAATTTGGTACACAGGTAGGTCTTGGCGAGAAAATAACCAGAAAAATCTGAAAACGGGCACTTTCCTTCCAGGGGGGACCTGAGTGCCCCTTCTTTATATGGGGCACTTCTAGTATAGCTAGAAAGCTGAAATTCGGTACACAGGTAGGTCTTGGTGAGAAAATAAGCAGAAAAATCTGAAAAGGGGCACTTTTCTCCCAGGGGGACCTGAGTGCCCCTTCTTTGTATGGGGCATTTGCAGTATAGCTAGAAAGCTGAAATTCGGTATACAGGTAGGTTCTGATGAGAAATTAACGAAAATGTTTTTTTAACGGGCACTTTTTTCTGGGGGGTCTATTATGCCCTTCTTTTTATGGGGAACTTCCAGTGTAGCTAGAAAGCTTAAATTTTGTAGACAGGTGGGTCCTGATGTGAAATTAACAAAAAATATTTTTCAATGGCCATTTTTTACCTGGGGGACTAGTTTTCCCCTTCCTTGCATAAGGCACTTCCAGTATAGCTAGAAAGCTGAAATTTGGTACACAGGTAGGTCATGATAAAAATAACAAAAATGATTTTAAAAGGGATACTTTTCGTGTGAGGGGGACTTGGATGCCCCTTCTTTATATGGGGCACTTTATCCATAGGATATGTTCATCGAGAGGCATACTTGCCAATTTTCAATCTTCTACGACTTTAGCAAGTACCATTTCTTTAGGGAGGGCCGAAACAGATGTGCACCCCATTTACGAGTAATTGGAGGGGAAAAGTTCCCCTTTCTCAATTGTTTCTTTCTTTATATGCCAGTTCTAGGCTACTTACGAATTTTCAGTCTTCTACGACTTTAGCAAGTACCATTTCTTTAGGGAGGGCCGATAGAAATATTACCCCATTTACAAGTAGTTGGAGGGGAAAAGTTTCCCCTTTCTCAATTGTTTCTTTCTTTATATGCCATTTCTAGGCTACTTACGAATTTTTAGTCTTCTATGACTTTAGCAAGTACCATTTCTTTAGGCAGGGCCGATAGAAATATTACCCCATTTACAAGCAGTTGGAGGGGAAAAGTTTCCCCTTTATCAATTTTTTCTTTCTTTATATGCCATTTCTAGGCTACTTACGAATTTTCAGTCTTCTACGACTTTAGCAAGTACCATTTCTTTAGGGAGGGCCGATAGAAATATTACCCCATTTACAAGTAGTTGGAGGGGAAAAGTTTCCCCTTTCTCAATTTTTTCTTTCTTTATATGCCATTTCTAGGCTACTTACGAATTTTCAGTCTTCTACGACTTTAGGGAGGGCCGTTACCGATATCTACCCCCATATGTTTTGCTTATTTTTATATTTTGCTGAATTATGTGCTAATGTTACAATATCTAGGCGCACGGTAGTGCGCCAGGCCAAGTTCGGCCACACAGTGTGTATATTTACACGAAACAGTTCGAGCTGTTTTTACCCCCCTCATAACTTTGCTCCTCTTGATCATAATATAATGAAACTTGAAACATAAGTTCTCCCCACAGAAGTGACATCACAGGTTAAATTTGAAAGTTCTACCGTGGAAGCTTCCCGAGATATTAAGGTGTGAAAAGTCCATATTTTAGTACATACTCACTGACTCACTGACTGACTCACTGACTCATCAATATTATTGGGCACTTCCAGTATAGCTAGAAAGCTGAAATTTGGTACACAGGTAGGTCTTGGTGAGAAAATAACCAGAAAAATCTGAAAACGGGCACTTTCCTTCCAGGGGGGACCTGAGTGCCCTTTCTTTGTATGGGGCATTTCCAGTATAGCTAGAAAGCTGAAATTTGGTACACAGGTAGGTCTTGGCGAGAAAATAACCAGAAAAATCTAAAAACAGGCACTTTCCTTCCAGGGGGGACCTGAGTGCCCCTTCTTTATATGGGGCACTTCTAGTATAGCTAGAAAGCTGAAATTCGGTACACAGGTAGGTCTTGGTGAGAAAATAAGCAGAAAAATCTGAAAACGGGCACTTTACTCCCAGGGGGACCTGAGTGCCCCTTCTTTGTATGGGGCATTTCCAGTATAGCTAGAAAGCTGAAATTTGGTACATAGGTAGGTCTTGGCGAGAAAATAACCAGAAAAATCTGGAAACGGGCACTTTCCTTCCAGGGAGGACCTGAGTGCCCCTTCTTTATATGGGGCACTTCTAGTATAGCTAGAAAGCTGAAATTCGGTACACAGGTAGGTTCTAATGAGAAATTAACGAAAATGTTTTTTTAACGGGCACTTTTTATCTGGGGGTCTATTATGCCCTTCTTTTTATGGGGAACTTCCAGTGTAGCTAGAAAGCTTAAATTTTGTAGACAGGTAGGTCCTGATGTGAAATTAACAAAAAATATTTTTCAACGGCCATTTTTTACCTGGGAGACTAGTTTTCCCCTTCCTTGCATAAGGCACTTCCAGTATAGCTAGAAAGCTGAAATTTGGTACACAGGTAGGTCATGATAAAAATAACAAAAATGATTTTAAAAGGGATACTTTTCGTGTGAGGGGGACTAGGATGCCCCTTCTTTATATGGGGCACTTTATCCATAGGATATGTTCATCGAGAGGCATACTTGCCAATTTTCAATCTTCTACGACTTTAGCAAGTACCATTTCTTTAGGGAGGGCCGAAACAGATGTGCACCCCATTTACGAGTAGTTGGAGGGGAAAAGTTCCCCTTTCTCAATTGTTTCTTTCTTTATATGCCATTTCTAGGCTACTTACGAATTTTCAGTCTTCTACGACTTTTGCAAGTACCATTTCTTTAGGGAGGGCCGATAGAAATATGCACCCCATTTACGAGTATTTGGAGGGGAAAAGTTTCCCCTTTCTCAATTTTTTCTTTCTTTATAGGCCATTTCTAGGCTACTTACGAATTTTCAGTCTTCTACGACTTTAGCAAGTACCATTTCTTTAGGGAGGGCCGATAGAAATATTACCCCATTTACAAGTAGTTGGAGGGGAAAAGTTTCCCCTTTCTCAATTTTTTTCTTTCTTTATATGCCATTTCTAGGCTACTTACGAATTTTCAGTCTTCTATGACTTTAGCAAGTACCATTTCTTTAGGGAGGGCCGATAGAAATATTACCCCATTTACAAGTAGTTGGAGGGGAAAAGTTTCCCCTTTATCAATTTTTTCTTTCTTTATATGCTATTTCTAGGCTACTTACGAATTTTCAGTCTTCTACGACTTTAGGGAGGGCCGTTACCGATATCTACCCCCATATGTTTTGCTTCTTTTTATATTTTGCTGAATTATGTGCTAATGTTACAATATCTAGGCGCACGGTAGTGCGCCAGGCCAAGTTCGGCCACACAGTGTGTATATTTACACGAAACAGTTCGAGCTGTCTTTACCCCCCTCATAACTTTGCTCCTCTTGATCATAATATAATGAAACTTGAAACATAAGTTCTCCCCACAGAGGTGACCTCACAGGTTAAATTTGAAAGTTCTACCGTAGAAGCTTCCCGAGATATTAAGGTGTGAAAAGTCCATATTTTAGTACATACTCACTGACTCACTGACTGACTCACTGACTCATCAATATTATTGGGCATTTCCAGTATAGCTAGAAAGCTGAAATTTGGTACACAGGTAGGTCTTGGTGAGAAAATAACCAGAAAAATCTGAAAACGGGCACTTTCCTTCCAGGGGGGACCTGAGTGCCCCTTCTTTGTATGGGGCATTTCCAGTATAGCTAGAAAGCTGAAATTTAGTACACAGGTAGGTCTTGGCGAGAAAATAACCAGAAAAATCTGAAAACGGGCACTTTCTTTCCAGGGGGGACCTGAGTGCCCCTTCTTTATATGGGGCACTTCTAGTATAGCTAGAAAGCTGAAATTCGGTACACAGGTAGGTCTTGGTGAGAAAATAAGCAGAAAAATCTGAAAACGGGCACTTTTCTCCCAGGGGGACCTGAGTGCCCCTTCTTTGTATGGGGCATTTCCAGTATAGGTCGAAAGCTGAAATTTGGTACACAGGTAGGTCTTGGCGAGAAAATAACCAGCAAAATCTGAAAACGGGCACTTTCCTTCCAGGGGGACCTGAGTGCCCCTTCTTTATATGGGGCACTTCTAGTATAGCTAGAAAGCTGAAATTTGGTACACAGGTAGGTCTTGGTGAGAAAATAGGCAGAAAAATCTGAAAACGGGCACTTTTCTCCCAGGGGGACCTGAGTGCCCCTTCTTTGTATGGGGCACTTCTAGTATAGCTAGAAAGCCGAAATTTGGTACACAGGTAGGCCTTGGCGAGAAAATAACCAGAAAAATCTGAAAACGGTCACTTTCCTTCCAGGGGGGACCTGAGTGCCCCTTCTTTGTATGGGGCATTTCCAGTATAGCTAGAAAGCTGAAATTCGGTACACAGGTGGGTTCTGATGAGAAATTAACGAAAATGTTTTTTTAACGGGCACTTTTCATCTGGGGGGTCTATTATGCCCTTCTTTTTATGGGGAACTTTCAGTGTAGCTAGAAAGCTTAAATTTTGTAGACAGGTAGGTCCTGATGTGAAATTAACAAAAAATATTTTTCAACGGCCATTTTTAACCTGGGGGACTAGTGTTCCCCTTCCTTGCATAAGGCACTTCCAGTATAGCTATAAAGCTGAAATTTGGTACACAGGTAGGTCATGATAAAAATAACAAAAATGATTTTAAAAGGGATACTTTTCGTGTGAGGGGGACTAGGATGCCCCTTCTTTATATGGGGCACTTTATCCATAGGATATGTTCATCGAGAGGCATACTTGCCAATTTTCAATCTTCTACGACTTTAGCAAGTACCATTTCTTTAGGGAGGGCCGAAACAGATGTGCACCCCATTTACGAGTAGTTGGAGGGGAAAAGATCCCCTTTCTCAATTGTTTCTTTCTTTATATGCCATTTCTAGGCTACTTACGAATTTTCAGTCTTCTACGACTTTAGCAAGTACCATTTCTTTAGGGAGGGCCGATAGAAATATGCACCCCATTTACGAGTAGTTGGAGGGGAAAAGTTTCCCCTTTCTCAATTTTTTCTTTCTTTATATGCCATTTCTAGGCAACTTACGAATTTTCAGTCTTCTACGACTTTAGCAAGTACCATTTCTTTAGGGAGGGCCGATAGAAATATTACCCCATTTACAAGTAGTTGGAGGGGAAAAGTTTCCCCTTTCTCAATTTTTTCTTTCTTTATATGCCATTTCTAGGCTACTTAAAAAATTTTCAGTCTTTTATGACTTTAGCAAGTACCATTTCTTTAGGGAGGGCCGATAGAAATATTACCCCATTTACAAGTAGTTGGAGGGGAAAAGTTTCCCCTTTATCAATTTTTTCTTTCTTTATATGCCATTGTCTAATATTTGAGTGCTCATTGCACGGAAAATATGCCATTGAGAACACCTGCTGACAGAGAAAATTCTATTAGGTTGTTTGAAGCACATGCTAAACAAGCTGCTCTTAATGCTTCTTCAATTCAACCAAATCAACAAGCGAGATTTAACAATATTTTTTGTGCAGATGTAGAAAGGCTATTGACTGAAAAACGGAGAGCTCGACGAGAATGGCAACTGTAACGTCGCCTCAGCTAAAATTAAGGCTTAAGGAGTGTACCAAGCAGCTAAGAAAAGTTTTACAATCACAAAAAACAGCTTCGCTTTAAAAATTTCTGCAAGAACTCGATGCAACACCATCAACAGATTATTCGCTGTGGCGTGCAGCCAGAGGACTTAAAAGGCCAGTGATTTGCAAACCACCATTACGAGCCTCTAATGGTGACTGGGCAAGAACTGATGCTGAAAAAGGTGATCTATTTGTTAAGCACCTAGAAAAAGTATTTACCCCGCATATTTCTGCTGATATTGTTGAACTGCCACCAGTCGTCTCTTTACCAGAAATACCGATGAGATTTAACATGACGGAGATTGAAAATACTATTACTAGTCTTAACACCAGAAAAGCCCCAGGTGTCGACAAAATAAGCAACAAAATGCTTCAACAACTGCCTTATATTGCAAAAAGAGTTATACTCTTCATTTTTAATAGTATTCTACGGCTGCAATACTATCCTGCAGAATGGAAGGTTTCGATGATTATTATGATACCAAAGCCCGGCAAGGATCATACGAAGGTTGAATCCTATCGGTCTATTAGTTTATTGCCCAACATTTCAAAACTATTTGAAAAGCTGTATATGAGCAAGCTGATGCCTATAGTGACTAGAAGTGGATGCGTTCCAGATCATCAATTCGGTTTTCGCAGACAACATAGCACTATTGAACAAACGCACAGACTTGTGAACGTAGTTAGAGACACCTTTGAAAAAAAGAACTTTTCCCTGCGCTCTTTATGGATGTTTCTCAAGCTTTCGATAAAGTATGGCACGAAGGTCTTATCCACAAATTAACACGCAATCTCCCCGCAAACATCGTCAAGCTTTTAAAAAGCTATTTAGAGGAACGAAAATTTGTAGTTAGGGAAGGTAATTTTTTAAGCCCTACGCAGTCGATCGAAGCCGGAGTTCCCCAAGGCAGCATCTTCGGTCCCTTACTTTATTTAATTTATGCCTCTGACTTACCGTTAAGCAATAACATTCATACATCAACATTTGCTGATGATACAGCTTTTTTAAGCGTCCATGAAAATCCAGTAGAAGCTTCCATCAACTTACAAGGGTATATATCCAAATTGGAAAAATGGCTTAAAACAATGGCGTATAAAAGTTAACGAACAGAAATGTGTACACGTCACTTTTACGTTGCGAAGGGAAACATGCCCGCCTATACAAATCAACACTGAGACTATTCCGCAACATACTGTAGTCAAATATCTAGGCGTTCACCTTGATCGCCGTTTAACATGGAAATCGCATATAGACGCAAAGTTGATGCAAATGAAATTAATAACTGCCCAAATTAATTGGCTTATGGGAAGAAATTCTATACTGAGCCTAGACTGTAAACTTCTACTATACAACGCGATGCTGAAACCAATATGGTCCTATGGAATCCAGTTATGGGGCACTGCCTCAGCATCGAATGTCGAAAGAATTCAAAGGCGACAGAATAAAATTCTACGTACAATAACAGCAGCCCCCTGGTATGTCAGAAACCATCGAATTCATAAAGACCTAGACGTTCCGTTAGTGAAGACAGTATTTTCAAAACACGCGAAAAAATATATAAAAAAACTTGAGTTGCACCCAAATCCACTTGCGCGCAATATTCTTCATTATAGAGGCCACACCCGGCTGAAAAGAAGGGATACTCTTTTTCTCTACCGTGGAAGCTTCCCGAGATATTAAGGTGTGAAAAGTCCACATTTTAGTACATACTCACTGACTCACTGACTGACTCACTGACTCATCAATATTATTGGGCACTTCCAGTATAGCTAGAAAGCTGAAATTTGGTACACAGGTAGGTCTTGGTGAGAAAATAACCAGAAAAATGTGAAAACGGGCACTTTCCTTCCAGGGGGACCTGAGTGCCCCTTCTTTGTATGGGGCATTTCCAGTATAGCTAGAAAGCTGAAATTTGGTACACAGGTAGGTCTTGGCGAGAAAATAACCAGAAAAATCTGGAAACGGGCACTTTCCTTCCAGGGAGGACCTGAGTGCCCCTTCTTTATATGGGGCACTTCTAGTATAGCTAGAAAGCTGAAATTCGGTACACAGGTAGGTTCTAATGAGAAATTAACGAAAATGTTTTTTTAACGGGCACTTTTTATCTGGGGGGTCTATTATGCCCTTCTTTTTATGGGGAACTTCCAGTGTAGCTAGAAAGCTTAAATTTTGTAGACAGGTAGGTCCTGATGTGAAATTAACAAAAAATATTTTTCAACGGCCATTTTTTACCTGGGGGACTAGTTTCCCCCTTCCTTGCATAAGGCACTTCCAGTATAGCTAGAAAGCTGAAATTTGGTACACAGGTAGGTCATGATAAAAATAACAAAAATTATTTTAAAAGGGATACTTTTCGTGTGAGGGGGACTAGGATGCCCCTTCTTTATATGGGGCACTTTATCCATAGGATATGTTCATCGAGAGGCATACTTGCCAATTTTCAATCTTCTACGACTTTAGCAAGTACCATTTCTTTAGGGAGGGCCGAAACAGATGTGCACCCCATTTACGAGTAGTTGGAGGGGAAAAGTTCCCCTTTCTCAATTGTTTCTTTCTTTATATGCCATTTCTAGGCTACTTACGAATTTTCAGTCTTCTACGACTTTTGCAAGTACCATTTCTTTAGGGAGGGCCGATAGAAATATGTACCCCATTTACGAGTATTTCGAGGGGAAAAGTTTCCCCTTTCTCATTTTTTTCTTTCTTTATAGGCCATTTCTAGGCTACTTACGAATTTTCAGTCTTCTACGACTTTAGCAAGTACCATTTCTTTAGGGAGGGCCGATAGAAATATTAACCCATTTACAAGTAGTTGGAGGGGAAAAGTTTCCCCTTTCTCAATTTTTTCTTTCTTTATATGCCATTTCTAGGCTACTTACGAATTTTCAGTCTTCTATGACTTTAGCAAGTACCATTTCTTTAGGGAGGGCCGATAGAAATATTACCCCATTTACAAGTAGTTGGAGGGGAAAAGTTTCCCCTTTATCAATTTTTTCTTTCATTATATGCCATTTCTAGGCTACTTACGAATTTTCAGTCTTCTACGACTTTAGGGAGGGCCGTTACCGATATCTACCCCCATATGTTTTGCTTCTTTTTATATTTTGCTGAATTATGTAATAATGTTACAATATCTAGGCGCACGGTAGTGCGCCAGGCCAAGTTCGGCCACACAGTGTGTATATTTACACGAAACAGTTCGAGCTGTCTTTACCCCCCTCATAACTTTGCTCCTCTTGATCATAATATAATGAAACTTGAAACATAAGTTCTCCCCACAGAGGTGACCTCACAGGTTAAATTTGAAAGTTCTACCGTAGAAGCTTCCCGAGATATTAAGGTGTGAAAAGTCCATATTTTAGTACATACTCACTGACTCACTGACTGACTCACTGACTCATCAATATTATTGGGCACTTCCAGTATAGCTAGAAAGCTGAAATTTGGTACACAGGTAGGTCTTGGTGAGAAAATAACCAGAAAAATCTGAAAACGGGCACTTTCCTTCCAGGGGGGACCTGAGTGCCCCTTCTTTGTATGGGGCATTTCCAGTATAGCTAGAAAGCTGAAATTTAGTACACAGGTAGGTCTTGGCGAGAAAATAACCAGAAAAATCTGAAAACGGGCACTTTCTTTCCAGGGGGGACCTGAGTGCCCCTTCTTTATATGGGGCACTTCTAGTATAGCTAGAAAGCTGAAATTCGGTACACAGGTAGGTCTTGGTGAGAAAATAAGCAGAAAAATCTGAAAACGGGCACTTTTCTCCCAGGGGGACCTGAGTGCCCCTTCTTTGTATGGGGCATTTCCAGTATAGGTCGAAAGCTGAAATTTGGTACACAGGTAGGTCTTGGCGAGAAAATAACCAGAAAAATCTGAAAACGGGCACTTTCCTTCCAGGGGGACCTGAGTGCCCCTTCTTTATATGGGGCACTTCTAGTATAGCTAGAAAGCTGAAATTTGGTACACAGGTAGGTCTTGGTGAGAAAATAAGCAGAAAAATCTGAAAACGGGCACTTTTCTCCCAGGGGGACCTGAGTGCCCCTTCTTTGTATGGGGCACTTCTAGTATAGCTAGAAAGCCGAAATTTGGTACACAGGTAGGCCTTGGCGAGAAAATAACCAGAAAAATCTGAAAACGGTCACTTTCCTTCCAGGGGGGACCTGAGTGCCCCTTCTTTGTATGGGGCATTTCCAGTATAGCTAGAAAGCTGAAATTCGGTACACAGGTGGGTTCTGATGAGAAATTAACGAAAATGTTTTTTTAACGGGCACTTTTCATCTGGGGGGTCTATTATGCCCTTCTTTTTATGGGGAACTTTCAGTGAAGCTAGAAAGCTTAAATTTTGTAGACAGGTAGGTCCTGATGTGAAATTAACAAAAAATATTTTTCAACGGCCATTTTTTACCTGGGGGACTAGTGTTCCCCTTCCTTGCATAAGGCACTTCCAGTATAGCTATAAAGCTGAAATTTGGTACACAGGTAGGTCATGATAAAAATAACAAAAATGATTTTAAAAGGGATACTTTTCGTGTGAGGGGGACTAGGATGCCCCTTCTTTATATGGGGCACTTTATCCATAGGATATGTTCATCGAGAGGCATACTTGCCAATTTTCAATCTTCTACGACTTTAGCAAGTACCATTTCTTTAGGGAGGGCCGAAACAGATGTGCACCCCATTTACGAGTAGTTGGAGGGGAAAAGATCCCCTTTCTCAATTGTTTCTTTCTTTATATGCCATTTCTAGGCTACTTACGAATTTTCAGTCTTCTACGACTTTAGCAAGTACCATTTCTTTAGGGAGGGCCGATAGAAATATGCACCCCATTTACGAGTAGTTGGAGGGGAAAAGTTTCCCCTTTCTCAATTTTTTCTTTCTTTATATGCCATTTCTAGGCTACTTACGAATTTTCAGTCTTCTACGACTTTAGCAAGTACCATTTCTTTAGGGAGGGCCGATAGAAATATGCACCCCATTTACGAGTAGTTGGAGGGGAAAAGTTTCCCCTTTCTCAATTTTTTCTTTCTTTATATGCCATTTCTAGGCAACTTACGAATTTTCAGTCTTCTACGACTTTAGCAAGTACCATTTCTTTAGGGAGGGCCGATAGAAATATTACCCCATTTACAAGTAGTTGGAGGGGAAAAGTTTCCCCTTTCTCAGTTTTTTCTTTCTTTATATGCCATTTCTAGGCTACTTACGAATTTTCAGTCTTCTACGACTTTAGCAAGTACCATTTCTTTAGGGAGGGCCGATAGAAATATGCACCCCATTTACGAGTAGTTGGAGGGGAAAAGTTTCCCCTTTCTCAATTTTTTCTTTCTTTATATGCCATTTCTAGGCTACTTACGAATTTTCAGTCTTCTACGACTTTAGCAAGTACCATTTCTTTAGGGAGGGCCGATAGAAATATGCACCCCATTTACGAGTAGTTGGAGGGGAAAAGTTTCCCCTTTCTCAATTTTTTCTTTCTTTATATGCCATTTCTAGGCTACTTACGAATTTTCAGTCTTCTACGACTTTAGCAAGTACCATTTCTTTAGGGAGGGCCGATAGAAATATGCACCCCATTTACGAGTAGTTGGAGGGGAAAAGTTTCCCCTTTCTCAATTTTTTCTTTCTTTATATGCCATTTCTAGGCTACTTAAAAAATTTTCAGTCTTTTATGACCTTAGCATGTACCATTTCTTTAGGGAGGGCCGATAGAAATATTACCCCATTTACAAGTAGTTTGAGGGGAAAAGTTTCCCCTTTATCAATTTTTTTCTTTCTTTATATGCCATTTCTAGGCTACTTACGAATTTTCAGTCTTCTACGACTTTAGCAAGTACCATTTCTTTAGGGAGGGCCGATAGAAATATTACCCCATTTACAAGTAGTTGGAGGGGAAAAGTTTCCCCTTTCTCAGTTTTTTCTTTCTTTATATGCCATTTCTAGGCTACTTACGAATTTTCAGTCTTCTATGACTTTAGCAAGTACCATTTCTTTAGGGAGGGCCGATAGAAATATTACCCCATTTACAAGTAGTTGGAGGGGAAAAGTTTCCCCTTTCTCAATTTTTTCTTTCTTTATATGCCATTTCTAGGCTACTTACGAATTTTCAGTCTTCTATGACTTTAGCAAGTACCATTTCTTTAGGGAGGGCCGATAGAAATATTACCCCATTTACAAGTAGTTGGAGGGGAAAAGTTTCCCCTTTATCAATTTTTTCTTTCTTTATATGCCATTGTCTAATATTTGAGTGCTCATTGCACGGAAAATATGCCATTGAGAACACCTGCTGACAGAGAAAATTCTATTAGGTTGTTTGAAGCACATGCTAAACAAGCTGCTCTTAATGCTTCTTCAATTCAACCAAATCAACAAGCGAGATTTAACAATATTTTTTGTGCAGATGTAGAAAGGCTATTGACTGAAAAACGGAGAGCTCGACGAGAATGGCAACTGTAACGTCGCCTCAGCTAAAATTAAGGCTTAAGGAGTGTACCAAGCAGCTAAGAAAAGTTTTACAATCACAAAAAACAGCTTCGCTTTAAAAATTTCTGCAAGAACTCGATGCAACACCATCAACAGATTATTCGCTGTGGCGTGCAGCCAGAGGACTTAAAAGGCCAGTGATTTGCAAACCACCATTACGAGCCTCTAATGGTGACTGGGCAAGAACTGATGCTGAAAAAGGTGATCTATTTGTTAAGCACCTAGAAAAAGTATTTACCCCGCATATTTCTGCTGATATTGTTGAACTGCCACCAGTCGTCTCTTTACCAGAAATACCGATGAGATTTAACATGACGGAGATTGAAAATACTATTACTAGTCTTAACACCAGAAAAGCCCCAGGTGTCGACAAAATAAGCAACAAAATGCTTCAACAACTGCCTTATATTGCAAAAAGAGTTATACTCTTCATTTTTAATAGTATTCTACGGCTGCAATACTATCCTGCAGAATGGAAGGTTTCGATGATTATTATGATACCAAAGCCCGGCAAGGATCATACGAAGGTTGAATCCTATCGGTCTATTAGTTTATTGCCCAACATTTCAAAACTATTTGAAAAGCTGTATATGAGCAAGCTGATGCCTATAGTGACTAGAAGTGAATGCGTTCCAGATCATCAATTCGGTTTTCGCAGACAACATAGCACTATTGAACAAACGCACAGACTTGTGAACGTAGTTAGAGACACCTTTGAAAAAAAGAAATTTTTCTCTGCGCTCTTTATAGATGTTTCTCAAGCTTTCGATAAAGTATGGCACGAAGGTCTTATCCACAAATTAACACGCAATCTCCCCGCAAACATCGTCAAGCTTTTAAAAAGCTATTTAGAGGAACGAAAATTTGTAGTTAGGGAAGGTAATTTTTTAAGCCCTACGCAGTCGATCGAAGCCGGAGTTCCCCAAGGCAGCATCTTCGGTCCCTTAATTTATTTAATTTATGCCTCTGACTTACCGTTAAGCAATAACATTCATACATCAACATTTGCTGATGATACAGCTTTTTTAAGCGTCCATGAAAATCCAGTAGAAGCTTCCATCAACTTACAAGGGTATATATCCAAATTGGAAAAATGGCTTAAAACAATGGCGTATAAAAGTTAACGAACAGAAATGTGTACACGTCACTTTTACGTTGCGAAGGGAAACATGCCCGCCTATACAAATCAACACTGAGACTATTCCGCAACATACTGTAGTCAAATATCTAGGCGTTCACCTTGATCGCCGTTTAACATGGAAATCGCATATAGACGCAAAGTTGATGCAAATGAAATTAATAACTGCCCAAATTAATTGGCTTATGGGAAGAAATTCTATACTGAGCCTAGACTGTAAACTTCTACTATACAACGCGATGCTGAAACCAATATGGTCCTATGGAATCCAGTTATGGGGCACTGCCTCAGCATCGAATGTCGAAAGAATTCAAAGGCGACAGAATAAAATTCTACGTACAATAACAGCAGCCCCCTGGTATGTCAGAAACCATCGAATTCATAAAGACCTAGACGTTCCGTTAGTGAAGACAGTATTTTCAAAACACGCGAAAAAATATATAAAAAACTTGAGTTGCACCCAAATCCACTTGCGCGCAATATTCTTCATTATAGAGGCCACACCCGGCTGAAAAGAAGGGATACTCTTTTTCTCAGCCGTTCACGAGAGATGTAAAACAACCAAAATTAACCGTTGAAATTAAAAATTTTGTTTAGCATTGGCTAAACTTACATTTAATATTTTTTAGATTTAAGATTTGAAAAACTTATTGATAATTTAATATAAATAATTAAAGATTCAATAAATAATAAAATTATCAAAAAAAAAAAAAAACATCGACTACGAACACAAAAGATTAAAAAATACAAAGCTGATATTTTTGTCTAATTTTTAGCACAGCCTAAACGGTAAAAATTGCGGGAAATGGCAAAACCATGTATTTTTAAATTTTTAACGAAATAATAGTCCAATCGCTGTAATATTTCGCGTGGATAATCATTTTTAGTCGTTACATCGACTACCAACACAAAAGATTAAAAAATTCAAAATTAATATTTTTGTCTAATTTTTAGCACAGCCTTTACGGAAAAATTGCGGAAAATGGCAAAACCATGTATTTCAATTTTCTAACGAAATAATTTTCCAATCGCTGTAATATTTTGCGTGGATTATCATTTTTGTCGAACATCGATTACCAACACAAAAGATTAAAAAATACTAAAGTAATATATATGTCTAATTTTTAGAACAGCCTAAACGGTAAAAATTGCAGGAAATGGCAAAACCAGGTATTTTTCAATTTTCTAACGAAATAATCGTCCAATTGCTGTAATATTTCGCGTGGATAATCATTTTAGTCATTACATCGATTACCAACACATAAGACTAAAAAAATAGAAAATTAATATTTTTGTCTAATTTTTTGCACAGCCTATACGGTAAAAATTTCGGAAAATGGCAAAACCATGTTTTTTTCAATTTTCTAACTTAATAATCATCCAATCACTGTAATATTTCGCGTGGATAATCATTTTAAGTCGTTACATCGACTACCAACACAAAAGATTAAAAAATTCAAAATTAATATTTATGTCTAATATTTAGCACAGCCTATACGGTAAAAATTGCAGAAAATGGCAAAACCATGTATTTTTCAATTTTCTAACGAAATAAAAGTCCAATCGCTGTAATATTTCGCGTGGACAATCATTTTATTTCGTTACATCGATTACCAACACAAAAGATTAAAAAATACAAAATTAATATTTTTGTCTAATTTTTAGCACAGCCTAAACGGTAAAAATTGCAGGAAATGGCAAAACCATGTATTGTTCAATTTTCTAACGAAATCATCTTCCAATCGCTGTAATATTTCGCGTGGATAATCATTTGTAGTCGTTACATCGACTACCAACACAAAAAATTAAAAAATTCAAAATTAATATTTTTGTCTAATTTTTAGCACAGCCTTTACGGAAAAATTGCGGAAAATGGCAAAACCATGTATTGTTCAATTTTCTAACGAAATAATTTTCCAATCGCTGTAATATTTTGCGTGGATTATCATTTTTGTCGTTACATCGATTACCAACACAAAAGATTAAAAAATACTAAAGTAATATTTTTGTATAATTTTTAGCACAGCCTAAACCGTAAAAATTGCGGGAAATGGCAAAACCATGTATTTTTAAATTTTCTAACGAAATAAAAGTCCAATCGCTGTAATATTTCGCGTGGACAATCATTTTTATTCGTTACATCGACTACCAACACAAAAGATTAAAAAAATACAAAATTAATATTTTTGTCTAATTTTTAGCACAGCCTTTACGGAAAAATTGCGGAAAATGGCAAAACCAATTATTGTTCAATTTTCTAACGAAATAATTTTCCAATCGCTGTAATATTTTGCGTGGATTATCATTTTTGTCGTTACATCGATTACCAACACAAAAGATTAAAAAATACTAAAGTTATATATTTGTCTAATTTTTAGAACAGCCTAAACGGTAAAAATTGCAGGAAATGGCAAAACCAGGTATTTTTCAATTTTCTAACGAAATAATAGTTCAATCCCTGTAATATTTCGCGTAGACAATCATTTTTATTCGTTACATCGACTACCAACACAAAAGATTAAAAAAATACAAAATTAATATTTTTGTCTAATTTTTAGCACAGCCTTTACGGAAAAATTGCGGAAAATGGCAAAACCAATTATTGTTCAATTTTCTAACGAAATAATTTTCCAATCGCTGTAATATTTTGCGTGGATTATCATTTTTGTCGTTACATCGATTACCAACACAAAAGATTAAAAAATACTAAAGTAATATTTTTGTATAATTTTTAGCACAGCCTAAACCGTAAAAATTGCGGGAAATGGCAAAACCATGTATTTTTCAATTTTCTAACGAAATAAAAGTCCAATCGCTGTAATATTTCGCGTGGACAATCATTTTTATTCGTTACATCGACTACAAACACAAAAGATTAAAAAAATACAAAATTAATATTTTTGTCTAATTTTTAGCACAGCCTTTACGGAAAAATTGCGGAAAATGGCAAAACCAATTATTGTTCAATTTTCTAACGAAATAATTTTCCAATCGCTGTAATATTTTGCTTGGATTATCATTTTTGTCGTTACATCGATTACCAACACAAAAGATTAAAAAATACTAAAGTAATATTTTTGTATAATTTTTAGCACAGCCTAAACCGTAAAAATTGCGGGAAATGGCAAAACCATGTATTTTTCAATTTTCTAACGAAATAAAAGTCCAATCGCTGTAATATTTCGCGTGGACAATCATTTTTATTCGTTACATCGACTACCAACACAAAAGATTAAAAAAATACAAAATTAATATTTTTGTCAAATTTTTAGCACAGCCTAAACGGTAAAAATTGCAGGAAATGGTAAAACCATGTATTTTACAATTTTCTAACGAAATAATTTTCCAATCGCTGTAATATTTTGCGTGGATTATCATTTTTGTCGTTACATCGATTACCAACACAAAAGATTAAAAAATACTAAAGTAATATTTTTGTATAATTTTTAGCACAGCCTAAACCGTAAAAATTGCGGGAAATGGCAAAACCAGGTATTTTTCAATTTTCTAACGAAATAATAGTTCAATCCCTATAATATTTCGCGTGGATAATCATTTTAAGTCGTTACATCGATTACCAACACAAAAGATTAAAAAATACAAAATTAATATTTTTGTCTAATTTTTTGCACAGCCTAAACGGTAAAAATTGCAGGAAATGGCAAAACCATGTATTTTACAATTTTCTAACGAAATAATTTTCCAATCGCTGTAATATTTTGCGTGGATTATCATTTTTGTCGTTACATCGATTACCAACACAAAAGATTAAAAAATACTAAAGTAATATTTTTGTATAATTTTTAGCACAGCCTAAACCGTAAAAATTGCGGGAAATGGCAAAACCATGTATTTTTCAATTTTCTAACAAAATAAAAGTCCAATCGCTGTAATATTTCGCGTGGACAATCATTTTTATTCGTTACATCGACTACCAACACAAAAGATAAAAAAAATACAAAATTAATATTTTTGTCTATTTTTTAGCACAGCCTTTACGGAAAAATTGCGGAAAATGGCAAAACCAATTATTGTTCAATTTTCTAACGAAATAATTTTCCAATCGCTGTAATATTTTGCGTGGATTATCATTTTTGTCGTTACATCGATTACAAACACAAAAGATTAAAAAATACTAAAGTAATATTTTTGTATAATTTTTAGCACAGCCTAAACCGTAAAAATTGCGGGAAATGGCAAAACCATGTATTTTTCAATTTTCTAACGAAATAAAAGTCCAATCGCTGTAATATTTCGCGTGGACAATCATTTTTATTCGTTACATCGACTACCAACACAAAAGATTAAAAAAATACAAAATTAATATTTTTGTCTAATTTTTAGCACAGCCTAAACGGTAAAAATTGCAGGAAATGGTAAAACCATGTATTTTACAATTTTCTAACGAAATAATTTTCCAATCGCTGTAATATTTTGCGTGGATTATCATATTTGTCGTAACATCGATTACCAACACAAAAGATTAAAAAATACTAAAGTAATATATTTGTCTAATTTTTAGAACAGCCTAAACGGTAAAAATTGCAGGAAATGGCAAAACCAGGTATTTTTCAATTTTCTAACGAAATAATAGTTCAATCCCTGTAATATTTCGCGTGGATAATCATTTTAAGTCGTTACATCGATTACCAACACAAAAGATTAAAAAATACAAAATTAATATTTTTGTCTAATTTTTTGCACAGCCTAAACGGTAAAAATTGCAGGAAATGGCAAAACCATGTATTTTACAATTTTCTAACGAAATAATTTTCCAATCGCTGTAATATTTTGCGTGGATTATCATTTTTGTCGTTACATCGATTACCAACACAAAAGATTAAAAAATACTAAAGTAATATTTTTGTATAATTTTTAGCACAGCCTAAACCGTAAAAATTGCGGGAAATGGCAAAACCATGTATTTTTCAATTTTCTAACGAAATAAAAGTCCAATCGCTGTAATATTTCGCGTGGACAATCATTTTTATTCGTTACATCGACTACCAACACAAAAGATTAAAAAAATACAAAATTAATATTTTTGTCTAATTTTTAGCACAGCCTTTACGGAAAAATTGCGGAAAATGGCAAAACCAATTATTGTTCAATTTTCTAACGAAATCATCTTTCAATCGCTGTAATATTTTACGTGGATAATCATTTTTGCCGTTACATGGAGTACCAATACAAAAGATTAAAAAATACAATATTAATATTTTGGTCTAATTTTTAGCACAGCCTATATAGCACGGTAAAAATTGCAAAAAATGCCAAAACCATGTATTTTACAATTTTCTAACGAAATCATCTTCCAATCGCTGTAATATTTCGCGTGGGTAATCATTTGTAGTCGTTACATCGACTACCAACACAAAAAATTAAAAAATTCAAAATTAATATTTTTGTCTAATTTTTAGCACAGCCTAAACCGTAAAAATTGCGGGAAATGGCAAAACCATGTATTTTTCAATTTTCTAACGAAATAAAAGTCCAATCGCTGTAATATTTCGCGTGGACAATAATTTTTATTCGTTACATCGACTACCAACACAAAAGATTAAAAAAATACAAAATTAATATTTTTGTCTAATTTTTAGCACAGCCTTTACGGAAAAATTGCGGAAAATGGCAAAACCAATTATTGTTCAATTTTCTAACGAAATATATATGCCATTTCTAGGCTACTTACGAATTTTCAGTCTTCTACGACTTTAGCAAGTACCATTTCTTTAGGGAGGGCCGATAGAAATATGCACCCCATTTACGAGTAGTTGGAGGGGAAAAGTTTCCCCTTTCTCAATTTTTTCTTTCTTTATATGCCATTTCTAGGCAACTTACGAATTTTCAGTCTTCTACGACTTTAGCAAGTACCATTTCTTTAGGGAGGGCCGATAGAAATATTACCCCATTTACAAGTAGTTGGAGGGGAAAAGTTTCCCCTTTCTCAGTTTTTTCTTTCTTTATATGCCATTTCTAGGCTACTTACGAATTTTCAGTCTTCTATGACTTTAGCAAGTACAATTTCTTTAGGGAGGGCCGATAGAAATATTACCCCATTTACAAGTAGTTGGAGGGGAAAAGTTTCCCCTTTCTCAATTTTTTCTTTCTTTATATGCCATTTCTAGGCTACTTACGAATTTTCAGTCTTCTATGACTTTAGCAAGTACCATTTCTTTAGGGAGGGCCGATAGAAATATTACCCCATTTACAAGTAGTTGGAGGGGAAAAGTTTCCCCTTTATCAATTTTTTCTTTCTTTATATGCCATTGTCTAATATTTGAGTGCTCATTGCACGGAAAATATGCCATTGAGAACACCTGCTGACAGAGAAAATTCTATTAGGTTGTTTGAAGCACATGCTAAACAAGCTGCTCTTAATGCTTCTTCAATTCAACCAAATCAACAAGCGAGATTTAACAATATTTTTTGTGCAGATGTAGAAAGGCTATTGACTGAAAAACGGAGAGCTCGACGAGAATGGCAACTGTAACGTCGCCTCAGCTAAAATTAAGGCTTAAGGAGTGTACCAAGCAGCTAAGAAAAGTTTTACAATCACAAAAAACAGCTTCGCTTTAAAGATTTCTGCAAGAACTCGATGCAACACCATCAACAGATTATTCGCTGTGGCGTGCAGCCAGAGGACTTAAAAGGCCAGTGATTTGCAAACCACCATTACGAGCCTCTAATGGTGACTGGGCAAGAACTGATGCTGAAAAAGGTGATCTATTTGTTAAGCACCTAGAAAAAGTATTTACCCCGCATATTTCTGCTGATATTGTTGAACTGCCACCAGTCGTCTCTTTACCAGAAATACCGATGAGATTTAACATGACGGAGATTGAAAATACTATTACTAGTCTTAACACCAGAAAAGCCCCAGGTGTCGACAAAATAAGCAACAAAATGCTTCAACAACTGCCTTATATTGCAAAAAGAGTTATACTCTTCATTTTTAATAGTATTCTACGGCTGCAATACTATCCTGCAGAATGGAAGGTTTCGATGATTATTATCATACCAAAGCCCGGCAAGGATCATACGAAGGTTGAATCCTATCGGTCTATTAGTTTATTGCCCAACATTTCAAAACTATTTGAAAAGCTGTATATGAGCAAGCTGATGCCTATAGTGACTAGAAGTGGATGCGTTCCAGATCATCAATTCGGTTTTCGCAGACAACATAGCACTATTGAACAAACGCACAGACTTGTGAACGTAGTTAGAGACACCTTTGAAAAAAAGAAATTTTTCTCTGCGCTCTTTATAGATGTTTCTCAAGCTTTCGATAAAGTATGGCACGAAGGTCTTATCCACAAATTAACACGCAATCTCCCCGCAAACATCGTAGAGCTTTTAAAAAGCTATTTAGAGGAACGAAAATTTGTAGTTAGGGAAGGTAATTTTTTAAGCCCTACGCAGTCGATCGAAGCCGGAGTTCCCCAAGGCAGCATCTTCGGTCCCTTAATTTATTTAATTTATGCCTCTGACTTACCGTTAAGCAATAACATTCATACATCAACATTTGCTGATGATACAGCTTTTTTAAGCGTCCATGAAAATCCAGTAGAAGCTTCCATCAACTTACAAGGGTATATATCCAAATTGGAAAAATGGCTTAAAACAATGGCGTATAAAAGTTAACGAACAGAAATGTGTACACGTCACTTTTACGTTGCGAAGGGAAACATGCCCGCCTATACAAATCAACACTGAGACTATTCCGCAACATACTGTAGTCAAATATCTAGGCGTTCACCTTGATCGCCGTTTAACATGGAAATCGCATATAGACGCAAAGTTGATGCAAATGAAATTAATAACTGCCCAAATTAATTGGCTTATGGGAAGAAATTCTATACTGAGCCTAGACTGTAAACTTCTACTATACAACGCGATGCTGAAACCAATATGGTCCTATGGAATCCAGTTATGGGGCACTGCCTCAGCATCGAATGTCGAAAGAATTCAAAGGCGACAGAATAAAATTCTACGTACAATAACAGCAGCCCCCTGGTATGTCAGAAACCATCGAATTCATAAAGATCTAGACGTTCCGTTAGTGAAGACAGTATTTTCAAAACACGCGAAAAAATATATAAAAAAACTTGAGTTGCACCCAAATCCACTTGCGCGCAATATTCTTCATTATAGAGGCCACACCCGGCTGAAAAGAAGGGATACTCTTTTTCTCAGCCGTTCACGAGAGATGTAAAACAACCAAAATTAACCGTTGAAATTAAAAATTTTGTTTAGCATTGGCTAAACTTACATTTAATATTTTTTAGATTTAAGATTTGAAAAACTTATTGATAATTTAATATAAATAATTAAAGATTCAATAAATAATAAAATTATCAAAAAAAAAAAAAAAACATCGACTACGAACACAAAAGATTAAAAAATACAAAGCTGATATTTTTGTCTAATTTTTAGCACAGCCTAAACGGTAAAAATTGCGGGAAATGGCAAAACCATGTATTTTTAAATTTTTAACGAAATAATAGTCCAATCGCTGTAATATTTCGCGTGGATAATCATTTTTAGTCGTTACATCGACTACCAACACAAAAGATTAAAAAATTCAAAATTAATATTTTTGTCTAATTTTTAGCACAGCCTTTACGGAAAAATTGCGGAAAATGGCAAAACCATGTATTTCAATTTTCTAACGAAATAATTTTCCAATCGCTGTAATATTTTGCGTGGATTATCATTTTTGTCGAACATCGATTACCAACACAAAAGATTAAAAAATACTAAAGTAATATATATGTCTAATTTTTAGAACAGCCTAAACGGTAAAAATTGCAGGAAATGGCAAAACCAGGTATTTTTCAATTTTCTAACGAAATAATCGTCCAATTGCTGTAATATTTCGCGTGGATAATCATTTTAGTCGTTACATCTATTACCAACACATAAGACTAAAAAAATAGAAAATTAATATTTTTGTCTAATTTTTTGCACAGCCTATACGGTAAAAATTTCGGAAAATGGCAAAACCATGTTTTTTTCAATTTTCTAACTTAATAATCATCCAATCACTGTAATATTTCGCGTGGATAATCATTTTAAGTCGTTACATCGACTACCAACACAAAAGATTAAAAAATTCAAAATTAATATTTATGTCTAATATTTAGCACAGCCTATACGGTAAAAATTGCAGAAAATGGCAAAACCATGTATTTTTCAATTTTCTAACGAAATAAAAGTCCAATCGCTGTAATATTTCGCGTGGACAATCATTTTATTTCGTTACATCGATTACCAACACAAAAGATTAAAAAATACAAAATTAATATTTTTGTCTAATTTTTAGCACAGCCTAAACGGTAAAAATTGCAGGAAATGGCAAAACCATGTATTGTTCAATTTTCTAACGAAATCATCTTCCAATCGCGGTAATAATTCGCGTGGATAATCATTTGTAGTCGTTACATCGACTACCAACACAAAAAATTAAAAAATTCAAAATTAATATTTTTGTCTAATATTTAGCACAGCCTTTACGGAAAAATTGCGGAAAATGGCAAAACCATGTATTGTTCAATTTTCTAACGAAATAATTTTCCAATCGCTGTAATATTTTGCGTGGATTATCATTTTTGTCGTTACATCGATTACCAACACAAAAGATTAAAAAATACTAAAGTAATATTTTTGTATAATTTTTAGCACAGCCTAAACCGTAAAAATTGCGGGAAATGGCAAAACCATGTATTTTTCAATTTTCTAACGAAATAAAAGTCCAATCGCTGTAATATTTCGCGTGGACAATCATTTTTATTCGTTACATCGACTACCAACACAAATGATTAAAAAAATACAAAATTAATATTTTTGTCTAATTTTTAGCACAGCCTTTACGGAAAAATTGCGGAAAATGGCAAAACCAATTATTGTTCAATTTTCTAACGAAATAATTTTCCAATCGCTGTAATATTTTGCGTGGATTATCATTTTTGTCGTTACATCGATTACCAACACAAAAGATTAAAAAATACTAAAGTTATATATTTGTCTAATTTTTAGAACAGCCTAAACGGTAAAAATTGCAGGAAATGGCAAAACCAGGTATTTTTCAATTTTCTAACGAAATAATAGTTCAATCCCTGTAATATTTCGCGTGGACAATCATTTTTATTCGTTACATCGACTACCAACACAAAAGATTAAAAAAATACAAAATTAATATTTTTGTCTAATTTTTAGCACAGCCTTTACGGAAAAATTGCGGAAAATGGCAAAACCTATTATTGTTCAATTTTCTAACGAAATAATTTTCCAATCGCTGTAATATTTTGCGTGGATTATCATTTTTGTCGTTACATCGATTACCAACACAAAAGATTAAAAAATACTAAAGTAATATTTTTGTATAATTTTTAGCACAGCCTAAACCGTAAAAATTGCGGGAAATGGCAAAACCATGTATTTTTCAATTTTCTAACGAAATAAAAGTCCAATCGCTGTAATATTTCGCGTGGACAATCATTTTTATTCGTTACATCGACTACAAACACAAAAGATTAAAAAAATACAAAATTAATATTTTTGTCTAATTTTTAGCACAGCCTTTACGGAAAAATTGCGGAAAATGGCAAAACCAATTATTGTTCAATTTTCTAACGAAATAATTTTCCAATCGCTGTAATATTTTGCTTGGATTATCATTTTTGTCGTTACATCGATTACCAACACAAAAGATTAAAAAATACTAAAGTAATATTTTTGTATAATTTTTAGCACAGCCTAAACCGTAAAAATTGCGGGAAATGGCAAAACCATGTATTTTTCAATTTTCTAACGAAATAAAAGTCCAATCGCTGTAATATTTCGCGTGGACAATCATTTTTATTCGTTACATCGACTACCAACACAAAAGATTAAAAAAATACAAAATTAATATTTTTGTCAAATTTTTAGCACAGCCTAAACGGTAAAAATTGCAGGAAATGGTAAAACCATGTATTTTACAATTTTCTAACGAAATAATTTTCCAATCGCTGTAATATTTTGCGTGGATTATCATATTTGTCGTAACATCGATTACCAACACAAAAGATTAAAAAATACTAAAGTTATATATTTGTCTAATTTTTAGAACAGCCTAAACGGTAAAAATTGCAGGAAATGGCAAAACCAGGTATTTTTCAATTTTCTAACGAAATAATAGTTCAATCCCTGTAATATTTCGCGTGGATAATCATTTTAAGTCGTTACATCGATTACCAACACAAAAGATTAAAAAATACAAAATTAATATTTTTGTCTAATTTTTTGCACAGCCTAAACGGTAAAAATTGCAGGAAATGGCAAAACCATGTATTTTACAATTTTCTAACGAAATAATTTTCCAATCGCTGTAATATTTTGCGTGGATTATCATTTTTGACGTTACATCGATTACCAACACAAAATATTAAAAAATACTAAAGTAATATTTTTGTATAATTTTTAGCACAGCCTAAACCGTAAAAATTGCGGGAAATGGCAAAACCATGTATTTTTCAATTTTCTAAGGAAATAAAAGTCCAATCGCTGTAATATTTCGCGTGGACACCCATTTTTATTCGTTACATCGGCTACCAACACAAAAGATTAAAAAAATACAAAATTAATATTTTTGTCTAATTTTTAGCACAGCCTTTACGGAAAAATTGCGGAAAATGGCAAAACCAATTATTGTTCAATTTTCTAACGAAATAATTTTCCAATCGCTGTAATATTTTGCGTGGATTATCATTTTTGTCGTTACATCGATTACCAACACAAAAGATTAAAAAATACTAAAGTAATATTTTTGTATAATTTTTAGCACAGCCTAAACCGTAAAAATTGCGGGAAATGGCAAAACCAGGTATTTTTCAATTTTCTAACGAAATAATAGTTCAATCCCTGTAATATTTCGCGTGGATAATCATTTTAAGTCGTTACATCGATTACCAACACAAAAGATTAAAAAATACAAAATTAATATTTTTGTCTAATTTTTTGCACAGCCTAAACGGTAAAAATTGCAGGAAATGGCAAAACCATGTATTTTACAATTTTCTAACGAAATAATTTTCCAATCGCTGTAATATTTTGCGTGGATTATCATTTTTGTCGTTACATCGATTACCAACACAAAAGATTAAAAAATACTAAAGTAATATTTTTGTATAATTTTTAGCACAGCCTAAACCGTAAAAATTGCGGGAAATGGCAAAACCATGTATTTTTCAATTTTCTAACGAAATAAAAGTCCAATCGCTGTAATATTTCGCGTGGACAATCATTTTTATTCGTTACATCGACTACCAACACAAAAGATAAAAAAAATACAAAATTAATATTTTTGTCTAATTTTTAGCACAGCCTTTACGGAAAAATTGCGGAAAATGGCAAAACCAATTATTGTTCAATTTTCTAACGAAATAATTTTCCAATCGCTGTAATATTTTGCGTGGATTATCATTTTTGTCGTTACATCGATTACAAACACAAAAGATTAAAAAATACTAAAGTAATATTTTTGTATAATTTTTAGCACAGCCTAAACCGTAAAAATTGCGGGAAATTGCAAAACCATGTATTTTTCAATTTTCTAACGAAATAAAAGTCCAATCGCTGTAATATTTCGCGTGGACAATCATTTTTATTCGTTACATCGACTACCAACACAAAAGATTAAAAAAATACAAAATTAATATTTTTGTCTAATTTTTAGCACAGCCTAAACGGTAAAAATTGCAGGAAATGGTAAAACCATGTATTTTACAATTTTCTAACGAAATAATTTTCCAATCGCTGTAATATTTTGCGTGGATTATCATATTTGTCGTAACATCGATTACCAACACAAAAGATTAAAAAATACTAAAGTAATATATTTGTCTAATTTTTAGAACAGCCTAAACGGTAAAAATTGCAGGAAATGGCAAAACCAGGTATTTTTCAATTTTCTAACGAAATAATAGTTCAATCCCTGTAATATTTCGCGTGGATAATCATTTTAAGTCGTTACATCGATTACCAACACAAAAGATTAAAAAATACAAAATTAATATTTTTGTCTAATTTTTTGCACAGCCTAAACGGTAAAAATTGCAGGAAATGGCAAAACCATGTATTTTACAATTTTCTAACGAAATAATTTTCCAATCGCTGTAATATTTTGCGTGGATTATCATTTTTGTCGTTACATCGATTACCAACACAAAAGATTAAAAAATACTAAAGTAATATTTTTGTATAATTTTTAGCACAGCCTAAACCGTAAAAATTGCGGGAAATGGCAAAACCATGTATTTTTCAATTTTCTAACGAAATAAAAGTCCAATCGCTGTAATATTTCGCGTGGACAATCATTTTTATTCGTTACATCGACTACCAACACAAAAGATTAAAAAAATACAAAATTAATATTTTTGTCTAATTTTTAGCACAGCCTTTACGGAAAAATTGCGGAAAATGGCAAAACCAATTATTGTTCAATTTTCTAACGAAATCATCTTTCAATCGCTGTAATATTTTACGTGGATAATCATTTTTGCCGTTACATGGAGTACCAATACAAAAGATTAAAAAATACAATATTAATATTTTGGTCTAATTTTTAGCACAGCCTATATAGCACGGTAAAAATTGCAAAAAATGCCAAAACCATGTATTTTACAATTTTCTAACGAAATCATCTTCCAATCGCTGTAATATTTCGCGTGGGTAATCATTTGTAGTCGTTACATCGACTACCAACACAAAAAATTAAAAAATTCAAAATTAATATTTTTGTCTAATTTTTAGCACAGCCTTTACGGAAAAATTGCGGAAAATGGCAAAACCAATTATTGTTCAATTTTCTAACGAAATATATATGCCATTTCTAGGCTACTTACGAATTTTCAGTCTTCTACGACTTTAGCAAGTACCATTTCTTTAGGGAGGGCCGATAGAAATATGCACCCCATTTACGAGTAGTTGGAGGGGAAAAGTTTCCCCTTTCTCAATTTTTTCTTTCTTTATATGCCATTTCTAGGCAACTTACGAATTTTCAGTCTTCTACGACTTTAGCAAGTACCATTTCTTTAGGGAGGGCCGATAGAAATATTACCCCATTTACAAGTAGTTGGAGGGGAAAAGTTTCCCCTTTCTCAATTTTTTCTTTCTTTATATGCCATTTCTAGGCTACTTAAAAAATTTTCAGTCTTATATGACTTTAGCAAGTACCATTTCTTTAGGGAGGGCCGATAGAAATATTACCCCATTTACAAGTAGTTTGAGGGGAAAAGTTTCCCCTTTATCAATTTTTTTCTTTCTTTATATGCCATTTCTAGGCTACTTACGAATTTTCAGTCTTCTACGACTTTAGCAAGTACCATTTCTTTAGGGAGGGCCGATAGAAATATTACCCCATTTACAAGTAGTTGGAGGGGAAAAGTTTCCCCTTTCTCAGTTTTTTCTTTCTTTATATGCCATTTCTAGGCTACTTACGAATTTTCAGTCTTCTATGACTTTAGCAAGTACAATTTCTTTAGGGAGGGCCGATAGAAATATTACCCCATTTACAAGTAGTTGGAGGGGAAAAGTTTCCCCTTTCTCAATTTTTTCTTTCTTTATATGCCATTTCTAGGCTACTTACGAATTTTCAGTCTTCTATGACTTTAGCAAGTACCATTTCTTTAGGGAGGGCCGATAGAAATATTACCCCATTTACAAGTAGTTGGAGGGGAAAAGTTTCCCCTTTATCAATTTTTTCTTTCTTTATATGCCATTGTCTAATATTTGAGTGCTCATTGCACGGAAAATATGCCATTGAGAACACCTGCTGACAGAGAAAATTCTATTAGGTTGTTTGAAGCACATGCTAAACAAGCTGCTCTTAATGCTTCTTCAATTCAACCAAATCAACAAGCGAGATTTAACAATATTTTTTGTGCAGATGTAGAAAGGCTATTGACTGAAAAACGGAGAGCTCGACGAGAATGGCAACTGTAACGTCGCCTCAGCTAAAATTAAGGCTTAAGGAGTGTACCAAGCAGCTAAGAAAAGTTTTACAATCACAAAAAACAGCTTCGCTTTAAAAATTTCTGCAAGAACTCGATGCAACACCATCAACAGATTATTCGCTGTGGCGTGCAGCCAGAGGACTTAAAAGGCCAGTGATTTGCAAACCACCATTACGAGCCTCTAATGGTGACTGGGCAAGAACTGATGCTGAAAAAGGTGATCTATTTGTTAAGCACCTAGAAAAAGTATTTACCCCGCATATTTCTGCTGATATTGTTGAACTGCCACCAGTCGTCTCTTTACCAGAAATACCGATGAGATTTAACATGACGGAGATTGAAAATACTATTACTAGTCTTAACACCAGAAAAGCCCCAGGTGTCGACAAAATAAGCAACAAAATGCTTCAACAACTGCCTTATATTGCAAAAAGAGTTATACTCTTCATTTTTAATAGTATTCTACGGCTGCAATACTATCCTGCAGAATGGAAGGTTTCGATGATTATTATCATACCAAAGCCCGGCAAGGATCATACGAAGGTTGAATCCTATCGGTCTATTAGTTTATTGCCCAACATTTCAAAACTATTTGAAAAGCTGTATATGAGCAAGCTGATGCCTATAGTGACTAGAAGTGGATGCGTTCCAGATCATCAATTCGGTTTTCGCAGACAACATAGCACTATTGAACAAACGCACAGACTTGTGAACGTAGTTAGAGACACCTTTGAAAAAAAGAAATTTTTCTCTGCGCTCTTTATAGATGTTTCTCAAGCTTTCGATAAAGTATGGCACGAAGGTCTTATCCACAAATTAACACGCAATCTCCCCGCAAACATCGTAGAGCTTTTAAAAAGCTATTTAGAGGAACGAAAATTTGTAGTTAGGGAAGGTAATTTTTTAAGCCCTACGCAGTCGATCGAAGCCGGAGTTCCCCAAGGCAGCATCTTCGGTCCCTTAATTTATTTAATTTATGCCTCTGACTTACCGTTAAGCAATAACATTCATACATCAACATTTGCTGATGATACAGCTTTTTTAAGCGTCCATGAAAATCCAGTAGAAGCTTCCATCAACTTACAAGGGTATATATCCAAATTGGAAAAATGGCTTAAAACAATGGCGTATAAAAGTTAACGAACAGAAATGTGTACACGTCACTTTTACGTTGCGAAGGGAAACATGCCCGCCTATACAAATCAACACTGAGACTATTCCGCAACATACTGTAGTCAAATATCTAGGCGTTCACCTTGATCGCCGTTTAACATGGAAATCGCATATAGACGCAAAGTTGATGCAAATGAAATTAATAACTGCCCAAATTAATTGGCTTATGGGAAGAAATTCTATACTGAGCCTAGACTGTAAACTTCTACTATACAACGCGATGCTGAAACCAATATGGTCCTATGGAATCCAGTTATGGGGCACTGCCTCAGCATCGAATGTCGAAAGAATTCAAAGGCGACAGAATAAAATTCTACGTACAATAACAGCAGCCCCCTGGTATGTCAGAAACCATCGAATTCATAAAGATCTAGACGTTCTGTTAGTGAAGACAGTATTTTCAAAACACGCGAAAAAATATATAAAAAAACTTGAGTTGCACCCAAATCCACTTGCGCGCAATATTCTTCATTATAGAGGCCACACCCGGCTGAAAAGAAGGGATACTCTTTTTCTCAGCCGTTCACGAGAGATGTAAAACAACCAAAATTAACCGTTGAAATTAAAAATTTTGTTTAGCATTGGCTAAACTTACATTTAATATTTTTTAGATTTAAGATTTGAAAAACTTATTGATAATTTAATATAAATAATTAAAGATTCAATAAATAATAAAATTATCAAAAAAAAAAAAAAAAAACATCGACTACGAACACAAAAGATTAAAAAATACAAAGCTAATATTTTTGTCTAATTTTTAGCACAGCCTAAACGGTAAAAATTGCGGGAAATGGCAAAACCATGTATTTTTAAATTTTTAACGAAATAATAGTCCAATCGCTGTAATATTTCGCGTGGATAATCATTTTTAGTCGTTACATCGACTACCAACACAAAAGATTAAAAAATTCAAAATTAATATTTTTGTCTAATTTTTAGCACAGCCTTTACGGAAAAATTGCGGAAAATGGCAAAACCATGTATTTCAATTTTCTAACGAAATAATTTTCCAATCGCTGTAATATTTTGCGTGGATTATCATTTTTGTCGAACATCGATTACCAACACAAAAGATTAAAAAATACTAAAGTAATATATATGTCTAATTTTTAGAACAGCCTACACGGTAAAAATTGCAGGAAATGGCAAAACCAGGTATTTTTCAATTTTCTAACGAAATAATCGTCCAATTGCTGTAATATTTCGCGTGGATAATCATTTTAGTCGTTACATCGATTACCAACACATAAGACTAAAAAAATAGAAAATTAATATTTTTGTCTAATTTTTTGCACAGCCTATACGGTAAAAATTTCGGAAAATGGCAAAACCATGTTTTTTTCAATTTTCTAACTTAATAATCATCCAATCACTGTAATATTTCGCGTGGATAATCATTTTAAGTCGTTACATCGACTACCAACACAAAAGATTAAAAAATTCAAAATTAATATTTATGTCTAATATTTAGCACAGCCTATACGGTAAAAATTGCAGAAAATGGCAAAACCATGTATTTTTCAATTTTCTAACGAAATAAAAGTCCAATCGCTGTAATATTTCGCGTGGACAATCATTTTATTTCGTTACATCGATTACCAACACAAAAGATTAAAAAATACAAAATTAATATTTTTGTCTAATTTTTAGCACAGCCTAAACGGTAAAAATTGCAGGAAATGGCAAAACCATGTATTGTTCAATTTTCTAACGAAATCATCTTCCAATCGCTGTAATATTTCGCGTGGATAATCATTTGTAGTCGTTACATCGACTACCAACACAAAAAATTAAAAAATTCAAAATTAATATTTTTGTCTAATTTTTAGCACAGCCTAAACGGTAAAAATTGCAGGAAATGGTAAAACCATGTATTTTACAATTTTCTAACGAAATAATTTTCCAATCGCTGTAATATTTTGCGTGGATTATCATATTTGTCGTAACATCGATTACCAACACAAAAGATTAAAAAATACTAAAGTAATATATTTGTCTAATTTTTAGAACAGCCTAAACGGTAAAAATTGCAGGAAATGGCAAAACCAGGTATTTTTCAATTTTCTAACGAAATAATAGTTCAATCCCTGTAATATTTCGCGTGGATAATCATTTTAAGTCGTTACATCGATTACCAACACAAAAGATTAAAAAATACAAAATTAATATTTTTGTCTAATTTTTTGCACAGCCTAAACGGTAAAAATTGCAGGAAATGGCAAAACCATGTATTTTACAATTTTCTAACGAAATAATTTTCCAATCGCTGTAATATTTTGCGTGGATTATCATTTTTGTCGTTACATCGATTACCAACACAAAAGATTAAAAAATACTAAAGTAATATTTTTGTATAATTTTTAGCACAGCCTAAACCGTATAAATTGCGGGAAATGGCAAAACCATGTATTTTTCAATTTTCTAACGAAATAAAAGTCCAATCGCTGTAATATTTCGCGTGGACAATCATTTTTATTCGTTACATCGACTACCAACACAAAAGATTAAAAAAATACAAAATTAATATTTTTGTCTAATTTTTAGCACAGCCTTTACGGAAAAATTGCGGAAAATGGCAAAACCAATTATTGTTCAATTTTCTAACGAAATCATCTTTCAATCGCTGTAATATTTTACGTGGATAATCATTTTTGCCGTTACATGGAGTACCAATACAAAAGATTAAAAAATACAATATTAATATTTTGGTCTAATTTTTAGCACAGCCTATATAGCACGGTAAAAATTGCAAAAAATGCCAAAACCATGTATTTTACAATTTTCTAACGAAATCATCTTCCAATCGCTGTAATATTTCGCGTGGGTAATCATTTGTAGTCGTTACATCGACTACCAACACAAAAAATTAAAAAATTCAAAATTAATATTTTTGTCTAATTTTTAGCACAGCCTTTACGGAAAAATTGCGGAAAATGGCAAAACCAATTATTGTTCAATTTTCTAACGAAATATATATGCCATTTCTAGGCTACTTACGAATTTTCAGTCTTCTACGACTTTAGCAAGTACCATTTCTTTAGGGAGGGCCGATAGAAATATGCACCCCATTTACGAGTAGTTGGAGGGGAAAAGTTTCCCCTTTCTCAATTTTTTCTTTCTTTATATGCCATTTCTAGGCAACTTACGAATTTTCAGTCTTCTACGACTTTAGCAAGTACCATTTCTTTAGGGAGGGCCGATAGAAATATTACCCCATTTACAAGTAGTTGGAGGGGAAAAGTTTCCCCTTTCTCAATTTTTTCTTTCTTTATATGCCATTTCTAGGCTACTTAAAAAATTTTCAGTCTTATATGACTTTAGCAAGTACCATTTCTTTAGGGAGGGCCGATAGAAATATTACCCCATTTACAAGTAGTTTGAGGGGAAAAGTTTCCCCTTTATCAATTTTTTTCTTTCTTTATATGCCATTTCTAGGCTACTTACGAATTTTCAGTCTTCTACGACTTTAGCAAGTACCATTTCTTTAGGGAGGGCCGATAGAAATATTACCCCATTTACAAGTAGTTGGAGGGGAAAAGTTTCCCCTTTCTCAGTTTTTTCTTTCTTTATATGCCATTTCTAGGCTACTTACGAATTTTCAGTCTTCTATGACTTTAGCAAGTACAATTTCTTTAGGGAGGGCCGATAGAAATATTACCCCATTTACAAGTAGTTGGAGGGGAAAAGTTTCCCCTTTCTCAATTTTTTCTTTCTTTATATGCCATTTCTAGGCTACTTACGAATTTTCAGTCTTCTATGACTTTAGCAAGTACCATTTCTTTAGGGAGGGCCGATAGAAATATTACCCCATTTACAAGTAGTTGGAGGGGAAAAGTTTCCCCTTTATCAATTTTTTCTTTCTTTATATGCCATTGTCTAATATTTGAGTGCTCATTGCACGGAAAATATGCCATTGAGAACACCTGCTGACAGAGAAAATTCTATTAGGTTGTTTGAAGCACATGCTAAACAAGCTGCTCTTAATGCTTCTTCAATTCAACCAAATCAACAAGCGAGATTTAACAATATTTTTTGTGCAGATGTAGAAAGGCTATTGACTGAAAAACGGAGAGCTCGACGAGAATGGCAACTGTAACGTCGCCTCAGCTAAAATTAAGGCTTAAGGAGTGTACCAAGCAGCTAAGAAAAGTTTTACAATCACAAAAAACAGCTTCGCTTTAAAAATTTCTGCAAGAACTCGATGCAACACCATCAACAGATTATTCGCTGTGGCGTGCAGCCAGAGGACTTAAAAGGCCAGTGATTTGCAAACCACCATTACGAGCCTCTAATGGTGACTGGGCAAGAACTGATGCTGAAAAAGGTGATCTATTTGTTAAGCACCTAGAAAAAGTATTTACCCCGCATATTTCTGCTGATATTGTTGAACTGCCACCAGTCGTCTCTTTACCAGAAATACCGATGAGATTTAACATGACGGAGATTGAAAATACTATTACTAGTCTTAACACCAGAAAAGCCCCAGGTGTCGACAAAATAAGCAACAAAATGCTTCAACAACTGCCTTATATTGCAAAAAGAGTTATACTCTTCATTTTTAATAGTATTCTACGGCTGCAATACTATCCTGCAGAATGGAAGGTTTCGATGATTATTATCATACCAAAGCCCGGCAAGGATCATACGAAGGTTGAATCCTATCGGTCTATTAGTTTATTGCCCAACATTTCAAAACTATTTGAAAAGCTGTATATGAGCAAGCTGATGCCTATAGTGACTAGAAGTGGATGCGTTCCAGATCATCAATTCGGTTTTCGCAGACAACATAGCACTATTGAACAAACGCACAGACTTGTGAACGTAGTTAGAGACACCTTTGAAAAAAAGAAATTTTTCTCTGCGCTCTTTATAGATGTTTCTCAAGCTTTCGATAAAGTATGGCACGAAGGTCTTATCCACAAATTAACACGCAATCTCCCCGCAAACATCGTAGAGCTTTTAAAAAGCTATTTAGAGGAACGAAAATTTGTAGTTAGGGAAGGTAATTTTTTAAGCCCTACGCAGTCGATCGAAGCCGGAGTTCCCCAAGGCAGCATCTTCGGTCCCTTAATTTATTTAATTTATGCCTCTGACTTACCGTTAAGCAATAACATTCATACATCAACATTTGCTGATGATACAGCTTTTTTAAGCGTCCATGAAAATCCAGTAGAAGCTTCCATCAACTTACAAGGGTATATATCCAAATTGGAAAAATGGCTTAAAACAATGGCGTATAAAAGTTAACGAACAGAAATGTGTACACGTCACTTTTACGTTGCGAAGGGAAACATGCCCGCCTATACAAATCAACACTGAGACTATTCCGCAACATACTGTAGTCAAATATCTAGGCGTTCACCTTGATCGCCGTTTAACATGGAAATCGCATATAGACGCAAAGTTGATGCAAATGAAATTAATAACTGCCCAAATTAATTGGCTTATGGGAAGAAATTCTATACTGAGCCTAGACTGTAAACTTCTACTATACAACGCGATGCTGAAACCAATATGGTCCTATGGAATCCAGTTATGGGGCACTGCCTCAGCATCGAATGTCGAAAGAATTCAAAGGCGACAGAATAAAATTCTACGTACAATAACAGCAGCCCCCTGGTATGTCAGAAACCATCGAATTCATAAAGATCTAGACGTTCCGTTAGTGAAGACAGTATTTTCAAAACACGCGAAAAAATATATAAAAAAACTTGAGTTGCACCCAAATCCACTTGCGCGCAATATTCTTCATTATAGAGGCCACACCCGGCTGAAAAGAAGGGATACTCTTTTTCTCAGCCGTTCACGAGAGATGTAAAACAACCAAAATTAACCGTTGAAATTAAAAATTTTGTTTAGCATTGGCTAAACTTACATTTAATATTTTTTAGATTTAAGATTTGAAAAACTTATTGATAATTTAATATAAATAATTAAAGATTCAATAAATAATAAAATTATCAAAAAAAAAAAAAAAACATCGACTACGAACACAAAAGATTAAAAAATACAAAGCTAATATTTTTGTCTAATTTTTAGCACAGCCTAAACGGTAAAAATTGCGGGAAATGGCAAAACCATGTATTTTTAAATTTTTAACGAAATAATAGTCCAATCGCTGTAATATTTCGCGTGGATAATCATTTTTAGTCGTTACATCGACTACCAACACAAAAGATTAAAAAATTCAAAATTAATATTTTTGTCTAATTTTTAGCACAGCCTTTACGGAAAAATTGCGGAAAATGGCAAAACCATGTATTTCAATTTTCTAACGAAATAATTTTCCAATCGCTGTAATATTTTGCGTGGATTATCATTTTTGTCGAACATCGATTACCAACACAAAAGATTAAAAAATACTAAAGTAATATATATGTCTAATTTTTAGAACAGCCTACACGGTAAAAATTGCAGGAAATGGCAAAACCAGGTATTTTTCAATTTTCTAACGAAATAATCGTCCAATTGCTGTAATATTTCGCGTGGATAATCATTTTAGTCGTTACATCGATTACCAACACATAAGACTAAAAAAATAGAAAATTAATATTTTTGTCTAATTTTTTGCACAGCCTATACGGTAAAAATTTCGGAAAATGGCAAAACCATGTTTTTTTCAATTTTCTAACTTAATAATCATCCAATCACTGTAATATTTCGCGTGGATAATCATTTTAAGTCGTTACATCGACTACCAACACAAAAGATTAAAAAATTCAAAATTAATATTTATGTCTAATATTTAGCACAGCCTATACGGTAAAAATTGCAGAAAATGGCAAAACCATGTATTTTTCAATTTTCTAACGAAATAAAAGTCCAATCGCTGTAATATTTCGCGTGGACAATCATTTTATTTCGTTACATCGATTACCAACACAAAAGATTAAAAAATACAAAATTAATATTTTTGTCTAATTTTTAGCACAGCCTAAACGGTAAAAATTGCAGGAAATGGCAAAACCATGTATTGTTCAATTTTCTAACGAAATCATCTTCCAATCGCTGTAATATTTCGCGTGGATAATCATTTGTAGTCGTTACATCGACTACCAACACAAAAAATTAAAAAATTCAAAATTAATATTTTTGTCTAATTTTTAGCACAGCCTTTACGGAAAAATTGCGGAAAATGGCAAAACCATGTATTGTTCAATTTTCTAACGAAATAATTTTCCAATCGCTGTAATATTTTGCGTGGATTATCATTTTTGTCGTTACATCGATTACCAACACAAAAGATTAAAAAATACTAAAGTAATATTTTTGTATAATTTTTAGCACAGCCTAAACCGTAAAAATTGCGGGAAATGGCAAAACCATGTATTTTTCAATTTTCTAACGAAATAAAAGTCCAATCGCTGTAATATTTCGCGTGGACAATCATTTTTATTCGTTACATCGACTACCAACACAAAAGATTAAAAAAATACAAAATTAATATTTTTGTCTAATTTTTAGCACAGCCTTTACGGAAAAATTGCGGAAAATGGCAAAACCAATTATTGTTCAATTTTCTAACGAAATAATTTTCCAATCGCTGTAATATTTTGCGTGGATTATCATTTTTGTCGTTACATCGATTACCAACACAAAAGATTAAAAAATACTAAAGTTATATATTTGTCTAATTTTTAGAACAGCCTAAACGGTAAAAATTGCAGGAAATGGCAAAACCAGGTATTTTTCAATTTTCTAACGAAATAATAGTTCAATCCCTGTAATATTTCGCGTGGACAATCATTTTTATTCGTTACATCGACTACCAACACAAAAGATTAAAAAAATACAAAATTAATATTTTTGTCTAATTTTTAGCACAGCCTTTACGGAAAAATTGCGGAAAATGGCAAAACCAATTATTGTTCAATTTTCTAACGAAATAATTTTCCAATCGCTGTAATATTTTGCGTGGATTATCATTTTTGTCGTTACATCGATTACCAACACAAAAGATTAAAAAATACTAAAGTAATATTTTTGTATAATTTTTAGCACAGCCTAAACCGTAAAAATTGCGGGAAATGGCAAAACCATGTATTTTTCAATTTTCTAACGAAATAAAAGTCCAATCGCTGTAATATTTCGCGTGGACAATCATTTTTATTCGTTACATCGACTACAAACTTAAAAGATTAAAAAAATACAAAATTAATATTTTTGTCTAATTTTTAGCACAGCCTTTACGGAAAAATTGCGGAAAATGGCAAAACCAATTATTGTTCAATTTTCTAACGAAATAATTTTCCAATCGCTGTAATATTTTGCTTGGATTATCATTTTTGTCGTTACATCGATTACCAACACAAAAGATTAAAAAATACTAAAGTAATATTTTTGTATAATTTTTAGCACAGCCTAAACCGTAAAAATTGCGGGAAATGGCAAAACCATGTATTTTTCAATTTTCTAACGAAATAAAAGTCCAATCGCTGTAATATTTCGCGTGGACAATCATTTTTATTCGTTACATCGACTACCAACACAAAAGATTAAAAAAATACAAAATTAATATTTTTGTCTAATTTTTTGCACAGCCTAAACGGTAAAAATTGCAGGAAATGGCAAAACCATGTATTTTACAATTTTCTAACGAAATAATTTTCCAATCGCTGTAATATTTTGCGTGGATTGTCATTTTTGACGTTACATCGATTACCAACACAAAAGATTAAAAAATACTAAAGTAATATTTTTGTATAATTTTTAGCACAGCCTAAACCGTAAAAATTGCGGGAAATGGCAAAACCATGTATTTTTCAATTTTCTAAGGAAATAAAAGTCCAATCGCTGTAATATTTCGCGTGGACAATCATTTTTATTCGTTACATCGACTACCAACACAAAAGATAAAAAAAATACAAAATTAATATTTTTGTCTAATTTTTAGCACAGCCTTTACGGAAAAATTGCGGAAAATGGCAAAACCAATTATTATTCAATTTTCTAACGAAATAATTTTCAATCGCTGTAATATTTTGCGTGGATTATCATTTTTGTCGTTACATCGATTACCAACACAAAAGATTAAAAAATACTAAAGTAATATTTTTGTATAATTTTTAGCACAGCCTAAACCGTAAAAATTGCGGGAAATGGCAAAACCAGGAATTTTTCAATTTTCTAACGAAATAATAGTTCAATCCCTGTAATATTTCGCGTAGATAATCATTTTAAGTCGTTACATCGATTACCAACACAAAAGATTAAAAAATATAAAATTAATATTTTTGTCTAATTTTTTGCACAGCCTAAACGGTAAAAATTGCAGGAAATGGCAAAACCATGTATTTTACAATTTTCTAACGAAATAATTTTCCAATCGCTGTAATATTTTGCGTGGATTATCATTTTTGTCGTTACATCGATTACCAACACAAAAGATTAAAAAATACTAAAGTAATATTTTTGTATAATTTTTAGCACAGCCTAAACCGTAAAAATTGCGGGAAATGGCAAAACCATGTATTTTTCAATTTTCTAACGAAATAAAAGTCCAATCGCTGTAATATTTCGCGTGGACAATCATTTTTATTCGTTACATCGACTACCAACACAAAAGATTAAAAAAATACAAAATTAATATTTTTGTCTAATTTTTAGCACAGCCTTTACGGAAAAATTGCGGAAAATGGCAAAACCAATTATTGTTCAATTTTCTAACGAAATAATTTTCCAATCGCTGTAATATTTTGCGTGGATTATCATTTTTGTCGTTACATCGATTACAAACACAAAAGATTAAAAAATACTAAAGTAATATTTTTGTATAATTTTTAGCACAGCCTAAACCGTAAAAATTGCGGGAAATGGCAAAACCATGTATTTTTAAATTTTCTAACGAAATAAAAGTCCAATCGCTGTAATATTTCGCGTGGACAATCATTTTTATTCGTTACATCGACTACCAACACAAAAGATTAAAAAAATACAAAATTAATATTTTTGTCTAATTTTTAGCACAGTCTAAACGGTAAAAATTGCAGGAAATGGTAAAACCATGTATTTTACAATTTTCTAACGAAATAATTTTCCAATCGCTGTAATATTTTGCGTGGATTATCATTTTTGTCGTAACATCGATTACCAACACAAAAGATTAAAAAATACTAAAGTAATATATTTGTCTAATTTTTAGAACAGCCTAAACGGTAAAAATTGCAGGAAATGGCAAAACCAGGTATTTTTCAATTTTCTAACGAAATAATAGTTCAATCCCTGTAATATTTCGCGTGGATAATCATTTTAAGTCGTTACATCGATTACCAACACAAAAGATTAAAAAATACAAAATTAATATTTTTGTCTAATTTTTTGCACAGCCTAAACGGTAAAAATTGCAGGAAATGGCAAAACCATGTATTTTACAATTTTCTAACGAAATAATTTTCCAATCGCTGTAATATTTTGCGTGGATTATCATTTTTGTCGTTACATCGATTACCAACACAAAAGATTAAAAAATACTAAAGTAATATTTTTGTATAATTTTTAGCACAGCCTAAACCGTAAAAATTGCGGGAAATGGCAAAACCATGTATTTTTCAATTTTCTAACGAAATAAAAGTCCAATCGCTGTAATATTTCGCGTGGACAATCATTTTTATTCGTTACATCGACTACCAACACAAAAGATTAAAAAAATACAAAATTAATATTTTTGTCTAATTTTTAGCACAGCCTTTACGGAAAAATTTCGGAAAATGGCAAAACCAATTATTGTTCAATTTTCTAACGAAATCATCTTTCAATCGCTGTAATATTTTACGTGGATAATCATTTTTGCCGTTACATGGAGTACCAATACAAAAGATTAAAAAATACAATATTAATAATTTGGTCTAATTTTTAGCACAGCCTACTATATAGCACGGTAAAAATTGCAAAAAATGCCAAAACCATGTATTTTACAATTTTCTAACGAAATCATCTTCCAATCGCTGTAATATTTCGCGTGGGTAATCATTTGTAGTCGTTACAATCGCTGTAATATTTTGCGTGGATTATCATTTTTGTCGTTACATCGATTACCAACACAAAAGATTAAAAAATACTAAAGTAATATTTTTGTATAATTTTTAGCACAGCCTAAACCGTAAAAATTGCGGGAAATGGCAAAACCAGGTATTTTTCAATTTTCTAACGAAATAATAGTTCAATCCCTGTAATATTTCGCGTAGATAATCATTTTAAGTCGTTACATCGATTACCAACACAAAAGATTAAAAAATATAAAATTAATATTTTTGTCTAATTTTTTGCACAGCCTAAACGGTAAAAATTGCAGGAAATGGCAAAACCATGTATTTTACAATTTTCTAACGAAATAATTTTCCAATCGCTGTAATATTTTGCGTGGATTATCATTTTTGTCGTTACATCGATTACCAACACAAAAGATTAAAAAATACTAAAGTAATATTTTTGTATAATTTTTAGCACAGCCTAAACCGTAAAAATTGCGGGAAATGGCAAAACCATGTATTTTTCAATTTTCTAACGAAATAAAAGTCCAATCGCTGTAATATTTCGCGTGGACAATCATTTTTATTCGTTACATCGACTACCAACACAAAAGATTAAAAAAATACAAAATTAATATTTTTGTCTAATTTTTAGCACAGCCTTTACGGAAAAATTGCGGAAAATGGCAAAACCAATTATTGTTCAATTTTCTAACGAAATAATTTTCCAATCGCTGTAATATTTTGCGTGGATTATCATTTTTGTCGTTACATCGATTACAAACACAAAAGATTAAAAAATACTAAAGTAATATTTTTGTATAATTTTTAGCACAGCCTAAACCGTAAAAATTGCGGGAAATGGCAAAACCATGTATTTTTCAATTTTCTAACGAAATAAAAGTCCAATCGCTGTAATATTTCGCGTGGACAATCATTTTTATTCGTTACATCGACTACCAACACAAAAGATTAAAAAAATACAAAATTAATATTTTTGTCTAATTTTTAGCACAGTCTAAACGGTAAAAATTGCAGGAAATGGTAAAACCATGTATTTTACAATTTTCTAACGAAATAATTTTCCAATCGCTGTAATATTTTGCGTGGATTATCATATTTGTCGTAACATCGATTACCAACACAAAAGATTAAAAAATACTAAAGTAATATATTTGTCTAATTTTTAGAACAGCCTAAACGGTAAAAATTGCAGGAAATGGCAAAACCAGGTATTTTTCAATTTTCTAACGAAATAATAGTTCAATCCCTGTAATATTTCGCGTGGATAATCATTTTAAGTCGTTACATCGATTACCAACACAAAAGATTAAAAAATACAAAATTAATATTTTTGTCTAATTTTTTGCACAGCCTAAACGGTAAAAATTGCAGGAAATGGCAAAACCATGTATTTTACAATTTTCTAACGAAATAATTTTCCAATCGCTGTAATATTTTGCGTGGATTATCATTTTTGTCGTGACATCGATTACCAACACAAAAGATTAAAAAATACTAAAGTAATATTTTTGTATAATTTTTAGCACAGCCTAAACCGTAAAAATTGCGGGAAATGGCAAAACCATGTATTTTTCAATTTTCTAACGAAATAAAAGTCCAATCGCTGTAATATTTCGCGTGGACAATCATTTTTATTCGTTACATCGACTACCAACACAAAAGATTAAAAAAATACAAAATTAATATTTTTGTCTAATTTTTAGCACAGCCTTTACGGAAAAATTTCGGAAAATGGCAAAACCAATTATTGTTCAATTTTCTAACGAAATCATCTTTCAATCGCTGTAATATTTTACGTGGATAATCATTTTTGCCGTTACATGGAGTACCAATACAAAAGATTAAAAAATACAATATTAATATTTTGGTCTAATTTTTAGCACAGCCTACTATATAGCACGGTAAAAATTGCAAAAAATGCCAAAACCATGTATTTTACAATTTTCTAACGAAATCATCTTCCAATCGCTGTAATATTTCGCGTGGGTAATCATTTGTAGTCGTTACATCGACTACCAACACAAAAAATTAAAAAATTCAAAATTAATATTTTTGTCTAATTTTTAGCACAGCCTAAACCGTAAAAATTGCGGGAAATGGCAAAACCATGTATTTTTCAATTTTCTAACGAAATAAAAGTCCAATCGCTGTAATATTTCGCGTGGACAATAATTTTTATTCGTTACATCGACTACCAACACAAAAGATTAAAAAAATACAAAATTAATATTTTTGTCTAATTTTTAGCACAGCCTTTACGGAAAAATTGCGGAAAATGGCAAAACCAATTATTGTTCAATTTTCTAACGAAATAATTTTCCAATCGCTGTAATATTTTGCTTGGATTATCATTTTTGTCGTTACATCGATTACCAACACAAAAGATTAAAAAATACTAAAGTAATATTTTTGTATAATTTTTAGCACAGCCTAAACCGTAAAAATTGCGGGAAATGGCAAAACCATGTATTTTTCAATTTTCTAACGAAATAAAAGTCCAATCGCTGTAATATTTCGCGTGGACAATCATTTTTATTCGTTACATCGACTACCAACACAAAAGATTAAAAAAATACAAAATTAATATTTTTGTCAAATTTTTAGCACAGCCTAAACGGTAAAATTTGCAGGAAATGGTAAAACCATGTATTTTACAATTTTGTAACGAAATAATTTTCCAATCGCTGTAATATTTTGCGTGGATTATCATATTTGTCGTAACATCGATTACCAACACAAAAGATTAAAAAATACTAAAGTTATATATTTGTCTAATTTTTAGAACAGCCTAAACGGTAAAAATTGCAGGAAATGGCAAAACCAGGTATTTTTCAATTTTCTAACGAAATAATAGTTCAATCCCTGTAATATTTCGCGTGGATAATCATTTTAAGTCGTTACATCGATTCCCAACACAAAAGATTAAAAAATACAAAATTAATATTTTTGTCTAATTTTTTGCACAGCCTAAACGGTAAAAATTGCAGGAAATGGCAAAACCATGTATTTTACAATTTTCTAACGAAATAATTTTCCAATCGCTGTAATATTTTGCGTGGATTGTCATTTTTGACGTTACATCGATTACCAACACAAAAGATTAAAAAATACTAAAGTAATATTTTTGTATAATTTTTAGCACAGCCTAAACCGTAAAAATTGCGGGAAATGGCAAAACCATGTATTTTTCAATTTTCTAAGGAAATAAAAGTCCAATCGCTGTAATATTTCGCGTGGACAATCATTTTTATTCGTTACATCGACTACCAACACAAAAGATAAAAAAAATACAAAATTAATATTTTTGTCTAATTTTTAGCACAGCCTTTACGGAAAAATTGCGGAAAATGGCAAAACCAATTATTATTCAATTTTCTAACGAAATAATTTTCAATCGCTGTAATATTTTGCGTGGATTATCATTTTTGTCGTTACATCGATTACCAACACAAAAGATTAAAAAATACTAAAGTAATATTTTTGTATAATTTTTAGCACAGCAAAACCAGGTATTTTTCAATTTTCTAACGAAATAATAGTTCAATCCCTGTAATATTTCGCGTAGATAATCATTTTAAGTCGTTACATCGATTACCAACACAAAAGATTAAAAAATATAAAATTAATATTTTTGTCTAATTTTTTGCACAGCCTAAACGGTAAAAATTGCAGGAAATGGCAAAACCATGTATTTTACAATTTTCTAACGAAATAATTTTCCAATCGCTGTAATATTTTGCGTGGATTATCATTTTTGTCGTTACATCGATTACCAACACAAAAGATTAAAAAATACTAAAGTAATATTTTTGTATAATTTTTAGCACAGCCTAAACCGTAAAAATTGCGGGAAATGGCAAAACCATGTATTTCTCAATTTTCAAACGAAATAAAAGTCCAATCGCTGTAATATTTCGCGTGGACAATCATTTTTATTCGTTACATCGACTACCAACACAAAAGATTAAAAAAATACAAAATTAATATTTTTGTCTAATTTTTAGCACAGCCTTTACGGAAAAATTGCGGAAAATGGCAAAACCAATTATTGTTCAATTTTCTAACGAAATAATTTTCCAATCGCTGTAATATTTTGCGTGGATTATCATTTTTGTCGTTAAATCGATTACAAACACAAAAGATTAAAAAATACTAAAGTAATATTTTTGTATAATTTTTAGCACAGCCTAAACCGTAAAAATTGCGGGAAATGGCAAAACCATGTATTTTTCAATTTTCTAACGAAATAAAAGTCCAATCGCTGTAATATTTCGCGTGGACAATCATTTTTATTCGTTACATCGACTACCAACACAAAAGATTAAAAAAATACAAAATTAATATTTTTGTCTAATTTTTAGCACAGTCTAAACGGTAAAAATTGCAGGAAATGGTAAAACCATGTATTTTACAATTTTCTAACGAAATAATTTTCCAATCGCTGTAATATTTTGCGTGGATTATCATATTTGTCGTAACATCGATTACCAACACAAAAGATTAAAAAATACTAAAGTAATATATTTGTCTAATTTTTAGAACAGCCTAAACGGTAAAAATTGCAGGAAATGGCAAAACCAGGTATTTTTCAATTTTCTAACGAAATAATAGTTCAATCCCTGTAATATTTCGCGTGGATAATCATTTTAAGTCGTTACATCGATTACCAACACAAAAGATTAAAAAATACAAAATTAATATTTTTGTCTAATTTTTTGCACAGCCTAAACGGTAAAAATTGCAGGAAATGGCAAAACCATGTATTTTACAATTTTCTAACGAAATAATTTTCCAATCGCTGTAATATTTTGCGTGGATTATCATTTTTGTCGTTACATCGATTACCAACACAAAAGATTAAAAAATACTAAAGTAATATTTTTGTATAATTTTTAGCACAGCCTAAACCGTAAAAATTGCGGGAAATGGCAAAACCATGTATTTTTCAATTTTCTAACGAAATAAAAGTCCAATCGCTGTAATATTTCGCGTGGACAATCATTTTTATTCGTTACATCGACTACCAACACAAAAGATTAAAAAAATACAAAATTAATATTTTTGTCTAATTTTTAGCACAGCCTTTACGGAAAAATTGCGGAAAATGGCAAAACCAATTATTGTTCAATTTTCTAACGAAATCATCTTTCAATCGCTGTAATATTTTACGTGGATAATCATTTTTGCCGTTACATGGAGTACCAATACAAAAGATTAAAAAATACAATATTAATATTTTGGTCTAATTTTTAGCACAGCCTATATAGCACGGTAAAAATTGCAAAAAATGCCAAAACCATGTATTTTACAATTTTCTAACGAAATCATCTTCCAATCGCTGTAATATTTCGCGTGGGTAATCATTTGTAGTCGTTACATCGACTACCAACACAAAAAATTAAAAAATACTAAAGTAATATTTTTGTATAATTTTTAGCACAGCCTAAACCGTAAAAATTGCGGGAAATGGCAAAACCATGTATTTTTCAATTTTCTAACGAAATAAAAGTCCAATCGCTGTAATATTTCGCGTGGACAATCATTTTTATTCGTTACATCGACTACCAACACAAAAGATTAAAAAAATACAAAATTAATATTTTTGTCAAATTTTTAGCACAGCCTAAACGGTAAAAATTGCAGGAAATGGTAAAACCATGTATTTTACAATTTTCTAACGAAATAATTTTCCAATCGCTGTAATATTTTGCGTGGATTATCATATTTGTCGTAACATCGATTACCAACACAAAAGATTAAAAAATACTAAAGTTATATATTTGTCTAATTTTTAGAACAGCCTAAACGGTAAAAATTGCAGGAAATGGCAAAACCAGGTATTTTTAAATTTTCTAACGAAATAATAGTTCAATCCCTGTAATATTTCGCGTGGATAATCATTTTAAGTCGTTACATCGATTACCAACACAAAAGATTAAAAAATACAAAATTAATATTTTTGTCTAATTTTTTGCACAGCCTAAACGGTAAAAATTGCAGGAAATGGCAAAACCATGTATTTTACAATTTTCTAACGAAATAATTTTCCAATCGCTGTAATATTTTGCGTGGATTATCATTTTTGACGTTACATCGATTACCAACACAAAAGATTAAAAAATACTAAAGTAATATTTTTGTATAATTTTTAGCACAGCCTAAACCGTAAAAATTGCGGGAAATGGCAAAACCATGTATTTTTCAATTTTCTAAGGAAATAAAAGTCCAATCGCTGTAATATTTCGCGTGGACACCCATTTTTATTCGTTACATCGACTACCAACACAAAAGATTAAAAAAATACAAAATTAATATTTTTGTCTAATTTTTAGCACAGCCTTTACGGAAAAATTGCGGAAAATGGCAAAACCAATTATTGTTCAATTTTCTAACGAAATAATTTTCCAATCGCTGTAATATTTTGCGTGGATTATCATTTTTGTCGTTACATCGATTACCAACACAAAAGATTAAAAAATACTAAAGTAATATTTTTGTATAATTTTTAGCACAGCCTAAACCGTAAAAATTGCGGGAAATGGCAAAACCAGGTATTTTTCAATTTTCTAACGAAATAATAGTTCAATCCCTGTAATATTTCGCGTGGATAATCATTTTAAGTCGTTACATCGATTACCAACACAAAAGATTAAAAAATACAAAATTAATATTTTTGTCTAATTTTTTGCACAGCCTAAACGGTAAAAATTGCAGGAAATGGCAAAACCATGTATTTTACAATTTTCTAACGAAATAATTTTCCAATCGCTGTAATATTTTGCGTGGATTATCATTTTTGTCGTTACATCGATTACCAACACAAAAGATTAAAAAATACTAAAGTAATATTTTTGTATAATTTTTAGCACAGCCTAAACCGTAAAAATTGCGGGAAATGGCAAAACCATGTATTTTTCAATTTTCTAACGAAATAAAAGTCCAATCGCTGTAATATTTCGCGTGGACAATCATTTTTATTCGTTACATCGACTACCAACACAAAAGATAAAAAAAATACAAAATTAATATTTTTGTCTAATTTTTAGCACAGCCTTTACGGAAAAATTGCGGAAAATGGCAAAACCAATTATTGTTCAATTTTCTAACGAAATAATTTTCCAATCGCTGTAATATTTTGCGTGGATTATCATTTTTGTCGTTACATCGATTACAAACACAAAAGATTAAAAAATACTAAAGTAATATTTTTGTATAATTTTTAGCACAGCCTAAACCGTAAAAATTGCGGGAAATGGCAAAACCATGTATTTTTCAATTTTCTAACGAAATAAAAGTCCAATCGCTGTAATATTTCGCGTGGACAATCATTTTTATTCGTTACATCGACTACCAACACAAAAGATTAAAAAAATACAAAATTAATATTTTTGTCTAATTTTTAGCACAGCCTAAACGGTAAAAATTGCAGGAAATGGTAAAACCATGTATTTTACAATTTTCTAACGAAATAATTTTCCAATCGCTGTAATATTTTGCGTGGATTATCATATTTGTCGTAACATCGATTACCAACACAAAAGATTAAAAAATACTAAAGTAATATATTTGTCTAATTTTTAGAACAGCCTAAACGGTAAAAATTGCAGGAAATGGCAAAACCAGGTATTTTTCAATTTTCTAACGAAATAATAGTTCAATCCCTGTAATATTTCGCGTGGATAATCATTTTAAGTCGTTACATCGATTACCAACACAAAAGATTAAAAAATACAAAATTAATATTTTTGTCTAATTTTTTGCACAGCCTAAACGGTAAAAATTGCAGGAAATGGCAAAACCATATATTTTACAATTTTCTAACGAAATAATTTTCCAATCGCTGTAATATTTTGCGTGGATTATCATTTTTGTCGTTACATCGATTACCAACACAAAAGATTAAAAAATACTAAAGTAATATTTTTGTATAATTTTTAGCACAGCCTAAACCGTAAAAATTGCGGGAAATGGCAAAACCATGTATTTTTCAATTTTCTAACGAAATAAAAGTCCAATCGCTGTAATATTTCGCGTGGACAATCATTTTTATTCGTTACATCGACTACCAACACAAAAGATTAAAAAAATACAAAATTAATATTTTTGTCTAATTTTTAGCACAGCCTTTACGGAAAAATTGCGGAAAATGGCAAAACCAATTATTGTTCAATTTTCTAACGAAATCATCTTTCAATCGCTGTAATATTTTACGTGGATAATCATTTTTGCCGTTACATGGAGTACCAATACAAAAGATTAAAAAATACAATATTAATATTTTGGTCTAATTTTTAGCACAGCCTATATAGCACGGTAAAAATTGCAAAAAATGCCAAAACCATGTATTTTACAATTTTCTAACGAAATCATCTTCCAATCGCTGTAATATTTCGCGTGGGTAATCATTTGTAGTCGTTACATCGACTACCAACACAAAAAATTAAAAAATTCAAAATTAATATTTTTGTCTAATTTTTAGCACAGCCTTTACGGAAAAATTGCGGAAAATGGCAAAACCAATTATTGTTCAATTTTCTAACGAAATATATATGCCATTTCTAGGCTACTTACGAATTTTCAGTCTTCTACGACTTTAGCAAGTACCATTTCTTTAGGGAGGGCCGATAGAAATTTGCACCCCATTTACGAGTAGTTGGAGGGGAAAAGTTTCCCCTTTCTCAATTTTTTCTTTCTTTATATGCCATTTCTAGGCAACTTACGAATTTTCAGTCTTCTACGACTTTAGCAAGTACCATTTCTTTAGGGAGGGCCGATAGAAATATTACCCCATTTACAAGTAGTTGGAGGGGAAAAGTTTCCCCTTTCTCAATTTTTTCTTTCTTTATATGCCATTTCTAGGCTACTTAAAAAATTTTCAGTCTTTTATGACTTTAGCAAGTACCATTTCTTTAGGGAGGGCCGATAGAAATATTACCCCATTTACAAGTAGTTTGAGGGGAAAAGTTTCCCCTTTATCAATTTTTTTCTTTCTTTATATGCCATTTCTAGGCTACTTACGAATTTTCAGTCTTCTACGACTTTAGCAAGTACCATTTCTTTAGGGAGGGCCGATAGAAATATTACCCCATTTACAAGTAGTTGGAGGGGAAAAGTTTCCCCTTTCTCAGTTTTTTCTTTCTTTATATGCCATTTCTAGGCTACTTACGAATTTTCAGTCTTCTATGACTTTAGCAAGTACAATTTCTTTAGGGAGGGCCGATAGAAATATTACCCCATTTACAAGTAGTTGGAGGGGAAAAGTTTCCCCTTTCTCAATTTTTTCTTTCTTTATATGCCATTTCTAGGCTACTTACGAATTTTCAGTCTTCTATGACTTTAGCAAGTACCATTTCTTTAGGGAGGGCCGATAGAAATATTACCCCATTTACAAGTAGTTGGAGGGGAAAAGTTTCCCCTTTATCAATTTTTTCTTTCTTTATATGCCATTGTCTAATATTTGAGTGCTCATTGCACGGAAAATATGCCATTGAGAACACCTGCTGACAGAGAAAATTCTATTAGGTTGTTTGAAGCACATGCTAAACAAGCTGCTCTTAATGCTTCTTCAATTCAACCAAATCAACAAGCGAGATTTAACAATATTTTTTGTGCAGATGTAGAAAGGCTATTGACTGAAAAACGGAGAGCTCGACGAGAATGGCAACTGTAACGTCGCCTCAGCTAAAATTAAGGCTTAAGGAGTGTACCAAGCAGCTAAGAAAAGTTTTACAATCACAAAAAACAGCTTCGCTTTAAAAATTTCTGCAAGAACTCGATGCAACACCATCAACAGATTATTCGCTGTGGCGTGCAGCCAGAGGACTTAAAAGGCCAGTGATTTGCAAACCACCATTACGAGCCTCTAATGGTGACTGGGCAAGAACTGATGCTGAAAAAGGTGATCTATTTGTTAAGCACCTAGAAAAAGTATTTACCCCGCATATTTCTGCTGATATTGTTGAACTGCCACCAGTCGTCTCTTTACCAGAAATACCGATGAGATTTAACATGACGGAGATTGAAAATACTATTACTAGTCTTAACACCAGAAAAGCCCCAGGTGTCGACAAAATAAGCAACAAAATGCTTCAACAACTGCCTTATATTGCAAAAAGAGTTATACTCTTCATTTTTAATAGTATTCTACGGCTGCAATACTATCCTGCAGAATGGAAGGTTTCGATGATTATTATCATACCAAAGCCCGGCAAGGATCATACGAAGGTTGAATCCTATCGGTCTATTAGTTTATTGCCCAACATTTCAAAACTATTTGAAAAGCTGTATATGAGCAAGCTGATGCCTATAGTGACTAGAAGTGGATGCGTTCCAGATCATCAATTCGGTTTTCGCAGACAACATAGCACTATTGAACAAACGCACAGACTTGTGAACGTAGTTAGAGACACCTTTGAAAAAAAGAAATTTTTCTCTGCGCTCTTTATAGATGTTTCTCAAGCTTTCGATAAAGTATGGCACGAAGGTCTTATCCACAAATTAACACGCAATCTCCCCGCAAACATCGTAGAGCTTTTAAAAAGCTATTTAGAGGAACGAAAATTTGTAGTTAGGGAAGGTAATTTTTTAAGCCCTACGCAGTCGATCGAAGCCGGAGTTCCCCAAGGCAGCATCTTCGGTCCCTTAATTTATTTAATTTATGCCTCTGACTTACCGTTAAGCAATAACATTCATACATCAACATTTGCTGATGATACAGCTTTTTTAAGCGTCCATGAAAATCCAGTAGAAGCTTCCATCAACTTACAAGGGTATATATCCAAATTGGAAAAATGGCTTAAAACAATGGCGTATAAAAGTTAACGAACAGAAATGTGTACACGTCACTTTTACGTTGCGAAGGGAAACATGCCCGCCTATACAAATCAACACTGAGACTATTCCGCAACATACTGTAGTCAAATATCTAGGCGTTCACCTTGATCGCCGTTTAACATGGAAATCGCATATAGACGCAAAGTTGATGCAAATGAAATTAATAACTGCCCAAATTAATTGGCTTATGGGAAGAAATTCTATACTGAGCCTAGACTGTAAACTTCTACTATACAACGCGATGCTGAAACCAATATGGTCCTATGGAATCCAGTTATGGGGCACTGCCTCAGCATCGAATGTCGAAAGAATTCAAAGGCGACAGAATAAAATTCTACGTACAATAACAGCAGCCCCCTGGTATGTCAGAAACCATCGAATTCATAAAGATCTAGACGTTCCGTTAGTGAAGACAGTATTTTCAAAACACGCGAAAAAATATATAAAAAAACTTGAGTTGCACCCAAATCCACTTGCGCGCAATATTCTTCATTATAGAGGCCACACCCGGCTGAAAAGAAGGGATACTCTTTTTCTCAGCCGTTCACGAGAGATGTAAAACAACCAAAATTAACCGTTGAAATTAAAAATTTTGTTTAGCATTGGCTAAACTTACATTTAATATTTTTTAGATTTAAGATTTGAAAAACTTATTGATAATTTAATATAAATAATTAAAGATTCAATAAATAATAAAATTATCAAAAAAAAAAAAAAAAACATCGACTACGAACACAAAAGATTAAAAAATACAAAGCTAATATTTTTGTCTAATTTTTAGCACAGCCTAAACGGTAAAAATTGCGGGAAATGGCAAAACCATGTATTTTTAAATTTTTAACGAAATAATAGTCCAATCGCTGTAATATTTCGCGTGGATAATCATTTTTAGTCGTTACATCGACTACCAACACAAAAGATTAAAAAATTCAAAATTAATATTTTTGTCTAATTTTTAGCACAGCCTTTACGGAAAAATTGCGGAAAATGGCAAAACCATGTATTTTACAATTTTCTAACGAAATAATTTTCCAATCGCTGTAATATTTTGCGTGGATTATCATATTTGTCGTAACATCGATTACCAACACAAAAGATTAAAAAATACTAAAGTAATATATTTGTCTAATTTTTAGAACAGCCTAAACGGTAAAAATTGCAGGAAATGGCAAAACCAGGTATTTTTCAATTTTCTAACGAAATAATAGTTCAATCCCTGTAATATTTCGCGTGGATAATCATTTTAAGTCGTTACATCGATTACCAACACAAAAGATTAAAAAATACAAAATTAATATTTTTGTCTAATTTTTTGCACAGCCTAAACGGTAAAAATTGCAGGAAATGGCAAAACCATGTATTTTACAATTTTCTAACGAAATAATTTTCCAATCGCTGTAATATTTTGCGTGGATTATCATTTTTGTCGTTACATCGATTACCAACACAAAAGATTAAAAAATACTAAAGTAATATTTTTGTATAATTTTTAGCACAGCCTAAACCGTAAAAATTGCGGGAAATGGCAAAACCATGTATTTTTCAATTTTCTAACGAAATAAAAGTCCAATCGCTGTAATATTTCGCGTGGACAATCATTTTTATTCGTTACATCGACTACCAACACAAAAGATTAAAAAAATACAAAATTAATATTTTTGTCTAATTTTTAGCACAGCCTTTACGGAAAAATTGCGGAAAATGGCAAAACCAATTATTGTTCAATTTTCTAACGAAATCATCTTTCAATCGCTGTAATATTTTACGTGGATAATCATTTTTGCCGTTACATGGAGTACCAATACAAAAGATTAAAAAATACAATATTAATATTTTGGTCTAATTTTTAGCACAGCCTATATAGCACGGTAAAAATTGCAAAAAATGCCAAAACCATGTATTTTACAATTTTCTAACGAAATCATCTTCCAATCGCTGTAATATTTCGCGTGGGTAATCATTTGTAGTCGTTACATCGACTACCAACACAAAAAATTAAAAAATTCAAAATTAATATTTTTGTCTAATTTTTAGCACAGCCTTTACGGAAAAATTGCGGAAAATGGCAAAACCAATTATTGTTCAATTTTCTAACGAAATATATATGCCATTTCTAGGCTACTTACGAATTTTCAGTCTTCTACGACTTTAGCAAGTACCATTTCTTTAGGGAGGGCCGATAGAAATATGCACCCCATTTACGAGTAGTTGGAGGGGAAAAGTTTCCCCTTTCTCAATTTTTTCTTTCTTTATATGCCATTTCTAGGCAACTTACGAATTTTCAGTCTTCTACGACTTTAGCAAGTACCATTTCTTTAGGGAGGGCCGATAGAAATATTACCCCATTTACAAGTAGTTGGAGGGGAAAAGTTTCCCCTTTCTCAATTTTTTCTTTCTTTATATGCCATTTCTAGGCTACTTAAAAAATTTTCAGTCTTTTATGACTTTAGCAAGTACCATTTCTTTAGGGAGGGCCGATAGAAATATTACCCCATTTACAAGTAGTTTGAGGGGAAAAGTTTCCCCTTTATCAATTTTTTTCTTTCTTTATATGCCATTTCTAGGCTACTTACGAATTTTCAGTCTTCTACGACTTTAGCAAGTACCATTTCTTTAGGGAGGGCCGATAGAAATATTACCCCATTTACAAGTAGTTGGAGGGGAAAAGTTTCCCCTTTCTCAGTTTTTTCTTTCTTTATATGCCATTTCTAGGCTACTTACGAATTTTCAGTCTTCTATGACTTTAGCAAGTACAATTTCTTTAGGGAGGGCCGATAGAAATATTACCCCATTTACAAGTAGTTGGAGGGGAAAAGTTTCCCCTTTCTCAATTTTTTCTTTCTTTATATGCCATTTCTAGGCTACTTACGAATTTTCAGTGTTCTATGACTTTAGCAAGTACCATTTCTTTAGGGAGGGCCGATAGAAATATTACCCCATTTACAAGTAGTTGGAGGGGAAAAGTTTCCCCTTTATCAATTTTTTCTTTCTTTATATGCCATTGTCTAATATTTGAGTGCTCATTGCACGGAAAATATGCCATTGAGAACACCTGCTGACAGAGAAAATTCTATTAGGTTGTTTGAAGCACATGCTAAACAAGCTGCTCTTAATGCTTCTTCAATTCAACCAAATCAACAAGCGAGATTTAACAATATTTTTTGTGCAGATGTAGAAAGGCTATTGACTGAAAAACGGAGAGCTCGACGAGAATGGCAACTGTAACGTCGCCTCAGCTAAAATTAAGGCTTAAGGAGTGTACCAAGCAGCTAAGAAAAGTTTTACAATCACAAAAAACAGCTTCGCTTTAAAAATTTCTGCAAGAACTCGATGCAACACCATCAACAGATTATTCGCTGTGGCGTGCAGCCAGAGGACTTAAAAGGCCAGTGATTTGCAAACCACCATTACGAGCCTCTAATGGTGACTGGGCAAGAACTGATGCTGAAAAAGGTGATCTATTTGTTAAGCACCTAGAAAAAGTATTTACCCCGCATATTTCTGCTGATATTGTTGAACTGCCACCAGTCGTCTCTTTACCAGAAATACCGATGAGATTTAACATGACGGAGATTGAAAATACTATTACTAGTCTTAACACCAGAAAAGCCCCAGGTGTCGACAAAATAAGCAACAAAATGCTTCAACAACTGCCTTATATTGCAAAAAGAGTTATACTCTTCATTTTTAATAGTATTCTACGGCTGCAATACTATCCTGCAGAATGGAAGGTTTCGATGATTATTATCATACCAAAGCCCGGCAAGGATCATACGAAGGTTGAATCCTATCGGTCTATTAGTTTATTGCCCAACATTTCAAAACTATTTGAAAAGCTGTATATGAGCAAGCTGATGCCTATAGTGACTAGAAGTGGATGCGTTCCAGATCATCAATTCGGTTTTCGCAGACAACATAGCACAGACTTGTGAACGTAGTTAGAGACACCTTTGAAAAAAAGAAATTTTTCTCTGCGCTCTTTATAGATGTTTCTCAAGCTTTCGATAAAGTATGGCACGAAGGTCTTATCCACAAATTAACACGCAATCTCCCCGCAAACATCGTAGAGCTTTTAAAAAGCTATTTAGAGGAACGAAAATTTGTAGTTAGGGAAGGTAATTTTTTAAGCCCTACGCAGTCGATCGAAGCCGGAGTTCCCCAAGGCAGCATCTTCGGTCCCTTAATTTATTTAATTTATGCCTCTGACTTACCGTTAAGCAATAACATTCATACATCAACATTTGCTGATGATACAGCTTTTTTAAGCGTCCATGAAAATCCAGTAGAAGCTTCCATCAACTTACAAGGGTATATATCCAAATTGGAAAAATGGCTTAAAACAATGGCGTATAAAAGTTAACGAACAGAAATGTGTACACGTCACTTTTACGTTGCGAAGGGAAACATGCCCGCCTATACAAATCAACACTGAGACTATTCCGCAACATACTGTAGTCAAATATCTAGGCGTTCACCTTGATCGCCGTTTAACATGGAAATCGCATATAGACGCAAAGTTGATGCAAATGAAATTAATAACTGCCCAAATTAATTGGCTTATGGGAAGAAATTCTATACTGAGCCTAGACTGTAAACTTCTACTATACAACGCGATGCTGAAACCAATATGGTCCTATGGAATCCAGTTATGGGGCACTGCCTCAGCATCGAATGTCGAAAGAATTCAAAGGCGACAGAATAAAATTCTACGTACAATAACAGCAGCCCCCTGGTATGTCAGAAACCATCGAATTCATAAAGATCTAGACGTTCCGTTAGTGAAGACAGTATTTTCAAAACACGCGAAAAAATATATAAAAAAACTTGAGTTGCACCCAAATCCACTTGCGCGCAATATTCTTCATTATAGAGGCCACACCCGGCTGAAAAGAAGGGATACTCTTTTTCTCAGCCGTTCACGAGAGATGTAAAACAACCAAAATTAACCGTTGAAATTAAAAATTTTGTTTAGCATTGGCTAAACTTACATTTAATATTTTTTAGATTTAAGATTTGAAAAACTTATTGATAATTTAATATAAATAATTAAAGATTCAATAAATAATAAAATTATCAAAAAAAAAAAAAAAAACATCGACTACGAACACAAAAGATTAAAAAATACAAAGCTAATATTTTTGTCTAATTTTTAGCACAGCCTAAACGGTAAAAATTGCGGGAAATGGCAAAACCATGTATTTTTAAATTTTTAACGAAATAATAGTCCAATCGCTGTAATATTTCGCGTGGATAATCATTTTTAGTCGTTACATCGACTACCAACACAAAAGATTAAAAAATTCAAAATTAATATTTTTGTCTAATTTTTAGCACAGCCTTTACGGAAAAATTGCGGAAAATGGCAAAACCATGTATTTCAATTTTCTAACGAAATAATTTTCCAATCGCTGTAATATTTTGCGTGGATTATCATTTTTGTCGAACATCGATTACCAACACAAAAGATTAAAAAATACTAAAGTAATATATATGTCTAATTTTTAGAACAGCCTACACGGTAAAAATTGCAGGAAATGGCAAAACCAGGTATTTTTCAATTTTCTAACGAAATAATCGTCCAATTGCTGTAATATTTCGCGTGGATAATCATTTTAGTCGTTACATCGATTACCAACACATAAGACTAAAAAAATAGAAAATTAATATTTTTGTCTAATTTTTTGCACAGCCTATACGGTAAAAATTTCGGAAAATGGCAAAACCATGTTTTTTTCAATTTTCTAACTTAATAATCATCGAATCACTGTAATATTTCGCGTGGATAATCATTTTAAGTCGTTACATCGACTACCAACACAAAAGATTAAAAAATTCAAAATTAATATTTATGTCTAATATTTAGCACAGCCTATACGGTAAAAATTGCAGAAAATGGCAAAACCATGTATTTTTCAATTTTCTAACGAAATAAAAGTCCAATCGCTGTAATATTTCGCGTGGACAATCATTTTATTTCGTTACATCGATTACCAACACAAAAGATTAAAAAATACAAAATTAATATTTTTGTCTAATTTTTAGCACAGCCTAAACGGTAAAAATTGCAGGAAATGGCAAAACCATGTATTGTTCAATTTTCTAACGAAATCATCTTCCAATCGCTGTAATATTTCGCGTGGATAATCATTTGTAGTCGTTACATCGACTACCAACACAAAAAATTAAAAAATTCAAAATTAATATTTTTGTCTAATTTTTAGCACAGCCTTTACGGAAAAATTGCGGAAAATGGCAAAACCATGTATTGTTCAATTTTCTAACGAAATAATTTTCCAATCGCTGTAATATTTTGCGTGGATTATCATTTTTGTCGTTACATCGATTACCAACACAAAAGATTAAAAAATACTAAAGTAATATTTTTGTATAATTTTTAGCACAGCCTAAACCGTAAAAATTGCGGGAAATGGCAAAACCATGTATTTTTCAATTTTCTAACGAAATAAAAGTCCAATCGCTGTAATATTTCGCGTGGACAATCATTTTTATTCGTTACATCGACTACCAACACAAAAGATTAAAAAAATACAAAATTAATATTTTTGTCTAATTTTTAGCACAGCCTTTACGGAAAAATTGCGGAAAATGGCAAAACCAATTATTGTTCAATTTTCTAACGAAATAATTTTCCAATCGCTGTAATATTTTGCGTGGATTATCATTTTTGTCGTTACATCGATTACCAACACAAAAGATTAAAAAATACTAAAGTTATATATTTGTCTAATTTTTAGAACAGCCTAAACGGTAAAAATTGCAGGAAATGGCAAAACCAGGTATTTTTCAATTTTCTAACGAAATAATAGTTCAATCCCTGTAATATTTCGCGTGGACAATCATTTTTATTCGTTACATCGACTACCAACACAAAAGATTAAAAAAATACAAAATTAATATTTTTGTCTAATTTTTAGCACAGCCTTTACGGAAAAATTGCGGAAAATGGCAAAACCAATTATTGTTCAATTTTCTAACGAAATAATTTTCCAATCGCTGTAATATTTTGCGTGGATTATCATTTTTGTCGTTACATCGATTACCAACACAAAAGATTAAAAAATACTAAAGTAATATTTTTGTATAATTTTTAGCACAGCCTAAACCGTAAAAATTGCGGGAAATGGCAAAACCATGTATTTTTCAATTTTCTAACGAAATAAAAGTCCAATCGCTGTAATATTTCGCGTGGACAATCATTTTTATTCGTTACATCGACTACAAACTTAAAAGATTAAAAAAATACAAAATTAATATTTTTGTCTAATTTTTAGCACAGCCTTTACGGAAAAATTGCGGAAAATGGCAAAACCAATTATTGTTCAATTTTCTAACGAAATAATTTTCCAATCGCTGTAATATTTTGCTTGGATTATCATTTTTGTCGTTACATCGATTACCAACACAAAAGATTAAAAAATACTAAAGTAATATTTTTGTATAATTTTTAGCACAGCCTAAACCGTAAAAATTGCGGGAAATGGCAAAACCATGTATTTTTCAATTTTCTAACGAAATAAAAGTCCAATCGCTGTAATATTTCGCGTGGACAATCATTTTTATTCGTTACATCGACTACCAACACAAAAGATTAAAAAAATACAAAATTAATATTTTTGTCAAATTTTTAGCACAGCCTAAACGGTAAAATTTGCAGGAAATGGTAAAACCATGTATTTTACAATTTTCTAACGAAATAATTTTCCAATCGCTGTAATATTTTGCGTGGATTATCATCTTTGTCGTAACATCGATTACCAACACAAAAGATTAAAAAATACTAAAGTTATATATTTGTCTAATTTTTAGAACAGCCTAAACGGTAAAAATTGCAGGAAATGGCAAAACCAGGTATTTTTCAATTTTCTAACGAAATAATAGTTCAATCCCTGTAATATTTCGCGTGGATAATCATTTTAAGTCGTTACATCGATTACCAACACAAAAGATTAAAAAATACAAAATTAATATTTTTGTCTAATTTTTTGCACAGCCTAAACGGTAAAAATTGCAGGAAATGGCAAAACCATGTATTTTACAATTTTCTAACGAAATAATTTTCCAATCGCTGTAATATTTTGCGTGGATTGTCATTTTTGACGTTACATCGATTACCAACACAAAAGATTAAAAAATACTAAAGTAATATTTTTGTATAATTTTTAGCACAGCCTAAACCGTAAAAATTGCGGGAAATGGCAAAACCATGTATTTTTCAATTTTCTAACGAAATAAAAGTCCAATCGCTGTAATATTTCGCGTGGACAATCATTTTTATTCGTTACATCGACTACCAACACAAAAGATTAAAAAAATACAAAATTAATATTTTTGTCTAATTTTTAGCACAGCCTTTACGGAAAAATTGCGGAAAATGGCAAAACCAATTATTGTTCAATTTTCTAACGAAATAATTTTCCAATCGCTGTAATATTTTGCGTGGATTATCATTTTTGTCGTTACATCGATTACAAACACAAAAGATTAAAAAATACTAAAGTAATATTTTTGTATAATTTTTAGCACAGCCTAAACCGTAAAAATTGCGGGAAATGGCAAAACCATGTATTTTTCAATTTTCTAACGAAATAAAAGTCCAATCGCTGTAATATTTCGCGTGGACAATCATTTTTATTCGTTACATCGACTACCAACACAAAAGATTAAAAAAATACAAAATTAATATTTTTGTCTAATTTTTAGCACAGTCTAAACGGTAAAAATTGCAGGAAATGGTAAAACCATGTATTTTACAATTTTCTAACGAAATAATTTTCCAATCGCTGTAATATTTTGCGTGGATTATCATATTTGTCGTAACATCGATTACCAACACAAAAGATTAAAAAATACTAAAGTAATATATTTGTCTAATTTTTAGAACAGCCTAAACGGTAAAAATTGCAGGAAATGGCAAAACCAGGTATTTTTCAATTTTCTAACGAAATAATAGTTCAATCCCCGTAATATTTCGCGTGGATAATCATTTTAAGTCGTTACATCGATTACCAACACAAAAGATTAAAAAATACAAAATTAATATTTTTGTCTAATTTTTTGCACAGCCTAAACGGTAAAAATTGCAGGAAATGGCAAAACCATGTATTTTACAATTTTCTAACGAAATAATTTTCCAATCGCTGTAATATTTTGCGTGGATTATCATTTTTGTCGTTACATCGATTACCAACACAAAAGATTAAAAAATACTAAAGTAATATTTTTGTATAATTTTTAGCACAGCCTAAACCGTAAAAATTGCGGGAAATGGCAAAACCATGTATTTTTCAATTTTCTAACGAAATAAAAGTCCAATCGCTGTAATATTTCGCGTGGACAATCTTTTTATTCGTTACATCGACTACCAACACAAAAGATTAAAAAAATACAAAATTAATATTTTTGTCTAATTTTTAGCACAGCCTTTACGGAAAAATTTCGGAAAATGGCAAAACCAATTATTGTTCAATTTTCTAACGAAATCATCTTTCAATCGCTGTAATATTTTACGTGGATAATCATTTTTGCCGTTACATGGAGTACCAATACAAAAGATTAAAAAATACAATATTAATATTTTGGTCTAATTTTTAGCACAGCCTACTATATAGCACGGTAAAAATTGCAAAAAATGCCAAAACCATGTATTTTACAATTTTCTAACGAAATCATCTTCCAATCGCTGTAATATTTCGCGTGGGTAATCATTTGTAGTCGTTACAATCGCTGTAATATTTTGCGTGGATTATCATTTTTGTCGTTACATCGATTACCAACACAAAAGATTAAAAAATACTAAAGTAATATTTTTGTATAATTTTTAGCACAGCCTAAACCGTAAAAATTGCGGGAAATGGCAAAACCAGGTATTTTTCAATTTTCTAACGAAATAATAGTTAAATCCCTGTAATATTTCGCGTAGATAATCATTTTAAGTCGTTACATCGATTACCAACACAAAAGATTAAAAAAATACAAAATTAATATTTTTGTCTAATTTTTAGCACAGCCTTTACGGAAAAATTGCGGAAAATGGCAAAACCAATTATTGTTCAATTTTCTAACGAAATAATTTTCCAATCGCTGTAATATTTTGCGTGGATTATCATTTTTGTCGTTACATCGATTACAAACACAAAAGATTAAAAAATACTAAAGTAATATTTTTGTATAATTTTTAGCACAGCCTAAACCGTAAAAATTGCGGGAAATGGCAAAACCATGTATTTTTCAATTTTCTAACGAAATAAAAGTCCAATCGCTGTAATATTTCGCGTGGACAATCATTTTTATTCGTTACATCGACTACCAACACAAAAGATTAAAAAAATACAAAATTAATATTTTTGTCTAATTTTTAGCACAGTCTAAACGGTAAAAATTGCAGGAAATGGTAAAACCATGTATTTTACAATTTTCTAACGAAATAATTTTCCAATCGCTGTAATATTTTGCGTGGATTATCATATTTGTCGTAACATCGATTACCAACACAAAAGATTAAAAAATACTAAAGTAATATATTTGTCTAATTTTTAGAACAGCCTAAACGGTAAAAATTGCAGGAAATGGCAAAACCAGGTATTTTTCAATTTTCTAACGAAATAATAGTTCAATCCCTGTAATATTTCGCGTGGATAATCATTTTAAGTCGTTACATCGATTACCAACACAAAAGATTAAAAAATACAAAATTAATGTTTTTGTCTAATTTTTTGCACAGCCTAAACGGTAAAAATTGCAGGAAATGGCAAAACCATGTATTTTACAATTTTCTAACGAAATAATTTTCCAATCGCTGTAATATTTTGCGTGGATTATCATTTTTGTCGTTACATCGATTACCAACACAAAAGATTAAAAAATACTAAAGTAATATTTTTGTATAATTTTTAGCACAGCCTAAACCGTAAAAATTGCGGGAAATGGCAAAACCATGTATTTTTCAATTTTCTAACGAAATAAAAGTCCAATCGCTGTAATATTTCGCGTGGACAATCATTTTTATTCGTTACATCGACTACCAACACAAAAGATTAAAAAAATACAAAATTAATATTTTTGTCTAATTTTTAGCACAGCCTTTACGGAAAAATTTCGGAAAATGGCAAAACCAATTATTGTTCAATTTTCTAACGAAATCATCTTTCAATCGCTGTAATATTTTACGTGGATAATCATTTTTGCCGTTACATGGAGTACCAATACAAAAGATTAAAAAATACAATATTAATATTTTGGTCTAATTTTTAGCACAGCCTACTATATAGCACGGTAAAAATTGCAAAAAATGCCAAAACCATGTATTTTACAATTTTCTAACGAAATCATCTTCCAATCGCTGTAATATTTCGCGTGGGTAATCATTTGTAGTCGTTACATCGACTACCAACACAAAAAATTAAAAAATTCAAAATTAATATTTTTGTCTAATTTTTAGCACAGCCTAAACCGTAAAAATTGCGGGAAATGGCAAAACCATGTATTTTTCAATTTTCTAACGAAATAAAAGTCCAATCGCTGTAATATTTCGCGTGGACAATAATTTTTATTCGTTACATCGACTACCAACACAAAAGATTAAAAAAATACAAAATTAATATTTTTGTCTAATTTTTAGCACAGCCTTTACGGAAAAATTGCGGAAAATGGCAAAACCAATTATTGTTCAATTTTCTAACGAAATAATTTTCCAATCGCTGTAATATTTTGCTTGGATTATCATTTTTGTCGTTACATCGATTACCAACACAAAAGATTAAAAAATACTAAAGTAATATTTTTGTATAATTTTTAGCACAGCCTAAACCGTAAAAATTGCGGGAAATGGCAAAACCATGTATTTTTCAATTTTCTAACGAAATAAAAGTCCAATCGCTGTAATATTTCGCGTGGACAATCATTTTTATTCGTTACATCGACTACCAACACAAAAGATTAAAAAAATACAAAATTAATATTTTTGTCAAATTTTTAGCACAGCCTAAACGGTAAAATTTGCAGGAAATGGTAAAACCATGTATTTTACAATTTTGTAACGAAATAATTTTCCAATCGCTGTAATATTTTGCGTGGATTATCATATTTGTCGTAACATCGATTACCAACACAAAAGATTAAAAAATACTAAAGTTATATATTTGTCTAATTTTTAGAACAGCCTAAACGGTAAAAATTGCAGGAAATGGCAAAACCAGGTATTTTTCAATTTTCTAACGAAATAATAGTTCAATCCCTGTAATATTTCGCGTGGATAATCATTTTAAGTCGTTACATCGATTCCCAACACAAAAGATTAAAAAATACAAAATTAATATTTTTGTCTAATTTTTTGCACAGCCTAAACGGTAAAAATTGCAGGAAATGGCAAAACCATGTATTTTACAATTTTCTAACGAAATAATTTTCCAATCGCTGTAATATTTTGCGTGGATTGTCATTTTTGACGTTACATCGATTACCAACACAAAAGATTAAAAAATACTAAAGTAATATTTTTGTATAATTTTTAGCACAGCCTAAACCGTAAAAATTGCGGGAAATGGCAAAACCATGTATTTTTCAATTTTCTAAGGAAATAAAAGTCCAATCGCTGTAATATTTCGCGTGGACAATCATTTTTATTCGTTACATCGACTACCAACACAAAAGATAAAAAAAATACAAAATTAATATTTTTGTCTAATTTTTAGCACAGCCTTTACGGAAAAATTGCGGAAAATGGCAAAACCAATTATTATTCAATTTTCTAACGAAATAATTTTCAATCGCTGTAATATTTTGCGTGGATTATCATTTTTGTCGTTACATCGATTACCAACACAAAAGATTAAAAAATACTAAAGTAATATTTTTGTATAATTTTTAGCACAGCAAAACCAGGTATTTTTCAATTTTCTAACGAAATAATAGTTCAATCCCTGTAATATTTCGCGTAGATAATCATTTTAAGTCGTTACATCGATTACCAACACAAAAGATTAAAAAATATAAAATTAATATTTTTGTCTAATTTTTTGCACAGCCTAAACGGTAAAAATTGCAGGAAATGGCAAAACCATGTATTTTACAATTTTCTAACGAAATAATTTTCCAATCGCTGTAATATTTTGCGTGGATTATCATTTTTGTCGTTACATCGATTACCAACACAAAAGATTAAAAAATACTAAAGTAATATTTTTGTATAATTTTTAGCACAGCCTAAACCGTAAAAATTGCGGGAAATGGCAAAACCATGTATTTCTCAATTTTCAAACGAAATAAAAGTCCAATCGCTGTAATATTTCGCGTGGACAATCATTTTTATTCGTTACATCGACTACCAACACAAAAGATTAAAAAAATACAAAATTAATATTTTTGTCTAATTTTTAGCACAGCCTTTACGGAAAAATTGCGGAAAATGGCAAAACCAATTATTGTTCAATTTTCTAACGAAATAATTTTCCAATCGCTGTAATATTTTGCGTGGATTATCATTTTTGTCGTTAAATCGATTACAAACACAAAAGATTAAAAAATACTAAAGTAATATTTTTGTATAATTTTTAGCACAGCCTAAACCGTAAAAATTGCGGGAAATGGCAAAACCATGTATTTTTCAATTTTCTAACGAAATAAAAGTCCAATCGCTGTAATATTTCGCGTGGACAATCATTTTTATTCGTTACATCGACTACCAACACAAAAGATTAAAAAAATACAAAATTAATATTTTTGTCTAATTTTTAGCACAGTCTAAACGGTAAAAATTGCAGGAAATGGTAAAACCATGTATTTTACAATTTTCTAACGAAATAATTTTCCAATCGCTGTAATATTTTGCGTGGATTATCATATTTGTCGTAACATCGATTACCAACACAAAAGATTAAAAAATACTAAAGTAATATATTTGTCTAATTTTTAGAACAGCCTAAACGGTAAAAATTGCAGGAAATGGCAAAACCAGGTATTTTTCAATTTTCTAACGAAATAATAGTTCAATCCCTGTAATATTTCGCGTGGATAATCATTTTAAGTCGTTACATCGATTACCAACACAAAAGATTAAAAAATACAAAATTAATATTTTTGTCTAATTTTTTGCACAGCCTAAACGGTAAAAATTGCAGGAAATGGCAAAACCATGTATTTTACAATTTTCTAACGAAATAATTTTCCAATCGCTGTAATATTTTGCGTGGATTATCATTTTTGTCGTTACATCGATTACCAACACAAAAGATTAAAAAATACTAAAGTAATATTTTTGTATAATTTTTAGCACAGCCTAAACCGTAAAAATTGCGGGAAATGGCAAAACCATGTATTTTTCAATTTTCTAACGAAATAAAAGTCCAATCGCTGTAATATTTCGCGTGGACAATCATTTTTATTCGTTACATCGACTACCAACACAAAAGATTAAAAAAATACAAAATTAATATTTTTGTCTAATTTTTAGCACAGCCTTTACGGAAAAATTGCGGAAAATGGCAAAACCAATTATTGTTCAATTTTCTAACGAAATCATCTTTCAATCGCTGTAATATTTTACGTGGATAATCATTTTTGCCGTTACATGGAGTACCAATACAAAAGATTAAAAAATACAATATTAATATTTTGGTCTAATTTTTAGCACAGCCTATATAGCACGGTAAAAATTGCAAAAAATGCCAAAACCATGTATTTTACAATTTTCTAACGAAATCATCTTCCAATCGCTGTAATATTTCGCGTGGGTAATCATTTGTAGTCGTTACATCGACTACCAACACAAAAAATTAAAAAATACTAAAGTAATATTTTTGTATAATTTTTAGCACAGCCTAAACCGTAAAAATTGCGGGAAATGGCAAAACCATGTATTTTTCAATTTTCTAACGAAATAAAAGTCCAATCGCTGTAATATTTCGCGTGGACAATCATTTTTATTCGTTACATCGACTACCAACACAAAAGATTAAAAAAATACAAAATTAATATTTTTGTCAAATTTTTAGCACAGCCTAAACGGTAAAATTTGCAGGAAATGGTAAAACCATGTATTTTACAATTTTATAACGAAATAATTTTCCAATCGCTGTAATATTTTGCGTGGATTATCATATTTGTCGTAACATCGATTACCAACACAAAAGATTAAAAAATACTAAAGTTATATATTTGTCTAATTTTTAGAACAGCCTAAACGGTAAAAATTGCAGGAAATGGCAAAACCAGGTATTTTTCAATTTTCTAACGAAATAATAGTTCAATCCCTGTAATATTTCGCGTGGATAATCATTTTAAGTCGTTACATCGATTACCAACACAAAAGATTAAAAAATACAAAATTAATATTTTTGTCTAATTTTTTGCACAGCCTAAACGGTAAAAATTGCAGGAAATGGCAAAACCATGTATTTTACAATTTTCTAACGAAATAATTTTCCAATCGCTGTAATATTTTGCGTGGATTGTCATTTTTGACGTTACATCGATTACCAACACAAAAGATTAAAAAATACTAAAGTAATATTTTTGTATAATTTTTAGCACAGCCTAAACCGTAAAAATTGCGGGAAATGGCAAAACCATGTATTTTTCAATTTTCTAAGGAAATAAAAGTCCAATCGCTGTAATATTTCGCGTGGACAATCATTTTTATTCGTTACATCGACTACCAACACAAAAGATAAAAAAAATACAAAATTAATATTTTTGTCTAATTTTTAGCACAGCCTTTACGGAAAAATTGCGGAAAATGGCAAAACCAATTATTATTCAATTTTCTAACGAAATAATTTTCAATCGCTGTAATATTTTGCGTGGATTATCATTTTTGTCGTTACATCGATTACCAACACAAAAGATTAAAAAATACTAAAGTAATATTTTTGTATAATTTTTAGCACAGCAAAACCAGGTATTTTTCAATTTTCTAACGAAATAATAGTTCAATCCCTGTAATATTTCGCGTAGATAATCATTTTAAGTCGTTACATCGATTACCAACACAAAAGATTAAAAAATATAAAATTAATATTTTTGTCTAATTTTTTGCACAGCCTAAACGGTAAAAATTGCAGGAAATGGCAAAACCATGTATTTTACAATTTTCTAACGAAATAATTTTCCAATCGCTGTAATATTTTGCGTGGATTATCATTTTTGTCGTTACATCGATTACCAACACAAAAGATTAAAAAATACTAAAGTAATATTTTTGTATAATTTTTAGCACAGCCTAAACCGTAAAAATTGCGGGAAATGGCAAAACCATGTATTTTTCAATTTTCTAACGAAATAAAAGTCCAATCGCTGTAATATTTCGCGTGGACAATCATTTTTATTCGTTACATCGACTACCAACACAAAAGATTAAAAAAATACAAAATTAATATTTTTGTCTAATTTTTAGCACAGCCTTTACGGAAAAATTGCGGAAAATGGCAAAACCAATTATTGTTCAATTTTCTAACGAAATAATTTTCCAATCGCTGTAATATTTTGCGTGGATTATCATTTTTGTCGTTAAATCGATTACAAACACAAAAGATTAAAAAATACTAAAGTAATATTTTTGTATAATTTTTAGCACAGCCTAAACCGTAAAAATTGCGGGAAATGGCAAAACCATGTATTTTTCAATTTTCTAACGAAATAAAAGTCCAATCGCTGTAATATTTCGCGTGGACAATCATTTTTATTCGTTACATCGACTACCAACACAAAAGATTAAAAAAATACAAAATTAATATTTTTGTCTAATTTTTAGCACAGTCTAAACGGTAAAAATTGCAGGAAATGGTAAAACCATGTATTTTACAATTTTCTAACGAAATAATTTTCCAATCGCTGTAATATTTTGCGTGGATTATCATATTTGTCGTAACATCGATTACCAACACAAAAGATTAAAAAATACTAAAGTAATATATTTGTCTAATTTTTAGAACAGCCTAAACGGTAAAAATTGCAGGAAATGGCAAAACCAGGTATTTTTCAATTTTCTAACGAAATAATAGTTCAATCCCTGTAATATTTCGCGTGGATAATCATTTTAAGTCGTTACATCGATTACCAACACAAAAGATTAAAAAATACAAAATTAATATTTTTGTCTAATTTTTTGCACAGCCTAAACGGTAAAAATTGCAGGAAATGGCAAAACCATGTATTTTACAATTTTCTAACGAAATAATTTTCCAATCGCTGTAATATTTTGCGTGGATTATCATTTTTGTCGTTACATCGATTACCAACACAAAAGATTAAAAAATACTAAAGTAATATTTTTGTATAATTTTTAGCACAGCCTAAACCGTAAAAATTGCGGGAAATGGCAAAACCATGTATTTTTCAATTTTCTAACGAAATAAAAGTCCAATCGCTGTAATATTTCGCGTGGACAATCATTTTTATTCGTTACATCGACTACCAACACAAAAGATTAAAAAAATACAAAATTAATATTTTTGTCTAATTTTTAGCACAGCCTTTACGGAAAAATTGCGGAAAATGGCAAAACCAATTATTGTTCAATTTTCTAACGAAATCATCTTTCAATCGCTGTAATATTTTACGTGGATAATCATTTTTGCCGTTACATGGAGTACCAATACAAAAGATTAAAAAATACAATATTAATATTTTGGTCTAATTTTTAGCACAGCCTATATAGCACGGTAAAAATTGCAAAAAATGCCAAAACCATGTATTTTACAATTTTCTAACGAAATCATCTTCCAATCGCTGTAATATTTCGCGTGGGTAATCATTTGTAGTCGTTACATCGACTACCAACACAAAAAATTAAAAAATTCAAAATTAATATTTTTGTCTAATTTTTAGCACAGCCTAAACCGTAAAAATTGCGGGAAATGGCAAAACCATGTATTTTTCAATTTTCTAACGAAATAAAAGTCCAATCGCTGTAATATTTCGCGTGGACAATAATTTTTATTCGTTACATCGACTACCAACACAAAAGATTAAAAAAATACAAAATTAATATTTTTGTCTAATTTTTAGCACAGCCTTTACGGAAAAATTGCGGAAAATGGCAAAACCAATTATTGTTCAATTTTCTAACGAAATAATTTTCCAATCGCTGTAATATTTTGCGTGGATTATCATTTTTGTCGTTACATCGATTAACATAACAAAAGATTAAAATATACTAAAGTAATATTTTTGTATAATTTTTAGCACAGCCTAAACCGTAAAAATTGCGGGAAATGGCAAAACCATGTATTTTTCAATTTTCTAACGAAATAAAAGTCCAATCCCTGTAATATTTCGCGTGGATAATCATTTTAAGTCGTTACATCGATTACCAACACAAAAGATTAAAAAATACAAAATTAATATTTTTGTCTAATTTTTTGCACAGCCTAAACGGTAAAAATTGCAGGAAATGGCAAAACCATGTATTTTACAATTTTCTAACGAAATAATTTTCCAATCGCTGTAATATTTTGCGTGGATTATCATTTTTGTCGTTACATCGATTACCAACACAAAAGATTAAAAAATACTAAAGTAATATTTTTGTATAATTTTTAGCACAGCCTAAACCGTAAAAATTGCGGGAAATGGCAAAACCATGTATTTTTCAATTTTCTAACGAAATAAAAGTCCAATCGCTGTAATATTTCGCGTGGACAATCATTTTTATTCGTTACATCGACTACCAACACAAAAGATTAAAAAAATACAAAATTAATATTTTTGTCTAATTTTTAGCACAGCCTTTACGGAAAAATTGCGGAAAATGGCAAAACCAATTATTGTTCAATTTTCTAACGAAATCATCTTTCAATCGCTGTAATATTTTACGTGGATAATCATTTTTGCCGTTACATGGAGTACCAATACAAAAGATTAAAAAATACAATATTAATATTTTGGTCTAATTTTTAGCACAGCCTATATAGCACGGTAAAAATTGCAAAAAATGCCAAAACCATGTATTTTACAATTTTCTAACGAAATCATCTTCCAATCGCTGTAATATTTCGCGTGGGTAATCATTTGTAGTCGTTACATCGACTACCAACACAAAAAATTAAAAAATTCAAAATTAATATTTTTGTCTAATTTTTAGCACAGCCTAAACCGTAAAAATTGCGGGAAATGGCAAAACCATGTATTTTTCAATTTTCTAACGAAATAAAAGTCCAATCGCTGTAATATTTCGCGTGGACAATAATTTTTATTCGTTACATGGACTACCAACACAAAAGATTAAAAAAATACAAAATTAATATTTTTGTCTAATTTTTAGCACAGCCTTTACGGAAAAATTGCGGAAAATGGCAAAACCAATTATTGTTCAATTTTCTAACGAAATAATTTTCCAATCGCTGTAATATTTTGCGTGGATTATCATTTTTGTCGTTACATCGATTACCAACACAAAAGATTAAAATATACTAAAGTAATATTTTTGTATAATTTTTAGCACAAAACTAAACCGTAAAAATTGCGGGAAATGGCAAAACCATGTATTTTTCAATTTTCTAACGAAATAAAAGTCCAATCGCTGTAATATTTCGCGTGGACAATCATTTTTATTCGTTACATCGACTACCAACACAAAAGATTAAAAAAATACAAAATTAATATTTTTGTCTAATTTTTAGCACAGCCTTTACGGAAAAATTGCGGAAAATGGCAAAACCAATTATTGTTCAATTTTCTAACGAAATAATTTTCCAATCGCTGTAATATTTTGCGTGGATTATCATTTTTGTCGTTACATCGATTACCAACACAAAAGATTAAAAAATACTAAAGTAATATTTTTGTATAATTTTTAGCACAGCCTAAACCGTAAAAATTGCGGGAAATGGCAAAACCATGTATTTTTCAATTTTCTAACGAAATAAAAGTCCAATCGCTGTAATATTTCGCGTGGACAATCATTTTTATTCGTTACATCGACTACCAACACAAAAGATTAAAAAAATACAAAATTAATATTTTTGTCTAATTTTTAGCACAGCCTAAACGGTAAAAATTGCAGGAAATGGTAAAACCATGTATTTTACAATTTTCTAACGAAATAATTTTCCAATCGCTGTAATATTTTGCGTGGATTATCATATTTGTCGTAACATCGATTACCAACACAAAAGATTAAAAAATACTAAAGTAATATATTTGTCTAATTTTTAGAACAGCCTAAACGGTAAAAATTGCAGGAAATGGCAAAACCAGGTATTTTTCAATTTTCTAACGAAATAATAGTTCAATCCCTGTAATATTTCGCGTGGATAATCATTTTAAGTCGTTACATCGATTACCAACACAAAAGATTAAAAAATACAAAATTAATATTTTTGTCTAATTTTTAGCACAGCCTATATAGCACGGTAAAAGTTGCAGAAAATGGCAAAACCATGTATTTTACAATTTTCTAACGAAATAATTATCCAATCGCTGTAATATTTCGCGTGGATAATCATTTTTAGTCGTTACATAGACTATTAATAATAAAAAGATTAAAAAATACAAAATTAATATTTTTGTCTAGTTTTTAGCACAGCCTAAAAGGTAAAAATTGCGGGAAATGGCAAAACCATGTATTTTACAATTTTCTAACGAAATCATCTTTCAATCGCTGTAATACTTTACGTGGATAATCATTTTTGCCGTTACATGGAGTACCAATACAAAAGATTAAAAAATACAATATTAATATTTTGGTCTAATTTTTAGCACAGCCTATACAGCACGGTAAAAATTGCAAAAAATGCCAAAACCATGTATTTTACAATTTTCTAACGAAATCATCTTCCAATCGCTGTAATATTTCGCGTGGATAATCATTTGTAGTCGTTACATCGACTACCAACACAAAAAGTTAAAAAATTCAAAATTAATATTTTTGTCTAATTTTTAGCACAGCCTAAACCGTAAAAATTGCGGGAAATGGCAAAACCATGTATTTTTCAATTTTCTAACGAAATCATCTTCCAATCGCTGTAATATTTCGCGTGGACAATCATTTTTATTCGTTACATCGACTACCAACACAAAAGATTAAAAAAATACAAAATTAATATTTTTGTCTAATTTTTAGCACAGTCTTTACGGAAAAATTGCGGAAAATGGCAAAACCAATTATTGTTCAATTTTCTAACGAAATAATTTTCCAATCGCTGTAATATTTTGCGTGGATTATCATTTTTGTCGTTACATCGATTACCAACACAAAAGATTAAAAAATACTAAAGTAATATTTTTGTATAATTTTTAGCACAGCCTAAACCGTAAAAATTGCGGGAAATGGCAAAACCATGTATTTTTCAATTTTCTAACGAAATAAAAGTCCAATCGCTGTAATATTTCGCGTGGACAATCATTTTTATTCGTTACATCGACTACCAACACAAAAGATTAAAAAAATACAAAATTAATATTTTTGTCAAATTTTTAGCACAGCCTAAACGGTAAAAATTGCAGGAAATGGTAAAACCATGTATTTTACAATTTTCTAACGAAATAATTTTCCAATCGCTGTAATATTTTGCGTGGATTATCATATTTGTCGTAACATCGATTACCAACACAAAAGATTAAAAAATACTAAAGTTATATATTTGTCTAATTTTTAGAACAGCCTAAACGGTAAAAATTGCAGGAAATGGCAAAACCAGGTATTTTTCAATTTTCTAACGAAATAATAGTTCAATCCCTGTAATTTTTCGCGTGGATAATCATTTTAAGTCGTTACATCGATTAAAACACAAAAGATTAAAAAATACAAAATTAATATTTTTGTCTAATTTTTTGCACAGCCTAAACGGTAAAAATTGCAGGAAATGGCAAAACCATGTATTTTACAATTTTCTAACGAAATAATTTTCCAATCGCTGCAATATTTTGCGTGGATTATCATATTTGTCGTTACATCGATTACCAACACAAAAGATTAAAAAATACTAAAGTAATATTTTTGTATAATTTTTAGCACAGCCTAAACCGTAAAAATTGCGGGAAATGGCAAAACCATGTATTTTTCAATTTTCTAACGAAATAAAAGTCCAATCGCTGTAATATTTCGCGTGGACAATCATTTTTATTCGTTACATCGACTACCAACACAAAAGATTAAAAAAATACAAAATTAATATTTTTGTCAAATTTTTAGCACAGCCTAAACGGTAAAAATTGCAGGAAATGGTAAAACCATGTATTTTACAATTTTCTAACGAAATAATTTTCCAATCGCTGTAATATTTTGCGTGGATTATCATATTTGTCGTAACATCGATTACCAACACAAAAGATTAAAAAATACTAAAGTTATATATTTGTCTAATTTTTAGAACAGCCTAAACGGTAAAAATTGCAGGAAATGGCAAAACCAGGTATTTTTCAATTTTCTAACGAAATAATAGTTCAATCCCTGTAATTTTTCGCGTGGATAATCATTTTAAGTCGTTACATCGATTACCAACACAAAAGATTAAAAAATACAAAATTAATATTTTTGTCTAATTTTTTGCACAGCCTAAACGGTAAAAATTGCAGGAAATGGCAAAACCATGTATTTTACAATTTTCTAACGAAATAATTTTCCAATCGCTGTAATATTTTGCGTGGATTATCATTTTTGTCGTTACATCGATTACCAACACAAAAGATTAAAAAATACTAAAGTAATATTTTTGTATAATTTTTAGCACAGCCTAAACCGTAAAAATTGCGGGAAATGGCAAAACCATGTATTTTTCAATTTTCTAACGAAATAAAAGTCCAATCGCTGTAATATTTCGCGTGGACAATCATTTTTATTCGTTACATCGACTACCAACACAAAAGATTAAAAAAATACAAAATTAATATTTTTGTCTAATTTTTAGCACAGCCTTTACGGAAAAATTGCGGAAAATGGCAAAACCAATTATTGTTCAATTTTCTAATGAAATAATTTTCCAATCGCTGTAATATTTTGCGTGGATTATCATTTTTGTCGTTACATCGATTACCAACACAAAAGATTAAAAAATACTAAAGTAATATTTTTGTATAATTTTTAGCACAGCCTAAACCGTAAAAATTGCGGGAAATGGCAAAACCATGTATTTTTCAATTTTCTAACGAAATAAAAGTCCAATCGCTGTAATATTTCGCGTGGACAATCATTTTTATTCGTTACATCGACTACCAGCACAAAAGATTTAAAAAATACAAAATTAATATTTTTGTCTAATTTTTAGCACAGCCTAAACGGTAAAAATTGCAGGAAATGGTAAAACCATGTATTTTACAATTTTCTAACGAAATAATTTTCCAATCGCTGTAATATTTTGCGTGGATTATCATATTTGTCGTAACATCGATTACCAACACAAAAGATTAAAAAATACTAAAGTAATATATTTGTCTAATTTTTAGAACAGCCTAAACGGTAAAAATTGCAGGAAATGGCAAAACCAAGTATTTTCCAATTTTCTAACGAAATAAAAGTCCAATCGCTGTAATAATTCGCGTGGACAATCATTTTTAGTCGTTACATAGACTATTAATAATAAAAAGATTAAAAAATACAAAATTAATATTTTTGTCTAGTTTTTAGCACAGCCTAAAAGGTAAAAATTGCGGGAAATGGCAAAACCATGTATTTTACAATTTTCTAACGAAATCATCTTTCAATCGCTGTAATATTTTACGTGGATAATCATTTTTGCCGTTACATGGAGTACCAATACAAAAGATTAAAAAATACTAAAGTAATATTTTTGTATAATTTTTAGCACAGCCTAAACCGTAAAAATTGCGGGAAATGGCAAAACCATGTATTTTTCAATTTTCTAACGAAATAAAAGTCCAATCGCTGTAATAATTCGCGTGGACAATCATTTTTAGTCGTTACATAGACTATTAATAATAAAAAGATTAAAAAATACAAAATTAATATTTTTGTCTAGTTTTTAGCACAGCCTAAAAGGTAAAAATTGCGGGAAATGGCAAAACCATGTATTTTACAATTTTCTAACGAAATCATCTTTCAATCGCTGTAATATTTTACGTGGATAATCATTTTTGCCGTTACATGGAGTACCAATACAAAAGATTAAAAAATACAATATTAATATTTTGGTCTAATTTTTAGCACAGCCTATACAGCACGGTAAAAACTGCAAAAAATGCCAAAACCATGTATTTTACAATTTTCTAACGAAATCATCTTCCAATCGCTGTAATATTTCGCGTGGATAATCATTTGTAGTCGTTACATCGACTACCAACACAAAAAGTTAAAAAATTCAAAATTAATATTTTTGTCTAATTTTTAGCACAGCCTAAACCGTAAAAATTGCGGGAAATGGCAAAACCATGTATTTTTCAATTTTCTAACGAAATAAAAGTCCAATCGCTGTAATATTTCGCGTGGACAATCATTTTTATTCGTTACATCGACTACCAACACAAAAGATTAAAAAAATACAAAATTAATATTTTTGTCTAATTTTTAGCACAGTCTTTACGGAAAAATTGCGGAAAATGGCAAAACCAATTATTGTTCAATTTTCTAACGAAATAATTTTCCAATCGCTGTAATATTTTGCGTGGATTATCATTTTTGTCGTTACATCGATTACCAACACAAAAGATTAAAAAATACTAAAGTAATATTTTTGTATAATTTTTAGCACAGCCTAAACCGTAAAAATTGCGGGAAATGGCAAAACCATGTATTTTTCAATTTTCTAACGAAATAAAAGTCCAATCGCTGTAATATTTCGCGTGGACAATCATTTTTATTCGTTACATCGACTACCAACACAAAAGATTAAAAAAATACAAAATTAATATTTTTGTCAAATTTTTAGCACAGCCTAAACGGTAAAAATTGCAGGAAATGGTAAAACCATGTATTTTACAATTTTCTAACGAAATAATTTTCCAATCGCTGTAATATTTTGCGTGGATTATCATATTTGTCGTAACATCGATTACCAACACAAAAGATTAAAAAATACTAAAGTTATATATTTGTCTAATTTTTAGAACAGCCTAAACGGTAAAAATTGCAGGAAATGGCAAAACCAGGTATTTTTCAATTTTCTAACGAAATAATAGTTCAATCCCTGTAATTTTTCGCGTGGATAATCATTTTAAGTCGTTACATCGATTACCAACACAAAAGATTAAAAAATACAAAATTAATATTTTTGTCTAATTTTTTGCACAGCCTAAACGGTAAAAATTGCAGGAAATGGCAAAACCATGTATTTTACAATTTTCTAACGAAATAATTTTCCAATCGCTGTAATATTTTGCGTGGATTATCATTTTTGTCGTTACATCGATTACCAACACAAAAGATTAAAAAATACTAAAGTAATATTTTTGTATAATTTTTAGCACAGCCTAAACCGTAAAAATTGCGGGAAATGGCAAAACCATGTATTTTTCAATTTTCTAACGAAATAAAAGTCCAATCGCTGTAATATTTCGCGTGGACAATCATTTTTATTCGTTACATCGACTACCAACACAAAAGATTAAAAAAATACAAAATTAATATTTTTGTCAAATTTTTAGCACAGCCTAAACGGTAAAAATTGCAGGAAATGGTAAAACCATGTATTTTACAATTTTCTAACGAAATAATTTTCCAATCGCTGTAATATTTTGCGTGGATTATCATATTTGTCGTAACATCGATTACCAACACAAAAGATTAAAAAATACTAAAGTTATATATTTGTCTAATTTTTAGAACAGCCTAAACGGTAAAAATTGCAGGAAATGGCAAAACCAGGTATTTTTCAATTTTCTAACGAAATAATAGTTCAATCCCTGTAATTTTTCGCGTGGATAATCATTTTAAGTCGTTACATCGATTACCAACACAAAAGATTAAAAAATACAAAATTAATATTTTTGTCTAATTTTTTGCACAGCCTAAACGGTAAAAATTGCAGGAAATGGCAAAACCATGTATTTTACAATTTTCTAACGAAATAATTTTCCAATCGCTGTAATATTTTGCGTGGATTATCATTTTTGTCGTTACATCGATTACCAACACAAAAGATTAAAAAATACTAAAGTAATATTTTTGTATAATTTTTAGCACAGCCTAAACCGTAAAAATTGCGGGAAATGGCAAAACCATGTATTTTTCAATTTTCTAACGAAATAAAAGTCCAATCGCTGTAATATTTCGCGTGGACAATCATTTTTATTCGTTACATCGACTACCAACACAAAAGATTAAAAAAATACAAAATTAATATTTTTGTCAAATTTTTAGCACAGCCTAAACGGTAAAAATTGCAGGAAATGGTAAAACCATGTATTTTACATTTTTCTAACGAAATAATTTTCCAATCGCTGTAATATTTTGCGTGGATTATCATATTTGTCGTAACATCGATTACCAACACAAAAGATTAAAAAATACTAAAGTTATATATTTGTCTAATTTTTAGAACAGCCTAAACGGTAAAAATTGCAGGAAATGGCAAAACCAGGTATTTTTCAATTTTCTAACGAAATAATAGTTCAATCCCTGTAATTTTTCGCGTGGATAATCATTTTAAGTCGTTACATCGATTACCAACACAAAAGATTAAAAAATACAAAATTAATATTTTTGTCTAATTTTTTGCACAGCCTAAACGGTAAAAATTGCAGGAAATGGCAAAACCATGTATTTTACAATTTTCTAACGAAATAATTTTCCAATCGCTGTAATATTTTGCGTGGATTATCATTTTTGTCGTTACATCGATTACCAACACAAAAGATTAAAAAATACTAAAGTAATATTTTTGTATAATTTTTAGCACAGCCTAAACCGTAAAAATTGCGGGAAATGGCAAAACCATGTATTTTTCAATTTTCTAACGAAATAAAAGTCCAATCGCTGTAATATTTCGCGTGGACAATCATTTTTATTCGTTACATCGACTACCAACACAAAAGATTAAAAAATACAAAATTAATATTTTTGTCTAATTTTTAGCACAGCCTTTACGGAAAAATTGCGGAAAATGGCAAAACCAATTATTGTTCAATTTTCTAATGAAATAATTTTCCAATCGCTGTAATATTTTGCGTGGATTATCATTTTTGTCGTTACATCGATTACCAACACAAAAGATTAAAAAATACTAAAGTAATATTTTTGTATAATTTTTAGCACAGCCTAAACCGTAAAAATTGCGGGAAATGGCAAAACCATGTATTTTTCAATTTTCTAACGAAATAAAAGTCCAATCGCTGTAATATTTCGCGTGGACAATCATTTTTATTCGTTACATCGACTACCAGCACAAAAGATTTAAAAAATACAAAAGTCCAATCGCTGTAATATTTCGCGTGGACAATCATTTTTATTCGTTACATCGACTACCAACACAAAAGATTAAAAAAATACAAAATTAATATTTTTGTCAAATTTTTAGCACAGCCTAAACGGTAAAAATTGCAGGAAATGGTAAAACCATGTATTTTACAATTTTCTAACGAAATAATTTTCCAATCGCTGTAATATTTTGCGTGGATTATCATATTTGTCGTAACATCGATTACCAACACAAAAGATTAAAAAATACTAAAGTTATATATTTGTCTAATTTTTAGAACAGCCTAAACGGTAAAAATTGCAGGAAATGGCAAAACCAGGTATTTTTCAATTTTCTAACGAAACGGTAAACGGTAAAAATTGCAGGAAATGGTAAAACCATGTATTTTACAATTTTCTAACGAAATAATTTTCCAATCGCTGTAATATTTTGCGTGGATTATCATATTTGTCGTAACATCGATTACCAACACAAAAGATTAAAAAATACTAAAGTTATATATTTGTCTAATTTTTAGAACAGCCTAAACGGTAAAAATTGCAGGAAATGGCAAAACCAGGTATTTTTCAATTTTCTAACGAAATAATAGTTCAATCCCTGTAATTTTTCGCGTGGATAATCATTTTAAGTCGTTACATCGATTACCAACACAAAAGATTAAAAAATACAAAATTAATATTTTTGTCTAATTTTTTGCACAGCCTAAACGGTAAAAATTGCAGGAAATGGCAAAACCATGTATTTTACAATTTTCTAACGAAATAATTTTCCAATCGCTGTAATATTTTGCGTGGATTATCATTTTTGTCGTTACATCGATTACCAACACAAAAGATTAAAAAATACTAAAGTAATATTTTTGTATAATTTTTAGCACAGCCTAAACCGTAAAAATTGCGGGAAATGGCAAAACCATGTATTTTTCAATTTTCTAACGAAATAAAAGTCCAATCGCTGTAATATTTTGCGTGGACAATCATTTTTATTCGTTACATCGACTACTAACACAAAAGATTAAAAAAATACAAAATTAATATTTTTGTCTAATTTTTAGCACAGCCTTTACGGAAAAATTGCGGAAAATGGCAAAACCAATTATTGTTCAATTTTCTAATGAAATAATTTTCCAATCGCTGTAATATTTTGCGTGGATTATCATTTTTGTCGTTACATCGATTACCAACACAAAAGATTAAAAAATACTAAAGTAATATATTTGTCTAATTTTTAGAACAGCCTAAACGGTAAAAATTGCAGGAAATGGCAAAACCAAGTATTTTCCAATTTTCTAATGAAATAATAGTTCAATCCCTGTAATATTTCGCGTGGACAATCATTTTTAGTCGTTACATCGAATACCAACACAAAAGATTAAAAAATACACAATTAATATTTTTGTCTAATTTTTAGCACAGCCTATATAGCACGGTAAAAGTTGCAGAAAATGGCAAAACCATGTATTTTACAATTTTCTAACGAAATAATTTTCCAATCGCTGTAATATTTCGCGTGGATAATCATTTTTAGTCGTTACATAGACTATTAATAATAAAAAGATTAAAAAATACAAAATTAATATTTTTGTCTAGTTTTTAGCACAGCCTAAAAGGTAAAAATTGCGGGAAATGGCAAAACCATGTATTTTACAATTTTCTAACGAAATCATCTTTCAATCGCTGTAATATTTTACGTGGATAATCATTTTTGCCGTTACATGGAGTACCAATACAAAAGATTAAAAAATACAATATTAATATTTTGGTCTAATTTTTAGCACAGCACGGTAAAAATTGCAAAAAATGCCAAAACCATGTATTTTACAATTTTCTAACGAAATCATCTTCCAATCGCAGTAATATTTCGCGTGGATAATCATTTGTAGTCGTTACATCGACTACCAACACAAAAAATTAAAAAATTCAAAATTAATATTTTTGTCTAATTTTTAGCACAGCCTTTACGGAAAAATTGCGGAAAATGGCAAAACCAAGTATTGTTCAATTTTCTAACGAAATAATTTTCCAATCGCTGTAATATTTTGCGTGGATTATCATTTTTGTCGTTACATCGATTACCAACACAAAAGATTAAAAAATACTAAAGTAATATTTTTGTATAATTTTTAGCACAGCCTAAACCGTAAAAATTGCGGGAAATGGCAAAACCATGTATTTTTCAATTTTCTAACGAAATAAAAGTCCAATCGCTGTAATATTTCGCGTGGACAATCATTTTTATTCGTTACATCGACTACCAACACAAAAGATTAAAAAAATACAAAATTAATATTTTTGTCTAATTTTTAGCACAGCCTAAACGGTAAAAATTGCAGGAAATGGCAAAACCATGTATTTTACAATTTTCTAACGAAATAATTTTCCAATCGCTGTAATATTTTGCGTGAATTATCATTTTTGTCGTAAAATCGATTACCAACACAAAAGATTAAAAAATACTAAAGTAATATATTTGTCTAATTTTTAGAACAGCCTAAACGGTAAAAATTGCAGGAAATGGCAAAACCAGGTATTTTTCAATTTTCTAACGAAATAATAGTTCAATCGCTGTAATATTTAACGTGGATAATATTTTTTGCCGTTACATGGAGTACCAATACAAAAGATTAAAAAATACAATATTAATATTTTGGTCTAATTTTTAGCACAGCCTATATAGCACGGTAAAAATTGCAAAAAATGCCAAAACCATGTATTTTACAATTTTCTAACGAAATCATCTTCCAATCGCTGTAATATTTCGCGTGGATAATCATTTGTAGTCGTTACATCGACTACCAACACAAAAAATTAAAAAATTCAAAATTAATATTTTTGTGTAATTTTTAGCACAGCCTAAACCGTAATAATTGCGGGAAATGGCAAAACCATGTATTTTTCAATTTTCTAACGAAATAAAAGTCCAATCGCTGTAATATTTCGCGTGGACAATCATTTTTATTCGCTACATCGACTACCAACACAAAAGATTAAAAAAATACAAAATTAATATTTTTGTCTAATTTTTAGCACAGCCTTTACGGAAAAATTGCGGAAAATGGCAAAACCAATTATTGTTCAATTTTCTAACGAAATAATTTTCCAATCGCTGTAATATTTTGCGTGGATTATCATTTTTGTCGTTACATCGATTACCAACACAAAAGATTAAAATATACTAAAGTAATATTTTTGTATAATTTTTAGCACAGCCTAAACCGTAAAAATTGCGGGAAATGGCAAAACCATGTATTTTTCAATTTTCTAACGAAATAAAAGTCCAATCGCTGTAATATTTCGCGTGGACAATCATTTTTATTCGTTACATCGACTACCAACACAAAAGATTAAAAAAATACAAAATTAATATTTTTGTCTAATTTTTAGCACAGCCTAAACCGTAAAAATTGCGGGAAATGGCAAAACCATGTATTTTCCAATTTTCTAATGAAATAATAGTTCAATCCCTGTAATATTTCGCGTGGACAATCATTTTTAGTCGTTACATCGAATACCAACACAAAAGATTAAAAAATACACAATTAATATTTTTGTCTAATTTTTAGCACAGCCTAAAAGGTAAAAATTGCGGGAAATGGCAAAACCATGTATTTTACAATTTTCTAACGAAGTCATCTTTCAATCGCTGTAATATTTTACGTGGATAATATTTTTTGCCGTTACATGGAGTACCAATACGAAAGATTAAAAAATACAATATTAATATTTTGGTCTAATTTTTAGCACAGCCTATATAGCACGGTAAAAATTGCAAAAAATGCCAAAACCATGTATTTTACAATTTTCTAACGAAATCATCTTCCAATCGCTGTAATATTTCGCGTGGATAATCATTTGTAGTCGTTACATCGACTACCAACACAAAAAGTTAAAAAATTCAAAATTAATATTTTTGTCTAATTTTTAGCACAGCCTAAACCGTAAAAATTGCGGGAAATGGCAAAACCATGTATTTTTCAATTTTCTAACGAAATAAAAGTCCAATCGCTGTAATATTTCGCGTGGACAATCATTTTTATTCGTTACATCGACTACCAACACAAAAGATTAAAAAAATACAAAATTAATATTTTTGTCTAATTTTTAGCACAGTCTTTACGGAAAAATTGCGGAAAATGGCAAAACCAATTATTGTTCAATTTTCTAACGAAATAATTTTCCAATCGCTGTAATATTTTGCGTGGATTATCATTTTTGTCGTTACATCGATTACCAACACAAAAGATTAAAAAATACTAAAGTAATATTTTTGTATAATTTTTAGCACAGCCTAAACCGTAAAAATTGCGGGAAATGGCAAAACCATGTATTTTTCAATTTTCTAACGAAATAAAAGTCCAATCGCTGTAATATTTCGCGTGGACAATCATTTTTATTCGTTACATCGACTACCAACACAAAAGATTAAAAAAATACAAAATTAATATTTTTGTCAAATTTTTAGCACAGCCTAAACGGTAAAAATTGCAGGAAATGGTAAAACCATGTATTTTACAATTTTCTAACGAAATAATTTTCCAATCGCTGTAATATTTTGCGTGGATTATCATATTTGTCGTAACATCGATTACCAACACAAAAGATTAAAAAATACTAAAGTTATATATTTGTCTAATTTTTAGAACAGCCTAAACGGTAAAAATTGCAGGAAATGGCAAAACCAGGTATTTTTCAATTTTCTAACGAAATAATAGTTCAATCCCTGTAATTTTTCGCGTGGATAATCATTTTAAGTCGTTACATCGATTACCAACACAAAAGATTAAAAAATACAAAATTAATATTTTTGTCTAATTTTTTGCACAGCCTAAACGGTAAAAATTGCAGGAAATGGCAAAACCATGTATTTTACAATTTTCTAACGAAATAATTTTCCAATCGCTGTAATATTTTGCGTGGATTATCATTTTTGTCGTTACATCGATTACCAACACAAAAGATTAAAAAATACTAAAGTAATATTTTTGTATAATTTTTAGCACAGCCTAAACCGTAAAAATTGCGGGAAATGGCAAAACCATGTATTTTTCAATTTTCTAACGAAATAAAAGTCCAATCGCTGTAATATTTCGCGTGGACAATCATTTTTATTCGTTACATCGACTACCAACACAAAAGATTAAAAAAATACAAAATTAATATTTTTGTCAAATTTTTAGCACAGCCTAAACGGTAAAAATTGCAGGAAATGGTAAAACCATGTATTTTACAATTTTCTAACGAAATAATTTTCCAATCGCTGTAATATTTTGCGTGGATTATCATATTTGTCGTAACATCGATTACCAACACAAAAGATTAAAAAATACTAAAGTTATATATTTGTCTAATTTTTAGAACAGCCTAAACGGTAAAAATTGCAGGAAATGGCAAAACCAGGTATTTTTCAATTTTCTAACGAAATAATAGTTCAATCCCTGTAATTTTTCGCGTGGATAATCATTTTAAGTCGTTACATCGATTACCAACACAAAAGATTAAAAAATACAAAATTAATATTTTTGTCTAATTTTTTGCACAGCCTAAACGGTAAAAATTGCAGGAAATGGCAAAACCATGTATTTTACAATTTTCTAACGAAATAATTTTCCAATCGCTGTAATATTTTGCGTGGATTATCATTTTTGTCGTTACATCGATTACCAACACAAAAGATTAAAAAATACTAAAGTAATATTTTTGTATAATTTTTAGCACAGCCTAAACCGTAAAAATTGCGGGAAATGGCAAAACCATGTATTTTTCAATTTTCTAACGAAATAAAAGTCCAATCGCTGTAATATTTCGCGTGGACAATCATTTTTATTCGTTACATCGACTACCAACACAAAAGATTAAAAAAATACAAAATTAATATTTTTGTCTAATTTTTAGCACAGCCTTTACGGAAAAATTGCGGAAAATGGCAAAACCAATTATTGTTCAATTTTCTAATGAAATAATTTTCCAATCGCTGTAATATTTTGCGTGGATTATCATTTTTGTCGTTACATCGATTACCAACACAAAAGATTAAAAAATACTAAAGTAATATTTTTGTATAATTTTTAGCACAGCCTAAACCGTAAAAATTGCGGGAAATGGCAAAACCATGTATTTTTCAATTTTCTAACGAAATAAAAGTCCAATCGCTGTAATATTTCGCGTGGACAATCATTTTTATTCGTTACATCGACTACCAGCACAAAAGATTTAAAAAATACAAAATTAATATTTTTGTCTAATTTTTAGCACAGCCTAAACGGTAAAAATTGCAGGAAATGGTAAAACCATGTATTTTACAATTTTCTAACGAAATAATTTTCCAATCGCTGTAATATTTTGCGTGGATTATCATATTTGTCGTAACATCGATTACCAACACAAAAGATTAAAAAATACTAAAGTAATATATTTGTCTAATTTTTAGAACAGCCTAAACGGTAAAAATTGCAGGAAATGGCAAAACCAAGTATTTTCCAATTTTCTAATGAAATAATAGTTCAATCCCTGTAATATTTCGCGTGGACAATCATTTTTAGTCGTTACATCGAATACCAACACAAAAGATTAAAAAATACAAAATTAATATTTTTGTCTAATTTTTAGCACAGCCTATATAGCACGGTAAAAGTTGCAGAAAATGGCAAAACCATGTATTTTACAATTTTCTAACGAAATAATTTTCCAATCGCTGTAATATTTCGCGTGGATAATCATTTTTAGTCGTTACATAGACTATTAATAATAAAAAGATTAAAAAATACAAAATTAATATTTTTGTCTAGTTTTTAGCACAGCCTAAAAGGTAAAAATTGCGGGAAATGGCAAAACCATGTATTTTACAATTTTCTAACGAAATCATCTTTCAATCGCTGTAATATTTTACGTGGATAATCATTTTTGCCGTTACATGGAGTACCAATACAAAAGATTAAAAAATACAATATTAATATTTTGGTCTAATTTTTAGCACAGCCTATATAGCACGGTAAAAATTGCAAAAAATGCCAAAACCATGTATTTTACAATTTTCTAACGAAATCATCTTCCAATCGCTGTAATATTTCGCGTGGATAATCATTTGTAGTCGTTACATCGACTACCAACACAAAAAATTAAAAAATTCAAAATTAATATTTTTGTCTAATTTTTAGCACAGCCTTTACGGAAAAATTGCGGAAAATGGCAAAACCAAGTATTGTTCAATTTTCTAACGAAATAATTTTCCAATCGCTGTAATATTTTGCGTGGATTATCATTTTTGTCGTTACATCGATTACCAACACAAAAGATTAAAAAATACTAAAGTAATATTTTTGTATAATTTTTAGCACAGCCTAAACCGTAAAAATTGCGGGAAATGGCAAAACCATGTATTTTTCAATTTTCTAACGAAATAAAAGTCCAATCGCTGTAATATTTCGCGTGGACAATCATTTTTATTCGTTACATCGACTACCAACACAAAAGATTAAAAAAATACAAAATTAATATTTTTGTCTAATTTTTAGCACAGCCTAAACGGTAAAAATTGCAGGAAATGGCAAAACCATGTATTTTACAATTTTCTAACGAAATAATTTTCCAATCGCTGTAATATTTTGCGTGAATTATCATTTTTGTCGTAAAATCGATTACCAACACAAAAGATTAAAAAATACTAAAGTAATATATTTGTCTAATTTTTAGAACAGCCTAAACGGTAAAAATTGCAGGAAATGGCAAAACCAGGTATTTTTCAATTTTCTAACGAAATAAAAGTCCAATCGCTGTAATATTTCGCGTGGACAATCATTTTTATTCGTTACATGGAGTACCAATACGAAAGATTAAAAAATACAATATTAATATTTTGGTCTAATTTTTAGCACAGCCTATATAGCACGGTAAAAATTGCAAAAAATGCCAAAACCATGTATTTTACAATTTTCTAACGAAATCATCTTCCAATCGCTGTAATATTTCGCGTGGATAATCATTTGTAGTCGTTACATCGACTACCAACACAAAAAGTTAAAAAATTCAAAATTAATATTTTTGTCTAATTTTTAGCACAGCCTAAACCGTAAAAATTGCGGGAAATGGCAAAACCATGTATTTTTCAATTTTCTAACGAAATAAAAGTCCAATCGCTGTAATATTTCGCGTGGACAATCATTTTTATTCGTTACATCGACTACCAACACAAAAGATTAAAAAAATACAAAATTAATATTTTTGTCTAATTTTTAGCACAGTCTTTACGGAAAAATTGCGGAAAATGGCAAAACCAATTATTGTTCAATTTTCTAACGAAATAATTTTCCAATCGCTGTAATATTTTGCGTGGATTATCATTTTTGTCGTTACATCGATTACCAACACAAAAGATTAAAAAATACTAAAGTAATATTTTTGTATAATTTTTAGCACAGCCTAAACCGTAAAAATTGCGGGAAATGGCAAAACCATGTATTTTTCAATTTTCTAACGAAATAAAAGTCCAATCGCTGTAATATTTCGCGTGGACAATCATTTTTATTCGTTACATCGACTACCAACACAAAAGATTAAAAAAATACAAAATTAATATTTTTGTCAAATTTTTAGCACAGCCTAAACGGTAAAAATTGCAGGAAATGGTAAAACCATGTATTTTACAATTTTCTAACGAAATAATTTTCCAATCGCTGTAATATTTTGCGTGGATTATCATATTTGTCGTAACATCGATTACCAACACAAAAGATTAAAAAATACTAAAGTTATATATTTGTCTAATTTTTAGAACAGCCTAAACGGTAAAAATTGCAGGAAATGGCAAAACCAGGTATTTTTCAATTTTCTAACGAAATAATAGTTCAATCCCTGTAATTTTTCGCGTGGATAATCATTTTAAGTCGTTACATCGATTACCAACACAAAAGATTAAAAAATACAAAATTAATATTTTTGTCTAATTTTTTGCACAGCCTAAACGGTAAAAATTGCAGGAAATGGCAAAACCATGTATTTTACAATTTTCTAACGAAATAATTTTCCAATCGCTGTAATATTTTGCGTGGATTATCATTTTTGTCGTTACATCGATTACCAACACAAAAGATTAAAAAATACTAAAGTAATATTTTTGTATAATTTTTAGCACAGCCTAAACCGTAAAAATTGCGGGAAATGGCAAAACCATGTATTTTTCAATTTTCTAACGAAATAAAAGTCCAATCGCTGTAATATTTCGCGTGGACAATCATTTTTATTCGTTACATCGACTACCAACACAAAAGATTAAAAAAATACAAAATTAATATTTTTGTCAAATTTTTAGCACAGCCTAAACGGTAAAAATTGCAGGAAATGGTAAAACCATGTATTTTACAATTTTCTAACGAAATAATTTTCCAATCGCTGTAATATTTTGCGTGGATTATCATATTTGTCGTAACATCGATTACCAACACAAAAGATTAAAAAATACTAAAGTTATATATTTGTCTAATTTTTAGAACAGCCTAAACGGTAAAAATTGCAGGAAATGGCAAAACCAGGTATTTTTCAATTTTCTAACGAAATAATAGTTCAATCCCTGTAATTTTTCGCGTGGATAATCATTTTAAGTCGTTACATCGATTACCAACACAAAAGATTAAAAAATACAAAATTAATATTTTTGTCTAATTTTTTGCACAGCCTAAACGGTAAAAATTGCAGGAAATGGCAAAACCATGTATTTTACAATTTTCTAACGAAATAATTTTCCAATCGCTGTAATATTTTGCGTGGATTATCATTTTTGTCGTTACATCGATTACCAACACAAAAGATTAAAAAATACTAAAGTAATATTTTTGTATAATTTTTAGCACAGCCTAAACCGTAAAAATTGCGGGAAATGGCAAAACCATGTATTTTTCAATTTTCTAACGAAATAAAAGTCCAATCGCTGTAATATTTCGCGTGGACAATCATTTTTATTCGTTACATCGACTACCAACACAAAAGATTAAAAAAATACAAAATTAATATTTTTGTCTAATTTTTAGCACAGCCTTTACGGAAAAATTGCGGAAAATGGCAAAACCAATTATTGTTCAATTTTCTAACGAAATAATTTTCCAATCGCTGTAATATTTTGCGTGGATTATCATTTTTGTCGTTACATCGATTACCAACACAAAAGATTAAAAAATACTAAAGTAATATTTTTGTATAATTTTTAGCACAGCCTAAACCGTAAAAATTGCGGGAAATGGCAAAACCATGTATTTTTCAATTTTCTAACGAAATAAAAGTCCAATCGCTGTAATATTTCGCGTGGACAATCATTTTTATTCGTTACATCGACTACCAACACAAAAGATTAAAAAAATACAAAATTAATATTTTTGTCTAATTTTTAGCACAGTCTTTACGGAAAAATTGCGGAAAATGGCAAAACCAATTATTGTTCAATTTTCTAACGAAATAATTTTCCAATCGCTGTAATATTTTGCGTGGATTATCATTTTTGTCGTTACATCGATTACCAACACAAAAGATTAAAAAATACTAAAGTAATATTTTTGTATAATTTTTAGCACAGCCTAAACCGTAAAAATTGCGGGAAATGGCAAAACCATGTATTTTTCAATTTTCTAACGAAATAAAAGTCCAATCGCTGTAATATTTCGCGTGGACAATCATTTTTATTCGTTACATCGACTACCAACACAAAAGATTAAAAAAATACAAAATTAATATTTTTGTCAAATTTTTAGCACAGCCTAAACGGTAAAAATTGCAGGAAATGGTAAAACCATGTATTTTACAATTTTCTAACGAAATAATTTTCCAATCGCTGTAATATTTTGCGTGGATTATCATATTTGTCGTAACATCGATTACCAACACAAAAGATTAAAAAATACTAAAGTTATATATTTGTCTAATTTTTAGAACAGCCTAAACGGTAAAAATTGCAGGAAATGGCAAAACCAGGTATTTTTCAATTTTCTAACGAAATAATAGTTCAATCCCTGTAATTTTTCGCGTGGATAATCATTTTAAGTCGTTACATCGATTACCAACACAAAAGATTAAAAAATACAAAATTAATATTTTTGTCTAATTTTTTGCACAGCCTAAACGGTAAAAATTGCAGGAAATGGCAAAACCATGTATTTTACAATTTTCTAACGAAATAATTTTCCAATCGCTGTAATATTTTGCGTGGATTATCATTTTTGTCGTTACATCGATTACCAACACAAAAGATTAAAAAATACTAAAGTAATATTTTTGTATAATTTTTAGCACAGCCTAAACCGTAAAAATTGCGGGAAATGGCAAAACCATGTATTTTTCAATTTTCTAACGAAATAAAAGTCCAATCGCTGTAATATTTCGCGTGGACAATAATTTTTATTCGTTACATCGACTACCAACACAAAAGATTAAAAAAATACAAAATTAATATTTTTGTCAAATTTTTAGCACAGCCTAAACGGTAAAAATTGCAGGAAATGGTAAAACCATGTATTTTACAATTTTCTAACGAAATAATTTTCCAATCGCTGTAATATTTTGCGTGGATTATCATATTTGTCGTAACATCGATTACCAACACAAAAGATTAAAAAATACTAAAGTTATATATTTGTCTAATTTTTAGAACAGCCTAAACGGTAAAAATTGCAGGAAATGGCAAAACCAGGTATTTTTCAATTTTCTAACGAAATAATAGTTCAATCCCTGTAATTTTTCGCGTGGATAATCATTTTAAGTCGTTACATCGATTACCAACACAAAAGATTAAAAAATACAAAATTAATATTTTTGTCTAATTTTTTGCACAGCCTAAACGGTAAAAATTGCAGGAAATGGCAAAACCATGTATTTTACAATTTTCTAACGAAATAATTTTCCAATCGCTGTAATATTTTGCGTGGATTATCATTTTTGTCGTTACATCGATTACCAACACAAAAGATTAAAAAATACTAAAGTAATATTTTTGTATAATTTTTAGCACAGCCTAAACCGTAAAAATTGCGGGAAATGGCAAAACCATGTATTTTTCAATTTTCTAACGAAATAAAAGTCCAATCGCTGTAATATTTCGCGTGGACAATCATTTTTATTCGTTACATCGACTACCAACACAAAAGATTAAAAAAATACAAAATTAATATTTTTGTCTAATTTTTAGCACAGCCTTTACGGAAAAATTGCGGAAAATGGCAAAACCAATTATTGTTCAATTTTCTAATGAAATAATTTTCCAATCGCTGTAATATTTTGCGTGGATTATCATTTTTGTCGTTACATCGATTACCAACACAAAAGATTAAAAAATACTAAAGTAATATTTTTGTATAATTTTTAGCACAGCCTAAACCGTAAAAATTGCGGGAAATGGCAAAACCATGTATTTTTCAATTTTCTAACGAAATAAAAGTCCAATCGCTGTAATATTTCGCGTGGACAATCATTTTTATTCGTTACATCGACTACCAACACAAAAGATTAAAAAAATACAAAATTAATATTTTTGTCAAATTTTTAGCACAGCCTAAACGGTAAAAATTGCAGGAAATGGTAAAACCATGTATTTTACAATTTTCTAACGAAATAATTTTCCAATCGCTGTAATATTTTGCGTGGATTATCATATTTGTCGTAACATCGATTACCAACACAAAAGATTAAAAAATACTAAAGTAATATTTTTGTATAATTTTTAGCACAGCCTAAACCGTAAAAATTGCGGGAAATGGCAAAACCATGTATTTTTCAATTTTCTAACGAAATAAAAGTCCAATCGCTGTAATATTTCGCGTGGACAATCATTTTTATTCGTTACATCGACTACCAACACAAAAGATTAAAAAATACAAAATTAATATTTTTGTCTAATTTTTTGCACAGCCTAAACGGTAAAAATTGCAGGAAATGGCAAAACCATGTATTTTACAATTTTCTAACGAAATAATTTTCCAATCGCTGTAATATTTTGCGTGGATTATCATTTTTGTCGTTACATCGATTACCAACACAAAAGATTAAAAAATACTAAAGTAATATTTTTGTATAATTTTTAGCACAGCCTAAACCGTAAAAATTGCGGGAAATGGCAAAACCATGTATTTTTCAATTTTCTAACGAAATAAAAGTCCAATCGCTGTAATATTTCGCGTGGACAATCATTTTTATTCGTTACATCGACTACCAACACAAAAGATTAAAAAAATACAAAATTAATATTTTTGTCAAATTTTTAGCACAGCCTAAACGGTAGAAATTGCAGGAAATGGCAAAACCATGTATTTTACAATTTTCTAACGAAATAATTTTCCAATCGCTGTAATATTTTGCGTGGATTATCATTTTTGTCGTTACATCGATTACCAACACAAAAGATTAAAAAATACTAAAGTAATATTTTTGTATAATTTTTAGCACAGCCTAAACCGTAAAAATTGCGGGAAATGGCAAAACCATGTATTTTTCAATTTTCTAACGAAATAAAAGTCCAATCGCTGTAATATTTCGCGTGGACAATCATTTTTATTCGTTACATCGACTACCAACACAAAAGATTAAAAAAATACAAAATTAATATTTTTGTCAAATTTTTAGCACAGCCTAAACGGTAAAAATTGCAGGAAATGGTAAAACCATGTATTTTACAATTTTCTAACGAAATAATTTTCCAATCGCTGTAATATTTTGCGTGGATTATCATATTTGTCGTAACATCGATTACCAACACAAAAGATTAAAAAATACTAAAGTTATATATTTGTCTAATTTTTAGAACAGCCTAAACGGTAAAAATTGCAGGAAATGGCAAAACCAGGTATTTTTCAATTTTCTAACGAAATAATAGTTCAATCCCTGTAATTTTTCGCGTGGATAATCATTTTAAGTCGTTACATCGATTACCAACACAAAAGATTAAAAAATACAAAATTAATATTTTTGTCTAATTTTTTGCACAGCCTAAACGGTAAAAATTGCAGGAAATGGCAAAACCATGTATTTTACAATTTTCTAACGAAATAATTTTCCAATCGCTGTAATATTTTGCGTGGATTATCATTTTTGTCGTTACATCGATTACCAACACAAAAGATTAAAAAATACTAAAGTAATATTTTTGTATAATTTTTAGCACAGCCTAAACCGTAAAAATTGCGGGAAATGGCAAAACCATGTATTTTTCAATTTTCTAACGAAATAAAAGTCCAATCGCTGTAATATTTCGCGTGGACAATCATTTTTATTCGTTACATCGACTACCAACACAAAAGATTAAAAAAATACAAAATTAATATTTTTGTCAAATTTTTAGCACAGCCTAAACGGTAAAAATTGCAGGAAATGGTAAAACCATGTATTTTACAATTTTCTAACGAAATAATTTTCCAATCGCTGTAATATTTTGCGTGGATTATCATATTTGTCGTAACATCGATTACCAACACAAAAGATTAAAAAATACTAAAGTTATATATTTGTCTAATTTTTAGAACAGCCTAAACGGTAAAAATTGCAGGAAATGGCAAAACCAGGTATTTTTCAATTTTCTAACGAAATAATAGTTCAATCCCTGTAATTTTTCGCGTGGATAATCATTTTAAGTCGTTACATCGATTACCAACACAAAAGATTAAAAAATACAAAATTAATATTTTTGTCTAATTTTTTGCACAGCCTAAACGGTAAAAATTGCAGGAAATGGCAAAACCATGTATTTTACAATTTTCTAACGAAATAATTTTCCAATCGCTGTAATATTTTGCGTGGATTATCATTTTTGTCGTTACATCGATTACCAACACAAAAGATTAAAAAATACTAAAGTAATATTTTTGTATAATTTTTAGCACAGCCTAAACCGTAAAAATTGCGGGAAATGGCAAAACCATGTATTTTTCAATTTTCTAACGAAATAAAAGTCCAATCGCTGTAATATTTCGCGTGGACAATCATTTTTATTCGTTACATCGACTACCAACACAAAAGATTAAAAAAATACAAAATTAATATTTTTGTCTAATTTTTAGCACAGCCTTTACGGAAAAATTGCGGAAAATGGCAAAACCAATTATTGTTCAATTTTCTAATGAAATAATTTTCCAATCGCTGTAATATTTTGCGTGGATTATCATTTTTGTCGTTACATCGATTACCAACACAAAAGATTAAAAAATACTAAAGTAATATTTTTGTATAATTTTTAGCACAGCCTAAACCGTAAAAATTGCGGGAAATGGCAAAACCATGTATTTTTCAATTTTCTAACGAAATAAAAGTCCAATCGCTGTAATATTTCGCGTGGACAATCATTTTTATTCGTTACATCGACTACCAGCACAAAAGATTTAAAAAATACAAAATTAATATTTTTGTCTAATTTTTAGCACAGCCTAAACGGTAAAAATTGCAGGAAATGGTAAAACCATGTATTTTACAATTTTCTAACGAAATAATTTTCCAATCGCTGTAATATTTTGCGTGGATTATCATATTTGTCGTAACATCGATTACCAACACAAAAGATTAAAAAATACTAAAGTAATATATTTGTCTAATTTTTAGAACAGCCTAAACGGTAAAAATTGCAGGAAATGGCAAAACCAAGTATTTTCCAATTTTCTAATGAAATAATAGTTCAATCCCTGTAATATTTCGCGTGGACAATCATTTTTAGTCGTTACATCGAATACCAACACAAAAGATTAAAAAATACACAATTAATATTTTTGTCTAATTTTTAGCACAGCCTATATAGCACGGTAAAAGTTGCAGAAAATGGCAAAACCATGTATTTTACAATTTTCTAACGAAATAATTTTCCAATCGCTGTAATATTTCGCGTGGATAATCATTTTTAGTCGTTACATAGACTATTAATAATAAAAAGATTAAAAAATACAAAATTAATATTTTTGTCTAGTTTTTAGCACAGCCTAAAAGGTAAAAATTGCGGGAAATGGCAAAACCATGTATTTTACAATTTTCTAACGAAATCATCTTTCAATCGCTGTAATATTTTACGTGGATAATCATTTTTGCCGTTACATGGAGTACCAATACAAAAGATTAAAAAATACAATATTAATATTTTGGTCTAATTTTTAGCACAGCCTATATAGCACGGTAAAAATTGCAAAAAATGCCAAAACCATGTATTTTACAATTTTCTAACGAAATCATCTTCCAATCGCTGTAATATTTCGCGTGGATAATCATTTGTAGTCGTTACATCGACTACCAACACAAAAAATTAAAAAATTCAAAATTAATATTTTTGTCTAATTTTTAGCACAGCCTTTACGGAAAAATTGCGGAAAATGGCAAAACCAAGTATTGTTCAATTTTCTAACGAAATAATTTTCCAATCGCTGTAATATTTTGCGTGGATTATCATTTTTGTCGTTACATCGATTACCAACACAAAAGATTAAAAAATACTAAAGTAATATTTTTGTATAATTTTTAGCACAGCCTAAACCGTAAAAATTGCGGGAAATGGCAAAACCATGTATTTTTCAATTTTCTAACGAAATAAAAGTCCAATCGCTGTAATATTTCGCGTGGACAATCATTTTTATTCGTTACATCGACTACCAACACAAAAGATTAAAAAAATACAAAATTAATATTTTTGTCTAATTTTTAGCACAGCCTAAACGGTAAAAATTGCAGGAAATGGCAAAACCATGTATTTTACAATTTTCTAACGAAATAATTTTCCAATCGCTGTAATATTTTGCGTGAATTATCATTTTTGTCGTAAAATCGATTACCAACACAAAAGATTAAAAAATACTAAAGTAATATATTTGTCTAATTTTTAGAACAGCCTAAACGGTAAAAATTGCAGGAAATGGCAAAACCAGGTATTTTTCAATTTTCTAACGAAATAATAGTTCAATCGCTGTAATATTTAACGTGGATAATATTTTTTGCCGTTACATGGAGTACCAATACAAAAGATTAAAAAATACAATATTAATATTTTGGTCTAATAGCACGGTAAAAATTGCAAAAAATGCCAAAACCATGTATTTTACAATTTTCTAACGAAATCATCTTCCAATCGCTGTAATATTTCGCGTGGATAATCATTTGTAGTCGTTACATCGACTACCAACACAAAAAATTAAAAAATTCAAAATTAATATTTTTGTCTAATTTTTAGCACAGCCTAAACCGTAATAATTGCGGGAAATGGCAAAACCATGTATTTTTCAATTTTCTAACGAAATAAAAGTCCAATCGCTGTAATATTTCGCGTGGACAATCATTTTTATTCGCTACATCGACTACCAACACAAAAGATTAAAAAAATACAAAATTAATATTTTTGTCTAATTTTTAGCACAGCCTTTACGGAAAAATTGCGGAAAATGGCAAAACCAATTATTGTTCAATTTTCTAACGAAATAATTTTCCAATCGCTGTAATATTTTGCGTGGATTATCATTTTTGTCGTTACATCGATTACCAACACAAAAGATTAAAATATACTAAAGTAATATTTTTGTATAATTTTTAGCACAGCCTAAACCGTAAAAATTGCGGGAAATGGCAAAACCATGTATTTTTCAATTTTCTAACGAAATAAAAGTCCAATCGCTGTAATATTTCGCGTGGACAATCATTTTTATTCGTTACATCGACTACCAACACAAAAGATTAAAAAAATACAAAATTAATATTTTTGTCTAATTTTTAGCACAGCCTAAACCGTAAAAATTGCGGGAAATGGCAAAACCATGTATTTTCCAATTTTCTAATGAAATAATAGTTCAATCCCTGTAATATTTCGCGTGGACAACCATTTTTAGTCGTTACATCGAATACCAACACAAAAGATTAAAAAATACACAATTAATATTTTTGTCTAATTTTTAGCACAGCCTAAAAGGTAAAAATTGCGGGAAATGGCAAAACCATGTATTTTACAATTTTATAACGAAATAATTTTCCAATCGCTGTAATATTTTACGTGGATAATATTTTTTGCCGTTACATGGAGTACCAATACGAAAGATTAAAAAATACAATATTAATATTTTGGTCTAATTTTTAGCACAGCCTATATAGCACGGTAAAAATTGCAAAAAATGCCAAAACCATGTATTTTACAATTTTCTAACGAAATCATCTTCCAATCGCTGTAATATTTTACGTGGATAATATTTTTTGCCGTTACATGGAGTACCAATACAAAAGATTAAAAAATACTATATTAATATTTTGGTCTAATTTTTAGCACAGCCTTTACGGAAAAATTGCGGAAAATGGCAAAACCATGTATTGTTCAATTTTCTAACGAAATAATTTTCCAATCGCTGTAATATTTTGCGTGGATTATCATTTTTGTCGTTACATCGATTACCAACACAAAAGATTAAAAAATACTAAAGTAATATTTTTGTATAATTTTTAGCACAGCCTAAACCGTAAAAATTGCGGGAAATGGCAAAACCATGTATTTTTCAATTTTCTAACGAAATAAAAGTCCAATCGCTGTAATATTTCGCGTGGACAATCATTTTTATTCGTTACATCGACTACCAACACAAAAGATTAAAAAAATACAAAATTAATATTTTTGTCTAATTTTTAGCACAGCCTAAACGGTAAAAATTGCAGGAAATGGCAAAACGTGGATAATCATTTGTAGTCGTTACATCGACTACCAACACAAAAAATTAAAAAATTCAAAATTAATATTTTTGTCTAATTTTTAGCACAGCCTAAACCGTAATAATTGCGGGAAATGGCAAAACCATGTATTTTTCAATTTTCTAACGAAATAAAAGTCCAATCGCTGTAATATTTCGCGTGGACAATCATTTTTATTCGCTACATCGACTACCAACACAAAAGATTAAAAAAATACAAAATTAATATTTTTGTCTAATTTTTAGCACAGCCTTTACGGAAAAATTGCGGAAAATGGCAAAACCAATTATTGTTCAATTTTCTAACGAAATAATTTTCCAATCGCTGTAATATTTTGCGTGGATTATCATTTTTGTCGTTACATCGATTACCAACACAAAAGATTAAAATATACTAAAGTAATATTTTTGTATAATTTTTAGCACAGCCTAAACCGTAAAAATTGCGGGAAATGGCAAAACCATGTATTTTTCAATTTTCTAACGAAATAAAAGTCCAATCGCTGTAATATTTCGCGTGGACAATCATTTTTATTCGTTACATCGACTACCAACACAAAAGATTAAAAAAATACAAAATTAATATTTTTGTCTAATTTTTAGCACAGCCTAAACCGTAAAAATTGCGGGAAATGGCAAAACCATGTATTTTCCAATTTTCTAATGAAATAATAGTTCAATCCCTGTAATATTTCGCGTGGACAACCATTTTTAGTCGTTACATCGAATACCAACACAAAAGATTAAAAAATACACAATTAATATTTTTGTCTAATTTTTAGCACAGCCTAAAAGGTAAAAATTGCGGGAAATGGCAAAACCATGTATTTTACAATTTTCTAACGAAGTCATCTTTCAATCGCTGTAATATTTTACGTGGATAATATTTTTTGCCGTTACATGGAGTACCAATACGAAAGATTAAAAAATACAATATTAATATTTTGGTCTAATTTTTAGCACAGCCTATATAGCACGGTAAAAATTGCAAAAAATGCCAAAACCATGTATTTTACAATTTTCTAACGAAATCATCTTCCAATCGCTGTAATATTTTACGTGGATAATATTTTTTGCCGTTACATGGAGTACCAATACAAAAGATTAAAAAATACTATATTAATATTTTGGTCTAATTTTTAGCACAGCCTTTACGGAAAAATTGCGGAAAATGGCAAAACCATGTATTGTTCAATTTTCTAACGAAATAATTTTCCAATCGCTGTAATATTTTGCGTGGATTATCATTTTTGTCGTTACATCGATTACCAACACAAAAGATTAAAAAATACTAAAGTAATATTTTTGTATAATTTTTAGCACAGCCTAAACCGTAAAAATTGCGGGAAATGGCAAAACCATGTATTTTTCAATTTTCTAACGAAATAAAAGTCCAATCGCTGTAATATTTCGCGTGGACAATCATTTTTATTCGTTACATCGACTACCAACACAAAAGATTAAAAAAATACAAAATTAATATTTTTGTCTAATTTTTAGCACAGCCTAAACGGTAAAAATTGCAGGAAATGGCAAAACCATGTATTTTACAATTTTCTAACGAAATAATTTTCCAATCGCTGTAATATTTTGCGTGAATTATCATTTTTGTCGTAACATCGATTACCAACACAAAAGATTAAAAAATACTAAAGTAATATATTTGTCTAATTTTTAGAACAGCCTAAACGGTAAAAATTGCAGGAAATGGCAAAACCAGGTATTTTTCAATTTTCTAACGAAATAATAGTTCAATCGCTGTAATATTTTACGTGGATAATATTTTTTGCCGTTACATGGAGTACCAATACAAAAGATTAAAAAATACAATATTAATATTTTGGTCTAATTTTTAGCACAGCCTATATAGCACGGTAAAAATTGCAAAAAATGCCAAAACCATGTATTTTACAATTTTCTAACGAAATCATCTTCCAATCGCTGTAATATTTCGCGTGGATAATCATTTGTAGTCGTTACATCGACTACCAACACAAAAAATTAAAAAATTCAAAATTAATATTTTTGTCTAATTTTTAGCACAGCCTAAACCGTAATAATTGCGGGAAATGGCAAAACCATGTATTTTTCAATTTTCTAACGAAATAAAAGTCCAATCGCTGTAATATTTCGCGTGGACAATCATTTTTATTCGCTACATCGACTACCAACACAAAAGATTAAAAAAATTCAAAATTAATATTTTTGTCTAATTTTTAGCACAGCCTTTACGGAAAAATTGCGGAAAATGGCAAAACCATGTATTGTTCAATTTTCTAACGAAATAATTTTCCAATCGCTGTAATATTTTGCGTGGATTATCATTTTTGTCGTTACATCGATTACCAACACAAAAGATTAAAAAATACTAAAGTAATATTTTTGTATAATTTTTAGCACAGCCTAAACCGTAAAAATTGCGGGAAATGGCAAAACCATGTATTTTTCAATTTTCTAACGAAATAAAAGTCCAATCGCTGTAATATTTCGCGTGGACAATCATTTTTATTCGTTACATCGACTACCAACACAAAAGATTAAAAAAATACAAAATTAATATTTTTGTCTAATTTTTAGCACAGCCTAAACGGTAAAAATTGCAGGAAATGGCAAAACCATGTATTTTACAATTTTCTAACGAAATAATTTTCCAATCGCTGTAATATTTTGCGTGAATTATCATTTTTGTCGTAACATCGATTACCAACACAAAAGATTAAAAAATACTAAAGTAATATATTTGTCTAATTTTTAGAACAGCCTAAACGGTAAAAATTGCAGGAAATGGCAAAACCAGGTATTTTTCAATTTTCTAACGAAATAATAGTTCAATCCCTGTAATATTTCGCGTGGATAATCATTTTAAGACGTTACATCGATTACCAACACAAAAGACAAAAAATACAAAATTAATATTTTTGTCTAATTTTTAGCACAGCCTAAAAGGTAAAAATTGCGGGAAATGGCAAAACCATGTATTTTACAATTTTCTAACGAAGTCATCTTTCAATCGCTGTAATATTTTACGTGGATAATATTTTTTGCCGTTACATGGAGTACCAATACGAAAGATTAAAAAATACAATATTAATATTTTGGTCTAATTTTTAGCACAGACTATATAGCACGGTAAAAATTGCAAAAAATGCCAAAACCATGTATTTTACAATTTTCTAACGAAATCATCTTCCAATCGCTGTAATATTTTACGTGGATAATATTTTTTGCCGTTACATGGAGTACCAATACAAAAGATTAAAAAATACAATATTAATATTTTGGTCTAATTTTTAGCACAGCCTTTACGGAAAAATTGCGGAAAATGGCAAAACCATGTATTGTTCAATTTTCTAACGAAATAATTTTCCAATCGCTGTAATATTTAGCGTGGATTATCATTTTTGTCGTTACATCGATTACCAACACAAAAGATTAAAAAATACTAAAGTAATATATTTGTCTAATTTTTAGAACAGCCTAAACGGTAAAAATTGCAGGAAATGGCAAAACCAGGTATTTTTCAATTTTCTAACGAAATAATAGTTCAATCGCTGTAATATTTTACGTGGATAATATTTTTTGCCGTTACATGGAGTACCAATACAAAAGATTAAAAAATACAATATTAATATTTTGGTCTAATTTTTAGCACAGCCTATATAGCACGGTAAAAATTGCAAAAAATGCCAAAACCATGTATTTTACAATTTTCTAACGAAATCATCTTCCAATCGCTGTAATATTTCGCGTGGATAATCATTTGTAGTCGTTACATCGACTACCAACACAAAAAATTAAAAAATTCAAAATTAATATTTTTGTCTAATTTTTAGCACAGCCTAAACCGTAATAATTGCGGGAAATGGCAAAACCATGTATTTTTCAATTTTCTAACGAAATAAAAGTCCAATCGCTGTAATATTTCGCGTGGACAATCATTTTTATTCGCTACATCGACTACCAACACAAAAGATTAAAAAAATACAAAATTAATATTTTTGTCTAATTTTTAGCACAGCCTTTACGGAAAAATTGCGGAAAATGGAAAAACCAATTATTGTTCAATTTTCTAACGAAATAATTTTCCAATCGCTGTAATATTTTGCGTGGATTATCATTTTTGTCGTTACATCGATTACCAACACAAAAGATTAAAATATACTAAAGTAATATTTTTGTATAATTTTTAGCACAGCCTAAACCGTAAAAATTGCGGGAAATGGCAAAACCATGTATTTTTCAATTTTCTAACGAAATAAAAGTCCAATCGCTGTAATATTTCGCGTGGACAATCATTTTTATTCGTTACATCGACTACCAACACAAAAGATTAAAAAAATACAAAATTAATATTTTTGTCTAATTTTTAGCACAGCCTAAACCGTAAAAATTGCGGGAAATGGCAAAACCATGTATTTTCCTATTTTCTAATGAAATAATAGTTCAATCCCTGTAATATTTCGCGTGGACAATCATTTTTAGTCGTTACATCGAATACCAACACAAAAGATTAAAAAATACACAATTAATATTTTTGTCTAATTTTTAGCACAGCCTATATAGCACGGTAAAAGTTGCAGAAAATGGCAAAACCATGTATTTTACAATTTTCTAACGAAATAATTTTCCAATCGCTGTAATATTTCGCGTGGATAATCATTTTTAGTCGTTACATAGACTATTAATAATAAAAAGATTAAAAAATACAAAATTAATATTTTTGTCTAGTTTTTAGCACAGCCTAAAAGGTAAAAATTGCGGGAAATGGCAAAACCATGTATTTTACAATTTTCTAACGAAATCATCTTTCAATCGCTGTAATATTTTACGTGGATAATCATTTTTGCCGTTACATGGAGTACCAATACAAAAGATTAAAAAATACAATATTAATATTTTGGTCTAATTTTTAGCACAGCCTATATAGCACGGTAAAAATTGCAAAAAATGCCAAAACCATGTATTTTACAATTTTCTAACGAAATCATCTTCCAATCGCTGTAATATTTCGCGTGGATAATCATTTGTAGTCGTTACATCGACTACCAACACAAAAAATTAAAAAATTCAAAATTAATATTTTTGTCTAATTTTTAGCACAGCCTTTACGGAAAAATTGCAGGAAATGGCAAAACCATGTATTTTACAATTTTCTAACGAAATAATTTTCCAATCGCTGTAATATTTTGCGTGAATTATCATTTTTGTCGTAACATCGATTACCAACACAAAAGATTAAAAAAATACAAAATTAATATTTTTGTCTAATTTTTAGCACAGCCTAAACGGTAAAAATTGCAGGAAATGGCAAAACCATGTATTTTACAATTTTCTAACGAAATAATTTTCCAATCGCTGTAATATTTTGCGTGAATTATCATTTTTGTCGTAACATCGATTACCAACACAAAAGATTAAAAAATACTAAAGTAATATATTTGTCTAATTTTTAGAACAGCCTAAACGGTAAAAATTGCAGGAAATGGCAAAACCAGGTATTTTTCAATTTTCTAACGAAATAATAGTTCAATCGCTGTAATATTTTACGTGGATAATATTTTTTGCCGTTACATGGAGTACCAATACAAAAGATTAAAAAATACAATATTAATATTTTGGTCTAATTTTTAGCACAGCCTATATAGCACGGTAAAAATTGCAAAAAATGCCAAAACCATGTATTTTACAATTTTCTAACGAAATCATCTTCCAATCGCTGTAATATTTCGCGTGGATAATCATTTGTAGTCGTTACATCGACTACCAACACAAAAAATTAAAAAATTCAAAATTAATATTTTTGTCTAATTTTTAGCACAGCCTAAACCGTAATAATTGCGGGAAATGGCAAAACCATGTATTTTTCAATTTTCTAACGAAATAAAAGTCCAATCGCTGTAATATTTCGCGTGGACAATCATTTTTATTCGCTACATCGACTACCAACACAAAAGATTAAAAAAATTCAAAATTAATATTTTTGTCTAATTTTTAGCACAGCCTTTACGGAAAAATTGCGGAAAATGGCAAAACCATGTATTGTTCAATTTTCTAACGAAATAATTTTCCAATCGCTGTAATATTTTGCGTGGATTATCATTTTTGTCGTTACATCGATTACCAACACAAAAGATTAAAAAATACTAAAGTAATATTTTTGTATAATTTTTAGCACAGCCTAAACCGTAAAAATTGCGGGAAATGGCAAAACCATGTATTTTTCAATTTTCTAACGAAATAAAAGTCCAATCGCTGTAATATTTCGCGTGGACAATCATTTTTATTCGTTACATCGACTACCAACACAAAAGATTAAAAAAATACAAAATTAATATTTTTGTCTAATTTTTAGCACAGCCTAAACGGTAAAAATTGCAGGAAATGGCAAAACCATGTATTTTACAATTTTCTAACGAAATAATTTTCCAATCGCTGTAATATTTTGCGTGAATTATCATTTTTGTCGTAACATCGATTACCAACACAAAAGATTAAAAAATACTAAAGTAATATATTTGTCTAATTTTTAGAACAGCCTAAACGGTAAAAATTGCAGGAAATGGCAAAACCAGGTATTTTTCAATTTTCTAACGAAATAATAGTTCAATCCCTGTAATATTTCGCGTGGATAATCATTTTAAGACGTTACATCGATTACCAACACAAAAGACAAAAAATACAAAATTAATATTTTTGTCTAATTTTTAGCACAGCCTAAAAGGTAAAAATTGCGGGAAATGGCAAAACCATGTATTTTACAATTTTCTAACGAAGTCATCTTTCAATCGCTGTAATATTTTACGTGGATAATATTTTTTGCCGTTACATGGAGTACCAATACGAAAGATTAAAAAATACAATATTAATATTTTGGTCTAATTTTTAGCACAGACTATATAGCACGGTAAAAATTGCAAAAAATGCCAAAACCATGTATTTTACAATTTTCTAACGAAATCATCTTCCAATCGCTGTAATATTTTACGTGGATAATATTTTTTGCCGTTACATGGAGTACCAATACAAAAGATTAAAAAATACAATATTAATATTTTGGTCTAATTTTTAGCACAGCCTTTACGGAAAAATTGCGGAAAATGGCAAAACCATGTATTGTTCAATTTTCTAACGAAATAATTTTCCAATCGCTGTAATATTTAGCGTGGATTATCATTTTTGTCGTTACATCGATTACCAACACAAAAGATTAAAAAATACTAAAGTAATATATTTGTCTAATTTTTAGAACAGCCTAAACGGTAAAAATTGCAGGAAATGGCAAAACCAGGTATTTTTCAATTTTCTAACGAAATAATAGTTCAATCGCTGTAATATTTTACGTGGATAATATTTTTTGCCGTTACATGGAGTACCAATACAAAAGATTAAAAAATACAATATTAATATTTTGGTCTAATTTTTAGCACAGCCTATATAGCACGGTAAAAATTGCAAAAAATGCCAAAACCATGTATTTTACAATTTTCTAACGAAATCATCTTCCAATCGCTGTAATATTTCGCGTGGATAATCATTTGTAGTCGTTACATCGACTACCAACACAAAAAATTAAAAAATTCAAAATTAATATTTTTGTCTAATTTTTAGCACAGCCTAAACCGTAATAATTGCGGGAAATGGCAAAACCATGTATTTTTCAATTTTCTAACGAAATAAAAGTCCAATCGCTGTAATATTTCGCGTGGACAATCATTTTTATTCGCTACATCGACTACCAACACAAAAGATTAAAAAAATACAAAATTAATATTTTTGTCTAATTTTTAGCACAGCCTTTACGGAAAAATTGCGGAAAATGGAAAAACCAATTATTGTTCAATTTTCTAACGAAATAATTTTCCAATCGCTGTAATATTTTGCGTGGATTATCATTTTTGTCGTTACATCGATTACCAACACAAAAGATTAAAATATACTAAAGTAATATTTTTGTATAATTTTTAGCACAGCCTAAACCGTAAAAATTGCGGGAAATGGCAAAACCATGTATTTTTCAATTTTCTAACGAAATAAAAGTCCAATCGCTGTAATATTTCGCGTGGACAATCATTTTTATTCGTTACATCGACTACCAACACAAAAGATTAAAAAAATACAAAATTAATATTTTTGTCTAATTTTTAGCACAGCCTAAACCGTAAAAATTGCGGGAAATGGCAAAACCATGTATTTTCCTATTTTCTAATGAAATAATAGTTCAATCCCTGTAATATTTCGCGTGGACAATCATTTTTAGTCGTTACATCGAATACCAACACAAAAGATTAAAAAATACACAATTAATATTTTTGTCTAATTTTTAGCACAGCCTATATAGCACGGTAAAAGTTGCAGAAAATGGCAAAACCATGTATTTTACAATTTTCTAACGAAATAATTTTCCAATCGCTGTAATATTTCGCGTGGATAATCATTTTTAGTCGTTACATAGACTATTAATAATAAAAAGATTAAAAAATACAAAATTAATATTTTTGTCTAGTTTTTAGCACAGCCTAAAAGGTAAAAATTGCGGGAAATGGCAAAACCATGTATTTTACAATTTTCTAACGAAATCATCTTTCAATCGCTGTAATATTTTACGTGGATAATCATTTTTGCCGTTACATGGAGTACCAATACAAAAGATTAAAAAATACAATATTAATATTTTGGTCTAATTTTTAGCACAGCCTATATAGCACGGTAAAAATTGCAAAAAATGCCAAAACCATGTATTTTACAATTTTCTAACGAAATCATCTTCCAATCGCTGTAATATTTCGCGTGGATAATCATTTGTAGTCGTTACATCGACTACCAACACAAAAAATTAAAAAATTCAAAATTAATATTTTTGTCTAATTTTTAGCACAGCCTTTACGGAAAAATTGCAGGAAATGGCAAAACCATGTATTTTACAATTTTCTAACGAAATAATTTTCCAATCGCTGTAATATTTTGCGTGAATTATCATTTTTGTCGTAACATCGATTACCAACACAAAAGATTAAAAAATACTAAAGTAATATATTTGTCTAATTTTTAGAACAGCCTAAACGGTAAAAATTGCAGGAAATGGCAAAACCAGGTATTTTTCAATTTTCTAACGAAATAATAGTTCAATCCCTGTAATATTTCGCGTGGTTAATCATTTTAAGACGTTACATCGATTACCAACACAAAAGACAAAAAATACAAAATTAATATTTTTGTCTAATTTTTAGCACAGCCTAAAGGTAAAAATTGCGGGAAATGGCAAAACCATGTATTTTACAATTTTCTAACGAAGTCATCTTTCAATCGCTGTAATATTTTACGTGGATAATATTTTTTGCCGTTACATGGAGTACCAATACGAAAGATTAAAAAATACAATATTAATATTTTGGTCTAATTTTTAGCACAGACTATATAGCACGGTAAAAATTGCAAAAAATGCCAAAACCATGTATTTTACAATTTTCTAACGAAATCATCTTCCAATCGCTGTAATATTTTACGTGGATAATATTTTTTGCCGTTACATGGAGTACCAATACAAAAGATTAAAAAATACAATATTAATATTTTGGTCTAATTTTTAGCACAGCCTTTACGGAAAAATTGCGGAAAATGGCAAAACCATGTATTGTTCAATTTTCTAACGAAATAATTTTCCAATCGCTGTAATATTTAGCGTGGATTATCATTTTTGTCGTTACATCGATTACCAACACAAAAGATTAAAAAATACTAAAGTAATATTTTTGTATAATTTTTAGCACAGCCTAAACCGTAAAAATTGCGGGAAATGGCAAAACCATGTATTTTTCAATTTTCTAACGAAATAAAAGTCCAATCGCTGTAATATTTCGCGTGGACAATCATTTTTATTCGTTACATCGACTACCAACACAAAAGATTAAAAAAATACAAAATTAATATTTTTGTCTAATTTTTAGCACAGCCTAAACGGTAAAAATTGCAGGAAATGGCAAAACCATGTATTTTACAATTTTCTAACGAAATAATTTTCCAATCGCTGTAATATTTTGCGTGAATTATCATTTTTGTCGTAACATCGATTACCAACACAAAAGATTAAAAAATACTAAAGTAATATATTTGTCTAATTTTTAGAACAGCCTAAACGGTAAAAATTGCAGGAAATGGCAAAACCAGGTATTTTTCAATTTTCTAACGAAATAATAGTTCAATCCCTGTAATATTTCGCGTGGATAATCATTTTAAGACGTTACATCGATTACCAACACAAAAGACAAAAAATACAAAATTAATATTTTTGTCTAATTTTTAGCACAGCCTAAAAGGTAAAAATTGCGGGAAATGGCAAAACCATGTATTTTACAATTTTCTAACGAAGTCATCTTTCAATCGCTGTAATATTTTACGTGGATAATATTTTTTGCCGTTACATGGAGTACCAATACGAAAGATTAAAAAATACAATATTAATATTTTGGTCTAATTTTTAGCACAGCCTATATAGCACGGTAAAAATTGCAAAAAATGCCAAAACCATGTATTTTACAATTTTCTAACGAAATCATCTTCCAATCGCTCTAATATTTTACGTGGATAATATTTTTTGCCGTTACATGGAGTACTAATACAAAAGATTAAAAAATACAATATTAATATTTTGGTCTAATTTTTAGCACAGCCTATATAGCACGGTAAAAATTGCAAAAAATGCCAAAACCATGTATTTTACAATTTTCTAACGAAATCATCTTCCAATCGCTGTAATATTTCGCGTGGATAATCATTTGTAGTCGTTACATCGACTACCAACACAAATAATTAAAAAAATCAAAATTAATATTTTTGTCTAATTTTTAGCACAGCCTTTACGGAAAAATTGCGGAAAATGGCAAAACCATGTATTGTTCAATTTTCTAACGAAATAATTTTCCAATCGCTGTAATATTTTGCGTGGATTATCATTTTTGTCGTTACATCGATTACCAACACAAAAGATTAAAAAATACTAAAGTAATATTTTTGTATAATTTTTAGCACAGCCTAAACCGTAAAAATTGCGGGAAATGGCAAAACCATGTATTTTTCAATTTTCTAACGAAATAAAAGTCCAATCGCTGTAATATTTCGCGTGGACAATCATTTTTATTCGTTACATCGACTACCAACACAAAAGATTAAAAAAATACAAAATTAATATTTTTGTCTAATTTTTAGCACAGCCTTTACGGAAAAATTGCGGAAAATGGCAAAACCAATTATTGTTCAATTTTCTAACGAAATAATTTTGCAATCGCTGTAATATTTTGCGTGGATTATCATTTTTGTCGTTACATCGATTACCAACACAAAAGATTAAAAAACACTAAAGTAATATTTTTGTATAATTTTTAGCACAGCCTAAACCGTAAAAATTGCTGGAAATGGCAAAACCATGTATTTTTCAATTTTCTAACGAAATAAAAGTCCAATCGCTGTAATATTTTGCGTGGACAATCATTTTTATTCGTTACATCGACTACCAACACAAAAGATTAAAAAAATACAAAATTAATATTTTTGTCTAATTTTTAGCACAGCCTAAACGGTAAAAATTGCAGGAAATGGTAAAACCATGTATTTTACAATTTTCTAACGAAATAATTTTCCAATCGCTGTAATATTTTGCGTGGATTATCATATTTGTCGTAACATCGATTACCAACACAAAAGATTAAAAAAATACAAAATTAATATTTTTGTCTAATTTTTAGCACAGCCTAAACGGTAAAAATTGCAGGAAATGGCAAAACCATGTATTTTACAATTTTCTAACGAAATAATTTTCCAATCGCTGTAATATTTTGCGTGAATTATCATTTTTGTCGTAACATCGATTAC